>JAZKLR010000152.1:5448370-6096740 GCA_037103525.1 Ganaspis brasiliensis
AGTAATACATATAACTTATGCCGATTATGAAACTATGGAAGTTTTCGTCCCTTCAAAGTTTGTCGTTGTGGTCAAACGTTTTGAATGTAGTGCAAGAAATTTGCAGGAAGGATTTTTAAGCTTGGATAGTCCTTGTATGAAATGTTACAGTAATTTGAAATTTGATATTTTATGAATTTCCGATATCGGGATTAGGGTTAGGATACATATTCCTAGGGGGAATTGTGGGAGGAACGGGTGCCGTTGGTATTCTTGGGGGGTATATAATAGGCAGTAGTACTGATGGATCTGGGTTGTTAGGTACGTTATTGTTATTTATAACTCTTATTTCTTGTAGTGGTAATTCTTGATTTTCTTGCTTCTGATAATTCGAATTTTCACATTGTTTTGGATTTTGGTAATATGGATTTTCATGGTTTCTAGGGTTTTGATAACTTGGGTTTTGAAAGTTTGGGTTATAATAGTTAGGATTATTAAAAGGTTTAAGATTTGGGTAATTTTGTGAAGGATATATACGGCCCTGACAACTGTGTACAAGTGTCTAGACCGGTCGCTCAGTATTTTTCTCTTTTTACACTGTATTCTTTAATTGTTTTCTCTGAAAAAGTGTTATTTTTTCTGTAAGGAAGCTTACTTCTTGGATATTAAATAAATTCAGTGATTTTTTTTTTTGATTTGAACTTATAAACTGTTAAACCTCTTTGCCCACGTGCAACATGGTTGTGTGTGCTGAGTGTAATCTAGTGGTAGCCCGTAGCTCTACTGATAGCTTGACCTGCAGCAAGTTCAAGTCATTTTCACATCGTGAGTGTTTGAATATGTCAAAGGACGATTTTGACAAGATTAAAAATATTAAAAGTATTAACAAAAAACCATGGTTTTGTATATCTTGCTCTGTCCCGAACGGCGATAACATATCTCGGCGCAGACCATCGGCTGTTAGCATTCCTGATGATAAAGAAGAAAATTCAACGGCGAATTCAACTCTGTTGGGCCCTGCTACTGTTACTCTTATTCAGAAAACCGTTGATGCTGCCTTGGAGAAAATGTCTGCGGCTTCTAATCAGCATTTAACTCAGCTGTTTAAAGAATTTGAAGAACGTCAGAAGACTATTCATGACTCACTTGAAGTTACCTTAAATGAGATCAGAGATAAATTGGGTGATAACTCGAATAAAATCACTAACATTGAAACTTCCCTTGAATTTGCATATAGTCAAATTGAGGATATGTAAAAGCAAGTAATTGATATTAAGGATGATAATAAAAAGTTACTATCTGACTATGATGATGTAGCGTCCAAACTGTCAGCCTCTGAACGCAAAATTAACATTTTAGAACAAACCGCTAAACTTGATAGCTTGGAAATTTTCGCCATCCCTATGGTTGAAAATGAAGATCTTCCTGAAATTATAAATAATATTGCCGTTGGGTTGGATGTGCCCTACTCCAAGGATGACCTTGGCACAGTTTATCGTATACATGTGGCTTCAGGAAATGATAAACAACCTGCAATAGTAGTAAGGTTTGTTAGTCAGTTGATCAGAGACAAGTTTATAGACCAGCGAAAAAAGCATTGCAGTTTTTCGACGTCTGACCTTGGTTGGCCTGTAGACAAACAGTCTGCGATTTATCTGAAGGAATCTCTCACCCCCCTTAACAGACAGATTCATAGTACTGCCCTAAACTTACGCAGAAATAAGAAAATTAAATACCTATGGGTTTCAAAAGGAAAAATTTTTTGTAGAAGAGATGATGGCACTCCTCGTATCTTGCTTACATCACTCAAGGATCTAGACAATCTGTCCTAGCAACTAGTGTTCCTGTCTTCAAATGCTCCAGTTATAACGTGGTTAATTCTCCAAAAGACTGTTATTTTAGTATTATTAAAGTTTTTTATGGTGTATCGCAATGTTATAATTTCTATATGCAGTGTCAAACTATATGCAGTGTTACAACAATCAAGGAAATTTTATTATGTATTTAGTTATTTTTTTTTGTTTTGCCTTATTTTATCTTATTTTTTATTATTGTTGTTTTCAAACTATTTGGCCTATACAAACACAACTCATATTCTGATACATATTTTAATCTGATCATTTACTGTGAGTATATATTTATTTTTAATCATCAAAAGAAAGCATTAATATTTGTCATGTAAATGCACAATCTCTGCGGGCTCATTTTATAGAATTTAAAGAATTTTTTAATTCGGGTCATTATCAGATTATTGCTGTCTCAGAGACATGGCTGTCACCTAATGTTTCTAATAATCTTGTTAGCCTTGACAATTATGTTCTATTTCGTCATGACAGAGAAAAACGTAGAGGTGGAGGGGTATGTTTATATGTACACATAGATTTTAATTGTTCTTTGGTTTGCGTGAGCTCTGAGGGATCTTACCCTTCTGCGGAATTTTTATTTATTAAAGTACAGTCACAACTCGATAGCGCATTGGTAGGAGTTGTATACAAGCCTCCAATGTTATGTCCGATGCTCGTCATACATTTTTCTTTTTGGGTTGTGTTTTGTTTTTATTATGTCCCTGGTATTTTCGGTTGTTTCGCGTAGTAATAAATTGGATATAAGATAATACAAGATTGTCATTGATAAGGGAAAGATTTGCAAAGGAGATTTGTCTAATAAGGTGTTTGTCGCACATAATGGTAAATTTAAATTATATTATTATAGTTAAGTACTCGTAATTAATTATTAGGTATAATGGCACAAACAGTTTAAGTGACAACTAGCATTAATATTCGGGTTGAAAGTTGACATATATGTAAAACGAACAGACTTTAGGTTTAGCGCCCGAGCGTAGGCTACCGCGCTATACAGGGAAGATTGCATTGGTTTATTTGAAATGCAATTGAATTATGCATGGATTTAATACATTATTATGAATCATATGTTTAAAGGTATCATCTACTATGGCATTTTCAATGTATTAAAAGATTAATTACCATCAATTAATGCGAATAACAATATTTTAAAGAACAAATAAAAAGGAAACTATGCTTGATCAGAGTACATTTTAACAAAAATTTCCATAAATAAAGTTCGAATTCAAACGGATGAGCAAAAGTATCGATATTTTCATACAAAGTATCGATGATTAACCATAATAAACCAATAGCAATCGATTACAGGAGTGTTTGACTATAGAAGTCAGTATTGGCATCGAGCGGCTGTTATCATCTATGATAATTGCATAAAAGTCCGAGTTAAGATAAAACAGAGTTGCTATGGTACCTTGCGCCTTGTGATATGCACTTATCATAATGCGGTAGTTACCATAAGTATACAATAAAAAGCAATTATCATTGATTAACTAATGTACCATTTGTTTACTATAAATGCACGGGTGGTAAGCATGAGAATAAATTACCTTCGAATGAATAAAATAAATAATTATCATGACATGTTTAAACTCCAGAATTATAATATGACATAGTTGGGTGTAGAATAAAATTAAATATCAAAATTATTGTTAACATCATTAAAACTATGAGAATTAGTACATTATATAATAATCGTAAATACACTCAAATATGCCATATAATAACGAATAAATAGTGATTACCGACCAATGCCAATGCTGCGCCAGTATTGACGCCTATTCTCAGGTTCAGAATCGATATAAGAATCGGAAGTATTCCGATCATGCCTTTATGAAGTTTTCCAGATCGCTCCATCGACCGATTGACCGTTCGACAATCGATTGATCGATCAATGGATCTATTGAGTATTTAAATCAATAAAATCAATTGATTGTTTAAATCAATAAAATCAATAAAATCAATAAAATCAATAAATCAATAGAATCAATGATCGATCGATGGATCGATCGGCGGTCATTTAGAACAAATTCAAATCGCAAAGTTGGGAGAAACTGCAAGAGTGCAGAAATCACACTTTTGCATGAGAACGTGACAAAAACGTTTTTGCATGAGAACGTGACAAATACGTTTTTGCAGGAACACGTGTTCGAGAAAGACATTTTCACCCCCGCAAATGGCTGAAATTGTCTTTAAATACTAGCGACGCATAATGGAGGGGGTCGTATACGTTGAAACCTCTGTCGAGAGAGCATTATCGTAACTACCCGTCGGTTAACAAATTTTCATACCATATATCTTGTCCAAATTCATCAAAGTGTTTGTTCGAATAAGGCGTAGAGTACCGGTGAACATATTGTGAACCTTCGCAAAATAAACTGTAAAAGTAGTGTTTTGAAGCATACGATTCGTAGTAGCGAAGTGCGTTACACTCAAGTATCAGTGTTTGGATACTTGAACCGCCAGAGCTGTACAACATTATCATCCGCTTCAATCACATTCTATCGATCGAGCCAATTGACCACCAAAGCTGTGTGACATTGTTAAATCGAGAAATCTCCAAAGTTCTAAGATACATGTAAGTTATTGCTTTTAATTATAAATGTTGAGTATAGTTAGAATCAAAAGCGTATACTGACCGGCAAACGATTACTGATTAACGATTACCCGATATTGAATAGAGAATAATGAGTAACGAAAATTAATGAATATCAATTGTAACTTACTTTACTCCTGTAATTTCATAAACATTAGTTTATATTCTGAATAAATAAGTGGAAATTTAAATGATTTGTGAGTTTACTTGATTATGCTATTTCCCAGTACTGGCTAGCCATTATTTAATAAGAATTGCTCGTTTTAATTATTCTTTGATAAATCCGGAAGTCCAGTACGAGAATAATAGTCAAAAGAAGAATAGTAAGTATATGAATAAATTATTTGACTAAAAACCCCATAGGTTTTATAAGGTGAACGACCCCTAAATAAAAATATAAATGTTAGAATTCATTTCTAATAGATTAAGCGGTTACTAATCCTGAGTAATTTCGTTCAATTCTAAATTACACTCAGTGCTTTCACTGGGTCGTAACAGCTTGATTTGGTGTCAGAAGTGGGATTTCACTTTTGGTAGAATAAACAATTGATACTCGTTATTCGTTATTCATTATTTGTTGTAATCTGATTATTATTGCTAATAATTTGATGCATGATGCTAGCATTTCTGAAACTGTTCATTTTGCTCTTATGCACTTTTATTACAATGGTAGTAAATTGAATTTATTTTGATTAAATCTCTAAAGTATTTTTGCTACAAATTGTGGTAGTTTCTTTACACATTTTGGGTGGCAAAACACATATATTTAATTATTGCCTAAAGTTAATAGAACTACCTAAATGCCATTTTCATTCGATTATATCTTTACATAAGTATAATCTAATCATTTAATTGAGAATAATACAATTCAATTAGAAAATACCCTTCTTAATTTTATTAAAATTTTGCTGGGATTATTTATTAAATAAAAGTTGTCAAAAACAGTATAAGCCTGCCTATCTTAAAAACTTATAGTCTTAAATTAATGGTCATTTACAAGTAAACGCTAGTGAATTAAAAGAGTGCAATTAATTATTTAAAGCTTGAAAAATTGATTGATTACTTGTGATTATTGAAAATTGGAAAAATAAGGGATTGCTAAACGCCTTTCGGCACGATAGAGTAATCTCTAGAACTTTTAAGGAACGCCTATCGGCAGATTGCTTACAAGTTTAAAAATCTCCAATTTCAATAAAGACAAGAATAGTGTTTGAATGATTATTAATTATTGAGAAACAAAGGATCGATAAACGCCTTTCGGCAGATCTGTCCATCCTCTAGAATTGACGAGAAACGCCTTTCGGCAGATCTCTCAACGATTCGAAAAACTCAATATTTGATTTTATCATTAATACTGAATAATCATTTTATTCGATATTAACGTGAGTTACTGTAAAAATTTAAACTTGGAATTGTGTTTAATAATTATTGAAAAAATGAAGGATTGATAAACGCCTTTCGGCAGATCTATCCATCCTTTAGAATTGACGAGAAACGCCTTTCGGCAGATCTCTCAACAATTCGAAGAATTCAATAATCAATTATTCACCATTTTAACCTTTTTACAACTTTAACTATAAAATTTCATTATATAACTTCATTGCACTATAAAGTTGCTCCTTTGTTTTATAGTATTAAACTTAGTGGTCAGAATGGCCGAGGTTACAAAAGTAATATTTTTGCAGTATGCCAAATCCTGCTAAGAAGAGAGTTCGATCGAGGGGAGGAAAAAAGGCAGCAAAAAGACTAAACAACCCTCCTAAAAACCCGAGTGATTTAGAGATTAAAATATTAAAGAACCAGATAGAAGTAAAAGATTGTTTTGACGAATTAATAAAAAATCTTGAGGAAGCGTGTAAAAAGAACGCCTAAAAGTGTTAACAATAACAATTTCATTGTTTAAATTTGCGAACTAGTAATGTTTTATAAACATTCAATCAGAATCACTAATGTGTTAATTTAGAAAAACCAATAAAAATTGTATTATTTGAACTCCAAAGTCGAATTTCATTTATAAATAAATTCCTGTTGAATAAATAATCTCAACTCAGCAGAATAATAATATTATTTTCTTTAATAATTTTAGGAACCATTTTATCCTGTTTTCTATGGTTAAAAGGCGACATTTAATCTCCTTAATTTTCCCATTGCACTTTTAAGGTTAAAAATTGTTATGTCCATAAGGATTTTACGTTTCGCCCAATTTGTGAAATATCTTCGGATGATTTTCTTTTTAAATCTAGGAAGCTTTTAGATAATTCATGATAATTTTGAGTCTTATTGACCTCTATTTTTGAAAGGTTACCCTATGGTATTGGTGATTCAACATTTTTATGTTATTACAGATTGAAACATTGAATCCGTCTTTTAATTTAACTCCTTAATTCATTTAAATACTAATACATAAAATTTTAACAATTAATCTAATTTCATTAAAGTAAATTTCATATTTCACTATCTTGTTATAGTATTAGACGTCATTTGACGCTATATCCTAAAATTAAGAATTGATACTTGTAAGTTGTGTTTTCCATTATTTTGGAGGTTTAACTCAGCCAGTTATCTGGAAGATTCCAGTACAATTAAACTAAGGGTTAATACAATCTTAGTAATCACAGAATTCATTTCACACAAATTCTTATAATTTATTAATATGTGCAGTGTCTTCGGATGATTTTCTTTTTAAATCTAAGTTACTTCATTGTACTCAAATTCGTGATAATTTTGAATTTCATTGGCCCTGTTCTAGAGAATTAAAATGTGATATTCGAAATGTGTACTTTCCATTAATTTGAAATTGACCTTTTAACTCATGACGTCATACTTAGCTAAGGTAGAAAGAAATAAAGATTATTTCTCATCTGTCAAACTAAGATCTATAATTCCCAACTATCCAGAAGGAAAATTTCTAGTTGATCCTTCTTTACCAATAAATCTGATTAAAGAAAGGGAATTATCACCAGTAATAGACGTAGATCGCTCTGAAATTTATATTTTAAGAAAAGGCTCCATTGTGACCAAAGGTTTAGTGGAATTGTATTATAACAATTTAGTCATTGAGTTTCAAATCACTCCATTTGAAGGTTTAAGTGAGTTCATAGGGATTCTAGGCTTACCATATCTTAGAACTTCAATTTGCTTATCATAATCTACAAATTTATTAATGAAAGTTCAATCGACTTTAAATTCCTAAGTATTACATATATATTGAATCTTGATCTTCTAAAGTTAAAATATTATACAAACCCGAAGGGTTGTGATTCCAACAATTGAAACCTTTCTATTTGTTTAATTGCGGAAATCCTTGTTTAAATTTTAATTGAATTAACTTCCTTAATGTTTTAATTAATAAAAATAATATCACTTTTAATAATTGAATGAAAAATTTAACAATTTTGTGTAAAACACAACCTAGTAGTAAGATTAAAAGTTGTTGTACAAATGTCATCTAATTTGTCTATCAAATATCAAAAGAAAATTATAGTCACTATATACTCTGATTGTTTGAGGAATAAATTGGGTGATTTTGTTTATGACCCTACTTTAACCATAAATTTAGTGGAAAAGGACTGTTTGGAAAGTTTTATGAAAATAAATTATTCCAAATTGTGTATAATACAGCAAAAACAGCTGACAACAAGCGGTGTTGTTCTAATCCCAATATTAGACAAAACCGTGCCTTTTAACGTTGTTAGTACAGGACAAGAATTAAGGGTAGCTGGAGTCGTAGGGCACCTTTTTATGAGCGAGTTTAACCTATAAGAATCTATCCTGATAAATTCAAGCAACGACAATAAGGTGTTTTGTTAACAATTTATGTTAGTTCATTGTAATGAACTCGTTTATTAATTTGCTGGAAAACGAGTACTTTTGTGCTGCACTTTGGTGTATCACATTTTGGTCCTATGTATTATTTGGAACTATTGTGCTAATGCGGTTGTATAACGCACTAGAAAACTAAAAAGTTAGTAATACACTTGTTCAAGGAATGTATGTTTTTGCGAACTTGCCATTTAAAAAGGACCTACATCCCAAAGTACGCTTGAGTTCACACGATTTTAAAGAATCAAGAAATTTATTCATAGCAAGCCCAGTTGCCACCATAAATCTAATCGACGGGAAGAAATTAGCGAAACACGTGAAAATCGATAAATCCGCGTCTCTCTTTTTGGATCAAGATACCTTTTCTACGACAGAAACAGTGCGGATTTTTATTGCTAATCATTACGTAATCTTTCATACAGTTAAATCAGAACCGTCTGAAATAACTGGAGTATTGGGAATACCATTTTGGGAACAAATCCAGACAATTTTACATTGTAAACTCATAATAAAATTCATTGAAATTCGTTTAGAAATGATCTAAATGATAAAAAATTTTTACATGATTCATCCTACTCAATTATTGCGTGATCAATATTTATTAATTTGGTTCCTAATAGTTTGGATTTACATAATTCTAGGAGCATTTTTCTTATTGTATTTACATAGAGTCCTACTTAACTTAAGTTTAAGGTCTGAATGACTTTTATTTTCCCTAATTTTGCGACGAATAGACAGCCGTTGTTTTTCAAATAAAATTAGTTTATTTTTCGACGGACACTCAACAGTTATTAACGATATTCTAGAATTGATGTCAAAGCACATTTTGCTATCCATTTAAAAGTCTAATTATTGATTCATCAGAAAATTGTAACAAATAAATAATTTTGACTATAATAATTTCAGAAAATTGATAAATTTGAAAAATTTTTAATAAATAATCATTGTTATTAACCAACAATTCGGTATATAAATAGAAAAAAAAAAATTTACGCCCCTAGGATTCGATTCCGAGACACTCGGATTGCGAGTCCAGCGTGTTGACCACTGTGCCATTGAGGCTTCTTATCAGTTGCTCGAACTGCATATATAAGCTACAGTGCGAGCGAGCGAGTCATCTTCTTAAGGAGAACGGCCACAGCGACCGCGGAAGAGCCACGGGACTTCCCCGGTGAACGAGAAGGTCACGCGCAAGAGACTTCAATGCGTGGTTAAGAGAGTGCAAAGTAGTAGGGATAATAGCTGCTTCTCTTTTTAAACCTAATGCAAATAAGGAAGCAAATACATCTTCTCAACGGAGTAGAATAATTCAATTAAAATAATATCTCACAATTATAATTTTAATTACGCTTGGATAAATAATTAAAATTTATTCTTTCAATTAAAGTCGAATACTATAATATAAAATTTCGCAAGTTTTATTGTAGTTAAATTAAAATTCAACTAAGACTTGAATAAGTTACAAATCAAAATGCCTGGAGACGGGACTAATCAGCACAGACCGAACAAGGATGGTTCCTTTTCCGGAACAATAGATCGAACATTAAATGATGCGATGGTTACATCCATGGCGGAATGTTTTGCCTTACAACAAGGGGTTATGAACATCCCATTTTACGACGGCAAAAATATTCCCGTAAGAGATTTTATACAAGACATCATAAACGGAGAGTCCAGTGTACCCGCAAATTGTGAAGCTCAATTCACCAAAGCAGTGTTATCCAAATTAAAAGGTGCTACCAGAGATAGTACCCATGGCAAAGTTTTCAACAATACTGAACAAATTATTCAGCATTTAAAACAACGATTTGCACCACGCAAATCCTACTCTTGGTATTTGCACGAGATGTCTACAATTCGAATAGGTCGTAACAGGCCCGTGCGCAGTATTTGCTTCTGGGGGGGGTTTTAAAAAAATAAATTGTGAAAACTTCGTTATTTATTAAAAATAATTTTTTAATCAGAAAAGTTGAAAATTTTTAAAGCAAGTTCAGACCTCCCTGGAGGGGGTTTGAACCCCCAAAACCCCCCCCTTGCGCACGGGCCTGGGTCGTAATGAGAGTGCCAGCGAGTTTTATGATAAACTAACTTTATTGATGTCAGGAGCACAAGCGGCCTTAGAAGATAAATATGGGATGGAAAAGGCGAAAGGAATGATGGAACCTTTAACGGATTGTGCATTGAAGGCGTTCATTAGAGGTCTTCCAGATGGAGTTTCCAGTGTAGTAGAAGCAAGAGGAGCTAAAACGCTTGAAGGAGCGCTGAAACACGCGCTGGAGTTTGAATACAGACATCATTACCAACCAGCAAACTACAATAATGCTTATCATTTTTCGCGTTATCAACAAACTAATGAAAATGGATCTCGAGATAGAAGTCCTAGTCCTCATGTGAGATTTTCACCCCCCGTACCAGCTCCTAGAGATTATTCTCAATCACCAACCCCCTCAGGTATTTTAAAACATCCTTATGGACCACCCCCTTCAACTTCAGGGTATTATCAACCTCATCAATATTACCCATATCATCCACCTTATAATCCATATCCTTACCACCAACCACCTCAACCTCAACAACCTTATCAAGGATATTCCTATTCAGGAAATAGGACACCTCCCCGTTCTCAATCACCAGTTCCAAATAATGATAAGAATTTAAACTTAAATTCTGCTCCTCGTGCCGACGCGACGACGAGTTCAGACAAAACAGACCAGCGTCAAGCAAATGTGAGAATACTCAAGAGACAAGAAAAATTCTCGTCGCAAAAACTAACCAAGAATCACCAGTGATAGAATTATCCTCTCCCTGCTTCATAAACTCTAAAGCAAATTTTCTTATTGATACTGGAGCCGACGTAAATGTTATCAAATTATGTATGCTCGATCCTGAATTACTGGTATCAGAAGACGAAGCTATTCAAATCGCTGGATTATCACCGTTCACCATTTCAACCTTAGGGACTGTACAAATAACCCTGGGAAATTCATTGATTACTTTTCAAGTAGTTTCATCGAATTTTCCGATTAATTCGGATGGAATATTAGGCAGGGATTATCTCAGACAAGAAAGAGTTGAGATTTCATTCTGGCACAATTCAATAGTCACTTATTCCGACCCTATTAAACCATTATTTTTCGCAGATAACGAGTCAGTAAGGGCAAGGGATGTCTTAGTTGAAAATAAGGCTAACCATAAGAACAAATTACTCATTAAGGCCAGAACAAGACAGGTCGTTCCGATAGAAGTTCTCAACAAAGAAATCAAGGAGGGATATTTACCTTTAATAAGAACAGTAAAAGGAGTTTTTGTTGGAGAAGGAGCAGTCACTAACCAAAATGGTGTTTGCCATGTTTTAGCCATAAATACGACTTCAGATGACGTCAGTTTGGATGTACCACCCCAAGAACTAATACCTTTTGAGTATTACAACCTGCCAGGTGAAGATTCAGATGAAGAATATTCCGAAGATCCTGCAACTCCTCCTGTTGATAGAACATCAGCTATTATTGAAAAATTACAACTAGAGCATTTATTACAGGAAGAAAAAGATCATGTCATACAACTAGTAAAGGATTTTCCGGAAAATTTTCATCTTCCTGGAGAAGCTCTTACTTCTACCCCTTTAGTGAAACACACAATACCAACAGTAAACGAGGTACCTATACGTACAAAACAATATAGATTTTCACCATCTCAGAAAGAAGAAATCGATAAAGTGATAGAAAGAATGAGATCGGAAGGAGCAATAGCACCTTCATCTTCACCTTACAACTCTCCTTTATTAATTATTCCCAAAAAGATTGACGCTAGTGGAAAAAGAAAGTGGCGTATCGTGATCGACTTTAGAGCTCTTAATGAGAAAACAATAGAGGATGCTTATCCCATCCCTTGCATTGCCAGCATATTAGATTGCCTCGGAAAAGCACAGAATTTTTCGATATTTGATTTAGCAAGTGGATTTCACCAAATAGAACTAGACCCGTCAGACAGAATAAAAACGGCATTTTCCACGATTAATGGGCATTATGAATATATCAGAATGCCTATGGGATTAAAAAATTCACCCGCAACTTTTCAAAGATTGATGGATTTGGTCCTATTAGGATTACAAGGAATAGAGTTGTTTGTGTATCTAGATGACATAGTTGTCTATGCAAATGACCTTGAAGAGCATGATAAAAAGGTAAGAAGACTATTTGAAAGGTTAAAAGAAGCTAATCTCACTCTACAGCCGGAAAAATGCGAATTTTTGCGTAGAGAAGTGATGTACCTTGGCCACATCATTAATAATGAAGGTAGTAAGCCTGATCCGAAGAAAATAGAGGCGGTAGAAAATTTTCCCACCCCTAAAACACCCAGAAATGTGAAACAATTCCTAGGATTGGCTGGATATTACAGGCGATTCATCAAGGATTTTTCTGCCAGGGCTAAGCCTTTAACTAACCTACTGAAAAAGGAAGTTAAATTTTCATGGGGTTCTAAAGAAGAAGACAGCTTCAAGGACCTTCGATCTGCCTTGTGCAAAAGTCCGATTCTCCAACGTCCTGATTACGATAAACCGTTCACGCTAACAACGGATGCTTCAAACTATGCAAAAGGCGCAGTATTGAGCCAAGAAAAGGATGGAATAGATTTGCCTATTGCTTATCTATCCAGAGTACTCAATCCTGCAGAAACGAACTATTCGACTACAGAGAAGGAGTGTCTAGCTGTATTACAAGCAGTACAACATTTTCGACCATATATATATGTAAAGAAATTCACTCTAGTGAGTGATCATGAGCCTCTTCGATGGATTGCAACCATTAAGGATCCAGGACAGAGACTTATAAGATGGCGTTTAAAATTAAGAGATTATGAGTACGAATTTAAGTACAAACCGGGCAAGTTAAATTCAAATGCGGATGCACTATCCAGGAATCCTATTGAAGCAACAGAAGATTGCGAATCTGCAACTCTAGACCTTGAAAATCAGGATTCAGAAGAAAAAATAGTTAACATCCTGATGCATTGTAGACAATCTACAAAATCTAAATTGCCCGTGAATAAACCTACAGCCAGTCGTCTAACAAGGAGCAAATGACTGTCTGGACCTTCTGGCAAAGGCCTTCCATCAACCAGCAAATCTGCGCAATCTGCAACATCTAAACCAAAAATATTAAAACCTGATATAAAGGCTTCAACCTCAAAAGAAAAACTAGAAGAAAGTTCGATAGGAGGAAGATTGCTTCAAAGAAGAAAATTAGAAAACAAGCCTAAACCAGCAATAATAGAAGAGGATGATGAAGAATATGGTTTAGATCACGAAACAGATGCTGATTTTAATCCCCCACTACTGAGAAAACGCAGAAGCGTACTTCCCAGTCTAAATCTGCCTCCACTATCTTCATCACACTTTAGGGCACCCAAAAGCGCGCCTCCAGAGGCATCAGCAACTCAAGCAGAGTTATTTGAGCCACAAGAAGATGAGCCCAATTTGGGAACAAATCAACAAGAAGTAATGATAAGTCCACCCATGAGTGAAAGTGATGAAAGCTCGGAAGAAGAAGAAGAAGAAGAAGAAGAAAATGTCCCACAACATTTAAAGAGCCCGGAACCAAAGCCAAGGAAAGAACTTGCTACCGAACTGGAAGAGGCATTTGCCAAGTTAAATCAATCCATATCTCAGCATCAAGATTGGATGCAAGATCCAGAATTAGAACCTAGGGATTGGCCGATACATTCGGATGGAGATGATGATCCAGAAGTTCATGAAGCAGCAAATTCCATTGTTACAGGAACCAATAAAGAGTTTGCAAAGAAACTTGATGATTTATTGGACTGGGCTAGTATCGGTTTAACGGAGTTGGAAGAAGAAGCTCGATTACCAGTATATGAAGAAGAAGAAAAAGGCGAGTTAGGATCTGAAGAGGAGGAAGAAGCTCCCTCTTCAATACCTTTGCCTCCTTTGACCCCATCGCTCACAGCAAAAGGAAGAAAAAGCGTGACTTTTGACCTTTCAACAAAGCAGTTGGAAACACCTTTTAGCTTCCGTCGACCCACTGCAGTATCCACTCCATACGTAGCTCCAAGGACAATTGAATCAGCAATGATGGAGAAAGATAACGCTTCAGAGGACGAAAATGAAGCGCAATCAGTAGAAGCATCCACAGAAGAGAATAAGGATAGAGAAGAGTGTTGTGACGACACGAATGAGGACTGGCAGGCCGGAGTACACACTTCAGTAAGTAGTATTCAACCAGGTTCAACTTACGATCAAGAGAAAGAAGAAACAAAATTGAATTTAAATTCTAGCGTGTTGGGAAATAGAGAAAATTTAACTTATCTCAGAAATAATTATATTCATTTCCTATCTGCTGATTGTGAATTTACATCTCCTATAAGCAGGTTATTGGTCGACATAGGAGCAATAGAACCTCAAGAGATGAAGAATAAAAATCCAAAAAAGGGTCAATTACTAATTACTCCAAGAGGAAAATACAACATTTATACATTGATTGTGAAGCACAATCATTTTGATGAATTAAGAAAAGAGGA
This sequence comes from Ganaspis brasiliensis, assembly GCA_037103525.1. Classification (NCBI taxonomy): domain Eukaryota; kingdom Metazoa; phylum Arthropoda; class Insecta; order Hymenoptera; family Figitidae; genus Ganaspis; species Ganaspis brasiliensis. The sequence goes on from JAZKLR010000152.1 coordinate 5,463,164, forward strand.
TTTGAGAATTGGACTTCTAAACCTTAAGGCAACATTCCAACGTGAAAATGTTAAAGAGGCAAGAATATCACGCTGGGGCGATTTCACTGATTCATTGGGAAAAGGAGAATTGCTAGAATTAATACATTCCGTTTTCCAAAATAGCAGCATTAAAATCTGTGTATGCTATGGGCAAGTCTCAGTCCCCGAGGAAAACCTCAAGGCCAACATAATTAAAGAATTTCACTGTAGTAAGTTTGGAGGACATAAAGGAGTCGTAAAAACCTATAGGCGTATCCGCGAAAAATTCTATTGGCCAGGAATAAAGGATCAAGTGACCGAATTTGTCAGGAGATGTCCTGTATGTCAAGAACAAAAATTGGTTCGAGTAAAAACTCGAGAACCAATGTTAATAACAGACACACCCCTTGACGTTTTTGATAAAGTATCGTTAGATACTGTCGGAAAATTACCTACTACTTCCGACGGAAATTGTCACATATTGACAATGCAGGATCATTTATCTGAGTATTGTATAGCCGTAGCTGTACCGGATGTCTCAACAACTACTATTGCTCATGCTGTAGCAACAGAACTGTATTCCAGATATGGGGCCCCTAGAGCGATTTTAACCGACAAAGGTGGGTGTTTTGTAAGCAAACTAATGAGAAAATTGTCAAAAATTTTCGGCGTTCAACAAGTAACAACGTCCGGATACCGGCCCCAAACCAACGGTGCGCTCGAACGAAGTCATGCCGTATTAGTAGAGTACATCAAAAGATACGCGGAAAGTTACGATGATTGGGATAAATTACTCCCCTTCGCTATGTTTTCTTACAACACATCGGTGCACGAAGCCACTAACTTCACCCCTTTTGAACTAGTATTCGGGAGAACAGCCAGGACTCCTAGTTCTTTTCCCCCAGAAAGAAAACTCGAAACCTACAATTCATACTTGTCAGAATTAATAAATCGACTTATAGAAAGTAGGGATTTAGCAGCAAGAAACTTAATACTTGCAAAAGAAAAATCGAAAATAAACTATGACCGACATATAAAAACTTTCCCCGGAAAAGTAGGAGACAAAGCGTACGTAATAAAAGAAACTAAGTCAAGTAAATTTGACCCGCGTTACCACGGCCCTTATGAAATAGTAAATCTTTTAGATAAGCACACTGCTATTTTGATAACCAATGAAGGTCACAGGTTTCAAAAACATGTAGACAAGTTAAAACTTGCCTATTCATAAGTAATAACATGAAATTTCTTTTTTTTAGGATGACTACATCGATGATCAACACCCCAGCACTCAAGGCAGAAATAGTTACAAAAACTATTTTTCCAAAAGGAGACTTACAAAAAATTAATTTCCATAAAGGGACGCTAGAAGAACTAGCAGCCGAGTATGATTTGGATAAACCAAAATACCAAATTCATAGTGAAACGGGCTCCTCTCATGATAAAACATATTCCATGAAATGCAGTATTGTTGATTGGAAAAATGATAATGTTTTCTCTGTGATAGGGGATGAAAAGAAAACTAAAAAGCATGCGGAACATTCGGCAGCAAAGAAAATATTACTGATGTTGCATAATACTTATTTTTTTTGCGAAGAAAAGAATTATAAAAAAACTAGCGAATTATCATACGTCCTCGCGTTAGATGATCCACACACGCTAAAAATTAAATTATATAAATGGGAAAACTGTTGCGAGCTTTGTTTTCGAAAGGGGCACGTTAGCGATAAATGTAAAAATGCAATAAAAAACAAAAATTTTATAAAACAAGAAAATTTACATGAAGTCACTATAGATGACACTTGGGAACTTCCAGGAGCATTTCTTAATTTAAATATTAACGTTGATACGCGCCATTAAGTAATAATAATCTAAAAACACTGTTTTATAATAAAATCTTAGCACATTAATGTTATAGCTATTATTCTTAATTAATTAAAGTTATAATTAATTAAATTAAAAATTGTAAAACTTATAATAATCAGATAGTTAGGCACAAAACTAATAAGATGTAAAAATTTGTTATTTATCACTAATATAGTGAACTCTATCATATAATAGTATATAGTAGTGTCTATTAGTTTAATAGTGTCTAGTGTCTATTATCTTTTCATGACAAATAAAATAAATATATGAATAAATAAAAACAAAATAATAGAAAGACGAGAGAATGAAGGGTGAGGAAATGGTGGTTGCCTTCATCTCTCCTCTTTCTATAAAAATTTAAGGTAGGAAATAAACAAATAATTACAAAATACTCCTACAATGAGTCATGTCATAAATTATTTTTCTCTAAAACATAAGTATCTTAATAAACACACACGAATGGCAAAATATTATTATTCAATATATATACTAAATAATCACTATTACTATTGCAATCAATCTATTTTAACAATTAATACATATTATTATAAAATAACTAACACAATAATCAGACTAGTATTAATATTGCTTGAAATTACTTTTAAATTTTCTTCAAGATGATATAATAAAATTAATTAAACTTAAGAATTAAATAATCATGATACCTAGCTAATAGTGAAAACCAAATAGTGGTTACAGTTTGGAGCCTAGTTATAATATGCATAATATTAGAATTCTAATTACAAATCTATGATTTTCACCAAATAATTAAATATTCTAAAATAATAAGTTGACGAAACAACACATAACTAATTTAGTATTTGTTTAAATAAAATCAATTATATACATAAATAATAAAGTATCAATATTATTATAAACATTATAATTATTCAAGTAATTACTATTATTTTACAAGTATTTTATTATTGACAATCACGTTATTTTATTATTAAATAATATTATCATTAATAATACTAATAATATTATTTTATTAACATTGCTATTATCCACAAACTTCTATTATCATTTTAATTACTAACAGTAGAAAAGGCTATGACAGTCAAAAGAAATCATATATATATAAACTCAATAATGAGTAAAAGCGCATGAAATAATAAAATAATAAATAACGGAAAATAGATTCTAAAGAAAAAGACCTACCAGAGAAAACATTATGCAAATAACCCAATCACACCAAACTAACAACTAACCCAAGGAACAAAATAGCATTTGGTTTCTAAATTCCATCGAAAATATACTAAAGTAACACAATGTTTACAGATTGGCAGTTAAAGGAAACAATGAACATACCAATAATCGGTTGGATTCTCGACGCAGTTGACTATGCATGGACATTCATCGAACTTGCTATGATTTTATTAGTACTCGTTTTGGCCAAATATATGTATAGCTTTCTCACGCTATTAAAAGGAAGACGTCAACGAACCAGCAATAACCCCACAACACAAAACAAAAATTTATTCAATCTACCAATAACCAAACTTTTAGAAGAAGGAACATCAGGAGAAAATCAAAAATAGCATGGATTTTTCAACTAAGGACTAATTAGTATTGCTTTTTTCAACTAATCAAAAAGGACGACGACAAAGCAATAACGTACAATTGGTTTCAATATTCCATTTCGTTCCAAGTTTTCATTGAGGACAACGAAAGTTTAAGGAGGGAGGAGAGACACCAAAATCTAAAAATTTTTCAAATATCAAATTTCGAATTTATGGATATCTACAACAATCCAAAATACTAAAACAGGGCAAAAACTACATGTAAGAAGACACAACATGGGAAAATCACTAATAGGATGGGTTTTCTCGGCTAAGGACTACATAGTATTGTTTTATCAACTAATCTACGAACGATTACCAATAAAGGAAAGACCAAATGTTAACAACAACATCCAGAAATTAACAGAAACACCCAAAACTCCGAGAAATTGGCTCCATCGACTACCATCACGTAAGAAAGTTGAAATCACCACCTATCAAACACTGTTAAATAGAATTAATAACTATATATAAACAAATAAATTTATTTAAATAAATAGTTTAAAACTGTTAAAAATTTAAATAAGTTTATTTAACGAATCCTATAAATGTTGATAATCGGCCTAAATAAAAAATGATTCCTATTCGTTTCATCTTATTGAGGAAATCTAATCACATTATTAATGATCAAGTGCCAAATACTTGATAGTAAAGTTTCTTAATACAATAAATAAATATTCGAATCTGATATATTTAAGCAATCCCCAAACAAACTAATCAATTTAACATGAAATTGATCGTAATATGCGGTTAGATTCCACCTCGAACGTAACTAAGCGTATGCATATGGGTGCAAGGTGACCGACCGATGCATGGTCAGTCCGCGAGAACGAGAGAGACGCACTTAGGATGCCGTCTCATGTTAGGGATTAATGGATTAGGGATTAGAATAGACCAATCAGATAATTGGTCACATTGGAATGCATTTTCTGATTGGTCTATTCTAATCCCTAATCCATTAATCCCTAGCATGAGACGGCACCCTTATGCGCGCGGCTATATGCGTCTCACTCGCTTTCGCGCGGTCCCTCGCGACTGCCTTTAGGCTGATTGTGTTAACTAAACGGATAAAGATTTCTAAATGGAAATTACCGCTGTTAAATAGAGTTTGCCATGAACTATGTCAGAAATAGTAGTAATAACAAAAGATTATTATTATTATTATGAGAGTAAATTTTGATGTTGTTGGGAGTGATATACGTGAAATACTGTACTTATTGCAGAAATATAGACATCATTTACGCGAGAAATTTCGAATTACGCACGATTTCGCATTTCTGGTCGGACCGCGAGAACGAGAGAGACGCACTTATGGCTACAACTATATGCGTCTCACTCGCTTTCGCGCTGCCCTGTGCGATTGCCTTTAATTTGATAGTGTTCAATGAACACACTGTTAGGGCGCAATTACATGTCAGCGTCGAACGCTGCGTTTTTGCGTTGAATGTTGAAAGTGACAAAGATGTGACTATATTTCTCTCCTCCTCTCTCTCATTATTCAACGCAAAAACGCAGCGTTCGACGCAGACATGTAATTGCGCCCTTAGATAATTACATGCTTCTCCCTGCGTATGAGTATGTATTAACGATCTTTTCAATTTTACAAAAGAATTTACAATTTACAATAAAATCATATAAATGGTATTCGAATCATGGTCAATATTCAAGTTTAACAAATTGTACATGGTAACTTACGTATATCACGTTTTGGAAAGCATATTTGACGTTAACTTACAAAGGGGCAAATGCCCCTATAGATGATGACCATGAAGACTAGAATAAGGAGGTGAAATAAGTGGAGTGGGGGTGTCCACAGAAGCAGGCTAGCCAGTAGGCGCCTCTTTTCGGTTCGGGCTTTGCTCAGTAACGAATTTGAGTTTTCTGCGCACGAAGAGGGAGAAGGGAGAAGCAGCTGTTGATCAGCTCTCTTTTCCCTTCTCTTGTTTCTCCCTCTTACGTGCGCAGAAAACTAAAATTCGTTACTGAGCAAAGCCCGAACCAAAAAGAGGCGCCTACTGGCTAGCCTGTTTGCCGCGCCACCGTTCCCTGTGGTAAAACTATCTAATTTCACCTCCTTATTCTAGTCTTCATGATGATGACGTAGTACATTACACGCACTTATTAAGTTTTTATTTTCTGGATGCGACTTCGTCGATAGCGGAATTATGTTTTTGGACTTAACTCTCCTAATTGGCGACATGCTGTTTCTAATATTATTATTAGTGCTATAATGGTCAATCAATGGAGTTTTCATTTATAGGCACGTTATATTCATAAGTATATATACGGCCAGCCCGCGAGAATGAGAGAGACGCACTTATGCGCGCGACTATATGCGTCTCACTCGCTTTCGCGCGTACCCTTGTGATTGCCTTTAGGTCAATTGTGTCACTTGAACAGTCAGAAGTTTTGAATGTAGATTACCATTGTTAAATAAAATTTACAATGATTATTGTTGGAAATGACAATAATAACATAGGATTATTATTGTCATTGTTAATTATGAGTTAAATTTTGTCTGAATATTTGATTAATTAAAATTTTAAAACAAGTTATTTGGAGTTACTATAATTATCACATAGGTAATTTTAATTCAAAAATTCTTACACAATGCATTCTAGAAGAAAGTATTAGCATACGTAAAATACTCAAATTATTGTAGAAATAAAAATGTAACTTGCGTAAGAAATTACGAATGACGCGTGATTTTATATCCATGGCCGGTGTGACTTTATCCGCGAGAACGAGAGAGACGCACTTATGGCTACGGCTATGTGCGTCTCACTTGCTTTCGTGTGATCCCTTGCTATTGCTTTTGGGTTGATTATGACGAATGAACAATCAGAAGTTTTGAGTGCAAATCACCATTGTTAATTAGAATTTGCACTGAACATTGTTGGAAATAATAATAATAGTAGTAATAATGAAGGATTGTTATTGTTCTTGTTATTAATTACGCGCTCAATTTTGATTAAATATTTGTTCTACACAAGGTGTTTGGAAATGTTATATACGTATCGCATACGTAATTTGCACTCGGAATTTCCCACACAATGCATTTCAGTAAAGGGAACTAATAAACATAAAATATGTATTTCACCATAGTAAATCCAACGAGAATTACGCGGTAATTTAGAGTTACGCGAGACCTTGCATCCCTGGACCGTCCGCGAAGATGAGAGAGACGCACTTATGTACGGAAGCGCCTATGTGCCACGTCAAGGCGCGTACTTATGTGTTCTGTTTTGTTGAAAAACGAACCAACGAACGCGAGAGCACGTTCATGTGTTCCCTTTCGTAAATTGAGTCCAGGGTTGGTTAATTACAGTCGGATTTGCCAAAATTCATTTAAGAAGAAGAAAGAAAGAGAATAATTTAATGACGAGAGAAAAATTAAGAATTTAAAGGTAATTGATTACTTTATTTTTCGTTCCTTTAATTAATTTAGACATTTTCATATGTACTTTTATAAAAATAAACTTTCTTGACGGACATAACCAAAAATTATTTTCAAAAACATTTTATTAAAGTATCTCATTAAAGTGTATTTCGATATAAATTTTACGTGTTGTATTTATATTTATTAAAAAATTGTTATTTTTAAATCATATTCAATTATTAATTCAATTCTATACAACATTTTTCCAACTTGAGTGTACCTATAATTTTAAAAGATCATAAATTTCTTTATTTAACATTTCTATAGGATTGTTGGTTTATATACGTAAAATATAAATATTTTGTCTTTAAAAATTAGTATCTAGACGTTATAATTGATAAGTTTATTTTAATTTGTAGATGGAAGCGAAGTCCTCTTGGTACAACGATGTCGTATAGGTAAATCTCAGGACGTAAATAGATGTGATTTTCGTCACTTTCTAATAAGAATGATTCTCCATTAATGGCATAATGGAGTTTAAATCCTTTGGGATAATAATCATTAATAAAACACTTTTTAAGAACGTTATTTTCGACAATAACGTTCTGCACCTCGTCCTTTAATTTTATTTTAATTTGTCTGCTAGACTTCGCTTCCATCTACAAATTAAAAGAAACTTATCAATTATAACGTCTAGATACTAATTTTTAAAGACAAAATATTTATATTTTACGTATATAAACCAACAATCCTATAGAAATGTTAAATAAAGAAATTTATGATCTTTTAAAATTATAGGTACACTCAAGTTGGAAAAATGTTGTATAGAATTGAATTAATAATTGAATATGATTCAAAAATAACAATTTTTTAATAAATATAAATACAACACGTAAAATTTATATCGAAATACACTTTAATGAAATACTTTAATAAAATGTTTTTGAAAATAATTTTTGGTTATGTCCGTCAAGAAAGTTTATTTTTATAAAAGTACATATGAAAATGTCTAAATTAATTAAAGGAACGAAAAATAAAATAATCAATTACCTTTAAATTCTTAATTTTTCTCTCGTCATTAAATTATTCTCTTTCTTTCTTCTTCTTAAATGAATTTTGGCAAATCCGACTGTAATTAACCAACCCTGGACTCAATTTACGAAAGGGAACACATGAACGTGCTCTCGCGTTCGTTGGTTCGTTTTTCAACAAAACAGAACACATAAGTACGCGCCTTGATGTGGCACATAGGCGCTTCCGTACTTATGCGCACGGCTATACGCGTCTCACTCGTCTTCGCGCGGTCTTTTGCGACTGCCTTAGGTTGATTGTGTTGCTCGAGTACTCATAACACATAATGTATATTGCCACTTTAAATAGAACTTGAGAGGCATATTGTTGCATAATAATAATAATGAAAGATTATTGTTACTTTTAATAATGTTTAGTGCTAAAATTTCATAGCATCTCGAGTATCGATCAATCGAGTTTTCTTTTAGGAGCACGATATCTCATTGTGTAAACCTGCATTCGGTCCGCGAGAACGAGAGAGACGCACTTATGCGCTTTGTTATGTGTGTCTCGCTCGCAATCGCGCTATCCTCGCAAGTTGCTGATGGGATCTCGAAAATGATCGAAATCAACAATCAATTAATCGAGGTTGAGCATCGATTGGTTGATTCACCTAAGGATTATAACAACGTTTGTTTTGATTCCAGAGGCCAAATGATATTATTAGCCTAACGCACAATGAATCGTAATCGCTAATCCTTAATTGTAAGAATGAGAGAAAGTAGGACAGACATATATCTCTGTCCTACTTTCTTTCATTATTACGATTAAGGATTAGCGATTACGATTCGTTGTGCTTTAGGCTATTCTTAATAGATAGTAGTATTTCCTTTTTGTTGATATAAATCAAATTTTAATTTAGGACAAATTGCTAACTTCTTTCTTGGGAATGACAATCTTGATCAATTACCGTTGACGAACCAATGATAATGTTAAAATTCTTATATATATTGTGAATAATAGCGTTTCGCAAATTGTATCAATTAACCTTCATAATATTCGAATTAAAAACAAAAATCGTATATAATACCATAATAAATTGTTATTTCAAATTAATTAATAAGTATTATTACAAAAAATTTTATGAATGTTTTACTTAAGATAACTTTATTAAATTAAGTCATTATAAAGTAACAAATGAAAAACACATATTTTGGTACATGTTTATTTCTCAGAGGTGTCATCTAAAAATCATACATAGACATTTTACGTGTAAAATGTATGTGATTCAATGTATCAGTGTAGGTATGTGCGTATTCAAGAATAATATGAAATATATATATATATATACATAAGTCAAAAAAAAAAAAAGGGAAAAATTAAGGAAAATATAAAAGAAAATAAAATAAAATACTGCATAATAATGACAATCAATCGTTAATCACTGAGGATTATGACATCATCATCTTCACGTCCGGATGGCGTTCGCCTTGTGCCACAACTGCATCGGATTGAAGGATCCCGCTGAAATTTGCCGCACAAGCAAAATTGTCTGGCCGGTCTCCCTCTGAAAGATAACAATAGACAAGAGTGAGTAACTTAGAAATTCGTCCCGAAGAAAAGAACAAAAAAAAAAAAAAGGGGGAAGAAATTTTTTTAATTTTAACTATGCTAATGAAACTTACCCCAGATTCTGCTCAATGACATCAGCGGGGGCATCTACTAGGAAACTTTGAACAAGGGCATAAAGCTCATCTCGTATAGCAGCGGCACGAGGGCGATGCACCTCCAAATCTTGGCGCCACACGGATTCCGCCAAAACGTCAGTCGGCACCCAACTAGACGTGTCCGGAACTCGTGCAATTCGAAGAGGCTGGATGCGTTTTCGTGGACGTCCTCGCCCACGTTTAGGTGGAGGGTTGATCGTACTTGCTGTCGCAAGTTGGTGTTCAAGGCATTCCACGAACTTGGCATGCACCGCCCAGGCAGAAATGTGCATAAACACCCTGGCCAAAAATTCTACGGAGGGCAACCGCCGCCGTAATCGTTTCTGAATAAGGCACTCTCGCACCTTTTCTCTCCGAAGAGTCCTCTCATCACCTGAAAACAAAGAAATCATTGAATAATGAACACAAAACATCTGATAGGAAATAAGAAAGAAATGCACCGATTACGTCACGCTAGCCCCACTTGATACCCCTTACGAAAAAAAAGGGTTTATTGTCTATAATAGTTTTTCTTAAATTTAAAGAAGACACACGCATTAACACACCACGGCGCCTACCATCAAGTTTATAAATAATCGAAAAATCACTTTTGGTAACGACATTTCCCATCAACTCAGTACATAAAGACACAAGGATGTCAATCGCTTCGATGGGATTAACATTCCAGAAGGCGACTTTAAAAATTTTTAAACTATCCTCAATTTCACTAATCCTAAAAATTACGGAATCAGATTTCGAAACCACCCCGGCTGGCGCACTGCTCGAAGCCGACTCGAGGGAACTACCCTACTGAAAAATCCTATATAGGATCTTACATAGAATTCTATATAGAATCCATATGGATTCCTATGAGAATCCACGTAGGATCCTATATAGGATCCTATATAGGTATTGTCCTATAGGAATCCATGTGGATTCTCATAGGAATCTATGTGGATTCCTATAGGTCGCCTATAGGACACGTCCTATATAGGATCCTATGTGGACTCTCCTACAGGAATACATGTAGGATCTCATATAGGATCCTACATAGGCGTCCCAAAAAAATTTTTGTAAACCCCCCTACATAGGATCCTACGTAGGTTCCCATATAGGATCCTATATAGGATCTTTTATGGGCGCCCAAAAAAAATTATGTACACAGAATTAATTGTGTTTTTTTAACAACTTTATTCAAATATACATTAAGCACCATTATAAGGACGAAAAATATTTACTGCGCAGGCGTAAGTATTGTAGAATACGTAAAAGACGACTGCGCATGAGGAAGGGGTACAAAAAATTTTTTTGCGGGTACCCATGTAGGATCTTATATGGGTTCCCATATAGGATCCTATATGGGAACCTACGTAGGATCATATGTAGGAGGGTGTACAAAAATTTTTTGGGACGCCTATGCAGGATCCTATATGAGATCCTACATGTATTCCTATAGGAGAGTCCACATAGGATCCTATATAGGACTTGTCCTATAGGCGACCTATAGGAATCCACATAGATTCCTATGAGAATCCACGTGGATTCCTATAGGACAATACCTATATAGGATCCTATATAGGATCCTACGTGGATTCTCATAGGAATCCATATGGATTCTATATAGGATCCTATGTAGGATCCTATATAGGATTTTTCAGTAGGGTACTACCCGCCTCCGGAGTTATCAGAACTACTGGTTCATCGAAAGGGGATAGATCGAATTCTTGAATGGATCTTTGAAACTCCTCAACATCTGCATTCGACGTTTCCGGAACTTTGTCGCAGCTCATTGAAAATCAACACTAGTCCACAATCAACCCGAATTCATCGCCGGACGCAGATTATGCACTAATGAAAGATAAAATTTAACACTTACCACTGCTGATCTCCTTTGTTTTAAGTAAAGGGAGGGGGTGAATCCAATTTAAATCTTCTTCCAAGAGCATTGTAGTGGTATCACTCAAGACAGATTCGTCACTCGACATAGTCACAAGAATACTAACGATATTCGCGAAAAGGGCTGACGATCATGCTAGAAGCAATGCAGTAAAATGATGATCGCAGCAAAAGGGATGCTAGGTATGATAAGCTTATGTAGATACAGAAATGACTCATCCTGTACTGAAACGTTGATGAAAGATGCACGCCTTTGAAAAATGATGCCAAAACAAATTTAAAAATTTTATTGATAATTGTTGTCGTTGTAAGAAACAACAAATAATATTTTTTTGTGAGTTGGTCACTCAACTGAGTGCCAACTCTATACTTCTTTATTTTACAATACGTCGTCTACTGACGACACCTCCCCCTTTAAAATCATCGACTATTTTTTATTTAAAAATTCGAAGCAGGTTTCCTTCTAGGAGGTCTCGTATGTAACTCAAAATCTAATCTAGTTGGAATTTCGGAAGTTACCAAGTGCTGAGTTGGACCCCTATTATTAAAACTACAATTTGTATAACAATTTCCAATACAATGCCTAATTAAGTTCATCATGCCATGCATGCATCCTACTTTAAACAATACATAGATAATTATAGCACCTATACTTGCATAACCTATATATCCTAAATAAGTCGAAGACTTTTCTATCCAACTCTTATATCGTTCATGTGTCTTTATTTTCTCTAACATTATTTCGGTATTTTCCATAGTAATTTTCGCTTCTTTTATTCTATCTAAATTAATAAATCTTGGGAGTTTAGGTAACGCATTATTTATCAGTTTTAAATCTTCTATGTCAAAGTCTAAATCTATTGTAATCGTATCTTCAAAGTATTTTGATACATTTCGCATTGGTTTATTTAAATCTAATTTAATTTCATTCGTATATAATTTGCAGTCATTTCCTGTAATTAAAAAAGTACCTAATTTCTTACCGCTGAAATTATTCTTATTACAAAGTATGTCTACAGGAGTTTCTTTGATAAATATACAGATATAGCCGTTTTCTGTTTTAATAAATGTTTCGTCGCTAAGTAACAACGGAGATTTTTGACAATATTTATTATTTTTCTTTATTAAACTCGCGTCACAATTTTCGGTTTGATATATTAAATAATTCGGTTGATTTCGTTTACAAATCTTATAATCTTCTATATTACTACATTTTTCTAAATCTGTTTTATCTATTGGAACATATTCAGTTTTTGTTTGTAAAATATACTCGTGGTTTGGTAGATAAACTATTGCCTGTCCGTCAACTGTCAGTTCTGGTATAGGTATAGTTCTAATAATTGTCATTTCTTCCTTGTCTAAAATTGGTATTTTAATTATGTAAACTAAGTTGTGATTTACTATTACTGCAGTTATGTCACTAATGTCGATTATATGCTGGAAATTTCTCTCTGCGCTATCAAAATGGTACTTTGTTTTAAATTGATTTTCAAATTCTTCAATTGTTTCTTGTAATATTTTGGGAGTTAGAATTTGTGGGTGAATGATGCCATGTTTTCCAAAATTGATAGAATTAATCGCAAGGTCAATGTCGTCGTTCATTTCTTCGATTAACGTTTCAACTATAAGTAATTTTTGTTGTATAAGTAAACTTTTCTTATTATTGTTTATTCCAGCTCCTAGTTGATTAAGTGTATCAAAATCCATTAATTTTTTCTCCAAAGATTTATAATCTTGTGATGAAGTATCTAAAATCATTTTTAGTACTTTAGTATTATTTTTAATTGCTTGACTTAATAATTTATTATCATCGTATAGCTGATCAAATTCTTTATTAATTTTATTTAAATCATCTTCACTTAATGTACCAAAAATTACTTTGGCTGCATTTCCTACTATATTGAACAATCCTCTCTTGCTTCTCTGTTTACCCATAATATTATAGAGTAGTAACTCTTTCTGTCTCAAACGTTCAAATCTGGAAGAGATTATTTTAATTTCATCAATCTCTTGACATTTGTTGAAACAAATTCTATTTGTTTGTATTAACGTTTTTTGAATAGCTGACATTCTATCTTCTGTTCTGGTTATATTGATCATAATCAATAATTTCCATTCTTCTGAATAAAGATGTGCTTTTCCGATTTCCTCTTTGTATAGGTTGCCTGATAATTCTATCATTGAATAATCATTCTCTGCTACTGCTAGCGTCAGCATCGTTATCAGAATAAAATTCTTCATCATCTGAAACAAAATACTTCTTAATATCCTGTCTATGGATTTTCCTGTTATTTTCTATAGTATAAGTATTTCCATTTTTATTTAGTACTGTATGCGGTCCTAACCACAAATGGTCTCCCTTTTTTCTATTATGGTTTCTTATTAATATTTTTTCTCTTGTTTCTATCGTTTTCCTATCGGTTAATTTCTGTTTTTCTTGAATCTCGTTGATTTTTCTTCTCGTTATATGTAATTTGTTTTCATGTTCTAATTGTTTTAATTCATTTATTTTCACTAAGTCAGTAACTTTATTTGCCGTTTCAAATGCTTCTCTTGCCTTTCTGCCAGTCTGTAATTCAAACGGTGAGAATCCTGTGATTCTGTTTATAGTCATATTGTATGTCAACATTGCTTTGGCTAATTCTTTGTCCCAATCTTCTTTTTGTGCGTAAATGCTTAAGTATTCGTGTATCTTCGTATGTGATCTTTCATTTTTTCCATTGCTTTCAGGGTGATAAATAGAAGTTTTTACATGTTTTATTTTTAATTGGTTTGTTAATTCAGAAAACTCATTATTTATGAACTCTGTTCCATTATCCGTTAATATCTCTAGTGGTTTGCCGTTTGTTTTTAAATATCCGTTCCAGAATGCTTCGATAATTAATCCTGCAGTTTTATCAGTTAGTGGTTCCAAATGTATATATCTGGTTAGAAAATCTTGAGCTACCAATATATATTTATTTCCTTTCGCAGTTTCTTTTAGCGGTCCTATTAAGTCTAAAGATATTTTATCATTAGGCCTTTCTGGTATATCTGATTCTTCATAATAACTTTGTCTTCTTTCATTTTCTTTAAACCGCTGACACGAATCGCAGTTTTTGATAAATTCTTCAACATCTTTTGTAATATTAGGCCAATTTGTAATATTTCTAATCCTTTGTACTGTAATATCTTTGGAATAGTGTCCTCCTAATATTCCTTCATGAGCTTCTGCTATAATTTTCTTTTTATCTGTTTCTACATGTTTCTTTATTAGATATACTTCTTTGTCGTTTCCTTTCCATATATTAAATAGAATTTTAGATATTTTATTTTCATTTATATCTTCATATATTATTCTCAATCTTTCTTCCTTTGTTTCATTTTCTAAGAATTCTTTTAATTCCTCATCTGACACTTGTGGACTAATTTTAATTCTATCTTCTTCTTCTTTTTCTTCGTTCGTAATCCATATTTCCTTGATCCTCGTAGGTCCAAATTCTCGTCGAATAATTAACTGTCCATTTGCTTTTACTACATTTCTTTTTAATCTTATTTTATTTATGTCATCGACTTTTGTTTGTGGAATTTCAATTAACCATTTTACTTCGGTTTCTTCATTAAAATCTCTTATTACTTTATATATTGCTCGCTCTTTCGGTTCTGTTTTTCTTCCATATACTTCTAATATCCAATTAAAGTTTGTGTCTCTTATTGGCTTTAAAATTTCTCTCAAATTACTTATTGGCTCCATAAGAGTGTAATTAGCATATCCTTCTCTTTTTTCTTTTGTTCCTGTGATTAATCTAATTGTTTTTATTAGTTTAAATTCATCTTCGATTTTTGAATTATCACTTTCGGTTATTTGCTCTTCAGATTGATTTTCTGAATTGTTTGTGATTGCACGGCTTGTTGAAGGCTCTTGATATTTATCTAATTCTTTAAGTAGTTCGTCTAACATTTCATCTTCGTCGTCCTTTGTCATTTGAACCCTCGGTATTCTAGATAAGGCGTCAGCATTTGTATTACATGCACCTTTTTTATAGACGATTTCATAATTGAATTCTTCTAATTTTAACCTCCATCTCATTAATCTGCTTGTAGGGTCTTTAACATTAAATAACCAAACTAAAGGTTTATGATCAGTTACTATTTTAAATTTTCTTCCATAAAGGTAATGTCTGAAGTGCTTAACTGACCACACGATTGCTAACAATTCTTTTTCTGTTGTTGTATAATTAATTTCGGCTTTATTTAATGTTCTCGATGCAAAAGAAATAGGCTTGTCTTCTCCAATTTGTCCTTGAGATAATACTGCTCCTATTCCTTCGTTTGAAGCGTCTGTTGTTAGGATGAAATCTTTATTCCAATCAGGGAATTGTAGTATGGGCGATGTTACTAAATTTTCTCTTAATTCTGAGAAAGCGTTCTCTTCTTCTTGTTTCCATTCGAATGTTGAATCTTTCTTTAATAATTTAGTTAAAGGTTTTGCTATTTTCGAGAAGTTTTTGATAAATTTTCTATAATAACCAATCAATCCTAGGAATTGTTTAATTTGTTTTTGAGTTTTTGGTCTTGGATAATTTTTTACTTTTTCTATTCTGTCAGGATTTGGTTTTATTCCATCTTTCGTTACAACGTGTCCCAAATATTCGAGTTCTGGTCGTAGATATTCACATTTGTCAGGTTGTAATTTTAATCCAACTTGTCTTAGTCTTGTGAATAAATTTATTAAATTTTTATTATGTTCTTCCAAAGTTTTTCCATGAATTATAATGTCGTCGATGTATACAAAACAGCCATTTCCAAGTAAACCTTTTAATCCATTGTTCATCATTCTTTGAAATGTTGGTGGTGCATTTTTTAATCCGAAAGGCATCCGGTTATACTCATAGTGTCCTTTGTTTGTACTAAAAGCAGTTTTTTCTTTATCGGATGCATTCATTCCTATCTGGTGAAATCCAGATGCGAGATCGAAACATGAAAAATATTTGGAATTGCCTAATTGATCTATTATTTCGTCAATATTTGGTAAAGGATATTTATCTAATACCGTTTTTTCATTTAATTTTCTATAATCAATGACAATACGCCACTTTATTTTACCAGAAGCGTCTTTTTTTTTGGGTACTACCCATAACGGTGAGTTGTAAGGTGATATGCTTTCTCTTATTATTCCTTTTTCTAACATGTCTTTAATTTGTCGATGTACTTCTTCTTGCAGCATCGGTGGATACCGATATTGTTTAGTATTTACTGGTTGATTGTCCTTTGTTCGAATATTGTGTTCCGTTAATTTTGTTAAAGGCAAAGGGTCGTTTCCTAAAGGGAAAATGTCATGAAATCCTATTATAATCTTTTTTAATTCTTCTTTCCCTTCTTTTATATGATCTAATCTTGTTTTCGATAATAATTCCTGGATTCTTTTAGCAGAGTGATTTTGCATGATTTTGTCATCACTGAATTTTTTAATCGAATCCATCCAAAGGTCTTCATAAGCTTCGTATGAATTCTCAATTTCTGCTGAATTTTTTGGCAATATTGGTTCGTTTTTGTAATTTAATTTTGTGACTGCCGAGTATCCATTTTTAAAATTAATAACACAAATTTTATCTTTATTATTTTTGCTTGGTTGGGGATGAAGTATTTTTGGTCCTATTTTCAGTGTTCCTTTTTCTAGATCTATTTTAAAACTTTGATCGTAAAGAAAATTCATACCAACTAAACCGTTTTCTACAAATGCTTTTTCGTCTTTTGTTACTTGAAAAACTGATTCTTTACCAAAAATTTTTAAACAAATGGAATAATCGAATGTTACAGGATTACTTCCGATTGTTAAAACGTTATGAGGTGCGTATTTTTTAAATCTCGTTCCTGCTAGCATACTTTCTTTTATAATAGAAACATTGGATCCTGTGTCTACTACATATTTTCCGGCTGCTAATTTATCAAAGTTTAATGCCACAACAGGTGTGTTGTGTCTTCTTCGTTCTCTTGGGATTCGTTCAAGTTCACGCTTATCGGGTTCTCTGATAAGAAAGATTCTTCGCTCAGCTGTACTCGGTCTGGTGGTCTGTTCGGTGAGGCTCTTGACTGAAAATTTTGATATCTTTCTTGACGAGGTGGTAATCCTTTTAACTTTCCTCTACAGTCTTCTTCTTTATGTCCTAGGTTTTTGCAATGGTTGCATTTTACTGGTGTTTCTTGTCTACTCGTTCTTGGCATTGGTGTTGGGTATTCTGTTCTTGGTTTGCCTGCGTTTTCAAACCTTCTTTTGTCTTTTAAATTCACATTTATTTCTGTTGCTAAGTGAAAACACTCGTTCAGCGTTTTAGGTTTCTGCGGTCTAATTCTAATTTCAAATTCTTCTCTCACGTTTCTCAAAAAGGTACTAACACTTGCACTTGTTTCTATTTCCTGTCTCAAGTGTATTTCAGTAACGGAAATATCCATATTGTCGATGAATTGTCTAATTTTATCTTGACATGCTACAAATCGAGCTGTGAATGAATCTAAACCTTCGTTTTTACCCATTATGCATAAATCTCTAATTCTTTGAAGTGATTCTAAACTCTCTTTTTCTCCAAATAATATTCTTAATCTTTCGAAAAAATCTGCAAAGGTTGTAACTCCGTCGGCTCTAATTGTGTTAGCTGCTTTCCCTACTAGTTTTTGTGCGATTATTGCATGCAATAATATTAATCTTTCATTTCTCTTCGTCTTTTTTTTTGCTATTCGTGTTAAATGTATAAAATTTTCTAATCCTATCCCACTGAAATCTGGTATAAGTTTTATGGTTTTCCCGAAATCGTATTCCGTATTTTCTTCTAATTCTTCATGATCGCTGTTTAGTTCTTCGTTGATTTCAGATGAATCCTCTCTTCCTATCATTGGTTGTTCCAGTGCTTTGAGTCTTGTTTCTAATCTTTCTAATTTTTCAAGAATCAATTGAAGATTATTTCTGTTTGGTGATGATGCTCGCGACATGTTGGCTGTGTGAAAAGGGAATTCAAGTCTGTCAGTCAGTGAGGTTGAAGGGCTTGAGCTGTCAGAGTTTATTGTTGTGTTTTCCCTACTTTCCCTATATATATCCAGTTTGGATTTTTCCTACATTCGTTTCGATTAATTTTTTATTTTAGTACCGTTCGCGTTTTCTAATTTAAAATTTCACTTCTTGCAATCCTGCTACAAGGAGTACACAAGAATATGAAATTAGATTTTTGATTATTGACGATGGCAGTGCTCGTGAACACACGGAGTATACCAACGCTTTAGAACTTTGTTCTAAAGATTTAAATCTACACTTCTGTTTAGTATGCTTACTCTCAATTTGTCGATGATTGCTGGATCGTAGTGCTGAAACGTTGCTCTGGATCGTGGTTCTGGATTAAATCTCTGGATTGAATCTCTGGATCGTAGCTCTGGATCGTAGTTCTGGATTAAATTTCTGAATTGAATCTCTGGATCGTAGTTCTGCCTTGCTGGGGTCACCGGTCCTTTCTTCTTATGGTACCTTATTTCCCAACTCGAACTGGAACTTCACGTGTTTCTGGTTTTTTGAAGTTTGGATTCTGGGATACACTTATTCCCTCAGGATCTGGATGAATTTCCAGAAGTATTGGATGTATCCCACCCGCTGCCACCAATTTTGTTGTCGTTGTAAGAAACAACAAATAATATTTTTTTGTGAGTTGGTCACTCAACTGAGTGCCAACTCTATACTTCTTTATTTTACAAGAAAAGTACAAAAGTCTTGGAGATTACAATTAGCGTTACTCCTTGATACGCTTAAACAAGACTAATTAAATCTACCTGTCCTCGCTAATGCGCGACCTTATATAGCCTCGGTTTCCCCTACTCTACTCTATTTCAGCGTCTACTGACGACATAATAGTAGTAAAAAAAAAAATTTTTGGTAACATTGTTTATAAATTGATAAAATTTGCAAAACTCCAAAGATCACGGTTCATAGAGGGCTATGAACAATTTTAAGGAGGGAGGACTGTTATGTTCGATGCTCGTCATACATTTTTCTTTTTGGGTTGTGTTTTGTTTTTATTATGTCCCTGGTATTTTCGGTTGTTTCGCGTAGTAATAAATCGGACATAAGATAATACAAGATTGTCATTGATAAGGGAAAGATTTGCAAAGGAGATTTGTCTAATAAGGTGTTTGTCGCACATAATGGTAAATTTAAATTATATTATTATAGTTAAGTACTCGTAATTAATTATTAGGTATAATGGCACAAACAGTTTAAGTGACAACTAGCATTAATATTCGGGTTGAAAGTTGACATATATGTAAAACGAACAGACTTTAGGTTTAGCGCCCGAGCGTAGGCTACCGCGCTATACAGGGAAGATTGCATTGGTTTATTTGAAATGCAATTGAATTATGCATGGATTTAATACATTATTATGAATCATATGTTTAAAGGTATCATCTACTATGGCATTTTCAATGTATTAAAAGATTAATTACCATCAATTAATGCGAATAACAATATTTTAAAGAACAAATAAAAAGGAAACTATGCTTGATCAGAGTACATTTTAACAAAAATTTCCATAAATAAAGTTCGAATTCAAACGGATGAGCAAAAGTATCGATATTTTCATACAAAGTATCGATGATTAACCATAATAAACCAATAGCAATCGATTACAGGAGTGTTTGACTATAGAAGTCAGTATTGGCATCGAGCGGCTGTTATCATCTATGATAATTGCATAAAAGTCCGAGTTAAGATAAAACAGAGTTGCTATGGTACCTTGCGCCTTGTGATATGCACTTATCATAATGCGGTAGTTACCATAAGTATACAATAAAAAGCAATTATCATTGATTAACTAATGTACCATTTGTTTACTATAAATGCACGGGTGGTAAGCATGAGAATAAATTACCTTCGAATGAATAAAATAAATAATTATCATGACATGTTTAAACTCCAGAATTATAATATGACATAGTTGGGTGTAGAATAAAATTAAATATCAAAATTATTGTTAACATCATTAAAACTATGAGAATTAGTACATTATATAATAATCGTAAATACACTCAAATATGCCATATAATAACGAATAAATAGTGATTACCGACCAATGCCAATGCTGCGCCAGTATTGACGCCTATTCTCAGGTTCAGAATCGATATAAGAATCGGAAGTATTCCGATCATGCCTTTATGAAGTTTTCCAGATCGCTCCATCGACCGATTGACCGTTCGACAATCGATTGATCGATCAATGGATCTATTGAGTATTTAAATCAATAAAATCAATTGATTGTTTAAATCAATAAAATCAATAAGATCAATAAAATCAATAACATCAATAAATCAATAGAATCAATGATCGATCGATGGATCGATCGGCGGTCATTTAGAACAAATTCAAATCGCAAAGTTGGGAGAAACTGCAAGAGTGCAGAAATCACACTTTTGCATGAGAACGTGACAAATACGTTTTTGCAGGAACACGTGTTCGAGAAAGACATTTTCACCCCCGCAAATGGCTGAAATTGTCTTTAAATACTAGCGACGCATAATGGAGGGGGTCGTATACGTTGAAACCTCTGTCGAGAGAGCATTATCGTAACTACCCGTCGGTTAACAAATTTTCATACCATATATCTTGTCCAAATTCATCAAAGTGTTTGTTCGAATAAGGCGTAGAGTACCGGTGAACATATTGTGAACCTTCGCAAAATAAACTGTAAAACTAGTGTTTTGAGGCATACGATTCGTAGTAGCGAAGTGCGTTACACTCAAGTATCAGTGTTTGGATACTTGAACCGCCAGAGCTGTACAACATTATCATCCGCTTCAATCACATTCTATCGATCGAGCCAATTGACCACCAAAGCTGTGTGACATTGTTAAATCGAGAAATCTCCAAAGTTCTAAGATACATGTAAGTTATTGCTTTTAATTATAAATGTTGAGTATAGTTAGAATCAAAAGCGTATACTGACCAGCAAACGATCACTGATTAACGATTACCCGATATTGAATAGAGAATAATGAGTAACGAAAATTAATGAATATCAATTGTTACTTACTTTACTCCTGTAATTTCATAAACATTAGTTTATATTCTGAATAAATAAGTGGAAATTTAAATGATTTGTGAGTTTACTTGATTATGCTATTTCCCAGTACTGGCTAGCCATTATTTAATAAGAATTGCTCGTTTTAATTATTCTTTGATAAATCCGGAAGTCCAGTACGAGAATA
Source organism: Ganaspis brasiliensis (assembly GCA_037103525.1). NCBI lineage: Eukaryota > Metazoa > Arthropoda > Insecta > Hymenoptera > Figitidae > Ganaspis > Ganaspis brasiliensis. Next base: position 5,484,802 of record JAZKLR010000152.1, read on the forward strand.
ATAGTCATAAGAAGAATAGTAAGTATATGAATAAATTATTTGACTAAAAACCCCATAGGTTTTATAAGGTGAACGACCCCTAAATAAAAATATAAATGTTAGAATTCATTTCTAATAGATTAAGCGGTTACTAATCCTGAGTAATTTCGTTCAATTCTAAATTACACTCAGTGCTTTCACTGGGTCGTAACATCCAAATGCGTCTTTTGGTACAGAATTAGAGACTCAGATTTTTTCGTTAATACAATACTTTAATAACATTATTATCATGGGCGATTTTAATTGCAATCTAAATATCCCCTCTTCAATTACATCCTATCTGACATCTTTATTTTATTCAGCTGGAATGTTTATTGTCCCTCATAGCTCAACCCACCATGTAAACACCTCAAGTACAAGAATTGACATAATGTTAATCGATGATCTTGATAAGATTCGTTCTATTAATCAGCATGTCGTACCTTTTCTTTCAAATCATGACTTAATTAGTATTGAACTTGAATTTATTGTTGGTCAACCTCGTATTATACGACAGTCAACATTTATTCGTAATCTCCGTAACATACCAGAAAATGAATATCTATCCCACTTAGCTAGCTATGATTGGCCTAGTATCTATTCGGAATCAGACATAAATGTTATGGTTTATAAACTAACTTCATATATTACCTCGGCCTTTGACATATTTGCACCCTTGCACTTATCAAATACAAGACATAAAAGATCTCCTTGGATGAATGAAGAAATAAAGAGCCTAATTAAAGAACGCAATAAATTACGTCAAATTGCTAAGCGAACTGGAAATCTGATAGATCGAACTAAATTTAAAAAACTCAGAAATATAGTTAAAACAAAAATTCGAGATTCTTATAATAAATACAATTATAATTTAATTAAAAGTAAAAGTAAGAAAGATGATGTTTGGCGGATTTTAAAAAATTTAAATCTTATTGCTAACAAAAAAGCATCAAGTGACCACTCTTTTCAAGCTCAAGAACTTTTAGACGTATTTTCTAGCGCAACTATTTTAAATCCTTCTCGCGTAACTATGCCTGTTAATAATAACTCTAATAGTTTTGATGAGAACAAGTTTTTTTTTAATGATATTTCACCAGATTCCTTGCTGAAGAGTATCAAGCAAATAAAAACTAATGCAATGGGACCAGATAATATTAGCATTAAAATGATTGAACTGTCTCTTCCTGTAATATTCCCTGTACTCTTGCATATATATAACTGTTCCCTCCAGACTGGGGTTTTTCCTGATATTTGGAAAATGAGCAATGTCAGACCCGTTCCCAAGATAACTAATCCAAAGAAACCATCTGATCTTAGGCCAATTTCATTAATTTGTGCCCTATCTAAGCCATTGGAACGCCTCATATGTAAACAAATGACCTCATATTTAAATATGAATGATCTGCTTGAACCACTGCAATCTGGTTTTCGTCAATTGCATAGTACTTGTACTGCTACTTTAAAGTTTACATCTGACATTAAACTTGCTATGGATGCCAAGCACATTACAATTGCAATTTTTTTGATTTCTCAAAGGCGTTTTCGTCTGTAGATTACCAAATAATGATTAATAAGCTTGCCTCATTTAATATGCCTAATTCAGTATGTCGTTGGTTTATATCTTACCTTACGTATAGATCACAAAGAGTTATTGATGGTAGTGGCAACATATCAAACTGGGATGAACTTAAGTGTGGAGTCCCACAAGGAGCTTCACTTTCCTCTTTATTATTTAATTTATTTATTTCTGATCCTGGAAGAGGTTTTAAATTCTGTAAATTCCATAAATATGCCGATGATTTCAAACTTTACCTTTCGGGTCCTTTCTCTGAAATTGTAAACTTACTTAAAAATGTTCAATATGACATTAAAATTGTTGAGCAGTGGACAAGAGAGAATGGCTTGCGTCTTAATGCCGATAAGACGCAGGCAATAATTTTCTCTACAGGTAATTATTCTTTGGATTTGTTAGCATCTCTCCCCCCTCTGTCGGTAGAGGGAACTCCTATCTTATTTAAAAAGTCAGTTAAAGATCTTGGTCTGACATTGGATTGTACACTATCATGGAGGGATCATGTTTTAAACATTTCGCGTAAGACATTCATGGTTCTTCAGCAATTAAATAGAAATAAGGATTCTTTTCCCACTCCAACTCGCCTACTGTTAGTCAAGTCGTTAATACTTCCCTTCTTCGATTATTGTTGTCCAGCTTATGACGATATCTCAAAAGAACTGAATAATAAACTTGAAAGAGCCTTGAATGCTTGTATTCGTTTTATATATAATTTGCCTAAATATGAACATATTACTGAATACAGGATTAAGTCTGAACTTTTGAGTGTTGCTGCGAGGAGGCAGTTTTTTATCGGAAATATGCTATTCAATATTTTTCATCATAAAGCTCCGCGTTATCTGTTTGATCTGTTTGAGTTTAGAGTTTGTGATGATTTAATTCACAATAAACTTCGCGATAGAAAATACGTTCTTATAATACCTTTCCATAGAACTGGCAAGATGCAGGGATCATTTATAGTCAGAGGTTCGAGATTGTGGAATAAATTGCCACATAGAACAAGAGATACGTCGAAATATTGTATTTTTAAGAAATTGTTTTTTGGGTTGTTGTTTAAAACTGATGGCACATTATTCAACGTCACTTACTGGTAAAACAGATTTATTGTAAACTATTTCCTTGATTTATTCCATTTCACTTTAATTTATTTTTTAATTTATTTTATTTTATTTTTGTTTTTTCTCTCTTTTTCATTATACATGCGACACTGTCACTTATTGTTATATTTAGATATAGTTAGCCGTAACTGATTTAATTATTGTATTAAAAATTGATTTTTTTTTCTCTCTCTTTATAAAAGATATTGAATCTAATGTATTTTTGAAAAATGAATACTTATGTACACTGTTCCCTAGTGGGCTTATTAGCCCTAGGAACTAATTTTTGAATAAATAAATAAATAAATAAATTTTGGTAGTAGGGTTGGTCATAGTTTCTAACATTTGAATTATAAAAAGGGTGAGTGTTTGAGTAGCTCGGATTTCCAAAATTTCTTGAATTTTGAGGATTTTCGTATATTTGAATGTTTTTATTGTCATTAGGGACGGGATTATTTTGGGAGTATTTTTCTTTATCTATTTCAATTCGTTTTTCCGCTTGTATAGCTTCATTGAAGGCTTCAACTAGAGAGTAAACGCGTTGGTTTAAGTACTGTCGAAAATGAGGCTGAAGCGCGAAAAAGAACGCTTGTATGAGGTCTCTTTTGAACCTTTTCTTTTTGTGTTATGGAAGGGTTTCAATGTTTAATTCTAAGCAAGTGCAATCAATTATGGTTGTATGTAAATTGTCGAAGCGTTCAATGAAATCTAAGATCGATTCGTTATGACCTTTTATGAGGTTCGAAAGCTGTCCTCGATAATAATTTGATGAACGGTGAGCACCAAAAACAATTTTTAAGTGTGTTAAGCATTCTTCTATTGTATTAAAATTTTGGTTTCCGATTACAATACAAGCTCGGTCAGTCAGTTTAAATTTTAGTAATCTTACTATTTCTTTATAGAGTCGCAGAGGGAACTGATCTTTCAAGCGTCTAACCGTTCGAACAAATTTAAATACGTTTGTACCGTCAAATTCGGGAACTAGTGCTAAACTTTCTTTTAAAATAGCAGAGGAAAGAACGAAGTCGTTATCTTGTAAAAAGGGATTTGATCCTTTATTAAATTCATTAGAAAGTGTTTTCGGGTTTTTTTTGGAATCTAAAGAGTTTAATCGTGGGCTAAGATATTTCGTTTTATTTGGGGTAGATTTTAAAGGCGTTTCGTTAAATTTTTCGAGATTTTCCATTTTAACATCTAAGTCATGTCTCATTTTTATCAGATACAGTTCATTCTCTTCATTTTCCAATTTTCGTTTTTCTAAAATTTTCTTTCTTATTTCATAATCTTGTTCTTTGATTTTTAATTCCTCTTCACGTTTTTGGAGTTCCTCAAGTTTAGTTTTAATTTCTTTTTTGGACATTTTAAAGGTTTTAGTAGATTTTATCGAAACAGAAAACTAAAATCGTCTATATTATGCACTTATTATGCGCCCCTATTTCCAAAACACAATATTTTATGTACCTTTTATATTATGCACGTTTGTTTCATAAAACTCAATAATTTATGTATTTATTCATAAAAGTGGAAAATTTATGTTTTTATTATCCAAGTTTGTTTCATAAATTCAATAAGTCAAAATTTATGTATTTATTATGCACGTTTGTTTCATAAATTCAATAAGTCAAAAATTTATGTATTTATTATACACGTTTGTTTCATAAAACTCAATAAATTACGTACTTATTCGTAAACTTAAAAATTTATATATTTATTATGCACGTTTTTTTTCAAAAAACTCAATAATCTATGCACCTTTTGTGCACATTTATTTCATAAAACACAATAATTTATGCACCTTTTGTGCACATTTGTTTCATAAAACACATTAATTTATGCACCTTTTGTGCACATTTGTTTCATAAAACACAATAATTTATGCACCTTTTGTGCACATTTGTTTCATAAAACACAATAATTTATGCACCTTTTGTGCACATTTGTTTCATAAAACACAATAATTTATGAACCTTTTGTGCACATTTGTTTCGTAAAACACAATAATTTATGCACCTTTTGTGCACATTTGTTTCATAAAACACAATATTATGCAATATATTCTATTTTTAATCCGATATTATGTAATTTAAACGATTTGTTTGGCTGTTTCAATAAAATAATAATCTTTTCTAATCTAAACTATCTTCTTTTAATCTAAATTAAAACGATTTAATTGTTTTTATAGGGTATTATGCGTCTCTTATTGTAATGTTTTCTTTATTATCAATTTTGTGTGTCTATAAAAAAAAAAAAAAATATTTTCAATCCCACCGCTGTCACCAAAAAATTATTATTCTCTGTTACGTCTCAGAATGAAACTTACAAAGGCGGCGGTTTTAGTCCAGTCGTTTACGAGGCGTACGGGGTTCAAAATTCAAGTTTCTTAAAATCTAAGGGCAGCGCGTGTCACCACTTTTAGATTTTTAACTTCACTAAAACTTTTGAGATTTGTTTTTTTTAAACAAAATGAATTCGCTTATTTTTAAATGAAATTTGGGCTAGAATAAAAGATCAAACAACGATAAAATGAATTTCACTTTCACTTTATTATTTATTTTAACATGAATCTTTTAAAGAGATTTTACAATACACGGAGTTTATGTATCAGAACCTTTACAAGTTTATGGAAAAAGAAAATTTAATTAAAATTTTAGTAAGGTTTCAAAACAAATTATTTATAGTTGACATTATATATTTACGCAAGTAAATTATTAAAATTAACTTGTAAGGATTCTGATTTTTTATGAGAGTTAAAAATTTACGTCTGTCTTCCGAGACAGGACTTGATGGACTGATTTCTTAACGTATGACGGTTACATGGACCGATTTTTGTTCTTACGCACGGGAGGATGTTTTGTCTCACGGATTTGTATTTAGTAGAATCAGCAGAGATAAGCTACCCTTATCCACGGGTTAAAATTACATATGGCGACGTTTAGTCGACAAAAATATAATATGGTTTCTTTTGAATATCGAGTAACGTTTTTATATAAATTTTTATTTATTGTTACAAAAAGTGAAAAATTTTATTTTAATAATTTTAATGTGTTCCCTAAATTATTTTGCCATTCTATTGTATAAATTGTTCAATAACTGGGTCGTAACATTTTTGAAGTGCCAAAAAACAAATAGGTTGGACTTTTAACCATGCCGTTTATTAAAATCTGTAGTACTGTTTAGTTAATATTACTATATCGTTTGGTAGTTTTTAAATTTTACAAAATTACTATTTTAAGTTTATTAGTGACAATAGATTGGCAAAAATAATTAAAATTTAAATTTTTATAAAAATCGGTCCATAATTTATAAATATATTCGGCTTTAAAAATCTCAGAAAGTATCAGGAGAGCAGGAGGTAACCGGAAAACTCGTCTGACCTAATTAACGTATCGTTACTTATAAGGTTGTACTACTGAAAATCTTCAACTTTGACGGTCGGCCTCTAAAGTCGTTTTTGTTTTAATTATTTGTACCTCCTATTATCCGGATACAATTGATGCATGACGTAAATCTAATTTATTTATTATCATTAATAATAGATATTGACTAATTAGTTTACATGTCAAATATCATTAAATATAAAAGTTAAACATAAATTCGCAGTCTTTTGTAAAATTTTAATTCATTATTTTATAGAAGTTTATTTGAAAAGTATAAGATTTATTTCTAACAATTAAAGGTTTAATAATTCATAAACCTGGTTTTATCGTTTTTGTTGTTAGCGATTTTTCTTATATGGGCTAATTAAGTAAACATACTTTATATGCTAGGTAAAAATATATTTATATATATTCGTAATTTAATGTCTATTGTATGGTAGGGTGCAGTAGATTTGATTTAAAATCAAACCGTTATAATACCTATGAACGTAAATAATTTGTTCATAGTAATTATATTTTCCGAGACTGCACCCTACGTTTCTAGATTATTATATTTAAATTCTTTTTAATTTTCGAATTGCAAAGAAGGTATTATTAAGTAAAACAAAGATTTAAAATTTTGCGAAAAATTTTAGGACGTTACGTGGTACACTACTAGTTGACAATTTTTGTACACTCTTAGGCTGCCTTTCCAACCATTCACTCCACAACAGCGCATCTATAGCAACCTCATCGTTCACAAACTCTTCAAATATACCCATTTTATTCTCAGGTATTGCTGATCTTACAAAATTTTCATACAACAATTCCCCAAGCTTAGACGCATCAAAAGCTGGATTAGCCAAAACTGGGGCATTGAAATTTCTCTTATAAGCCCCCAAAATAGATTCCTTCTGCGAAGGTCTCCTTGCTACCGGTGCCACAGTACTCAAAATCGGTTGCAACTTATCGAATCGGGTCAACTTTAACGTGCCCTTGGTCGGGCCCATAGTCAATCCATCCGCATATATAGAGACATCTTCCATTTCCACAACCAACTGATCATTAGAACACATATATTCATTCACAGCTCTCATCTTATCATCATACCACATTTGCGCATACATAATGTCCCTATCGATGGAAGATGGTATCACTCTCGGCACATATTCAGAAGACACAGCCCTAGAAGTCACCTTCTTCCTTAACACTTCATGAGTACTAGCAGGAAGACCAGTCACTAAACTTTTCTTCGCGTAACGCGCAAACCGTCTAGCAAAAATCACATCCTATTTCAAGTAATAACCAGCCCTTTTATGTCTAAGAGTCCTCACATCATTCCAGTGTTTCACAGATTCTCCACAACTCATAGCGTTCTGACATAGTTTCCCCAATGCATCACCAAAAACATCGGTGTAATATACAAAGGAAGAAGTGTGCCTGCTTATGCCCAGTATGGCATAAGCCAGTTCATCATACAAAGGGACTGGTTTTGCCCAACTGAGTCACAAATTTCAATGGGTCAGGCACCAAATTTATCCAGTTAGAATCGAAAATCAAAAACTTCGAGCAAAAATATGGCACAGAGTACCTATCCAACAACTTGCACTTCAAATTGAACAAATCAGAAACACGCTCGAAGGATCATAGGCAGCGTCTTCATCAACCCACACAACGCTGTCATCTCCCGACACAAGCATCGCACTTATGTCATCAATGTCGAAACATGCCAACAACACTGCAGTTATCACTAAAGTGTTCCCGGGGAACGTCCAAGCGTTTCCCGACTTTCTCTGGTACTCTGTTTCAAACCTAATACCGCTTTTCTGATCTCTTACTATACTTTTTTTATGGCTCGCAAACCACACCTCACACATCCACTTCGGCAATATCAAAGCTCTTAACAGTCTCATCTCAAACGCCAAACACACCTCTCCCTGCGACTTATCAAATTTCGAAATATCATTCTTCAACTGCACAACTTTCCTCAAAAGAGGCACATTAAACCTTTTATTCATTTCCCTTTCGAAATCTTCATTACTCATGCCAGTGAATATCAAGATCTTTTCATGTAAAACCCTACTCAACCTTTTATACAATATCCTAAAGATCGGACAAAATATAGCATTCACTGACTTACCAGTGTAAGATATAGTCTGCACACTGGAATACTTGTCCACACAACTCGGTTCAAAAGGGGGCTACACGTCAGATTTTATCATGAAGGTAAACTTATTATAGTCCCTCAAGTGCAATGGTACACTACTAGTTGCCAATTTTTGTACACTCTTAGACTGTCTTTCCAACCATTTACTCCACAACTGCGCATCTATAGCAACTTCATCGTTCACAAACTCTTCAATTATACCCATTTTATTCTCAGGTAACGCTGATCTTACAAAATTTGCATAAAACAATTCCCCAAGCTTAGACGCATCAAAAGCTTGATTAGCCAAAACTGGAGCATTCAAATTCCTCTTATAAGCCCCCAAAATAGATTTCTTCTGCGAAGGTCTCCTTGCTACCGGTGCCACAGTACTCAAAATCGGTTGCAACTTATCGAATCGAGCCAACTTAAACGTGCCCTTGGTCGGGTTCATAGTCAATCCATCCGCATATATAGAGACATCTTCCATTTCCACAACCAACTGATCATTATAACACATATATTCATTCACAGGTTTCATCTTATCATCATACCACATTTGCGCATACATAATGTCCCTATCGATGGAAGATGGTATAACTCTCGGCACATATTCAGAAGACACAGCCCTAGAAGTCACCTTCTTCCTTAACACTTCATGAGTACTAGCAGGAAGACCAGTCACTAAACTTTTCTTCGCGTAACGCGCAAACCGTCTAGCAAAAATCACATCCTATTTCAAGTAATAACCAGCTCTTTTATGTCTAAGAGTCCTCACATCATTCCAGTGTTCCACAGATTCTCCACAACTCATAGCGTTCTGACATAGTTTCCCCAATGCATCACCAAAACATTGGTGTAATATACAAAGGAAGAAGTGTGCCTGCTGATACCCTCTATGGCATAAGCCAGTTCATCATACAAAGGGACTAGCTTGGCCGACGTTCGCACACACACAACATGGTTAAAAGTAGCACCCGGCGATTCGTGAATAGTTCTCACAGTTGAACCGCGAGCTACACCCTAACCGTTCTTTATCAGTGGCTCCTTGTCCCCTTGAGTGTGACACACGTATAACGTACCCTCCTTATCACGGTCTTATTAAAAGTGCAAATGTCCTTATACACCTTAGTCAATGCATACGTAACGTCCATGGGGCAATTTCGAAACCACCTGAGGCGAAAATAAGTGATAGTGAACAAAGCGTCTTAGAATCAGAAAGTAGTGATAATTCATCACGAAATCCTGACAGATCATTTTTGTTTTCGTCTTCGAGTGAGTCTGAATCAGAGAGTAAAGATAGCCCTATTCGCGGGAGACAAAAATGCCGAAATAATTCTCAAAACGATAATGGCTATCTGGTGGCAAGAATTTTGAGAGACTGGGAAATAAAATTTACGGGCAAAGAGGACGCGGATGATTTCTTAGTCCGTTTACAAGATTGTAAAGAGTGTAATGAGATCAGCGATCGAGAGATTTAAAAAGTTCTACCCAGTGCGTTGAGGTTGTCGGACAGTACGTGGTACAGAACGGTTAAGCAGGACATACAATTGTGGAAGAAATTTAGAAAACTTTTTCTTCGAGAATTTTAGGTTTCGGTTGAGGACGATGACATCATAGAAGAGATGAAATCTCGAACTTAGGCAAGGTGGGAGAAAATTTCTTCTTATTTGATGAGTCTTCGTTTCATCGAGGGAAATTTACGATGTCCCATGTCGTCAAATCAATTCTTAAAAATCGCTCATCGAGGTTTAACGCCAGAATACCGTCGATATCTGAGTAGTTTCGATGTGAATTCTATCAGCGATTTTGAACGAGTATTGAGAAGATTCGAGAAATTAAAAGAAATAGATAGGCGTTATGTCCCACCGCCAACCAAAGATAAAATGCGTTTTCCTGATGCCGCGGTACCGGTAACAAGTAAAGGGGTAAAAGTGGACGCGCTCCTGGATGATTGTTCATCAGATTCAAGTGATGGGACAAATGGGACAAGATCGGTGGGAAATGAGAAAAGGGCTAAAGTCAATCGCAAGAAAAAGGGTCCCGCAACCAAAAGAGCTGAGGTCAAAGTCGATGCGATCGGCGTGAAGCCAACTTTGACAACTGGGACATCAGGGGGACAAGTTCCTTTTTCGTCTCAAGTGCCAGTGCAAGTTCCACAGGGATTTAATATTCCTGTTACTTATGCACAAGTGATTTCCCAGACTGTCCCACAAAGTTTTTCGCGAAATTTTTTCAGAAATTTTAGTCCAGGTCTAGCAATGCGCCGTCCAATTGGTCCGAGACCTCCTTTAAGTGGCCCACGACAATCCCAGAGTAATGGGGACAGCGATCAACGGAAATTTCTCGGGGCATGTTACCATTGTCAAGTAGTGGGACATCGGGCCTATGAATACCTTTTTAGAGTGTGTTTCTTTTGCCAGGGGCAGGGCCACTATTCGTCAGAGTGTCCCAAAAAGAGACAACAAACTAATATGCTGTCGTGTCAAATTTGTGGTACGGGTGGGACAGTGTTTAGTAACTGTCCCAATTGTGTTCAAGCGAGAGACATTTTGGGAAACGCGAAAAGGGGGGCCAAGCAACCTTCCCCCCCCCCCAACAGCAACAGCAACCGCCAGTGGGGCAGTGATTGTCCCCCTACAAGAGTCAGAGATATTTTTAAGAGTTCAGCGGATGGACTATTCCATTGATCCTGACGAAAGTGTACCTATACGAACTCCTGTTAATTCTGATGGTCCGGATAATTCAACTGGGACAGTTCCAGTTTTAGATCAGGGTTTGAATCTAGAAACAGATCAGCGTTACCATCGGAATTGTGTGAGAGAGAATTTAGACCATACTGATCGATCGGACAATAATTCGTGTCCCAGTCCAGATGTCACGTGGACAGTTACTGGTGGGACAGGAAACTCTCCGATTAGGGTAATGGTTTCTAATGCAAAGGGGAATAAAATAGTAAGAGAAAATATTTTTTAGAGTGTATGGGACAACAGGATAGTAACTGAGACAGAGTGTCCCAGTAATACAATAGGTTGTCCCATTGGTGACACAGAGTGTCTTAGCAACGAGAGAGAGTATCTTAATGCTGAGACAGGGTGTCCCATTACCACTGCACCGTGTCCCAATGTGGGGACATCGTGTTTAACTGATGGTGTAGTGAACGTTGGTGTAGAGTGTGAGTGTCCCGGTATCGGTACACCAAATAGTGAGTGTGGGACAGAGCGTACTGAAGTGGATCCAGTACACATAGTCCAGGGGAGGGGAGAAGTTACAGAGAATATAACTGTAGATGTAGAACAGGTGGACGGTTCATGTGAAGAAAATAGGTACTACTTTAAAGTAGTTTTAGCGGGTCAACCATACACTGCTCTTTTTGATCCGGGAGCAATGGTTTCAGTTATGGGCCCAAAATTGATAAAAAGATTTAAGGAGAGGTTAGTGTCAACCACTTCAGCTATTCAAAGCGTGATCGGCGGATCATCAACCAGTATGGGGAAATTAAATTTGTGGTTGACAATAGATGATATTTCACAGTTTTTCAATTAAAAGCCTTCAACTCTCTAAAACAGGATCTACTTATTGGCAATGATATCTGTAGGGCACTGGACATGGATGTTCAGTTGGGAAAAGGTCTGTGGAGAGTGAAAGGCCGGGAATGGCATAAATTTGATGATAATTTAGACCAACGAACGGAAAATTGTATTTTCGCGGAGTGTGCTGGGATCTCAGAACTCTCGGATCCACAGCGCGAACGAATTCAGCGAGTAGTGGATAAATTGATTGCGCCTAAATCAGGAGAACACGGAAAAACTTCTTTAACGGAACATTTCATCAGGGTATCTGATCCAACGCCTATTAGGCCTAGGTCAAGAAGAATGTCTCCAATGGTTTTAGAGTGGGCAAATCAAGAGGTAAAAAAAATGCTGAATGAGGGAATCGTAGAGAGATCTGCGAGCGAATGGAATAGCGCACCAGTGATCGTTAAGAAGGGGAATGGGTCACTTCGATTTTGTGTGGATTATCGGGATTTAAACAAAGTAACTCTGAGAGACGCTTACCCTATTCCTAGTCTGGATTCGATTTTGGAAAAACTGAGAAAAGCGTACATTTCAAAAATTGATCTTAAACAAGCATATCATCAGATACCCATGTCAGCGGAAAGCAAGAAGTATACGGCTTTTGCTATTCCTGGTTCAGGGCTATATCAATTCAAGCGCATGCCATTTGGTTTGAACCATTTGTATTTGGATATCTGGATGATATTATTATTGTTACCGATAATTTTGAGGTGTTATGTCCGATGCTCGTCATACATTTTTCCTTTTTTTTTGGATTGTGTTTTGTTCTTTATTGTATCCCTGGTATTTTCTGCTGTTTCACGTAGTGATAAATTGGACATAAAATAATACAAGACTGTTATTGATAAGGGAAAGGTTTGCAAAGGAGATTTTTCTAATAAGGTGTTTGTCGCACATAATGGTAAATTTCAATTATGTTGTTATAGTTAAGTATGCGTGTTTAATTATTAGGTATAATAGCACAAACGTTTAAGTGACAACTAGCATTAATATTCGGGTTGAAAGTTGACATATATGTAACACGAACAGACTTTAGGTTTAGCGCCCGAGCGTAGGCTACCGCGCTATACAGGGAAGATTGCATTAGTTTATTTGAAATGCAATTGAATTATGCACGGATTTAATACATTATTATAAATCATATGCTTAAAAGTATCATTTACTATTGCATTTTCAATGTATTAAAAGATTAATTACAATCAATTAATATGAACAACAATATTTTAAAGAACAAATAAGAAGGAAACTATGGTTAATCAGAGTACACTTTAACTAAAAATTTCCATTAATAAAGTTCGAATTCAAACGAACGAGCGAAAGTATCGATATTTTCATACAAAGTATCGATGATTAACCAGAATAAGCCAATAGCAATCGATTATAGGAGTGTTTGACTATAGAGGTCAGTACTGGCATCGAGCGGCTGTTATCATCTATGATAATCGCATAAAAGTCCGAGTTAAGATAAAACAAAGTTGCTGTGGTACCTTGCGCCTTGTGATATGCACTTATCATAATGCGGTAGTTACCATAAGTATACAATAAAAAGCAATTATCATTGATTAACTAATGTACCATTTGTTTACTATAAATGCACGGGTGGTAAACATGAGAATAAATTACCTTCGAATGAATAAAATAAATAATTATCATGACATGTTTAAACTCCAGAACTATAATATGACATGGTTGGGTGTAGAATAAAATTAAATATCAAAATTATTGTTAACATCATTAAAACTATGAGAATTAGTTTATTATATAATCATTGTAAATACACTCAAATATGTCATATAATAACGAATAAGTCGTGATTACCGACCAATGCCAATGCTGCGCCAGTATTGACGCCTATTCTCAGGTTTAGAATCGATATAAGAATCGAAAGTATTCCGATCATGCTTTTATGAAATTTTCCAGATCGCCCCATCGACCGATTGACCGTTCGACAATCGATTGATCGATCAATGGATCGATTGATTATTTAAATCAGTAAAATCAATAAAATCAATAGAATCAATAAAATCAATGATCGATCGATGGATGGATCGAGGGTCGGGTGATCGATGGATCGATCGGCGGTCATTTAAAACAAATTCAAGTCGCAAAGTTGGGAGAAACTGCAAGAGTGTAGAAATAACACTTTTGCATGAGAACGTGACAAAAACGTTTTTGCAGGAACCCCCCGCAAATGGCTGAAATTGTCTTTAAAAAGAAACGACGTAGAATGGAAGGGGTTGAATACGTTAGAACCTCCGTAGAGTGAATATCTTCGTAACAGCCCGTCGGTACATCAAAATTTTAAACGTTATTGTTAATTCAACTCAAAGTGTGTAATTGAGATTGTCAATTAAAATATTGTTAATAATTATTGTGGAAACCGTCGCAAAATAAGACATTTAACCAAGTGTTTTAATGCGTCAACAATCCTGAGAGTAATTATGCAGTTAAGCGGCTCTTGTCAAATCTTGAAAACTCAAACTTTTTTGATGGGTTTTTTTGATGATTTCTATTGCATTAGATGCAAATACACGGCGCATGATGTTAAGAAACGTAACTTACCTCACTCTCTCTTCTTTTCAAGCTGGCCGATAGTCACCGGTCAGTTGCCAGTGTAAGTTACATCTCTTAACATCATACACAGTCTATTTGCGTCTAATTTAAAAGAAATCAGCAAAAACTAAAAAAAAAAATTTTTTTAAAAAATAAAAAAAAAAAATACCATCCTGAGTTGTAAAGGCGTTAATCAAGTTCCATTGATTGGAAATATCGACCTCCAACGCTGTTTGGAATTGTAAACCACCAACAACGAAAATTCTTCAAATTACATGTAAGTTATTGTTTTATTACTATTGTTGAACGAAAGTAATACCAAAAGCGTATACCGATTGGCAAATGATAAATGATTAATGAATAACGAAAAATAATAGAGAATAGCGAACAATGAATGATTAATAACGAAAATCGATTGTAATTCATTTTAACTTTGTATTTTTCATAAATTTTAAATTGCTTTTAAATAAATAAGCTAAAAGTCAGAATCCATTGTGAGTTTTCTTACCTCCGATATATACCCAGGGTTGGCCAACCATTACTTCAAGAAGAATTGCTTATTTCCAATTTTATATTAGTGCTAAATTTTGATATTGAATATATGAATCTGAGGCCTGATAACGCAAGAGTGATAGTAAGTATACAAAGGTCTATTTAACAAAAACCCTATAGGTTTTATAAAGCAAACAACCCCGTAAAAATAAATATAAAAACTAGATTCTATTTAGTTGGTTAGGCTGTTACAAAGCCTGAATAATTTAGATTAATCTAAATTACGCTCGGATGTAACAGCTTGATTTGGTGTCAGAAGTGGGAATGACACTTTAGTTAAATAAACAATTGATATTCGTTAAAATAATTTTATTATTCGCTGACTCATTAATAACCTTAGGTATTATTTCATTCTGATTTTCTGTGGTTGAGTGGAGACATTATTGCTTTAAATTTTCGAAATTTATCTTAAAATTGAAGCAAAGGACAGCTATCAATTCAACTTAACTTCTTATTCATTTAGAAAATATTGAAAATTTTATTGATTGATATCTTGTTGAATAATTAATCTAATTTCATTAAAGTAATTTTCATATTTCACTATCTTGTTATAATATTAGACGTCATTTGACGCTATATCCTAAAGTAAAGATTTGATACTTGTAAGTTGTGTTTTCCATTAGTTTGGAGGTTTAACTCAGCCAGTTATCTGGAAGATTCTAGTACAATTAAACTAAAAGTTAATGCAACTTTTAGTAACCATAGAATTCATTTCAAACAAATTCTTATAATTTATTAATATGTGCATTGTCTTCGGATGCTTTTCTTTTTAAATCTAAGTTACTTAATTATACTCAAAATTCGTGATAATTTTGAATTTCATTGGCCCCTGTTCTAGAGAATTAAAATATGGTATTCGAAATGTGTACTTTCCATTAATTTGAAAATTTAAGGATCAAAAGATTCAGTAGAATTATATTATAACAACTCAGTCATTAAGTTTCAAGTCACGCCATTCGAGGGTTTAAGTGAGTTTATGGGGATTCTAGGATCACCATACCTTAGAACTATAAATTGCCTATCATAACCTACAAACTTACTAATAAAAAGTTAAAGAATTTTAAATTCCTAAGTATTACATATATATTGTATCCTGATCCTTCAGGGTTAAAATAGTACACAAACCTGAAGGGTTGTGATTCCAGCAATTAAAACATTTCTATTCTCCACTTAATCGAATAGAAAATAAATTGTTTATTTATAGAAGTCATTGTTTTAAATTTTAATTGAACTAACTTCCTTAATGTTTTAATTAAGGGCGTTGGAGACACAGAGTCCGCAGAGAATTTTCTCTCGAGGAAATACAAAATCACTTGACACTTCACTCACTGATTCCCACTTTGACAATTTTTTTTTGGCAAAATCCGACACTTTTTCCACAAATGGTCATCGTAGTGAAAATTTAAATTTAATTAGCACTTTTTCACTTCTTTTGTTTTTGGTATTTGAGTTTTTAAACCGCGTCAATCTCTCGAGGAAATACAAAATCACTTGACACTTCACTCACTCTATTTCGTTATATTAATTAATTATATTAACTATTATATTAACTATTATATTAACTATATTAATTTGTTTATTATATTTAATATTGTAATAAAGAATTGCATAATTTAAAATTAACAAATTAAAATTTATGTAGGAAAAAATTTTATCTTTTTTTTTGCTAAATTATTTCTCAAATACTAAGAGTTACATCATAAATCCTTATGGTTTATTTAGTGCAGAGAAAGAAGGCAACCCGACTTACATAGAAGTTCGGAAACAGAGATCAAATTATTCATCAAAGATATATGTATAGATTGCTTGAAATAAATAAAATAAATGTAATCTATAAACAGGGCTGTTATTGATTTAAATGAAAAAAAAACTTTTCAATTCTCCGGATGTCCAATATTGCATGTAAAGTATCGCAAATCATAAAAAAAACAGAAATTTGTGGATAAATCTTGAAAATTTCAATATTTTATTCGTTATAAAATTTAAAAAATTGTATTAATACAGATGATCAAAATACCTACAATTTACAAATTTTTGGTATCAAGTTATCAAAAAATAATATTAGATTTGTATATCTTCAAGTAATTAAAAGTTATATAAATTCCAAACGTCAATGAACTCATATTCCAATTTGTACCAACTTTTAAATTTAAATTAATTTAAATTTCAATGCATCTTAATTCAATAATATTAATTAATTTCCATATTCACAATAATCCTTCCTTTGGTAATATTCTTACAAGATTTTTAAGAGATTTTACTTTCATTTTTATATTATAATTTATTATTTTTACAACATTTTTAAAATTTTTTCTCCGTTTAGGTATTTTTGATATTTTCTTTTTTGGTGTTTGTCTCTGTTCTTTTTAGGATTTTCTTTAATTTTCTTCTTTTTATAAAAATTATTTAATATTATATTACACAGTTTTCTTATTTATACATTCATTAAACTTTTTATTACGTTAATTTTAATAATTATTTCTATACTTTTAAAAGTAAATACACTTATTTTTTTGTAAATTTATTCAATTTCTTTTCACATCTTGTCTATTTCTTGAGAGTTTTTTTACAAACTTACTTACTTATTCTTTTTTACTTTTTACATTTTTTACAGTTTGTTAGATTAAGAAAAAAACATTTCTCCATTTTCTTCCTGTTCATTTAATTTTTTTGATATTACACTATTTTTTTAGTCCTTTCTTGCGTTTTAATTATTTCTTTAACTTTTACGTTATGTATAAAATATTTATCGAATGCTCTGTTTATTTAATTTTAAAAAATTAAAAGAAACACTTATTTCAGTTCCTATACAATATCTATTTCCAATCTTCTCTGTAAGTCGGGTTGCATTCTTCTGATAAACTAAATAAGCTCTACTGTTTTTCCTTCAACTCTTAGATTTTAAAAAATATTTAAATTGTTTAGAAATTATTAATGCATGATTTACAATAAATAATGTACTTGTTGCATTTGAATGGTTTAAATTATTTTAAATGCGTCTTTTCAATAGAGCTAATTACACTTGAAATAACAAACAACTTTTATTTTTTGTACAAAGTTAGCAAAATTATGTTTGGAACTTGACATTAATTTTTTATATTAAATTTTTACAATTAATATCTAAACATTGAATTTTATAAATAGGTTGATTAATATAATGAATATAATGTACGCCTGTCTATAATTTCAAAGGCGGCGCCGTGTGAATTATAGTACCCGAAAATGCCGTATCAGAACAGCGCACGACAAACTATATTCTGCTACATTGTTTGACATTTTCATTGATGAAATTGAAAAAAATTTACTTTTCTCGAGAGATTGACGCGATTTAAAAACTCAAATACCAAAAACAAAAAAAGTGAAAAAGTGCTAATTAAATTTAAATTTTCACTACGATGACCATTTGCGGAAAAAGTGTCGGATTTTGCCGAAAAAATTTGTCAAAGTGGGAATCAGTGAGTGAAGTGTCAAGTGATTTTGTATTTCCTCGAGAGATTGACGCGGTTTAAAAACTCAAATGCCAAAAACAAAATAAGTGAAAAAGTGCTAGTTAAAATTAAATTTGCAGTACGATTTTCATTTTCGGAAAAAGTGTCGGGTTTTGACGGAAAAAATTGTCAAAGTCCGAATCATAATATGTATAATTTCAAAGGCGGCGCCGTGTGAATTATAGTACCCGAAAATGCCGTATCAGAACAGCGAACGACAAACTATATTCTGCTACATTGTTTGACATTTTCATTGATGAAATTGAAAAAAATTTACTTTTCTCGAGAGATTGACGCGGTTTAAAAACTCATATGCCAAAAACAAAATAAGTGAAAAAGTGCTAATTAAATTTAAATTTTCACTACGATTTTCATTTTCGGAAAAAGTGTCTGGTTTTATTGGAAAAAATTGCCAAACATGGAACATCATTGGAGGTTGTTTTCATCACACGAATTTCCTCGAGACACTAAAGCTCAGGAAATATTTGATTTATCAAAAGTAAGTATTTTTCTGAATCTTTATTTCAATAGAATTTGCAGTACGATGTTCTTTCGTGGGAAAAGTGTTGGACTTTGTCGCGAAAAATTCCTAAGTCTTCAAAACGCATGGGGACAGTCTTTGAGAACCACTGCTCCCCCCTACAGATTCTCTGCGGACTCTGTGTCTCCAACGGCCTTAATACAAAAAAGAGAGCGATAGTTGAGTTCAAGAAATTCTTTGGATGGGCTACTGCAATTATATAAAAGTTCTGATAGGATCAATTATTTACAGGCTTTTGGTGTCTAAAATTTAATTTGTTTTACTTTAAATTGGAATATTGAACAATATATGGATCATAAGTTGATTCTATGCTTATGTATATAGGTGGATGTAGAAATATATATACTTATTTGTATAATCGAATTATCTTGGCAAATATTAAATTGAAATATAATCCTTCTATCTCCATTTCCTTAATGCTCTGTTTCAGTCCTGGAACCTACGTACTGTTACGTGACGCAAGAGATATCCCAGTAAAGAAAGAATTTTTGGACAAGCGAAAAGGTAAGTTGAACAAGCTTCATGTTCAACTTGCCTTTTGCCAATAGGAAGGTTGGACTGGTTGTTCAACCTGCCTATGCGTTATGTTCAACTTACCTAAATATTTAATACGTTAAATAAGACGGAAATATGAATTGAATATTATTTAAAATACACAGAATTACGTAAATATATGTCGATTTATTGTGAAAACATCTTGTTTTAGAAAAAAATAAGCGTTTTATGAGAAATATAGTAGTGCAAAAATATAGATACATTGCAGGGGCCAGAGCGTGTCATCGATAAAACGAAAATGTCAAGACGGTCAGAACATTTCCTAAATAAGTGGGAAATACTGGTTGGATATTATTTAGAGTACATAGAATTACATAAATATATGTGAATTTATGGTAAAAAAAATCTGTAGTCATTACTGAAAAAATATTGTATCATATATCAGACAAATGGTCGTTTAAAAGGATTATCACTTTTCTTAGGTTATGTTATTATTATGATTGTAATTAACTTTACCATTTCTATGCTATTAAATTAACATTTCTTGTTAGATAATGTAACCAAAATGTAAGTACAGAAATCACTTTTGTTTTTCACTACAAAAAAATAAGTGTTTTATTATAGGATAAAGGGAAAGAAAATGTCAAAAAATTTTCGTTTTATCGATGACACGCTCTGGCCCCTGCAATGTATCTATATTTTTGCACTACTATATTTCTCATGAAACGCTTATTTTCTTCTAAAACAAGATGTTTTCACAATAAATCGACATATATTTACGTAATTCTGTGTATTTTAAATAATATTCAATTCATATTTCCGTCTTATTTAACGTATTAAATATTTAGGTAAGTTGAACATAACGCATAGGCAGGTTGAACAACCAGTCCAACCTTCCTATTGGCAAAAGGCAAGTTAAACATGAAGCTTGTTCAACTTACCTTTTCGCTTGTCCAAAAATTCTTTCTTTACTGGGATACCAACTACATAAATAAAAAGAACTAAATAAATCTTGGAATAGCTATATGATATTAGAAATCTGTCCCTAAGTATCTCTATATTATTTATGGCTACTGGACCTTCGAGGGTCTAAGGCCAATAACCAACCAACCAACATTGACTGAACATTGCCCGTGAATATTTGTTCAACATTATGGAAATGTAATATTTGCTCAAGATTTCGTGTAAATATTCTATACGTGCGGACATTTAAACATCGACACAAATTTATATGAACTTCGGTTTTCAAGGTTCCTAGCCTCGCCGTGCGCAATGCCGAAAGTTCCAAAAGTATTACCTTTCCAAAGGGCATTTTTTCCAAACTATTCTTTTTCCAAAGCACATTTTTTCCAATGTACTTCTTTCTCCAAAATTATTGTAGGGAGTTTTTCGGCTCAATTGTGCGACGAGCAATGGAAAGCCAGTTCCTAACTATAAATAATATCAGTAATAGTTTTTATGTCGGGTGAGCAATTTTATCTGTTTTTAAAGTCCACGTCGCAAATATTTATTTTAATAAATTATGGCAGAAGTGATACAAGTGAGAAACAAAATTTATCTTCACGCCGATGGATATTTATTTATAAAACATTCGGACGGAAAAAACAATGTTAGATATTGGAAATGTCGAAATACATCCAACTGCTCTGTTCTCGGTTATCATATAACTTTTTAAATTATACTTTCTTTTTAATTTGACTTACTCATTTAAGATTTTTCAATTTGAACATTTTTAACTTTGGAACTTTTGAGTTATGGAACTTCTGTACTTTGGAAGAAATAAATTTTGGACTTTCCGGTTTTGGAACTTTTTCTTTGGAAATTTCTCGTTGGAACTTTTATTTTGGAACTTTTGTACCCTAATCCTATTAAAACCGAGAATACTTTCAAGTTTTGAAGGCAGATCTAACATTGTCGTTCAATCTCCTGATACAACTTCATGACTAACTATACAATTGAGGGGCTGGATGCAGTAAGGGGATACGCGCGACTTTCGTTGGCCCCGCGTACAGCGAGTCTCCGGCAGAAACGGGGGACTTCGAATGTCCTCTATATCCCTTTATTGCGTCCAGGGGCCGTATTCTCGAATCGATGACCCTAGATGTCGCATGCGACATGCCATGCGAGATTGAAAAAGCTATTCTCGAACGTGTGTCGCATGCGAGATTTCATGTCGTATGCGATAATTTTCGAATGGTTCGTCTCGAGTGGGTACTGGCCACTCGAGATGCAAAGTCGAATACGAAATGCTAGTGAGAAATAAGGTTGTGTGTCATACATGTAATAAACGTATATAATGCAAAGTAGTGTTAGCGGGCATGAACTAAAGTAAAAAATTAAAAATAACCTGAATGCCGAAATTAAAAATCAAAAGCATAAGTATTGTAAATCAAAAGCTTTATATAAACATTTTTTAAATTATTTTATGAAGCTATTTCAATAAGTATCAGTGAAAAAAGCTTTAAATCAAGCGATAATTTCAACATTTTAAATATATTTATGTTGTCTTGTAAAAGAATCATGTAGACAAGATAAATTCCGATTGATTAAATAATTGAAATTGGAATAAATTGGTCAAAAACATTTTTTGGAACTCAGCATTTCTTTATTTAACCAATAATTTCTTATGAAATTCGTGAATAATATATAAGTTATAATATTAGGTTAGGTTAGAGTGACAGCGGTGACAGCCAAAAGAAATACATGTGTGGTACATGCTTTTTTCATTTAAGGATTATATATATGTTCCTTGAGTAATTATTTTTATTCTTTATAAAAATATAAGTATACGTAGTTTTTGTATATTTATTGATTTAATGAAGAGTAATCACATATTTTATGAATGTTTAAAAATTATTGTCTACATCAGTAAGGTATTTTTATATAAATTCAATGCCCGCAATCTGCAAGCATTAAAGAACGTAATTGTTTTTTTTTCCGTAAGATCACTTTTCTCTTCTACCTTAATTCTTATTGGTATAATAGTATTTCGAAACGACGGCAACACTGTCTAAATGTCGCACACGGAAATTTCCGAACAACCTATCTCGAACGGTCGTCGAGAATACAGTTTTAAAGTCGCATGCGACATTAACCATTCGACATTTTACGCATGCGAGAATTCTCGCGTGCTTTCGAGAATACGGCCCCAGCCCCTCAATTTCTCTGATTCAGTTGTGATTTTTTAAATGTAAGTATGTTATTAAAATTTACATTTAAAAAAAGGTAAATAAGCAATAGAACATTAGTTATAAAATCATGTAATTTATTTGATATTATTCGTTTTTTAATATACAATAAACTGTATATATATATATATGTGTGTGTGTGTGTGTGTGTGTGTGAACCCGCGCGAGAAAAGGAACCTATCGCTTCAACCGTGAGTTTTACAGGGCGAGCGTTAGAAGTTGCAGCAATGCATTGCGACCAATGTAAATTATTTACGCTTCATGCTTAATAACACCAAAAGTAATTAATGAAAACAATTTCTGATTTTCTTAAATGAAAGAGACTCAAAAGCTACAGCTTAGCATATAAAAATTAATTTTTTTACGATAGGTCCTTTTTTTGCGCGGAGTCACATATATAAATTATTCATATGCGTATGGTTCATGATTACTCCCCAAATTTTTTTTCTAATTTTCATACGTCGAAATATTTATTAGCGATTTGCTATTTAACATAAATTTTATAATCCGAATTACAATTTCTAATTTTGAAGTAATAGAATTGTTTGAGTAAAATTCTCACGTTAGCAGTGATTCTCATAAACTCAGAAAGACTACAGCCAACTTACAAGTGTGTGGTGTTTGTTATAGAAGTGTCAGAAAAGAATAATACAGAACGCAATGGAAATCAAAACGTGACATGGAAATTTATTGAAGGAACGAATAAACTGTTAACTCTTTTAACTCGACTTGAGGTTCTCGCTCCGAAACCAAGGTTGAAACTCGACAACGTTTTTGAGAACAGAATTGCCCAAGTTGACTTAACTGAGTTTTTGTTTTTTAATTCACACGTCATCTCACTGCTTTCTATGATGTTTGGACTCCTTAACTCAAGTAAACATACTTTTTATTCGGTATTTCTTCATTCTCTGGGTTTTCGACGATTTTTTATAATTATCTTTTGCAATAAATAATTGAAATAAAATTGTTTTAATAATACTGTCAGACGCGATTCTTTCTTACGAATCCATTAATATAAAAAACTCATTTTTCGATAAAATATGACTTAACTAAATTTTTGCTTCATAGGCAGCACAGTCTTTGGAATTTTCTTCTTTCCATTTTGTACTCTGCACTACTTGGGACTTCACCAATGGATACCAACTTGAAACCTGAGGTGCGCCGCGGCGCCCCTAAAACCGACACTGCTTACAGTTCGGATTCCTTAAGATTTCTTAAGGAATCCGAACTATAAGCAGTGCCGGTTTTAATGACAACATTATCAATCTGATTGAGAAGGAAATGAGTTTTACGATCAGAACACAATATTACCTTCATCTCGATAGAATTGGGGCCGATTCAATGTATCCGGAAGTTAGATATGGAATTTGAAAAGTATTGATTATCCATAAGGACGTCTAAAAATTGATTCATTGTGTACCACAGGAGCAAGCTAAGAAGCTAGATAGTTATATTGTTGATTGCTATAAGGACATTATTTCAATTTTACTTAATGTTTGTCGTTTCGCTACAAAAAATGGATTAGAACGAAAACGCCAGTATTTTCGAGCATTACAGATGTCAGAAATGCTACTAACGTTCGATTAAGTGATTAAACAACTTTTTATTACATCTCAAGCAAAATGACGTATAGAGAGATTACAATCTTAAACATTAAAAACGGAATCTGGACTGTAAATGGACTATTACAAAATATGAGTCTTTTATCAAATTTTAAAAATGTTTGTGACAGAAATTTATTTGGAGTGGCGGATTTTAAGTTGGAAGTATCTGCATGGATTTGGGCTTCAGAAAGGTAAAAGACCCACTTACTTTTCATTCGATAACGTACTCGGAATCTCAAATCGATTGAGTATAGTTATAAATTATTGAAGTATGTACCAAGAGTTTCGAATATCCGAGGAAATGATAAGCTTAGTTTTGATATCGTGTATACGGAGGTATAAACGTATTTAATTCAATCTTTAAGAGGAAAGAAGTCAATGAAAGCGATAAAGATGAAGTAGATTTAGTTTCGGATATTGCTACTCAGAAGAAGATGAGTGATCTTAACCTGAATGAAACGACAAAAGACATTAATGACGAAGGACTACTTAAAAAAATTCGTGAGCAGTTGTTAACTTTACATACCTCAACCGAAATACTTAAAAATGAAAAGATTGCGTTGATTCGTAAATTAAATAAAATTGTATTAGAATTAATCTTGAAAATAAGATTAATAAAGTCGTAAACCCAGATTTAGCTACTGATGAAATACCAGAAATGATATCGTTATGTGGCTTTTTCGTTATGCATGTAGACAATATAAAGGAACTTTGTGCCGAATTATTAATGACTAGTTCAACTGTAAATTAATGGAGAGCGATGTCCAAGGAATTTATGAGTGAGTTAGTTGATATGGAGGAATGTGTAACAAATGACTGATGCCACACATTATGCTAACCTAGCGAAGGTGCCCACGTAACTTTGGGTAAATGAGAAGAACGTATGATAATAGAATTGTTTTTTGTCATTCATACAATAATTGTTATTTATCCTAATAAATTTTTCTCTCCAATGGTCATTCTTCAGAATTAATGTTTTTCCGAAATTTCAATTTATTAGAATTTATAATATCATATTATTGCTTCCTCATAGAAAAAGTTTTACTCCCCATTCCTCGATTGCGATTTTTTGATATATCTCGACATATTTCGACCCCAGAATGTCAAAAATGATGTTCAGAGAAAACGTCTCTGTCTGTCTGACTGTGTTTGTATGTGTGTCTATACGTTTGGACAAATATTTCGAGAACTGTAACAGTTAGAACCATCTTTTTTTAACAACATTATAAATCTCTCAGGAAGACAAATTATAAGATGTGTTTGAACCCGATCGATCAATTCGAAATTATATATTTTTTTTATTTAAAAGTTTTGAAAAAATCGCTTTTTTCGAAATGTGATTAAAAAACTCATTAAAAAAATGAGCTATTATTATTATTATTATTATTTCGGAAAAAATAATAATTTGGAAAAATATCCATAAAAGAAAACAAAATTAGGATAAATTGTTTTCCGCATAAATAAAAATTATGACAAAAAAACAATTCTATTATTTAGAAATGAGATTCAATTATAATTCGAACAAACTAAAATTATACTAAATGGTAATTCGAATTATAAAATTTATGTCAAATAGCAATGCGATAATACATGTATTTGGATTTATGGAAATTGGAAGATTGAAATTTAGGGAATATATTCATGCGTTATTTCATATGCTTCACTCCATTAACTAATTCTACTTTGGACTCGATATTGCACATTTTAAAGGTCAGAAATTTAAAAAATATAATCAAAAATATTCAACCCATTGGTACAACATGAAAATAAAATTCGAATTTTCCAATTTTTGCAAAGCTAAAGAATCTGGATAATTATAAAATTTAATACTTGAATTAACGATATTAGATTCACTCCTTAACGTCTCTGAGAAATAATAAAAACCTTAATGAAAACTAGAAAACCTCGTTGAAGTGAAAGAGCGAGACTAATTGAAACTGGACAAAAATAAATAGGTTAAAAGTAGCATTTAAAAAACTTAAATAGTTTTCTTTGTACTATTGACACTCTACAACTTTTTTATACTTTTCAATTTTAAGGCTGATCAAACGTGTTAACAAATATACTCTCGCCTGGTTTCATTGTTGACTTTTTGTATAGCAACGAAATTGAAGCTCCGTCACTTGTGCCGCACTCTATTCTTTCTAATAAACCAACATTAACTAATTTAATTTGTCTTTTAGGAGCAAAAAACGTCAAAATTTAAATCAGGCGAGAGCATTTTTGTTCACAGGTTTCATCAGTCTTAAGTTCTAAATGTTTTTTACTTAATATAAATAGTACCCGTTTTAATTCTTTTTCAAAATTTATTTAATAGTTGTAATTTTAAGTATCCTACTTTATTCAATAAAGGATCTTATATTATGAATCAGAAAATTAGAGATTTTATCGATTTTCTGTTAAAATATCAATGGGTAGAATATCTTCAATGATGCTTAAATTTCTATATTTAAGCTACTGTAATTTACAACTTTTAATATTATAAGTTTATTTTAAAAGAATTACTCTTTTCCATTATTATTTATGTATGTACATAAACTAAGTTTTTTCCCTGAAAGCAATTCAAACTATTGTCAATTGCCATTAACTTGATTATATTATATGATAAATTGGATAACTAAACGGTGAACAAGATCTTTGTTTTAACAAGAAATTTATTCATTTAAAGAAAAGGCTTCCCAATTCGTCTACGAGATTAAAATGTAAAAACTCTCATTGTAGCTTAAACCTCCTATTACTTAGATGAAACACATGTTTTATACATTCTAATTCTAAGTGCAAAATTCTTAAATACTAAAAAATCTTAAAGGAAGAGCGCTTCTTTAACTAGCTCTGGAAGGCAAACTCGTTTTTAAGTAAAACCAGAAAACAATGTTGTATATTCTTAATTAAAGCTGTACAAAAGTTTGTCAAAAAAGCGACAAAAAAGGGTTTACAAAAAAACACTGAAGAACATTATTCAAAGTTGTTAATTAAAAACAATTAATAAAAATAACATGAAAGACTAAAAATTAAATTGAAAGAAAAGTTGATAAAATTTGGATTATATGTTCTTAGCAAGTATTACATAATTTTTATTATTTTCTTTCCAGTAAAAAAGCGAACTTCTGAATGAGTTTATAATTTTATTTATCGAAATTGCAACTTAAATTTCAAACTTGCAAATCAGTATCTATAGTGGTTACTTGCATTTACTGGCCATATGTAATAAGTATTAAGTAACTTCGCCCATATGGTTATTGATCTTTTTTAATTACAAAACCTTATTGTTAGCGGATGATTAAATTCCGAAAAACATCATTTTTCTTAACGTTTCATTTTTACATTGATAATATTCCAAGGGACTTTTTAACAGTAGAGTTTTCGGGTAAGGAAATGGCCCATTTTCTCAAACCTGTGAGAAGAACTGAGCTTGTGACTAGAATAGCTCCTCCAATAGAGTACTTATTAGGTATTTCGTTGAAGAATAACACTTGCCATAGAAAGGCAAAAACTATGTCTGCAGACCTGGCAATGGCTACAGGTCCTGCCTGCTCCATCTGTAGGGCTAAAGTGAGCAGGATTTGTCCCCCGAAGCTAAAAAACGCGAGTGCCACTACTAGTAGTCGATCTGTTCCGCACCTAGGTAAACAGAGAGCCCCAATCGCCCAGGAATACATAACCGTTTGAATAAGAGCAAATGATCCAAAATTGGTCATGATTACTGAAAAATGAAGACCTTTTAAAGCTCTAAGAAGCACGTAGGCATTGGCACCGAAAATTGTTGCTGAAAACGCAGCAATTGCAGCCCATACATCCGGTACGTCTGTTTCAATTTGTGAGTCAGAGAGAGATGCTATTGTAGGACCAAAAATTAATGGGGGTCTAGTGATCAAGACCACGCCAATCAGTGTCAAACAAACAGTTAGAACGTTGAAAAGACCGCAAGGTTCTTTCAAAAATATTCTTGCAAATATTGCCACAAAAACAGGTACTGAAAAAACGACGACTGAAGCATCAGCTAACGGCATATGTCTGAAACAATAAATACATTTATTTATTTTCATATATTTTAATTTACCAAAAAATATGTAAGAATAAGGCAAAACATAATAAGGGCACTAAACTACAGCGTTTCTGGTAGCAAAAATAAAGTCAAATGCAGCAGTAGAACTTCTCTAGTTTCAACATTTTTGGGGGAATTAAAACTATTAACGTTAGGCCAGTAAGGAGAAAGTTATTGCTTTGTAGGTTTCTGCGCATAGACATGTAGGTCTGACATTGCAAAGGATCTACTGACGTCGTGATTTGGCTACACGTTGGGGACCTAAAGTAGAGAAAACTTAAAACTATAGGACCTAGAAACTGCAGATGTTCTACTGCATCTGCCTTGGTTCACTAACTTTTAAAATAATACGCGCCCCTTTTAAAAATATTTATAAGGGTTTCTTAAAGGTTTCCTATAAGGGTACCTATATAGGTATGTCTTCAATAGACAAACTTTGACCAAATAATTCCTAAAACTCTAGAGTTTATTAATTATTAGAATACATGTTTTAGAAGTTCGGAAACATGATAACACAATCAAATACGAAGGCAACAGTTGCGTGCATAGCTCCCATTCTCAAAACTTTAGAGTTTTTAAAGTCTATCTATTCGAGAGACATATTTTATCAAAACTTACGTATATGGTACCTGCTTTATCGATTGAAAGGCTTAAATTATAAAAGATTAACATTTTCAATCTATTTGACTGGTTAATTTGGCCATTATTTTAATATTGTGATAGAAATTTGAACTTCAGTACTGTGAATCATTTTTAAGGTCTGTATAAAAATTGATACGAGACAATTGAAATAAAAAATAGTATCGAAAAATCATGCACGTGCGCAGGATCGGACCTACTAAGTTGTAACTTACACCTAAAATATGCAAACCTAACGCACTCTTAAGTCTTTTACCTACTATAGAGTCATAGAGCGCGGTTAACATCCGCCTGAATTGTGGCTTAAAAACAAACACGCCGGAATATCTGGACGGATTTCCAGACTGAAAACGAGACAGATATTTTTACAGGGGCGTGAACACGTTGACGAACATGTACATTAAATTTGCAGCTAAGAAATATTTTAAGGATTTCTTTAAGGAACCAAAATGTGCACTATAAAATTAAACATAATCACTCAATGATTCTTCAATGATCCGTATTGAAAGGATAAAAATTATGTAAATATTATTAGTGCACATTAAGACGCTTAAAGAACTTTTCAGTATGAAAGCGCAACGTCTTGGTCGATCTTGAAAGTAGACTGAGAGAAACTGCATATTTTGAGTCGTTTTCTCGGGCTTAGCAACTTTTATCTTCGAAGTATTCGTCATGCCTAGCAGATCCTTGAGCTATTGAATTTGATAATTCTCAAATGTTAAAAAGAATGATAGAATCGAGATTGATGGATTCATGAAGCTGTTTCAGCTTTTAAACGCATAAAGAACGAGTTTGCAAACGCCACTTTTCTCGTTCACCGTACTCTCGATTCAGAAATTCGTCTCATTACTGTTATTTCCGATTATGGTATTGGTGCTGCTCTCGAGCAAGTGCGTTTCAATAGAAATTTCGCTTGCGTTGACTGAAAGCCCTTGCCTTTCTTTGCGCGAAAATTGAAGCATGCGTAGCCATCTTACAGTACCTATGACTATCAGCTGAAAATCCTCAATAACAACTTCGTATTTTTACCAACCACAAGCCACTTATTTTTTTGTTCAAGCCAAACGACCCGGAATGGGGTTTAGAAACTACGACCTTGACAGTTTAACGGTGAAAAAAGAGGTGGTTCGCTGAATCTCAATACAAAGTCCGAATTGCTAGATTGGTTCTATTTTCTGAGCTCATCTAAAAAAAAAGTTTAAAAACATAAATCAAAACACAAAAAAATTTGCTTTTTTGTAGGGCACTACGCTCGTATATTCTTAGATTCGCAGCAAAACTAGAGCACGTAGGCAGGGTAAAAGTTGGGTTTCTTAGCTGCCCAATAAGGAGCCGATTAATGGTCAACAGGTGCCATAGGTGCCAGGATTATGGCCATAAAAAGAAGGAGTACAAGGAAGTGGACAGATCCACCGCATGCTTTAAGTGCGGAGAGTCAGGCCACTCTCTTGCACAGTGTATGATCGAGGCGTTTTGTTTTCTGTGCGGGCTAAATAATAGCACAACAGACATTACGTCCCATATAGCGGGCTCCGGTGAGTGCGCCTATTTTAGAAAAGTCCTGGAACAGGCGAAAATGGAAGAAGCACGAAGACGCAATCGTCCGGGAGCGACGTAAGTCGCGGGTAACGGAGTTTAGGCAGAGAAGAAATCCGTATAGAATCCTCCACCTGACATCACTTCGAAGTCCACCGATGATTGGTGGGGGTCCTAACCCCCCCCCCCCCCTCGATTTGTCGGCTGATCGAGATCTAATGCTGGGTAGAGGGATGTACGTTGTAAACTTCAGCTTACCTCATGTTTACGATGTTAGCCTACTGTAAGCTTACAAGCTTACGGTTTAAGCTTACCACAAGTTTACGGTGTATGCTTACCACAAGTTTACGAGGTAAACTAAGTTAAGTTAAGTTTTTTTTAGTTATTATACACCCGTTTTAACGACCTTACTGTCCCAATGAGTGTCCCTCGTAGGGAGTTCCTAGAATTGTACCTTTGTATATATTCTTTTTAAGTGTTTTTGCGTCTACAGAACGGCTTGAAATTAGGAGTACTCGCATTTGCCTGGACCACCCGGTATATTGGGTTTTCTCGCCAGTGGAGAGGGAAAACTGTAGAAAAACCTCACCGAATACAACCGGTTTATCGACAGTCGAGTTCTAGTGATCTGCACAGGTCGATTACCGACAGTGCATATCATTATTCCTCGACGTCAAACCTTCCACTGAAGTTATCTCACGAGTTAGAAAAATCCCAGACTCATCGGGGCGCGAACCCAGCAAGCTGGACTTGGCGCGACCGCAGAGTCTAGTATTTAACCAACTGAGCTAACTCCGTGGTAAGTTAAGTTAAGTTTACTGTAAGGCGGAAATTTTAAGTTCACTGTATGCTTTGTTACTGGCTTACTTTGTAACAATACAACCTTTACAGATAACCCTTACAGTATCTTTACAGAAAACTATCGTGCTATTTAGGCAGCTGTTCAGAATTGTCTGGGTCATTAAAAGTGACATGCTCAGTCGATTGGGACTTAATGATCATAGCCTTCATTGTTTTTCAAACCTTCTTTAAACCTTCCTCAAAATTTTAAGATTCACAAAAAGATCGAAAGGATTTATATTTTATAGAATGTAATTCCATCTTTATTCTATTTCTAACCCTTTTGTAGTTTATAAGATTTTCTCTCGATTAGTGTTCACGATATTAGATGTTCGAAGCTTTACCTCTTTCTTTTATTAGTTCATCACAATTTTCAGATCACCATAATGGTTGAGTCTTTCTCCCACCCTTTGGGAGGGATTTTCTCTGGGATATACTTATAATATTTTAATATTTTCTTTGAAAAAAATTAAGCCTCACACGCTATTAGTCCCTCAATAATTCTATCGATAAGCTGATTATATCTCAAGTCATAAGAAAGTTCGTTATGAGAGATAGTAGAAGAAAAAATTTGTTTCTCCAAAAATTTAAGCCAGTCAACTTTTTTAGTGTTAAGTCTATACGTATTAGACTCGATATTTTTAGGTCAAAAAGAAATATCCACCACGACCCCTGATCATCATTATTGTGTTAAAATTCCTAATAGTGGTAGTATACCAAAAAAGTGTCAACCTAATATTTCTACAAAAAACCGAGTTACGTTTAATATAAAAAAACGTTACAAATCTAAATATTTCTTTTTTGTTATTAAGTACGTCGTTGTTGTTAAAATTATACAGTTACTTCATCAATGCGACAGTATTATTGCAGAAATGTACACTTTAATGTAATAACAATTCTGACTCGACCATTAGAATTTATAGCTTGTTGTTTGTTTGTTTTTGTAGTGGCTAGCGCTCAAACTTTGTTCTCTTCAAAATCCCTAATTCTTTTTGTTATTGTTTAGTTTATTTTTATTTCAATTTTATATTATATCAATATTGCGCTTTTAAAACAACTTATTTCAGAAATTTGCTTCAAAAACGAAAGGTTCAAATATAAAAGTTTAAGGCTTTCACTTTCACGGTAGAGTGATTCATTTAGATTCGAAATTTGTCAGCATAAAATATTTTAATATTATATTAATGTAAGCTTACTGTAACACTATATCTCAATATTACCACAATAATACCGTAAATTAATATAAGAAAGAAAGTTTAGTATAACGTCATCATCACTTTTGTCTTATTCAAGTTATAACTATATGGCTCTGATAAAATATTTTAATAAAATATGTATGAAAATAACTTTAATTAAACTAATAGGTCAGGATTGCCGCAAAATTTTCACTTACATTTTCTCTAACATTTCTATGTCACTTCCTTGATTTTCAGATAATAATTAGTGTTTCTTACTAACACTTTCGTTACTTTTGTTTTATCAAATGATAATTCTATAAAAAATCGTTTCAAATTAAATTTTGAAGGAATAAAATCTATGGCTGAAAGACATAACATCATACCCTACTGGAAAATCCTATATAGGTTCCTAGTAGGAATCCTATAAGATTTCTACGTAGATTCTTATAGGATTCTATATAGGATCCTATGTAGATTCCTATAGGAACATTCCTATAGGAAAAACGCATGTGATTTTGTATAGATATGACATAAGAAAACATATAATATCCTATAGGGTTAAATTTCACATTTCTATAGGAAAACATATATTTTCCTATAAGATTCCTATAGATATAACATAAGAAAATATATGTTTTCCTATAGGATCATATATGAAAACCTATAGGAAAACATATAGTTTCCTATATTGGTTCACATATGAAATCCTATAGGAAAATATATATTTTCCTTTAAGTATCCTATAGATATGAAATAGGAAGGTATATGATTACATATAGGATCATATATGGAAACCTATAGGAAAACATATACTTGCCTATACTAGATCACATATGAAATCCTATAGGAAAACGTATAGTTTCCAATAAGAATCTTTATAGGAAACTACATGTTTTCCTACAGGACTTTTACTAAATTGGAGCAGAAATTTATGTTTTCCTATATAGGATCGTACGTGGATTCCTATAGGAAAGCGTGTAGTTTCCTATGACAATCTATATAGGAAACTACATGTTTTCCTATAGGGTTCCTATGAGAGTCCCATATGGGAGTGTATATGGGTCAGCAGATAGGAATTTATATAGGTTCCTATGTAGGATCCTACATAGGCTTTCTGAAAATGACTTTTTTTCAAATGCGCATACCTCCGCACTGAGTCAATGTCAGAATTTAAACTTAACTGCTTCAAGCACATGAGAGCTCTCCCTTTTTATATCTTCTCTATCTAGACTCGTTTGTGTGTTTAGGTAAGAGAGCGCACCTAGCGGCATTTCTATGAATCTCTAGTATAGGAATTCATATAGGATTTCACATAGGATCCTATATGTCGACCCACATAGGTAAGCATCTCTTCTTATAAAAGAGAGTTCATTCCATAGAAATGCCGGTAGGTGTGTTCTCTCACCTATATGGGTCGACATATAGGGTCCTATGTGAAATCCTATATGAATTCCTATACGAAAGATTCATAGAAATGCCGCTAGGTGCGTTCTCTCACCTAAACACACAAACGAGTCTAGATAGAGAAGATATAAAAGGGGAGAGCTCTCACGTGCTTGAAGCAGTTAAGTTTAAATTTTGACATTGACTCAGTGCGGAGGTATGCGCATTTGAAAAAAGTCATTTTCAGAAATCCTATGTAGGATCCTACCTAGGAACCTATATAAATTCCTATATGCTGACCCACATACACTCCCATATGGGACTCTCATAGGAACCCTATAGGAAAACATGTAGTTCCCTATATAGATTGTCATAGGAAACTACACGCTTTCCTATAGGTATCCACGTACGATCCTTTATAGGAAAACATAAATTTCTGCTCCAATTTAGTAAAAGTCCTGTAGGAAAACATGTAGTTTCCTATAAAGATTCTTATTGGAAACTATATGTTTTCCTATAGGATTTTATGTGTGATCTAGTATAGGCAAGTATATGTTTTTCTATAGGTTTCCATATATGATCCATATATGATTCCATATATGATTCCATATATGATGTAATCATATATCTTCCTATTTCATATATATATAGGATACTTATAGGAAAATATATATTTTCCTATAGGATTTCATATGTGAACCAATATAGGAAACTATATGTTTTCCTATAGGTTTTCATATATGATCCTATAGGAAAACATATATTTTCTTATGTTATATCTATAGGAATCTTATAGGAAAATATATGTTTTCCTATAGAAATGTGAAATTTAACCCTATAGGATATTATATGTTTTCCTATGTCATGTCTATACAAAATCATATGCGTTTTTCCTATAGGAATGTTCCTATAGGAATCTACATAGGATCCTATATAGAATCCTATAAGAATCTACGTAGAGATCTTATAGGATTTCTACTAGGAACCTATATAGGATTTTCCAGTAGGGTATCTAACATTTTGTGGAATTTGAGATAACATCAGATTTGTGTTCCTTTATTGTTAGTAATGCTTTTTAAAGTTTCATAGCTATCAAGGAGGTTCAATCTTAAATAGAATTAACATTACCATTTTAATCAAATCTGGCAGATAATGGTTTTATAATGATGCAGTTAAATTTTTGAAAAAAAGTATATATAAATATATTGATATATATGACAAACGACTCAATTCCCATAAAACTCAATATAAAATGTTAAAAACGAAAACACTTTTAACTTTTTTCCCAAGTACCTATAGGTCTCAAAAATTTAACTGCATCATTATAAAACCATTATCTACCAGTGGACTAAATTCGATTAAAATGGTAATGTTAATCCTTTTTACGATAGAACCTACTTAAATGATTTTATTGTTTATTTTCTTACAAAATATTAAATAATACAACTCGGTAGAATGGCTTACCTAATTGCATATCTACATTCAGGCTGAGAAAAACAAATGACGTTTTTAAAAACTCAAAGCTTCTATAAAAAAAATGTTTTAATATAATTTTTTTATAACCTACTATTTATACATAAAATACTTTTGAATTTAATTTTAATCTGATTTATACATGTCAATTAAATCCATTTTTTTATTTTGACATTTAAAAACAAATTAAAGTTAGTTACATATTAAAATTCGAACGGTATAATTACATAACTGCAACAACAAATCTGATTATGATTGGAATATATTCAATTTCTTTAAAATCCGAGTTTTTTTTATTAAATTTGGTAAACATGTTTTAAAAATGCATTAAATAATAAGACTAAAATGCCAAAACACCAAACAAATATCCTTCAGCTACAGAAATTATGTTAAATAAAAAAAAATTAAAACAATATTCTTAAAAAAAATTATATTTAATAAATGCAATATTAATTGAAATTTAAGGGGAAAATGTACAATAATAATGTTTTAACACTTTTTATTAAATTCACTGACATTTGTCTGACTTGTGGCAATCCTGAGACGCTATAGATTGTATAAAGAAATTTACTAACCGAAATGCATAAAAGCTGAGCATAAGCCCTGTTGTGCCAACAAAGCTTCTTAAAATCAACATGAGTCTTCTGCCTTTTGGAAAAGGATGTTCACCTTTGTAAATTAAAATAGGAATCGTCGGAAGTAAAACTCCAACGAACCTAAAGGCAGCTAGTTCCATGGGATTTATTTCCACCAAACCCTTCACTATAACACTGCATAGAGAAAAGAAGAGAGACGAAATTGTCGCTAAAACCAATCCCAAGTAGGGACAAGTTCTGCAGCTTGGATAGAATCTTTTTTTAAATGCTCTCGAATTTTGACGCTCTGCATCTCCGTCAACCAAATGTTGAAGTTCCACTTGTTCTGGCATCTCTGAAAAATTTTAACAAAAATTTACTCTAAACACATGTTAAATTCTAATTTAACTAATTCTATTTAGTGTTGAAGAAAGACTTTTTAATGGGAAATATATTTAATTTTAGCATAAAATAGTAAGACTTTTGCATAAGATATGTAAAATAATTCGTTTAACCTTTAGACCGCAGGGACGAAAAGAATATAAATTAATATAGACTCTCAATATGATTAGTTCTTTCTATAAAATAAACTTTATTTATGTCCGAATAGTTGGGTCCAAAAATCCAAAAACATTAAATTTCGTATATTCTAATTATTACATACCAACTTAATTTAATCGCAAACCTTATTCTAAAAACTTATCTGCAACCTGACAAAATTCTTGGGATACTGTTTCCAGTTCCATTTTCCAATCTGGTTTCGTTTCCCGGACGCCATCCCTTTACCAATTTACCTTTTTTTTCGTTTATTTCCATCCGCAAGCTTTCATCCAAAAGACTTTCACAAAATTCAATTTATAAATTTCTCTAACATTTCCCCAAAATTTCCCTGACAGAAAAGTTCTACTTCCTGAATATGTGTCGATTCAGGGTGAAAGGGACCTTAGCTGCAGAACTGAGTTTTACGCGTACGGGCGTTTGAAGTTGAGCCTCCCTATGTTACTGTTAGGTTATGCCTATGTTTCACCTCTAATAACACAAAAACTAATACACATAAACAAGTTTTGATTTATGTATATTAAAAAGCAACTCAAATTCTATCGATTCATAGTAACAATTAAAAATCAAATGTTTTGAATTTCACAGGACGGGAGTTTGAACTTGTGCCTGCCTATGTTATTGTTAGGTTATGTCTATGTTTCATCGCGAATAACAGAAAAACTAGTAAACATAAACAAGTTTTGATTACTGTATGTGAAAGAGCAACTCAAATTCTATCGATTCATAATAAAAATTAGAAATCGAATGTTTTGCAGCTAAGGTCCCTTTCACCCTGAATCGACACATATGCATTTTCCAGAAATTCTATTTATCAGATTTACCATTTGTCCTCACATTTAATTTTCCGCAACCTAATTTTTCAGTTTTTTTTTACTTCCCAAATATGAATTTGTCAGATAATGTATTTAGGTATCAGACTTACCGTTTGTTTGAATATTTAATTTCTCAAAATACTTAATTACTCGATTTTGCATTTTCTAGAAACTGTATTTAAATCAGATTTACCATTTGTCGAAATATTTAACCTCACAAAACTGAATTTCTTAGAATATTTAACCTCTTAATTTTCATTTGTCAGAATGTTTAAATTCTCGAATGTATATTTTTTAGAAGTTGTATTTATCAGATTCGACATTTTTCCGAACATTTAAGTCACTAAAACTCCATTTGTCATACTCTTAAACTTTCCGAATACTAAAAACGTAGAAGTTAAGAGAAATTAAATATTCAAATAAACGGTAAGTCTGATAAATACAATATCTGACAAATTCATATTTGGGAAGTGAAATAATCTGAAAAATGAAGTTGCGGAAAATTAAATGTGAGGACAAATGGTAAATCTGATAAATACCATTTCTGCCAAATGCATTATCGGAAAGGTGAATAGTCTGACAAATAGAGTTTCGGTTTTTTAAGTATTCCGACAAAAAAGTAAGTCTGATAAATACCATTTCTGGAAAATGCATATTCAGGAAGTTTAATATTTCGACAAATAAAGTTTCAGGAAGTTAAATATTCAGACAAATGAAGTTGCGGAAATTTAAATATTCGGATAAATAAATTTCGGTTTATTAAACATTCTGTAAATCGAGTTTTGATAAAAATGTCGGCTTTCCCAGTAAGAGAGTAAAAATATAAAAGTAGGGAACACAGTTTTTAATTATAAAAGTCAGTAATACCAATGGTGGACGCAAATATGAAAGTAGGGTGGTTTATAAGGGTTGATCATGTTTAGTTATAACACGTTATGATTACCACATACTTGTGGAAAGTACCTTAATTCTTTAAGATAGCACTGACATGGAAATTCGTCAAAGCCCAGCGGTCTACAGGTTAAATAGTTCAATTACTCATTTAACATCATGCTGATTTTCTTATTTAAAAACTTCATTATTACAATTTTAAAGAAAACTTTTAAAATCTAGTGAAATTAAAAACTTTATCATTTGTTGTTTTTTAATTCATTCTATTTCACTCCACAGTGCGCTTGAAAAGAATTAAACCAAAAGTCAAAATATTTCAAATGTTCTTGTGAATTTTGAAAGTGTTATGTTCATAGATTAAGAAAATCGAAGAACCAAAATATTTCATCGAGAGCTTTTTGAGAAAAGCGGAATTGGATTTTTTTTATATATAATTGCACTGTGTGACAGTAAAAAATTATTTTGAATTGGACCTAGCCTAAGTTGTTCGTCATGAAAAACTAAAGGAAGAAATGTGTATTAAATTTCCCCCCAGAATTTTATTCTAGAGCTAAAAAACTGTTTTTCTGCAGTTTTTATGTAAAATATACTGTTACTTCGTCAATTTAGGTCCGATTTAATTTTTTTTGTTTTAATTTAAAGCTGAAAAACAAGTCTTTCCATACATAATAGAGGTTTTATGTTTCAATTAAAATTTACGGTAGAAAAAGAGTAAAAAATGTAAGAAATTGTCAATTTTTTTGAATTTTTTCAATTTTGTTAATGATTTACGGACCAATTTTATTTAGAACGTCTTTTTCTGTGCTGAATTATTTAAAGTGTATTTATTCTGCGTCGAATGAGCTTTTCTTGAATTATATTGGTGAAAAACTGTCTGAGTTATTGCATTTTTTATCTTTATAATAATAGTATTTTTCGGGAAAATGAATGTTCAAAAATATTGGTGACATTCTTAATTTTCAAAATTTTACCAAAATTTACTAAAATAAGTAAAGTATAAAAAAATTTTTAGAAAGAAGGCAAAAAAAAGTACTGTTTTTTGCCTAAATAAAATACTGCGAAAGTAAACATAAAAAATGGAAATACTCAGACAGTTTTTTACCAATTTAATTCAAAAAAGTTCATTCGACGCAGAATAAATACACTTTAAATATTTCAGCACAGAAAAAAAATGTTCTAAATAAAATTGGTCAGTAAATCATTGACAAAGTTGAAAAAATTTTAAAAAAAATGACAATTTCTTAAATTTTTTACTCTTTTTCTACCGTAAATTTTACTTGAAACATAAAACCTCTATTAGGTATAGAAAGTCTTGTTTTTCAGATTTAAATTAATACAAAAAAAAAAATTAAATCGGACCTAAATTGACGAAGTAACAGTATATTTTATATAAAAACTGCAGAAAAACAGTTTTTTTAACTCTAAAATGAAATTTTAGAAGTAGAGGGGAAAAATCAAGCTGGAATCGATAATTTTTAGAAAAAAAAATTTTTCTTTTATTTTTTTTTTATGAAAAGAAAGTTTCTTGACGTAACTACGTTAAAATTTTAAAAATTTTCTTTTATTTCTTTTTTATGAAAGGAAAGATTCTCGATGTGCATTACTATTTAAGAAAGTTTCTTTAGGAAACTTATCTATCTATTATCAATTCATTATCAATTTA
This sequence comes from Ganaspis brasiliensis, assembly GCA_037103525.1. NCBI lineage: Eukaryota > Metazoa > Arthropoda > Insecta > Hymenoptera > Figitidae > Ganaspis > Ganaspis brasiliensis. The sequence continues at coordinate 5,524,587 of JAZKLR010000152.1, forward strand.
TTATTAATTCATTATTAATGCATAATATTAATGTTTTTTTATTATTTAATTGTTTTACAATTTTTATAATTAACGAAAAAGACTATAAGTTGGATTGAAAACAGCCGAATTTTATATATTTCTAAATAAATGATTTTTTAATTCTTGTGAAATTTTGAGATAATAACAAGAAGTAATTTTTAAAAAATGAAGTTAGAATATTGTCCATATTACACGTTATTTTAACTTGATGTGGTCTTTGTGTTAAAAAAATTTACTACACAAGGATGTTTAAGAATGTTTATTTTAAAAAATAGTTGAAAAGCCAAGGACAAACTTAACATTAAAATTCAAAGTTACATTAAAATCAAGAATCTTCAATTTTCAAGGTAAAATTTTTCATATGTTTACATTGAAGATAATTTTTTTCGTATTATTATAATTGTTAATATTTGATTGTTATTGTCATTTTTCAATGTCTTTTCTGCTTTAAAAATTTCATCGAAATTAATTAAAATGAATGACCATAAACCACTTATAAATTTTATATGTGTACTTATGTAACATAACTTTTATGTTCTTCAATTTCTATTTGTTACAAGTTTAACTTTTTACAGTTTTTATTTCACATTATAATTATTTATTGACCAATCTTACTTTTTCTGCAGATAATAATATTTAGATTATAACTTACATTGCCCTTTAAAAAGCTTATATCTCTTGACAAGTTTGGGGGGAAATTTTCGAATATTTTTGCTTTTTGTACAATATATTTCACTACTCGCACAATCTAGACAAATTTTAAGAGAAAGCATAATTAAACAAAAAAAATTTTATAAAATCAAGAATGAAGATTCTAAACAATAATAATTTATTTTAATGAAAGTAATGTTAAGAAAAATGTGCTGAGAAAGTACGTTTCTTATTTAAAATTTGGATAAATAAAAAATATGTCTGCTAAATATTCTGACGAATAAAGTACAAAAAATAAAAATTATGTTAAACAAATATTATGAAATATAATGGATTGACTATTCTTAAAGATATTTGTTTTATTTTTACTTTTTAATTTTTAAAGGTCATAACAATTTCCTGTTAAGATCGTTAAAATTTTTATGATCAAACATTAAAGATTATTGTTCCTGAATTCGTATTGAAAAAAAATTATAATTCTCGTGATAAATACAAATTTTATATAGAAAATATTATCGAGTTTGTCATATACTTCGATCTTAAAAAAAAAAGAAAAAATGTTGCATAGAAAATTATTTTTAAAAAATTGGAATAATTGTACAAACTTTATAAAATACTGTTCTTGGTTATCTTGATTATATGAATTAAAAAAATAGACTGATAACATTCTCTGATTAAATTTTATAAATAAATTGTAATATAATTAATGATTAGTAATAATAATACTTATTCAGCCTCTTTATAACAATTAATATTAAATAACGGAAATTTATTTATCTACATTATGTGTGAACTAATCTTTAAAAGTAATTATAACACAAGATAATTAACAATTAAAAAATAACTTACTGCAGATAAATAAATTATTTATCAGTAATATTTTCATTCAAAAATTAGTTATCTTTTAAATAAAAATGATTATTATAAATTGAAATGAAACATAGCTGCGTTTTAAAATTAACGTTAAAATAGATATAATATAAAAACAAAAACAATTGCTATAATAAAAGAGATAATTTAAATGACAAACCGGAAAACTGATAAGATGGTGACAAATCCGTTTCTATAATCTTAAGACAAACGAAAATGAAAAGAGAAGCGGTGAGAATAGAAGCAAAAGTCAATACTTACTAAAGAATTAATTCTTAGTTGACAAATGGTTTTCTATGTAAACTGGCGAGTTTCAATAAAAGAGGGGATTTGTAACAATTTTCGCTTCATTTTTACGAGACTTGACTAGAATTGTAATCTTAAAAACAAGAAATTTGAGCGACAATTTGAGCTGTCTTTCATCATGTGTTTCCTCTCCTTGACGCCATTTTTAAAATCCACTTTGTACACACTACACATATGTATAGATCAGTATATATGTATAAGGGGAAATCAAACAAACTCTGTTATTCGAAAATAAAAACAAAACAAACAAATATTGCAAAAAAAATAACAAATTAATATTGTTATTCTTAAAATTATTTTATTTGTCATTTTAAACGCATAAAAAATATTAAAAAGGTTTCTCGGTCTCAAGCGAGCGCCAAATTTAAAAGGATTTTTGGCTCTGAAAAAAGTAGCAAATAGTAGCCACGGGAATATAAAAAAAGTAGGAGAAAGTAGCATATATTTTTTTTTAATTTAAAAAAGGGTATAGATATGTTTTAATAAGAAAATATTTTTTCGATATTTTTTTCAATTTTCAAAGGAATAAACAACTTTTCGTTATTGTTTAAAGATCTTATTTTATTAATAAATTTTAATTTGAATTATTTAAATTTATTTAAAAAATTTGGATCGTAATTAGTAAAAAAAATACTTTAGTGTTTCGTTTTGAAACATTATTTTCTTAGTTTTCTTATAAAATACGAGAAATAAGCATTAAATTTAAATTTTACACGGGGTGCCATAAAAATCTCAAAAAAGCAACAGTAATAATTACCTACATGCTTTTCAAGTTAAATTTGAAACTTTTTCTCTTAAAATAACTCAAAAAAAGTAGTAGAAGTTATATTAAGTAAAATTTTCTTAAAAAAATGACTTTTTTTGTAAATATACATTCTTGTGATATTCCAGTATTTTATTATCAAATTAGTAAAACAATTCCTAAAAAAAAAATATTTTTATCTATAAATATCTATATTCTAGAGAAAACCAAAGCTATAGAAATATTTATTTTTTAGGAATTGTTTTACTAATTTGAAAATAAAATACTGAAATTTCACAAAAATGTAGATTTACAAAAAAAGTTATTTTTTTTTAGAAAGTTTTACTTAATTTAACTACTTCTACTCTTCTTCAGTTATTTTAAGAGAAAAAGTTTCAAAATTAACTTGAAGAGCATGTAATTATTAATGTTGCTTTTTTGAGGTTTATATGGCACCCCGTATAAAATTTAAAAATGCTTATTTCTCGTATTTTATAATAAGAAAACTAAGAAAATAATGTTTCAAAACGAAACATTAGAGTTTGTTTTACTAATTACGACACAAATAAAAAAAAATGATCTTAAAGAATGCACAGAATAGCCCCCAAAATCCTGGTTTTTTATTTTTTTATACTTTTTTCTTAAAACATGCAATAAAAAGTTAACTCATCGCGTATACATCATCACAAGTAAATTGTCAACTCCTATCAATAATATTTTTCAAAACACTTTTAAACTTCTGGAGATCTGAACAGAAGTTTGAGAGCATTGAAAAATTTGAGCTTGATTTTCACGTCTTCACGAATTTTTTTCTGATTTCTGATAAAGAATTAAGTAATTGAGTCAAATTTTCTGAACTGGGCCACCTAAAACTGAATTTTCAAATTTGCTTTACTTCTATACATAATTTATTACAGCCAGGTGGTACAAAAATATTCCTGGAAAGCTTTTTTAAAAATTTTAATTTTTCAATTAGTTATAAACAATTAAAGTTTAATGCACCTTTTTACGAAATTATCAATTGCTCAGCTGTTTTTTGATAAAATTGAATAATATTTGGTACAGACATAAAAAAATAGTGCCTCTATTAATCACGATCAGAATTTTAAAAATTCGTAATTATTCATGCAAAATAAATTGTTAATTAATTAAACAATTGAAATTTTTTACAACTTCTGGGGCAGGTATGAAAAAAATTCAAAAACAGCTGAAATCTGTGTTTTCTGCACTTCCATTTAAAAAAAAAAATTTTAGTACCTTTGAAAATTGAGCAAATGGCGTAACTTTAAAGAGCGTCGTCCAAGCATTCGAACTGCCGCGGCCGCTGCGCTGGCGCCACCGCCACAGTGGGACAAAAAAAAGCGTCCGTGGAGAAATTAACATAGGGCCCAGAAATATTAACCAATTTAGATGTATTTTTTTTTAAATTAAAGGCAACAAAATTCTGCATAACACCCCTTATTTTACTTTTTGAAAAATAGTTGTTTTCATTTATTTATTAATTGTTAAACATGAAAAACAACAAACAACATTTTTAGAAGTAATTATTTTAGAACAACTTCTAATAATAAGCTAATTGTTTAAAAAAGTTTGTATAAGTTATAAACTAGACAATCTTATGAACAATGCATTTTCTTAATATCGTTATAAAGAAGTTAATAACATTATTTCTACTTTTTTCTCATGATTAACGGGATGACAAGTTTTTTTTAATTTAATTAATTTTTAGGTTTATTATTGTTGAAACAAACATTAATTAACAAACTACTTTTACTTTTTTTTTATTTAATTGACAAATTTCTTGTTTACTTTTGAAGTCGTTTTAGTATTTATTTCTTTCGATACTAAATTAATTTCATAATTTTTTGTAAAATTTAAGAACTGTTCTTTATTTTAATTTTTATTATCAATTTTATAAAGAATTTTTATATTTTATTTATCTTTTTGTTTTATATGTTTTGCATAATTAATATACATGCTCTCTAAATCTGAATTAGTTAAAAATAACTAATTTGAAAGAAAAAATTCAGTCACTAATTCAAATAATTATATTTCTACTAATCATTTAGTAAAGAATAACTAATTATTAGTCAAATTCATTTTTAGGTTATGTCAAAATAACTAATGTTTTAGTAAAATTCTGTTTACTTATTCAATTAGTCGTATTTTATCTATTTTTTAGTTAGATTTTTACTAACTATTAGTCATTTTTTTACTAATAACACAGGCACACAAAAAAAAAAAAGGTCAAATACCAGAGGGCAGACCAACATATTCCTAGGTTTTTGGGGTCGCTGAAACCGAATATGGCCATGAAAATATTATCTGCTTGCCCATTTTCCCCCTAGCCCCCCCCTTACACCCCTCGGGGGGTGACATTTCAGTTTTTCCAAAAACGTCAAAAAGGCAGTCTATTCCTATGTTTTTTGGGGCGCTGAATCCGAAAAAGACCACCAAAAGCCAATCCCCCCCCCCTCCTGCACCCCCTAACACCCCCTGGGAGGGGGTTGGAATTTCGAATTTCACGAAAAGTCGAGTTCGGTGGCTATTTCTATGTTTTTTGGGGCGCTGAATCCGAAAAAGACCACGAAAAGAAAATTCCCCCTCTCCTTCACCCCCTATCACCCCCTGGGAGGGGGTTGGAATTTCGAATTTCACGAAAAGTCGAGTTCGGTATCTATTTCTACGTTTTTTGGGGCGCTGAATCCGAAAAAGTCCACCAAAAGCCAATTGGCCCTCCCCTTCACCCCCTATCACCCCCTGGTAGGGGGTTGGAATTTCGAATTTCACGAAAAGTCGAGTTCGGTGTCCATTTCTATGTTTTTGGGGGCGGTGAAATTGGAAAAGGACACCAAAGGTAAATTCGTTCCGTTATTCACCTCTTAGCATCTAGTTACTAACACTGGGAGGGGGGTTGATATGTTCTCTTTTATGTGTAATTAAGAAGAATAAGCAATGTTTTTTTTACGCATTTGAATAAATAATAACTAGGTAGGCACCGATGATTACACAAGTATGTACCAGCACAATTTGATGGATCTTGATTTTACTACACTTAGCGCGACCCAGGAACAACGCACTTTGTTGACCCAAAAGAATTGTTATTATTTTCAGATCCCCGCAAATTTGCCAGTTATGTTCCGTGTACTTTATTTTTTCGAGTACCAGCTTCAAAGAATTATAGTCTTCTGACATATTAACGGAATGCGCTATTGGGATCGAGGCTAATTCATTGGTGTTGTGCAAGAGTACTGCTTTTAGACTGCGGGTGGAAGAGTCGATGAAAAGCCTCCATTCTTCACTCTTGTAAATGTTTGGTTTCAAAGAATTTATAAGCTCCCGAATATTTGTGCAGTAGACAAGACTTTCTTCTTTTTTGAAAAAGGGAAGAAATTCTTTTTCCCGATTTCGGAAAAAAGAAACCTTAGTACCTTTAGCCAAATGACCGTCCTCCTTGAGACTCGACGCAAGGTACTCAGCTGCATCTTTGGCTAAACCCAAATTTCTTACCACATCATTGAGCTTTTTTTGATCCCATAGTTTTATAGGTCGATCTCGTTTGAAGCGAACATCTCCTTCATCACTGTCAGAATTCGAGTCAACTTCACTTCCGGAATAAGTACTGTTGGAATCCACAGTTGGCTCATTAAGGTCCATTTGACTTTCAACTTCCACTGTATCAGCAGTGACATCCATCTTGACATCATCATCTGAAACATCATCATCGTCATTATAAATTGGAGGGGTGAAAGATGGAATACTTGGATATATAGCGTGATTAGGAGACATCATACCTTTAAATTTGATGGAGCAAATGTATCATTCCACTTGAGTTTTGGGCTCTTTCCACATAGCAGGAAACTTCAAAAAATTCTTGCCGCTTGAATTGGATGACCCGCGCTGTAATGTACCCCTGCATTTGTTACAGATACTGCTCGGTACCCATGAATTTCCCCGACCATTTTCAATCTGCAATGAAAAAAGAGAATTGTATTTATCCTCATATTTAGAAAAGTCTCTCCGATATTTTTCTATTTCAAACTTACCACATACGTAACAAAACATGGATCTGTCTTTGTTACAGGTGTGAATGGTATTATCTTGAATATCCATACCATTGTCCGTAGGACCATCAGAAGCGCCTTGAAGATTTTCACGATTTGTACGCAAAGCTCTATTTCCATTAATTTTTCTTCTTGAAGCATTTAACTCAAAAGTAGCCAAGTTGCCCACCACCCTAGAGCTGCGGTTGCATTCTGACGACGCCTGCGGGCCCGCTTGCTCACCCTGACCAGCCGCCGATACTGGGGTCTCCCTCCCCTGCATCGTAATCTTCTTCCCTACTTTTGCCATGAAGGCATCTTTTTTACCTAGGAACTTAGCCGGTTAACCGTTATCCGCCTTCACCGCGTGGAGGTGTCCTAGTTGCAAAAGTAGATGTGGAAGTAATTCATGAAAATTGAAATTGTAAACCCATCCCATGGGAGGGGGTAAGAGGGTGCTAGGGGGTGAATGAGGGTACGAATTTATTTTTGATCCCTTTTTTCAGTTTCATGGCCCTAAAAAATATTGGAATAGACTCTAAACTCGATTTTTCATAAAATTCGAAATTCCAACCCACTCAAGGGGATATTAGGGGCTTAAGTGGGCGGGAATTAGCTTTTGGTGGTCTTTTTCGGATTCAGCGCCCCAAAAAACGTAGAAATATACACCGAACTCGATTTTTTGTGAAATTCGAAATTCCAACCCCCCTCCTAGGGGGTGATAGGGGGTGAAGGAGAGGGGGAATTGGCTTTTGGTGGTCTTTTTCGGATTCAGCGCCCCAAAAAACATAGAAATAGACACCGAACTCGACTTTTCGTGAAATTCGAAATTCCAACCCCCTCCCAGGGGGTGATAGGGGGTGAAGGAGAGGGGGAATTTTCTTTTCGTGGTCTTTTTCGGATTCAGCGCCCCAAAAAACATAGAAATAGCCACCGAACTCGACTTTTCGTGAAATTCGAAATTCCAACCCCCTCCCAGGGGGTGTTAGGGGGTGCAGGAGGGGGGGGGATTGGCTTTTGGTGGTCTTTTTCGGATTCAGCGCCCCAAAAAACATAGGAATAGACTGCCTTTTCGACGTTTTTGGAAAAACTGAAATGTTACCCCCCGAGAGGTGTAAGGGGGGGGCTAGGGGGAAAATGGGCAAGCAGATAATATTTTCATGGTCATATTCGGTTTCAGCGACCCCAAAAACCTAGGAATATGTTGGTCTGCCCTCTGGTATTTGACCTTTTTTTTTTTTGTGTGCCTGTGTAATTAGTTATTTTTAACTAATTGCTGAAATATAAACTTTGGCACGATTTTACTAATTATTAGTTATTTTTAACTAATTTAGATTTAGAGAGTGTAATGAAATTATACTTTTATTATATAAATTATAATAGCTTTTAATTTTGTTTTTATTTTAACCCTATAATTCGAATGTAATTGTTATTTAATTCAAGCATAAAAGTCTAATTCCAAATGTTTAAACATGTTTAACGATAGCTTTAAATAAAAAAAATCATTTTTCTAACACACGCACCGAAAGTATAATCTTTCTTACCTGTGAAGAGGTCAGAAAGTGAGTCTTTCCCGGCGACAGGGAGGGAATGTTATATTTCTTCCCCATGACGTCATTGACAGGGAGGGAATGTACATTCCCTCCCGGTGACGTCATTAACAAGGAAACAAGTGTTTCATGATAAATAGAGTTTTATGACAATTACGCATGCAAAATAGCGTTTTATGATAATCACGCATGCGGAATAGTGTCTCATGAGAATTACGCATGCGGAAGTATGTTTTATGCTAATGACGCATGCGGAATGGACAGAAGCCCAAGCGCATTTTCTGCTGGTTGTCACTCTGCGAATGTTAACTAATTTTTATCAGCAAATGTTTTTATATACTTTCGGTATACGTGTGTTAGAAAAAATAGTATGTGCAACACGGAAGAAAAGTGATTATCGACTCGTGTGTTTGCATCCCTCGCCTTCGGCTCGTGCTACAAACTCACACTTGCGAAATCACTAACTTTCCTCCCTAGTTGCACAATATACTATTTATTTTATAACTCAAATGTCTTCATTAATGTAAAACCGTCGTTTCCTTTTTTAAAAATTGTTTGTAATTTTGATAGGTAAATATCAAATTAATCAATACAGGAAATTTGTTAATTAACGTTTGTTTAAACAATAAGAAACCTGAAATTATCTGCAGCAATAATATTGTACATTGTGCACAAAATTTCATTAATTTTGAAAATAGGAACCGGAAAAAAAATTGTTTATAAAATTTGTTTATAAATTAACAAAATAATTAATTTATAATAGTTTTTCGTAAATTTAACCACTACTTAGTTACAAATATTGAAGAACAGATGGATTTAATTTGCTAAATATTAAGAAAAGCAACGAAGAAAACATATTTCGTCTACAGTCTAGTTTATAAAATATACAAACATTTTTTAAACAATTAGCTTATTATAAGAAGTTGTTCTAAAATAATTACTTCAAAAAATGTTGTTCTTGTTAATATAAATTATGCATTTAATAAAAAATTAAACTGGTTTTAATAAGAAAACATTTTTTTCATGTTTAACAATTAATAAATAAATGAAAACAACTATTTTTCAAAAAGTAAAATAAGGGGTGTTATGCAGAATTTTGTTGCCTTTAATTTAAAAAAAAATACATCTAAATTGGTTAATATTTCTGGGCCCTATGTTAATTTCTCCACGGACGCTTTTTTTTGTCCCACTGTGGCGGTGGCGCCAGCGCAGCGGCCGCGGCAGTTCGAATGCTTGGACGACGCTCTTTAAAGTTACGCCATTTGCTCAATTTTCAAAGGTACTAAAATTTTTTTTTTTAAATGGAAGTGCAGAAAACACAGATTTCAGCTGTTTTTGAATTTTTTTCATACCTGCCCCAGAAGTTGTAAAAAATTTCAATTGTTTAATTAATTAACAATTTATTTTGCATGAATAATTACGAATTTTTAAAATTCTGATCGTGATTAATAGAGGCACTATTTTTTTATGTCTGTACCAAATATTATTCAATTTTATCAAAAAACAGCTGAGCAATTGATAATTTCGTAAAAAGGTGCATTAAACTTTAATTGTTTATAACTAATTGAAAAATTAAAATTTTTAAAAAAGCTTTCCAGGAATATTTTTGTACCACCTGGCTGTAATAAATTATGTATAGAAGTAAAGCAAATTTGAAAAGTCAGTTTTAGGTGGCCCAGTTCAGAAAATTTGACTCAATTTCACTTAGTACTTTCTGCAATCTAGACATCACAAAATAACTATATTTTTGAAAGAGCCCCAAAAAACACAAAATCAGGGAAAAATCTGTAAAAACTATTTATTTCTACTCTTTATTAGTATTTATTACTGGAATTTTTAATTACAACTAAATCAAATATTTTAAATTATATTTTCAGGTTAATTCCAATTTGTTTAAACAATTTGTTGTTATTGTTAAACTATTCTTGAATAAGTAGAAAATTATGGTTTTTTCTATATTAATTTATCATTGATTTTCACATTAATCATAAAAAATAATTATTATTTTTAAAAAAATAAAAATATAATTGTTTAAACAATTATTTTTTCATACCAATAATTATTTTTTATGATTAATGTCAAAATTAATGGTAAAATAATACAAAAAACCATAATTTTGTGCATGTAGGGGAGACCGGGGCTAGTTGGGTCAAGGGTAGATTGGGTCATTGCGGTTTACTCAAATGTTCTTAGTCGAATTAATTCCTCTCTACACAAAAATTATTTCACATAATGAGATGCAAGTTTGTGCCAAGTTTCATTATTATATCATCATTTATGTGGAGTAAATGTAAGAAAAACTAATTTTGATACTCCAAAGTAAATTTTTACCCACTTGGTTTTTTTGTTATATCTTCCTATAAATAATAGTTTGAGAAAAAGTTTAATTATCAAATTTTGCTCTTTCAATAGTTCCTTTTTAAGGACAATGAAGAGATTTTAATTTATATTTGCAATATCGATAGAAAGAAATTAAATATTTAAAAAACACAGGAGGGGTCAGTGAGGTCATTTTGACAGGGATATATATTTATTGGCAATTGTATTGAGTAAAATTTTAAATAATTTTTTCAATTAATTTAAATTAATTTTAAGCTCCTAAAAAGTGCATAACTGTTTTCAAAAAACTACAGTAATTGGTGCATTTGCAGTAATAGGTGCATCTACCCTAAATAAGCCTTTTGAATTGAAACTGTGAAAAGAATTGCCAGGGAAAAAAAATTTCAACTGTATTTTCTACTACGGAATTAAACATTTGGTCGACATTATTCCAGAAGGAATTATTGGGGATAGAAAAATCATGAATACGTATACTGTTTTACAGAATAGAAGAAGTTTCTGGAATTAAAAGCATATCAATTATATAATTCTGCAGCATGAAGTACAATATCATTTTAGAATAAAGCAGAATCAATTTTAAAAATATTATTTTCTATTTTTAGAAGTATAAGTATTTGAGGGAGATTTTGAGTAAATGTAAAATAAATTTAGTTCTCTTCTTTTCAAGGCTTCTTGCCGGGGAGGCATCATTAAATGTCAAATCAAAAAAAAAAAAAAAATACGTGTCGAAAAATGCCGCGCCTAAGGATGACCCCCCCCCCCCTGGAGGAAGTTTTGGATTTTTTTCATTTAACAAAATGAGAGGTTGCGAACTTTAAAATTCGAAAATTTTATTTTTTGATGACCACCCTAATAGGTATAGGGGAATATCTGAATGAGTGAGCCATCTTTTGAAAGAAGTAAATAACATTTTTTTGCAAAAAAGGTTTAGAAAAATTTATGTATTTCGACAGATTACTAAATGTGTTAGATAACTTAGGCACGCAAACAGATCTTTTTATAATTTGTTTGGAAATATTTATTGTCGATTTTCTGAAACGTTCGTTTTTAGCACCAAAAAATTTTGTATTAATGAGTGGACCTCTTTCTAAAAACCTACAAAAATGATAGAATATTAAAGAAATACTCCAGAACTTTAATAAGTTACTTAAGTTGTACTTTAATTATGTAAGATTAATTTATTTTAACAGTGATTAATTTTGAAAAAAATAATTATAGGGGGTATTCAAATTGTTATGTAATTTAGAGGGAGGGGGTTTCTTTTTATATGTTACTTTCTGAAACAAGGAGGAAGGGCGTAAAAAATAAATTAAAAACCTGTTACATAATTTGTAAACGATGCATTAGAATTTAAATTCGTAAACAAATTTTAATCTTTTAAATTTGAACTTGATCCACAGTTTTTTATTATTTTCCATCACAATCTAGCTGATAAATTTAAAAAAAAGGTTTAGTTTTTCACATTTTGTAGAATAATTCTATAGACCGAAAATAATAATACAAAAAAAATTAACCCTTCTAAGCAATGGGTTAAAATTTCATTAGTGACCCCTCCACCCCACCCCCTTTAATTTTAAACTTCTTCCACAATTTCAAATATTTTTCTTTGAAGTTTTTCTTTTTGACTTTATGGCCATTCAAGTTCTCGCAAAAGTTACTACAAAAATTATTTTAATATTTTTAATATAGCTGAAAAATTCTCTCCCCTTACATAAAAACTAATCCTTTAAATATTGCTTTAAAAAAGAAACTTTAAGTTTCTGAGATAATAAAAAAAAAAAAATTAAATATACAAATCAAAACCAAAAAAACTTTTCATTTTTTCTTCATATTTTTCTCCACTAAATCCAAATCCGAAGTCAGAATAACCAGATTGGCTGCAATTTTTTAGATAATCACAGAAAACTGCTCAAAAACACGCAAAATCGCTTTTTTGAGATTATCTAAAAAATTGTAGCTACTCTGATTATTTTGACTTCCGATTCAGAAGTCGATTCGTAATTTAAAAATTTTTTTTTTTATTTAAAGTGAAACTGTTTAAGTGGGTTTTTGCTATCGTTTATTATAAATTTGGTGTAAAAAAAGGCACATTTTTAAATTATTACATTTTTTATTAAATGAAGTGAAACTCAATTTAAGGTAATTTTTTTAGGCGTTTATTACGAATGTTTTCAACGAATAAATTTTCAAAATATATTCAGTTTTAATTAAAACGCTGCAATTAATAGTTTTTAGTCCGACATTTTGAATCGCAAATTTAGAAAATTTATTTCTTGACAGAAAATTGTTAATAAGAAGTCCCAAAAACACCCTTAAATTAAATTTTACTTAGATTAATGAAAAATTCAAAAAATTGAAATTTCCTTTAAATAAAAATTCAGTTAAATAAAGAAATAAAATATTAAAAATCGAAAAATGTTTTGTTTTATGCGTATACATGTTATTATGGTGCAAACTCTGTAATTATAGAATTTGTAGAGAAAGAAATATTGTAGTCAATACCAAAAGTACAGATTTTTTCTAGCCGTCTGGATCTGTTTTTATTTTTCGGTTGCACGATCTAATTTTAAAATAATGTTGTGAAATTCAAATTATATTTTATAACATTTTTGTAAGGGCTATATAGCCTGTTTATTAATTTAAATAAATAAAAAATGTCGATATTTAAATATGTTTCTTGAAAACTAAAACAAACAAACAAATATGTATAAAGTAAACAATAAATAAATAAGAATATTTCACTTAGAAACCATAGTTCAAAACGAATATTTACTGGGAAAGCTTTTAAATGGTTTCACAATTTTATACATATATTGTGTATTTTAATTTTATAAGAAAAACTTGAAAAGTTAATCAATTTCGGATAAGTAAAAACAAGATATTATAAATCCATCTTATCGAACTTGTACATGTATTTTAGAAAAAATGTTTTTTGAGTATCAATGCACTAGTAATGTATTGTTTTTGTTTCCCTAATTTACTGAATTTTCGTCAAGAATCCATATTTTTTTCAGTGACCCTACGATTTTCTGAACTGGTTAAGAGCGAATAAATTGGGGGTTATAAAATATTGTTAACAATCTTTTTTATATAAACATTACATTAAAAATTGAATTTCTATACAGGTTTATTATAATTAAAAGACCTTATTAAGTCCTTCGAACTCCTTCTTCTCTCCTACTTTCCCCAATATATTGATGGAATTTATCCTGAGCATTGTCAACTGAGTTCTGCAAACTGAAAAGTGACAAGCAAATACATAGTTGAAAAATTATCTGAATTATTTGAAATTTCCAATAATGACATAGTGTTTAGAACTTATTTAATAAATAATGATAAAAATAATATTGGCACAATATTAAATAAAATTGTTTGTTAAACTTACAATTTATCTTACGAAACTGTTTTCTTGGTCTAAATTTGAAATTCGTTTTTGTTGTTGAGAAAGTTTTTTCAATAACTGTAGCATCAACAGAAACTAATTCCTTATTAAGTAACGGTCTTCCAATTAATGTAAAATCTGTACTACCGACAAGTAATACTTTTTCGAGTGTTAATTGATCGCCTGAATTCGGAGGCCAGTAATTTTGAACGACAATAATGTCGTTTGTCGTTACTTTAAATTGTTTTCCACAAACATGAACAACTGCGAAAAGTCGGCCAGCTCTTTCAGTTGCTAACTGATTATTAATTTCGGTCATTACATCTATAAATAAAAAGCAAAAAATATGTTACAAATTTGTACCAATTTTTAAAAATAATAAAAAATAACCACATTCTTTTAAATTTAAAGAATAAAAATCAAATGAGACTTTAACTAATTTTATAGACAATAAGTAAAGAAGCACTGCTTCATAGGCCATTGCGATATTTTCTTTCGTTATTTTTGGAAACCGGTTTCCGGTTATGAAATCCCGGTTTTAGGCTTTTTAAACCGGTTTTATAAAAAAGAAGTGGTATTTTTTTAAATTGTTTTTTAGAATCTAATCTGTCTACATGCCTGCGCAAAAATAACAGAACGCAATTCAGACGTTGAGAGACTACCCTAGTGCCTTTTGATAATATAATATAATTAATAACAAATTAATTTTTCTAAAAAGTATTTCAGAAAATATTTAAACTATTCAAAAATTGGAAATGGCGGCTTCAGAATGGCGACAAATAAATTTTTAATGTTAACTAATCTGGCTAAAAATGGTTACTTAGCGGTTTTTGAGATCTCTGAATTCAAATATTTAGTTAAAATTGAAAAATTTAAAATACCTTCAAAATGTCTACTATAAAAATTTAATAATTTTAGAATCTGACTAAAAATGCCTAGAAACGGTAAATTAGTGGTTTCTGAAGTTGTTGGTATTCATACACATAATTAGAAAAATACATCTTAGAAAAATATATGGCATTTGTTTTCTTTTAATCTCTGCTTCTTAGATGGAAATCCTTATAAAATGTTTGGGGTGAATAAAATTAATAAAAAACTTGTAAAATAGAATTATTGAAAAGAAATGTAAATTAACGGTTTTTAATAACGCCAATTGCAAATCTGAAATCATTTAGACCAAAATGTTGTGGCAAATACAGCAGACAAAGTTTCTGGAAATGGTAAAATAAAGTAAAAAATAATTTAAAAATATTATCATTATTATTATTACTTTTAAATAAATGTTACACTTAAAATGTTTGTTTACAAAAAAGTAAATTAAAAAACAACTAAAAAGTATTACGTTTTAATCGAAGCAGCATATTTTTATACTATATTTTAAAATAAAAAAAATCCAAATAAATATATAAAAATAGAAAAACACAAAAAAAATATCAAAGCAAATAACATTGAAAAAAATGGAGTCATTACCACCACGTCCTCGTTCGTCACTCTGGAATGAATTTAACTGATTGTCAAAACGGTATTAAGCAAAACCAAAAAGTCAAACATTTACAGCTAGACATATTAGTCAAATTAAAACTTTTTTGATCGACATTTTGAAGCCGCCCTTTTAAATTTTTAAATTTTGAGTACATATACAGATTAGATTTTAGCGACCCCAAAAAATCCCGAGTAACCATTTTCAGCCTATATTAGTCAAATTTTTGGTCGCCATTTTGAAGCTGACACTTTGAATTTTTAAATTTTTATTACAAATTTGGATTCAGCGATTCCAAAAAGATACAATACAGTACCATCGTTGTTTAAAAAAAAAATTTCTACACATTTTTGGCACGAATCAGAGAGAATTAAATATTAAACTTTTTCTTTTTTTAGAAAAACCGTTTTTTATACAACTGATAGGTATTTTTTTTACAAGCTGCATTTTTATTTTTAAAATATATTTATGTTGAAATTTATAAATTTGTTTTTCAGTTGTAAATGCAGTGTGATATTTTGCGATTATGTGTATTATTAATCTAGTAAAAGATTAATATCTAGTAATAATCTAGTATTAAGATCTAGTAAAAGTTAGTTTAATGCAAAAAACAAAATGTTTAATTCATTTTATAAACAAAAATAAATTTTGTACCATAATAGCCCCGACCGCGGAATTATTACAGCGCAAATTTTGGGTGCTTATAACTCAAAGAAAAAATGTTTCCTTACAGTAAAACTTACAGTTAACTTTCATAAGGATGTCAACAATGTGACTAGTCGGTTAAAAAAATTGTTGTATAAAATTCTGAATTTTGGTAAAACATACAATAAAAAAAATGTGGCTTTTTACCATAAGAGACCCGTTTGACGGTACTCGTTCTTTATATACAGCTTTTTTAAAATATACTGGTTTTTTTAATATACCGGCTTCGGTTTCAAATCCCAAAACCGACTTTAAAACCGGTTTTTTCAAAAACCTAAAACCGGTTATGGATTTTTAATACAGCACACGCCTACTACTTAATTTTTAAATTTTGATCATTTTGATAATTCAGTCACCATTGGCAAGTTTTTCATCTTCTTCAGTTGTGTTGGGTACTACTTGTTGATATTCTGGAGGATTCCTGATCCATGGCAGGGAATGTTTGACTCCAGCAATTTGTAAACTCCATAATCTGAGGACTTTAATTCCCTAATATTATTATTAAATTCAATTTATCGCTAAGCAGTTTTTATAATTAAAAGATGAAATAATAAGTCTGAGTTAAATAAAACATACAAATTAATGTTTTAACAGATGCAAATTATTTAATACAATTAATTAATTTACTCGACATTTTACAGGTGAGTTTTAACTATAAAAAAAATTATTAATAAACAAACTTACATAGAAATAAAAATTGGAGATGTTTTCAATTTTAATTTAATTTAAATCTACTTTTTTAAGATTAAAAGTAATGAAATCGGAAATTAAAATAAAATAATAAAATAATCTATGCAAAAGAAATAAATAATATATAATAAAAATTATTTAATATTATTTTATATTCTCTATTAAACCTTAACTTTTAAAATTACGTGTGAAAGATTATAAGTATAATCAGGTTAAAAATTGTAATTTAAAAAATATCTAAGAAACAATGCTAATTAAATGTTTTTCAATTATATTTTGTATTTCTGATAATAAGGAGGTTAGGAAAGGCCGAATGAAAATTCGCAGCTTTTGTGGACATGTTGAAAAAATTAACAAACCTGGAGAATTTTGTGAAGTGAGTAAATTGCTATTAAATTTTTTTACACTATTATTTAATCCAGATGAGAAAATACGAGAAAAAGCAACAAACGATCCCATGTTTGGTTTCGTTGGCATAGATTATATACACCGAGCTAGGGTATAGGTCGACGACTCAGTGTAAATAAAAATTGTGACTTTGTGTTTGTCATCAGAGATCGGAAATTGGACTTGTCATTTTTGATTTTTAGGTAAATTAAGGTGAAATCACATTGTTGCGAACGTTGCGTCGTAATGCTAATGACAAACAGAGAGACAAAGATATATTTACGTCTTTCTCTTTCTTGTTACAACGCTATATTTGACGGTCTCATATGATTTCACTCTTACGGTTCAATCTGCGTTGGCCTAATGAACTTTTAGTGGCAAAAACTCTCCTTTTTACAAAAAAAAAAACGACTATGAAGGCGGGTGCAGAAAATTTCCCAAAAACCTAAAAGGTCGAATATCCAAATGGTCGAATTTCAAAAAGTCGAATCTCCAAACGGTCGACAATCCAAATGTTCGAATATCCATTTTGACGAATTTCCAAACGATCGAATAACCAAATTGTCAAATCTCCAAATGTTCGAATATCCAAATGTTCGAATGTGCAAAAGGTCGAATTATTTTTTTCATTTGAGTTTCCTATCTATGAAATGTGTTGGTATAGTAGATTGGACAAATGCGCGAAATTCAAACTTTCCATATTCATTTTAAATTTTGCGCACTTGTCCAATCTACAAAACCAACACATTTCATACACTGTAAAAAATACTTCGGGAAAATTACGTCAGTATTGTAATGTTACTTTAGAAACTTTCTGTAATATTACTGTTCGGCAAGTAGGAATAATACCAGTCAACTTGTATTTCTACAGCTTTCAGCAATAGCCTAAAGCACAATGAATCGTAATCGCTAATCCTTAATCGTAAGAATGAGAAGAAGTAGGACAGACATATATCTCTGTCCTGCTCCCTCTCATTCTTACGATTAAGGATTAGCGATTACGATTCATTGTGCGTTAGGCTAATGTAATATTACATTTTTTAGTAAATGTACATTCAGGGTTGTGAATGTACTACTTTGGTAGTAGGTAATAAAAGCACCTACTTCCAGGGTTGTGCAGTGACGCGTCACTCGAGGTTTTTGACGTATAATACATTTTCGACGTAATATACGTAGAAAACGTAGAAAACCTATGTATTTTACATGTCAATTTTTGTATACATAAACATAACCTCACTTTTTTAAATTCAAATTTCGGATTGTTGAAAAAGTCATTTAAATCGTTTAATTGTTAATTATTTTTGTCACGGGACTAGTGTTTATCTGATTTAAAATAATATATGAAAAATGAAAAGAAAATTCCAGTCTTCAACTACAAATATTCAATGAAAAGAAATGAAGTTCGAACGTTTAACAATAATAGAGCCAAATAATAAGACAAGAAATGTTGCTAAATGTTTAGTGTGTAGTAAAATATTACAAAATGTAGGAAATAAACGACTTTTAGGACACAGGTAAGAAAATAATTTTAAAAATTTGTTTCCATCTTCCAGCTTTTGTGGTTCGAAAAATAATTTGTTCCAAGAATTATGGTTTGGCCGACCACCACGATTCATAATATATTACTTAAAATTATTTGCTCATATGAAAATCAAGACTTTTTCTACAATCAACCACGTGGAATAGCCGCAATAATTGTGTTTAAAGAGGTTAGAATGCCAGGCTCAACAAATAATAATAGCGGGGTTTTTTAACGTTGTTACATAGGAGACACTGAATGCACTATTTAATTTTGAAGAAATTTGTAACATTAAGAAATCAAAATATCTTTATTATTTATTTTATCTAATAATGAATTCTTTAATTTCAAAAGATATTTTTAATATAAACTTTAAATTTACGCGCTATAGGTCACGTGATGGATGTATATTACATTTTGTAGAAAACCAGTTAAGTATAATACGTATGTATTATACGTAGAAAACCTATGTAATTTACGTCATGTATTTTACGTGCACAACCCTGCCTACTTCTATAGCAGGAATTTTACATTCGCAAATAATTTTACCAAGGGCATTAAAATCACAAGTTTGGTTGTTCATTTTACCACTTTGACATAGGTTATTTTACAGATAAAAATCTGTTTTTTTACGTAAGTGATAGTGGAAATATTCCATATTAAAAATAGTATTATTACTTTCAAATGTTAAAATCCCACTACAGAAGTAGGTAAAAATCGCTTCTACTTCCATAGTGGTAAAATTACCGAATCATTTTTTTCAGTGTAGATGGGAAACTCACATGAAAAAAATAATTCGATCTTTTGGACATTCGAACATTTGGAGATTCGAACATTTGGAGAATCGACAATTTAGAAAATCGACAATTTGGATATTCGATCATTTGGAAATTCGACAATTTGGAAATTCGACAATTTAGAAATTCGACAAAATGAATATTCGACAATTTGGAAATTCGACAAAATGGAAAGTCGACAATTTGGAGATTCGCAAAATAGATATTTGACAATTTGGAAATTCTACAATTTGGACATTCGACATAATGGATATTCGATAATTTGGAAATTCGACAATTTGGTTATTCGATCATTTGAAAATTCGAAAAAATGGAAATTCGACAATTTGGAGATTCGAAAAAATGGATAATCGAAAATTTGGATATTCGATCATTTGGAAATTCGACAATTTAAAAATTCGACAATTTGGAAATTTGACTGTTTGGTTATTCTATCTTTTGGAAATTCGAAAATTTAGAAAGTCGTCAAAATGAATATTCGACAATCTGTAAATTCGACAATTTAGAGATTTGACAAAGTAGATATTCGACCTTTTGGGTTTTTGGTAAATTTCCTGCACCCGCTGTCTTTTTTACTTCAATGTAAAAAAAAACATTTTTTTTACCGAAGGTGTAAATGGACCTTGAACAGCAATAAAAGTTGAGAAACAGTTGTATGTCATATTTTTTTACATGTTTTACAAGTTTTAACGTAAATTACATATTGTACGCAATTTACGTAAAAACTCTAAGTTACGCGTAACTTTATATCCCTGCTTGTCCATCTCTGATCAAAACCATTCTTCTTTATTGATAAAATAGATTTCTACCATTGAATGGTAACTATGGCAACGATAACAACATGTTTGTATTTACGCATAGTCAAACACGAAGAAACATTAAAAGGAGTTACAAATCTGCTGTGATTTTCCCGTTAAATCCATTTTATCGATTAATGATATTTCATACATAAAATATGGTATATACTTTCACACTTCTTACAAAATATGAATTATTATTTACATTAACCTTTTTTAAAATGTCATTCATTAAAGTATTAAAATAAAATTAATTATTAGGTAGTTTTCTTTTACTTATTAGTCGATGGCTCCTAAATGAAAACACGTTATTCAGGGAAACAAATAGAAAACGTATTATTCAAAATGACATTTTTTTAAAGGCTCTATTACAATTTTAATTAATTATAGTTTTTAAAACCTAAAAATATTATTAAAATTTAGACCTATTTAATTGTTCATATTATTAAAGTAACTTTATATAATTAAAATACTTTATTTTGATATTTTATATTGACTTAAAATTAATACTAAAATAATTGAAGAAAATTAGATTACAAAATTCATCAGATGAACTACGTCTTTTCTATTTTTTTTTCTGATTAACGTGTGGTTCTTGAGGAGCCAACGTTATGCTTCATTTTCTTTCAAAATCTTATAAAATACAATTTTGTATACATATTTAATTTCATAATTTTAACATATTTTTACCTGATGTATTTGACTCACGCATCACTTTTATTTATATATATATATATATATATATATATCATCGCTTACAAACTTTATAATACAAAACATTTTTTTGTGTGTAATAACATGAATTTAATCGTTTTTAAATTTCAATTGGAAAGCATTTTGGGTTTATTCAATTCATATTGAATTCGAATTAAAATCAATTTAAATTTGAATGAATTATATTCACATTCATAATAAATTGTAACATTTTTTAAATGTGAAAATATATAGGAAAATGTATTCAAAATATATCTTAATCTTTTAAAAATATTTTTAGTGAAATTAAAAAACAGTTAAAATTTAGGATTTACTGAAATTATCATCAAAGGAAATTTAAACCATTAAACTTAACTTAACATTGATTAAAAAGATAAAAAAATTTAATTTTAATTGTTTACAATCTAGATAAATTATTTAGAATATTTAAATTTTGTATAAATGGTTGATTCTACTGAGAGTTTCACTTTTTTATTTACATTTTAAAACTAAACATTTTTTAGATTTTCCAGAATTCCTTTTGTAAGATTATTCAGAATAATATTTAAAACCTTATTTACCAGTTCGCAAGATTAATTTCTAAGAGTTAAGAGTTTAAACTATATTTACTGAACGAGCGACAGTTAACCAAAACAATTATGTTAAAGATATTATTTTTTAAAATATTGAAATCTTATTATCTCAAAGTGTATATTAAATAAATTAAAATTTTTAGTAGAAAAATTATTAATATTTAAATACATACCAAGTTTTCACATCATTTCAAATCATAAAAAAAAGTTTAACTCTTCAAAACATTGAAAATAAACGACTTCAAGAAAAATACTTCGGAGATGAAAAAATTATAATTTTCTTATTTTTATAAGAATTAGGGAATATGCAAAAAATAACTATCAATTATTTATGAAAATTTTTTACTACAATTTAAATAATATGATGTTTAAATTTAAAAAATTTCACTTATTTACTAAAAACAAAAGGCTTCAGATATTTTTTTGAATTTTTACTTGTGCTAATTTTCCAACTTCGATTATTTGTAAAATCAACGTTTTTCCTTTAAATTATAAATTATATGAGAGAAAAATAAACATTAAATTCTTAACTTTCATTTAACATGTACTAAAAATTTGTTTAGAAAATTTTTATTATGTTGAAATATGATTATATACATCGCGAAGCAATTTCAACCTAAAACGGAAGACAAAGTTTAAAGACTTTTATTATCCGGAAATCTGCAGGCTAACAAATTTAAACATTTAGATAAAAATAAAAAAAATCATTCAAGTTTCTGAAACTGATTTTTAAAAATTAAAAAGAATACAAGAATACCTTCAAAAATTTAATATAGTGATAGAAGTCGTGCTTGAAACGTAACAAAGTCCTAATTTTTTTTTATATAGGTATTAAGTAAATGCTAAATTTTAACTGTAAATATTGAGAATAATTATTTCTGAATAGTTTTTATAAAATCAATCGGGACATTCAAAAAGTCACTTTCGGTAGAATCACCCAAATAAACTTTAAAATGAATTAAAATTGTAATCGATAGATTATTTGATTATTATAATTATAATATTAATTGAAATTTTATTTGATTGAATTTGAGCTTTATTGAATAAATGAAGTTTAAAGTCGATTAAAAATTTAATCATGATTGTAGATAATACCTAGATTATTTGAAAGGCATCACAGACAGTCACCTTTTCGCCTTTTTTCAATTTTATCACCTTTTTCACATTATTTGATGATTTGACACCATTTCCACCTTTTTTGATGACTTGTCACCTTTTTACATTTTTTTTTCATCTTTTTTGGGACTAAAAATATATAATTTTTTGTAAATATTTCGAAGTATGTTCATAAAATTCAGAATTAATATTTGAATTTAGTTTTGTTGATGATTGATACAACAACAAAAAATCCGATTTACTAATAAAAACAGCCATAAAAAAGAATAGAGTCGAATAAACAGTTAACTAATCTTTTCTATTTTCCTGCTTTTTATGTAAATAGAATTAACATTACCATAACACACCATTTTCGTCATTTTGTCATTTTTCTTTCAAATCTCAATTATTTTATTGCTATTTCAATTTAATTCCTAAATTTTCAATTTATTTCCTCCATTTTTAATTATTTTCTTCAATTCTCAATTATTTTCTTCAATTTTCAATTATTTTTTTCAATGTTCAATAATCTTCGTCTTTTTTCAATTGTCAATTATTTTTTTGAACTTTCAATATAATTCTTGAATTATCTTCTTCAATTTTCAATTGATTTCATAAATTTTCATTTATTTCTTAAAATGTTTACTATAATTTTCTTCAGTTTTTAATTGACAACTTAATATTCTTCTTCAATTTTGTACCTAATTATCCTTTAAATTTTTTTTAATTATTTTGTTCTGTTGTCGATTATTTTCGACAGCTTTCGAATTTTTTTTCTAATTTTCAAGTATTTTTCTTAATATTTTATTGACTTAGTAATTTACTAATTTTTTTTTTAATTATCAATTATTTTCTTACAAATTTAATTCTTTAATCTTCAATTTATTTCTTAAATTTTTAATATTTTCTCCAATTACAATTCTCGTCATTTTTCAATTATTTCTTTCAATTATTAAATATTTTCCACAATTTATCATTATTTCCTACAATTTTTTCAATTAATTCTCTTAAAATTTTATAATAATAATATTTATTTACTCTCTCTGCTACCGCAGAGTTCGAGACTCTATACATACACTCTATCTTAACCTATATTCGCAAATACAATCTATTACCTTAACCTAACGCATTCTTATTTACACTTATAATTTAAAACTATCTCCTAAAGCCACCAGTGCCAGGGCTTCCGTTTCCTGTTCCTTTAGCCCTTTCTGGCTTTGTCACCGGGTCTCCTCCCTTTTTTTTTTTTTTTTTTTTCTCGTCATATTTCAGATATTTTCTTCAATTTTTTATTTATTCTCGTCATTTTTAAATTATTTCTTTCAATTATTGATTTTTTCCGCAATTTTCAATTATTTTCTACAAATTTTTCAATTTACAATTATTCTTGAATTTTATAATTATTCTTTAATATATTGTTCTGTTGACAATTATTCTTAACAAATATTATTAAAATTAATCTCAACAGTTTTCTAATTTTTCTTCAATTGTCAATTACGTTCTTAATATTTTAATTTAATTCCTTAATCTTTAATTTATTTCTTCAATTCTTAATTATTTTCTTTTCTCAATTATTATTTTTAATTTGAACTCCCAGTCTTCAATTTTCAATTATTTGATTCAATATTCAATAATTCTTACCTTTCTTCAATTATCAATTATTTTTTTCAAATTTGAATTTAGTTCTTAAATTTTCAATTAATTTCTTAATTTTTTTATTATTTTCTTCAAATTTTAATTTTTCAGTTTTCAATTATTTTCTTCTATATTCTACAATTCTCAGCTTTTTTAAATAGTTTTTTCTATTTTTAATTATATTCTTCAAATACCAATTCCAATTTTTAATCCAGTTGCTCAATTTGTAATTATTACCAACAATTATTCCTATAATTTTCTTAATTTAATATTTCTTGCATAATTTTTTCAATTATTTCTTTTATTTGTCTATTAATCTAAACATTTTTCGAATTTTATTTTAAATTGTCAATTTTTTTGGTCAGTTTCCAGATATTTTCTTTAATTTTTCAATTATTCTCGTCATTTTTCTATTATTTCTTACAATTATTAATTATTATTTTTTCGATTTTCAATTGTTTTCCGAAATTTTTCAATTATTTCCTGCAATTTTTTCAATTTTCAGTTATTTTTTTTAAATTTTAGAATTATTCTTGGATTTTTTCAATTTTTTTGTTCGACTGTGTATTAGTCTAGCCATTTTTTGAATTTTGTTTCCAATTGTTTATTATTTTCGTCATGTTTCAAATATTTTCTTTAATTTTGTAGTTATTCTGGTAATTTTCATTATTTATTGCATTTGCAAAAATTTATAGTTTTAAATGACTAAAAATGACAATGCATTGGTCATGGAATTTGATGAAAAATGGTCTCGATAACCTGAAGTCATTGAATATTGAAATTTTGAAAACGTAGCAACCCTGTTTTAAACACATTCTAGTTTGTTGTTTATTATATTTTTTGTCACCTTTCTGTCACCTTTTCCAGGGAAAAATTCACCTTTTTTGAAGATAAAAGGTACTGTGATGCCTGTAATTTCAAATTTAAACTCTTTGAAATTTGAATAATTAAAGAGGTTAATTAAAAAAAATTTTAATTGCAATTTAAAAATTGAATGAGTTAATAAAAAGTAAATTATAATTTTGTTGAAACAGGCGTCAACAACAAAGAAGCCCTCGACAGGAGGTCCACGGCGAAAAAGTTTGGCCAAATTTGATCTTACAGAAGAACAAAGAGCCGATATTAAAGAAGCTTTTGATCTTTTTGATCCTGACGGTTGTGGCAAGATCTCGACAAAAGAGCTCAAAGTAGCGATGAGAGCTCTCGGATTTGAACCCAAGAAAGAAGAAATCAAAAAGCTCACAGCAACAGTTGATCCTGAGGGTTCAGGAAAATTGTCCTTTGAGGAATTTCTGAGCTTGATGTCGAGCAAAATGTCCGAGAAGGATACAAAGGACGAGGTACTCAAGGCTTTTCGATTGTTCGATGATGACGACACTGGGAAAATCTCCTTCAAAAATTTAAAACGAGTCTCGAAGGAACTTGGGGAAAATCTCACCGACGAAGAACTGCATGAAATGATCGAAGAGGCAGACAGAGATGGTGATGGAGAAGTTTCTCAGGACGAATTCCTGCGTGTCATGAAAAAAACTTGCCTCTATTGAACCAAAATCTAGACTTATTTTTTTATTTATCGTTTAGTAAAATTTAATTGATAGAATATAATCTTTAATTTATTTAAGTAAATTTAGCTATTTATACGAAAATAATTTAACTGATGTTTATTAAGCGTTTTTTACCCACTTTGTAAGAAAATAAAGTTTCTACTCAATATGAAAAGCAATATTTTATTAAAATAACAAAAACCCAAGAATAACTCAAGTGACCTTAAAAGGAGCAATAGCAGTTTCTAGCAGTTTTCTAATTGCTTCTGCTCTCTTCTTGGCAATTTTTATACTCTTTGTGATAAGTTTGTCCGACATTGAAGCTCCGCCTGAAAGATAAATTTTATTATCAGAATCGAATAAAACAAATCTGAATCTTTGAGTCTAAAAGCAAAAAAGTAGCGTTTTATGAAAATTGCAATTATTTAAATTTTACCTGATTTATGGACAAAACACATGTCATTGGCATCAACTGCTATCGTTATTCTGCTACTGGATAAACTTTCCTCATCTTCTGTAGGGTCAACAATTAATATTCGTCTAGAAAAACAAAAAAAAAAAACCGAAATGTTTATTATCTCAAATTTGAGTATTAATAAAGTATTATCTAATTATTCTAAATTGAGTTTTTTCCATCTTTCACGTAGAAAACATTTTCTATTAAAAGTTACTTTAGAGTGTCTAGCGAATCATCATTTTCAAATTACCGGATTGTCAACTACAAATTTCCAAGATTTTTTCTAATAATTTATTATGAATAATTGAGCAATTTAAATATTTGAGAATTATTATTCAGGAAAAAATACAATTTCAGTTTAAAAAAAAAAACTTATTATTGAAAGATTTAGGAACGTCAGAAAATTTATGAACGAATAAAAAAAATCTCAACAAAAAAGTGATGTTTAAAAATTAGTCAAAAAGTCCTTAAAACATAAAGTAAAATTAAAAACCATAAAAACGAAAAAATAAGAAAATTGGACAAAAACTATTAAAATGTAAGAAGATGTAAAAAGATTCAAAATAGTTTACAAAAAAATGAAAAAAATAAGATAATTTAACAAGTTTTTAATCTGTTAATCTAATGAAGTGTTTTCTTTTTAATTGACTTTAGTCAGAAGAAGTCAACAAATCAAATTGACGGAACGTCGCTTTAAAAATACAAAAAATAAAAGCAAAATGGAATACAAATTTTTTTTGGATCCTACACACCTTCCTTGGATCATTTATTGACGCTTTTTTATACTATAATAATACAAGGATATAACTCGTCTAATTTTTAACTTTATTTTATTATTGTTTTTCTTTCTACCCAACATTTTTAGGAGATATTCTATTAGTTCAATTTTTAAGCTTTTAAAGAATGCCACATTGAAAATGGAATTTTCTAGATTTGTCTACGAATTCCCGGTACTTATTTCAAATTTCCGGATCTTTTAACAAATCCTCGATTCTTTTTACGCTCAACAATTTCTAGATTTTCCCTGTAACTAATTAACTTTCCATTTACCAAAAATACTAATTTCTAATTAGATTCTTACTCGTCAAATGCAGCGAACGTCAATGAAACAATGATGGGTTTTAACGGAACAGGAATTCTGTTCTCGGGGTGCGTGACTACGAGTTTTCTCTCTGAATCATATGTAACTTCCGGTAGTGTCACTGAAAAAAGGAGATCATTACTTTCATAAATCATTGGGGAAAAATTTCCATGTATTTTTAACTTAAAGCACGGTTTCTAAGATTTCCTTTAATGGAAAAAGAAACAATTCAATCAATTCTGTAATTTGATATTTTTTTACACAGCACATCAAGTTTTTAATCGTCAGCTAAATATTAATTTATCTATTTGTGTCTTATGTTTACTTATTTGAATAAAATACTAACAAGTGTTGAGAGCAGCCATTAAAGCACCGATGCAGACATCAATTACGGATCCATCGTAATCTACACAAACGAGATCACAATATAAAACCCAGACTAACTTGTCCTTACAAATACAAAGGTCTTTCAAATCTAAAATAGCTGAATTTGCTAAAATTTCGTCTACAAGTTTGGAAGCACACTGAGCCTCTTCACTGGGTGGTCCGGGTCGAAATTTTGGAGAACAGAGAGGAGGCAGATCCACATTCACTATCACAAATCCACAATCTGGTGTTGAAGCTTTTGGTGTGCACAGTTCCTAAAAAAAATAATACAATTTTATTTCAGTACTATTTTTTAACATTTAAAATCTTTAAAAGTTATTATTAAATGCAGATTAGCTTTAAAAATGTAAATATTTGATTGAAATAAATATAAAATAATACAATTTTGTTAATTTTATTTCAAGTAAACTTACTGCTTTAATTCCACAAATAACGGTTGTGTTTCCGATTTTAAAAACACACGAACTGTCGGCCTGTTTAATTGACGAAACATTAATGCTAACTGGTCGAAAGGACATAAAATCTCGGCCATCTGGACGAATTTCTTGTGCCTAAAAATAAATCAACATTATTAAATTCCTGGGCTAATAAAAATCATTATTTTTTTTTTAAATTAAAGATTGATTTTTTTTAAATATAATCCGTATATAAAATCTCCAAATGTTTATTTGTAAGTTGTTTATTAATGAAACGAAGAGAAAATTTAAAAAAAACAACACAAGAATGAAAACAGTGTCATAAAAATATATAAAAAAGTAGAAATTCTTTTCAAAAAATTGAACTATTTATACGGAAAATTTTTTTTTAAATTAAAATAATAAATAAGATGATAATTAACAAAACGTTCAAATATATTACTAAAGACAACAAAATTTTAAAATTAGAAAAGTTAGAGAATTTTTTGACAAATTGAATAAAAAAAGAATGAATAATAAGTTTGGAAAATTTAAAAAAAAATGTATAAGAAAAGAAATTCTATCTGATTCTATGAAATAGAAGAACGATGTTCAAATAAGAATATTTAGTACAAGAGTAAATTTAAATAATATAAAATAATAAAATAAAAGCTTTCAAAAATATAGAAAATTGAGAAATTTAAAAAATGTAGATAGAAGCATCAAATAAATGTTTTCAAAAATTCGTAATTATAAGATAAAAACTAAATAATTGGAAAGGAAAAAAATGTTTATAAGGAATGGAAAAATGATGACAAAAATTAAAGATTAATTAAAACACAAGAAAGGACCAAAATTAAAATTAAATAAATAGGAAGAAAAAAAAATTTATTCATCAAGATAAATAAAAAGTCCTCAAAAGAAATTTAAAAATACTTTAAAAATAAAAAAGTTTAAGCAAATTAAACCAAAAACATTTTTATAATATTACACTTGAAACAAGTCTAACAATAAATTTTGAAAAATAAAGAAACTCTAAAAATTTGATGGAAGAATAAGTAAGTTTGCAAAAAATAGACAAGATGTGAAAACAAATTAAATAAATTTACAAAAAATGAGAGTATTTATTTTTAAAAATGTAGAAGTAATTATAAAAATCAACGAAATAAAAAGTTTAGTAAATGTTATAATAACAAAATTGTGTAAAATAATATTAAATAATTAGCGTAAAAAGAAAAAAATTAAAGAAAATCCTAATATAAAAAGATAAATACAAAAAAAAACCTTAAAATTTTGTAAAAATAAGAAATAAGATAAAAATTAAACAGTTTCGAAAACGTGAAATCTCTTAAAAATATTGTAAGAATTAAAAAAAGGATTATTGTGAATATGGAAAATAATTAATATTATTTAATTATTTTGCATTAATTAATATGCATTTAAATTTGAATTAATTGAATTTTAGAAGTTGGAACAAATTTAACAGCACTGTTAAATTCTTCTCAACTTTTTTGTTTTAAAGCATAATAATCTTCTTTTTGTACTCACGAGATGATCTCGAAGATATTTGACTGGATGAATAGATCTGAAAATAATACAAATTATTAAAACATTAATTTATAAAGACTTGGAATTTTTAAAGCAATACGAAAATGCAAGTAAAATGTTTTGAAACATAAATAAATTGTGTTTATTAATTTTTGTTGAAGAAATTTACCTTCATTGAAAAAAAATTCTCAATGGATATTAATAACAATTTGAAGAAAACTTTTAATTAGCAATAAAATAACAATCAATTGAATATTATTAATCAACACATGCGGCTTCTTTAGTATTGTTTATGTGAAATATAACCTCAAATCTTACTTTTTAAAATGTTATCAAAGTCAAATAATAAAATAAACATAAAAAATTCATTTGACTCACTTAAATTGCGTATCCATTATTTATTTAAAATTAAGCCAAACGATGTAATATCGACACATAAATATTATAATATTGTTATTGTTGTAAGAACATTTTTTATATGTATTCGTTGATATCCGTAAAATCTGTAATTCCGTATATCAACGGTAACATCCGTATTTTCTCTCCATCACTCCCAGAGATGGGAATGTTTTAGGGTGCAGTGCAGAGATCGGGAGGTAAATTACTCCTTGTAATTTACGTAGTTTTCTACACGTAATTTACCTAGTAATATGTAATATTACGTTTAGTGCCAGTAATTTCAATTTCTGATGCGTAATTACCGGTAAAGCGTTACTAAAACCGTAATATTTTAATAAATAATTCTAGACGTCTTTTATTTAAATAATAACGCCCTACACATAATTATAGTGACATTTTACTATTTTTAAAATGTTTGTTTATTGAAATAATAAGCCTAACGCACAATGAATCGTAATCGCTAATCCTTAATCGTAAGAATGAGATGAAGCATGACAGAGATATGTATACGTCTGTCCTACTTCCTCTCATTCTTACGATTAAGGATTATCGATTACAATTCATTGTGCTTTAGTGCGCAGTCCCATGATGTAGAATAGTGGAATAGATTTCTGCCAATCAAAATTTAGTCTCTATCAGAAAACATTACTTTACCGCCAGAGACTAAATTTTGATTAGCTAAAATCTATTCCACTATTCTACTATTGCACATCATGGGACTGTGCCCTAAGACTATACACAAGTAGTGCTGCTCACGAGACGAGAAGAGACGAGGTTTCATGCAGTCTCGTCTCGGTCTCGTTAAATATCAAAATTGCAGATCTTGGTCTCGGAAATTATGGTCCCGATCTCGGTCTCGCATTCTCGGTCAATCTACTTGATTTAATGCGAGTAATTTAAAATTAAGTTAAAGAAAGTGATACACAAAATATAAGAAGTTAACTATAGCTTTAAATAAAAGTTGAAAATTGAGTGCAAGTTTTACTGAATTTTATTTTTTACTTGTAGTACATAATATTCATAAAAATAACTCGTAAAATAAGATAGTATTATACTTAATTTTCATCGACCTTAGAAATATTTTGTTACCAAGTTTGAGATAAATCCCTTAATATTTCTTCAAGTTATTTAATTTTTTACATTGCTACGAAAGGCATGGTTGATTATTTTATTATTATTATTATTTATAATTTTCTTATTTTTTTGTTTTAAATTTTCGTCGAGAGTCTCGGTCTCGAGAAACTTTGTATCGGTCTCGTCTCGTTTTATCCTAGATGATTCTCGTCTCGGTCTCGTTTCCGAAAACAGAGACGAGATGAGAAAGGACCGAGACTAGTCACGGTCTCGTGGGCAGCACTATACACGCAAGTAGGCAATTATTGCAATTGCCTAACGCACAATGAATCGTAATCGCTAATCCTTAATCGTAAGAATGAGAGGAAGTAGGACAGACATATATCTCTGTCCTGCTTCCTCTCATTCTTACGATTAAGGATTAGCGATTACGATTCGTTGTGCTTTAGGCTAATGAAAAGTTGTAGCGGAAGACAAAAATACAAAATGCAAATAAATCAGGGTGAAGTCCCATGATTGCGTTTTAACGTCCGTTTTGTAACTAGACCATGAGTGCGAAAGTGACATATATCTGCATCTCTTTTGCACGCATGGTCTAGTTATAAAACGGACGTTAAAACGCAATCATAGGACTTCGCCCTTATGGGGAAAATTTAAGGATTTTAATGCCTGTAAGAAAAATGTTCAGGGTGAGGCATAAAAAATAAAACAACATAGAAATGAGACGCGAAACAGTGTAGGTAAGGGTGAAGTCACATTCGCATGAATACGAAAAAAAATGCAAAAAATACATACAACATACTTCTAGTGATGCGTCACTGCACAACCGAATTTTAAGCAAATTTAAATTACAAAATGTAAGCTTACAAATGTAAGCTTTAAACTTAAGAATGAGAGAGAGGAGGACAGAGATATATGTCTGTCCTACTTTCTCCTATTCTTAAGTTTTAAGTTCACGTCTTACAAGTTACCATTTCAATATGCGTTGCCTAATTCCACGCACTATTCACACAATCACAAGTTCTGCATAAGGCCGCAAATAAAGTCAAATACATATCTTATTCACATGTTATACACAAAACTTTTTTCAACTAATACGAAAAAGTACT
The DNA here is from genome assembly GCA_037103525.1 of Ganaspis brasiliensis. NCBI lineage: Eukaryota > Metazoa > Arthropoda > Insecta > Hymenoptera > Figitidae > Ganaspis > Ganaspis brasiliensis. The sequence goes on from JAZKLR010000152.1 coordinate 5,556,877, forward strand.
GTCTAATTACAATAGTAATTTTTGTATTTTTGTCGCAGAATTTTAATGTTTTTATATATATAACTTATCGAAAAGTGAGGTTAGAATTTCACATACCTATGTTTTAATCGTTTAATTGTTAAACTATTTTAAAAGTTACAGAAAAGTACTAAGAAAATAATTTTAAACTACTTATTACTCAATTTTTATTCTTTTTCGTTAAATATTTTAACCAATAACTGCTGCTAAAAGGTTTTTTCACTCGCAAAATGAATCTCGGAAAAGTTCACTTCTGACATTTCTCTTAACCTCAAAAATCGCATTATAAATTGTTTTGTAACACGATTAAAAACAATTACCACTAAACCCAATAGGCAACGATTTAAAACGATTAAAATCTGAATCGTTTTAAATTGTGCCCATTCGTTTATTTCTAAAAAACTTATTCACACGATTGAAAACAATTAAGAAAATCTTAAAACGATTGGCGACAATTCAAAACGATTAAAAACGATAAAAGGTTTAATCGGTTTCAATCGTGGTCAACCGATTTCTTCTAGTAGCGTGGGTAATATTACAGCAAAGAACGAGAAAGTTCTCTGGTAACTTACCGGTAAATTATCTTAAGAATAAATTACCTGCTGATTTTTGAGAATCTATGACAATTTATTTTTGTTTCAATTTTTCTCCTTCTCACTAGAAAAGAATAGTACATTATGATACAAGTGCAGTAAGGTTAGCTTGAAATCGTTCTCGTCGTTTATTGGTTGAAGTGGTTTGTTGTCCCTCCCATAGACATAAGCCTAAAGCACAACGAATCGTAATCGCTAATCCTTAATCGTAATAATGAGAGAAAGCAGGACAGAGATATATGTCTGTCCTACTTCCTCTCATTCTTACGATTAAGGATTAGCGATTACGATTCATTGTGCGTTAGGCTATATAAGAATAGACCGCGCGAGTTCCACGATTCCCATGAGAGGAGGAAGCTTGTGATATAAAAAAAGGATAGGCAGAGATTAGGTTCCGTCTTTTTACTCTCTCACTCCAAAGCATGCCTTTAGCGAGAAAGAGGCAGACAGGGGACATCTATATTCTGTCTTCCTCTTTCTCACTATTCAACGCAAGAACGCAGCGTTCGACGCTGTACAAAAGTGACGCTTTGACAAAAGTATTGGATTGAATAAGTTTTAATCCGTATTCTTTCGGGTCATTTCGAAATTTGTTTCCGAGCCAATCAGTTTTTATCCGAATCTAAAAATGGATGTAACTTGACAAAAAATTCTTTCCGAATCATTCAAAATTAAAATCCAAAATTTACCTTCGCATTAAAATGGATTATTTCGGAATAATTTGGAAAGAATTTTTCGTCAAGTTACATCCATTTTTAGATTCGGATAAAAACTGATTGTCTCGGAAACAAATTTCGGAATGTTCCGGAAGAATTCTGATTAAAACTTATTCAAACTGATTGGAATTCAATCCGATACTGTCACCAGGGCAATGCAAAAAAAATTTTAAATTGACCATAAATTACGTATATTACATACGTAGAAAACTCACGTAAGGTTGAGGGCGCTATTACATGTCTGCGTCGAACGTTGCGTTTTTGCGTTGAATGGTGAGAGGAACAAGGATGTGACTATATTTCTGTCTCTCTCTCCCTTACTATTCAACGCAAATACGCAGCGTTCGACGCAGACATGTAATTGCGCCCTGAGGGCGCCATCACATGGCTGCGTTTTGCGTTGCGTTGTAATGAGAGAGAAAAGGACACACATGTACTTTGTCCTTTTCTATCTCATTAAAACGCAAAGCAAAACGCAGTCATGGGACGGCGCCGTCAGGGTGAAATCAGATGGATGCGTCAAACGTTGCGTCGTAATGAAATAGAAAGAGATAGAAACGTATCTGCGTCCTTTTCTTTCTCATCACGACGCAACGTTTGACGTATTCACCTGATTTCACCCTAATTTACATTGAAAACTCAAAGTTACGCGTATAACTTCCCAACTCTGAAGTCAACATGACTCAACTCTGATATCGTTTGGACAACCCGCGCGCATTTTGAAAAAGCATAAATTTATTTTGATTTCCCCATTTATGAAATATTATTTAATAACTGAAAATACGTAGTCGTTAGCATTTGATAATTAAAAAATACCATTCTCCTATCAACCTTACAACTCTAGAACGTTAATTCTTTTTATGAAGCCCAAGAAAAAGAGGAATTAATGAAGGTCACAAGGATTATAAGTCATTTTATCGATTGATTTTATTGCCTTGTGTCACTACGTGTGTATTAGTATTAGGGTGTGTATTTGAAAACTGACAGGTGTCGCATGTTGCCATGTGTCTGTGTCTGTTTGACATTTTGACACGTTTTGTTGTGACATTTAAAGAAGTTTTAAAAACCGTCTAAAGAACTGACTTTACATTCTATTTTTAAGATATAACGCAAAGAGAAAGTTTAGTGAAGAAAAATGATTTTCTGACGCATAACCTGAAAGCGATAAGGAATATGATTGATTTGCTTTCGTAACTTTCCAGCCTGTTTACAAAATGCTGGAAGTGGAAATGAGAAGTGGAAGGAAGAATATAGGCTACCAAGTTTTAAAGTTACAGTAATTTGTTCACTTTGCTCGTGAGCGTTAATCGTTTCGGCAGCAAAACTCTTTACTTAGATAATTTATTTACAAAGACAGTAGTAGGTGATAAGTTGACTGACTACGACTCGATAATTACAGACTTGCATGTTTTAAATATAGTTTAAAAACTTTTTTTCGATTTTGTGTCGAATTTTTCAGTAATAATCATTGCTGTCAATATTTGTTTATTTTTTTTTTTAACCACGTGTAGATTGTGTTCTAGTTGCGCGCGTGATACATCGAATGATTTTCGTACGTTCGCTTTATTTAAAAAAGTAGAGTGAATTATGGACATCGTCTCTGAACCGCATATTGATATCAGAATCGATGAAAATGAGGTTATAAAAGGAGCGACACAGATTATCAAAACTATTAGACCTTGTTGGCCTATCGATCAATTATTATTCAAGGTGAATCGCTTTTATCTAAATATGTATGCAACTTATTACATTTTATCCTGAAAATTATTATTTTTTATTTCAATTGCATTTTTATATTTCTGTCTATAAATTACAAAATGTTTGGACAATTGTTTTATTCAGAATGTATACCTATAATAATTATTATCCACGTATATTTTCTTTCATTAATTAATTCAAAACCTGAATTTTTCAGTTTTTTATTCTCTACTTTATTATATAAAAAATCGTTGCAATCTAATTTTTAAGATTAAATATATTTTGTAGAAATAATTCTTTAAAATACTACAAAACGTTGAATTGAAAAAAGTTTGTAAAATCTTTTTAATATTTATTCCGAAATTTAATTTTAAAGTAAAGAAAGCAGGACTGATAAAAATCAAAAACATCTGATTTATTTGATTTAAAACGGATTTTTTTGATTTAAAGCAAAAATTGCTTTTTTTTTAAATATAAACAGTATATAAAATCTCCAAATGTTTATTTGTAAGTAGTTTATTAAAGAAATGAAGAAAAAGTTTAAAAAAACAACACAAGAATGAAACAGTGACATAATTATATATAAAAAAGTAACACTTTTTATTTCAAATTTTTTTCTTGCATTCGACTCAGGAATGTAAAAATAGTGTGTAAAATAATTTTCAGCGAAATTCATCAAACCGTTTTTTAAAAAAATGATTTTTTGTGTTAAAAAATCAATTATTTGAGAATTCAAATGTGGTAAACATATTATATCGATTAATTAATTAATCAAATTAATAAAACAGATTAATTAATTAAACAGATAGACTATTAACCCTAGACAGTACAACATAGCTGGCTCATACGTAAGAATACAACTGGGGCGGAAAACTACCCCAAAATTGTTTTGTTGGTAGAAGATTCATATTTAAGGCAAAATAACTTTACTATATATAATTTTCTTCGTTTATTTATAGGGAAGAAGATAGCGGTTTTAGTTTTTTAATAGGATTAAAAATACGGTCAAAATATTACAAAAACTAAAATACAAAATACAAAATTTGCAAAATGACGTAATTTAAATTTTTTCAACTACCCCAGTTGTACTGATTAGGGTAAAAATAATTTTTCTTAAAAAAAATATGATATAATTTTATAAAAGAAGAAGTATTGCAACTTAATTAAAAATAACAGTTTTTATTCTTTTTCTGGCAAAACTCATAACCCTACTGACGTAAAAATGTAAGAATACACAATTTTTTCTCTTTTTTTGACTAATTTGTACTTAAATTAACGCAACATACGTAAATTTCAAATAAAGTCACTTTAGAAGCTTTTTGTTCCAAAAATCATTACCCACACAAAATATTATATTAATCAAATTATCGAAATACCATTTATTTATAACATTTAATTTATCAAAAATTGATTTTTTAACACAAAAAAAATTTTTTTTTTAAAAACCGGCTCGACAAATTTCGCTAAAAATTATTTTACACACTATTTTTACACTCCTGAGTCGAATGCAAGAAAAAAATTTGAAGTAAAAAAAGTGGTCATTTAAAGTTGGTTCAGGCACGCCGTGGTAAACTCTTTTCAAAAAATTAAACTATTTACGAACATTTTTTTTAATTAAAATAATAAATAAGAAATTGATAATTAAAAAAACGTTAAAATGTATTAGTAAAGAGAACAGAAATTTAAAATTAGAAAAATTAGAGAATTATTTTACAAATTGAATAAAAAAAAAATGAATACAATTTTTTTAAAATTTTTAAAAATTTTAAAAGAAAAGAAATTCTATGAAGTACAAGAACAATGTTTAAATGAGAATATTTAGTACAAGATTAAATTCACATAATATAAAATAAAAGAAAAAAAGCTTTCAAAAAAATAGAAAATTGGGAAATTTAAAAAATGCACGTAGATAAAAACACTAAATAAATGTTTTCAGAAATTTGTAATTATAAGATAAAAACTAAACAATTGTAAACAAGGAAAAATGCTTCTAAGAAATGGAAAATTGATGACAACAATTAAAAAATTAATTAATACACAAGAAAGAACTAAAAAAATAGTGAAACATTTAAAAAATTAAATACATAGGAAGAAAATAGAGAAATGTTTTTTTTCCCTAATCTAACAAACTAAAAAAGTGTAAAAAGTACAAAAAATAAAATAAAATGTATATATCAAGAGAAATAAAAAGAAAGTCCACAAAAGAAAATTAAAAATCCTTCAAAAATAAAAAAATGTAAGCAAATTAAACCAAACACATTTTTATATAATTTAGAAAAATAAAGAAAATTCTAAAAAGTTTATGGAAGAACAAGTAAGTTTGCAAAAAAGCTCGCAAAAAATAGACAGCATGTGAAAAAAATTGAATAAACTTACAAAAAAAAATTTGAGTATTTTTTTTTTTAAATATTGTCATAATTATGAAAATTAACGAAATAAAAAGTTTAGTGAATGTTATAATAACGAAATTGTGTAAAAATATATTAAATAATTTGCATAAAAAGAGGAAAATTAAAGAAAATCCTAAAATAAAAAATAAAAAAATGAAATAAAAAGTAATAGTAGAAAAAAAACTTAAAATTTTGTAAAAGTAAGAAATTATAAGATAAAAATTAAACAGTTTCGAAAAAGTAAAAAAAAGGATTATTGTGAATATGGAAAATAATTAATATTATTTAATTATTTTGCATTAATTAATATGCACTTAAATTTGAATTAATTGAAATTTAAAGGTTGAAACAAATTGCAATACGAGTTAATTAACGTTTGGAATTTATTTAAATTATAATGACTTAAAGATATACAAATTTAATACTTTTTTTTGTTATCGTCATTCCAAAAATTTGTAAAACGTAGGTATTTTGATCATCTATATTAACACAATTTTTTAAATTTTATAGAGATTAAAATATTAAAATTGAAATTTTCAACATTTATCCACAATATTTTGGGTTTTGTTTATGGTTTACGATGTTTTACATGCAGTATTAGACATTCGGAGAATTGTAAAGTTTTTTTGATTTAAATCATGATTTTAATATCAAATTTTCTAATCATTTACATCATGATTTAAATCACGATTTAAATCAAAGTGCTTTAAATCAATAACAGCTCTGAAAGAAAGTATCTCAATTTTCCAGCTGAAAGTAGAAAATATTTTTAAAAATTAATCATTTAATATAGAAATATATTCGAGCTAAATAACATTTTTTACTCTAAAGGAATGAAGAAAATAAATAAATGCCGCTGACAAGTTGCACTTTAAATGTTTTTTGTGAATCAGTAACTTTCTGTGTTCATTTTATGAAAACAAAACAAAACTTAATTTGTGTTTTTGGGTCATTTCCACTGACATTTTCATTTAAATAATTTTTTCCGAATCTTATACGAAAAATAAAGAAGAAATAATGCTCTCTGCATGAAATTTGTTCAGGTTTTTTATTTTTGCTTCCTCATAGATAATTGTCGATTTTCCAAAAATAGTCTAAATCCACTTATTTTCATCTAAAAAGCCTACAATTTAATTTCTAAGCAAAAGTCCAGATGTATGTTTATTTGTGTGTGTGATAGCTTTTTTATCGCTTGGATATTTCGAGAACCCCTCAGCGGATCTTAATAAAATTTGGATAGCAAATTAAGCTCGTAAATATTTAAATTTGGACACAGGGATTTTGGAAAATACTCAGCCAAATTTTTCCAATCACCATTTTTATCTAAAAATATCGTTTTTGCAAAAAAAAAAAAATTTCACGCTAAAAATACAGCTTAATAAATAAAAAAATCATATTTTTTTCGGGGCAACTTTTACCCTCGTTCTACCAGTTTCTACGCCACTGTTAAAATGTTTGTAAATATCAAATGAAAACATGATGAACTAATATCGCGCGCTTACCAGTTATCTAAAATAAATTATATCGTTAGATAGTTATAATTATAATATTAAAATTGTACTTTTTAAAAACCGTAGAATGTTCTTTCTAATTTATTTTCCACATTTTTCTATTCTTCTTTCTTACATTCATACATAATTACTAAATATATTTTTATATCTTATACTAAGTTTTAATGCTAATGATAAATTAACATTTTTTGTTCAGGCTTATTATAATATAATTTAGATTACATTTATCAAAGTTAGGTTAAAATTCTTTTTTAATTAATTCCGTTTAATATTTATGTTACATTACGGACAAGTTTTTGTAATATGTGAAAACTAGAAAATGTAGTTAACCTGATTAGTTTAAAATGATGGTATCAAAGAATTTTTACATTTTATTATGAATTTCAAAGTACATATTTATTTTTTTATCAGAATATGCTAGCAATCGACACGAGTAAATGACTTTACAAAATTTTATCATATAAAATAACAAAAGACGATTGCAAATCTTTTTTATCTTTGTCCTGTGATTTTTAAGTGTCTTATCATTCATAAATTTAACAACTGAAATGAAAATTAATAGAATAAGAGTTATAAATGCAATCGACTCGGTTCTTTAGAAATTTCTACTTTCGAATAAAAATGCCTAATATCTTCTAATAATTGTGTTCTCATTTTTTAATATAGTTTTTAAAAATTTTTAAATTTTTCCCCTAGTTTTGCGGTTTAACTTTTTTTTAAAATCTTCAATTTTTAAATTTTTTCACCGTTTTTATACTATTTTTAGATCTTTTAGTAAATTTTTTTTTTTTTTTGTCAAGTTTCCTCTTTTATTTTTTCTACACATATATAATATTTCCTGTTTTTGTGCTCAAATTAATATTAAAAAAAAAAATATTTTATTCTTTATTTATTTTAAAAACATTGTTTAAAGAAGTTTCAAATAACATTTAAAATACAACGAATTTTTTTTCACGATAATAACTTTTTTATGTAAAATATTTTTATCTTTTATTCTAAAAGTAGAATTCACTCAAATTTTAATAGATTTTAATTTTCATATAGATATTCTAATTTTTACAGCCTCTATTTTTTTAATTTTTGCAATAGGACCTTTAAATTTCTGATATTAACCATTTTTATTGATTCAAAACTCGATTGATTCAATTTCCATTATTGAAAGATAAGATTTCTTTGACCAAGAATAAAAGTATGCTTGCCCTCTAATTTTTAATTAGCAAAAAAGCTACTAATTTTACAGTGAAAACTCGTTTTTGGTTAAAGTGTAAACAATTTAATTTTTGAAATTATGGTCAGTTAAAAATTGGATTTAAATAAAAATTCCAATTTTCTGTTTATAGGAACTGATTTAGAGAGAATAAACTAAAATTTTATAGTCGTCAAATTTTGTACAGAAAATTGAAATTTTTATTTAACTGCAAGTATTTATTTTGTGTTATTTTCCAAAATTAGAATGTAAGTTTTTTTTAAACTGACCTTTTATTTTTATTTAATAAAGCCGTCAATGGATCTAGTTCGCCTGATTCTTTCGTCCATAAAATTTTTCTGCAACTCAATAATATCATTGATGGGTTTGCATAATACTTTGCATTTTTTGTTCCACTCCATAAAGCGAACTCAAGAAAAAATTCTGTTTTTTGTAGACTTTAATGTGTCAGGGCAAACATTTATAGTAAGATTCTTGATTTTTTAAAACAATAGTCAGAGAGCCTTCAGTGATGCGTGAAATCGTCTTAACGATTAATGTCAATAGAGCGGCCTAATTTATTCTAATATTCATTATTACTTAGTATTGTCTGGTTAATTTATTGTATTTTGAATGTTTTATATCTATATAATAGTTGGAATTGTACTGCGTTTAATTTAAATTATTTCAAATATCAATGTATGTAATCCAAATTCCTCAAAATTTTAATTGCGATGAAAATATCTTCTACTGATTCAGAATTGAATTAATCTAAATTTTAATTGATTATGAAATTTAACTCAAATTCAATTTCAATAGAATTGAACCCTATAAAAAGGTTAAAATCTTCAAAACCTAGTCTAATTTTCTAGATTTTAATGAATTAATTTTAGAACATACACTACCGGACAAAATTAAAAAACCACTTACAAAAATCGGATTAAAAACATGACCGTCTCTAATTGTTGATAAATCTGTCGAAAATAAGAGAAATGAATTTTTTTATAGACCATTGCTGGAAAGCTTTTAAAATTTGCCGTCAAATGGTCTTATTTTAAAGACTGTTTGGTTAATAGAAACAGAGATTTGATGTAACAAAGACGGGCGAATTTTTCGCTTTTAAAGACTTTTCATTGTTCAATTTTGGTCGACTGCATTTTCCAGAGAAATAATAGGAGAATTTTGATATTAAGTTAAATAAAACCTTGAACTTTTAACTTTTAACTAAGCCAAAGAAAACTTGAATATCTTGACTGGTTCTAAAGTTATAAGTAAATGTATGATATAATACGGAAAAGAGCATCTAGTTGCATTTTCATGCATCATAATATTTCATAATATTTCTCTAAATAATAATGCAGCCTACCAAACATAAACAATGAAAATTTACCAAAAACGAAAAATTCACTTTCTTCATATCACATTAAATACCCATTTATATTGATCGAAAAAGCTTTAAAATAGGACCATTTAACGGCAAATTTTCTAAGCTTTCCAATGGTCTATAAATAATTTCATTTTGCTTGTTTTCGACAGAGTTACCAGCATTTAAAGACGGTCATGTTTTCAATCCGATTTTTGTAAATGGTCTCCCAATTTTGTCTGGTAATGTAGGTACCTATAACATAAATAAAAATTGAGATTTAATTTTCAGGAATTTAAAGACGGAATAACAAATAAACTCGTGGGATTATGGTATCCAGAGCATTACAACGAAATGATACTGATTCGAATTTACGGTCACAAAACGGATTTGTTTATCGACCGGAAAGCTGAGACGAGAAATATTCGGGTAAGTCAGAATTATCATCACGCAGAAAAATCAGGTTTAAAAAATGGTACTGAGTCCCATCAGTAAAGCAATTCATTTCCATGACGAATTTTAGGAAACCAGTGTTTCGAGATACCTATTTGCATTTTTCTAAACTTGAATGCTTGTAACTTTGTGAATTCTATTATATTCTATATTTAAATAAAAATAAATTTGGAAACTTTCTGGTCGTTGGGGAGTTCTGGAAATATAATAAATCTACCGTTGGAGGGATTTTAATGTTGAAACATTATTGAGTAAATGGAATGATCCACTGCTTTACACTTGCCCTTGAGCAAATAAATATTTCAGCTACTAAATTTAATGTTCCATTTGCAGATTTTAAATAAGGCGGGTTATACGCACTCGATTTATGCAACATTCAATAATGGTATTGCCTATGAATTTATCGAAGGAGAAACTCTCTCCATCAAGTCTGTTAGAAATCCAATTATTTATCAGCTTGTAGCTAGGAGGATGGCTGAGATGCACAGGCTCAAACCGATTCATCCCGAAATGAGTCAAAAGCCATTTGTCTGGTCTAAAACCGAAGCCTTTTTAAGCTTCGTACCCAAGGCATTTTCTAATCCGGAAAAACAATTCAAGTAACAGTCTTTTGTCAACATATTTAATAATATAGGGTAGTTACACAAGAGGTACATAAATTGTTGTGTGGATTTTTTTACAACATTTGATCATGAGCATTTACATAAGGACTGATAATTTTTTAAAAACATAATTGTTACTGATTTATCCACCACTAGTGGAACTAACCTATTTACAATTTTATTTCATTCTATTTAGGATATCGGGTGTATTCTATACCAGATTATGATGATGATATTTAAAAATCGTTTAATGTCCAATACTATTTGCTAAAAATAATAACGAAAAATGTTTATTTTTTATTTTTGACAACAATTCAAATTAAAGAGAAAACAATGTAGTCATTTAGTAGAGAAATTACTTCGAAGGGATTCTAAATAATAGAGAAGAGTAAGCATTATAAAAAAATCGCAATTTTAGAGTTGGTATAATGTGTTATAGAAGGACCCACATTAAAATTTAGTTTATACCTGCTTACTCAATTTTTAAAAAACAGGAATTTAAATGTGATAATAATTTAATTGTCGTTTTGCAGATTCGAGGAGACAATCAAACCTTTTGCAGTTTTAAAAGAAGAATATAGTTTTTTGTACAACAAATTTTCCCAAAGTGGAAGTCCTGTTGTTTACGCCCACAATGACCTTCTGCTGGGGAATATCCTGTACGATAAAAAAAAGAATGCAGTGACTTTTATTGACTTTGAGTACACGGCCTACAATTACCAAGCTTTTGATATTGCCAATCATTTTGCTGAATTTGCAGGTGACTTTTAACGTACCGAACAAAACTTTTTTTTACAAGCAATTTCATTTTCATTTGTGTGACTTTTGACATTTTTTAATTAATTAAACTATGAAACACAGAATGTTTTAGAATCTTAAATTAAGAACATGTTCAAAAATTAATTTTTAAAATTATACTGCCTTTATATAATAGTTGTTCTTTCCGATGCATCTTGGAACCAGCTTGAGAGGTCGCTTTTTTGTGCTGTTCGTCACAGAACAGAATGTCGACCTCTCTCTTGGCTGCTGTCTGTATCAGGAGTGCTTGGGTCTTACTGTTTGTATGGAAGTTGATCTGCAGACACTAATTGTCTATTTCTTTCAACCTTCTTAGCGCCTTCTTGTAGACCACGCATGTGCTTTTTCTGGGAGAATGGGCAATTGCAGAGTACGATTGCATATCTAGAATCAAATAGAACGTTTACGCCAAGAATTTCGGAAATAGACCAAACTCTTAAAAGATTGCTTCACACTCTAAAAAAGTCAAAGTTGCAGACTGTCAAGCAACATTAGATTGAGAAGATACGTTCTCTTATATTCACAAGGGAACGTTTAGAACGACAAATGAAAGGAATAAAACAAAATAATATCTTTGCTACTAATCCTTTCCGTCTGTTCAGTTTGCCATCACCAATCGTTGAGAGACTTCCATGTTGCGAAAGGGTTGAAACTTTCTGGAACAACAGGGAACATCCAATACCACAGTGGTTGGTGGAAAGATGAACGGTACTTCTACCAAAATAAGGAGATTTATCCTATCCAAAAAATTATAGACCAATTGCTTGCCTGAACACCTGTTACAAGCTATTTACTGGAATCCTCAAGGGGAGGATATTGTCATCTATAGAACTAGTGTGGAGTGCAGTAAGTAAACAACGCTGATGTAAGAAAGGCCTATCAGGTTGTGGGGAGAACTTATTAATAGATAGGTATGTCACCCAAGATTCGATATTTTATCGACGTAACCTGGCAATGGCTTGGATTGATTATCGCAAAGCATTCGACTCTATGACTCACGATCTGATCATCAAGCTCCTTGAATGTTTAGAGGTGCATCAGAACATCGTTAGATGTTTAAAAGAGCTAATGCTCAAGTGTAGGACAAGGTTTGTTATAAGATGTAACAAACAGCAGGTGATGACTAACATCATCTCGTTTAAAAAAGGAGTTTTACAAGGTGACTCCCTTAATCCTCTACTTTTTTGTATCTCCCTCTTGCCTCTGTCTATTGCATTTCGAGAAAAACACTCTGGATACATGTGTGGCAAACCAAGAAAAATAGAGTATATAACATCAACCATCTTTTTTATATGGACGATCTTAAACTCTATGCATTCAGTAAGGATGCACTTAGAATTTTGGTCTTTGCAGTGGCCGAGTATTCCAGAGCTACAGGAATGGATTGGATAAATGTGCCTTCATCCATCTGATTAAAGAAAGACATAAAACTTCTGAAATTCTGAGGAACTCTGAGGACTTTCAACTCATTAGTGGCAACATCATTCAACCTTTTGGTGGAGGAGAGACTTACACATATCTTGGAATTTCACAATCGGCGTCTCAAGATTTGTGTGGACTTAAAGATCATCTCCAAACAAAGTATTGTAGGCTTCTCAAAAAAATTTGGTCTTCCGAATTGTCAGGGAAGAACAAAATGTGAATGAGTTGAAAATACTAGATAGAGAAACTCGCAAGATGATGTCAATCCAATCGTAGTCATCAGTCTTGCCAGATACCCTTACCCGACGCATCTGCGCAAGTCTCTAGAAAGTCGTATGATTGGTCCAAGTAAGCGGGGTAATTTGAAATAGCTTAATTTAAAGCTTTTCAAACCACCCCGCTCACTTGGACCAATCATACGACTATCTAGAGACTTGCGCAGATGCGTCGGGTGAGGGTATCTGGCAAGACTGGTAGTCATCATCCAAGGTCTTCCGTGCAAAGAATTTACCTTCCACGAGATTGGGGAGGAATAGATCTATTAAATTTAGAATGTCTTCATCGAAGAATTGTACTGGCTGGAGCATGTTCAGTGATGAACAGTAGAGATCCTCTTATGCAATTTGTCCATCATCATGAAATTGCAAATGTTGGAGCGTTTTTATATCCTGCGGCAAATAAACTTGATCTCCCATTTGAAACTAGTGCTATGGAATAAGGGTTAGCATCGTTAACACCATTGATGCTTAAAAAGTGTGCCAAGGAGGCAGAACAAGCGCTTCTGTTACAGGAACATAAAAGCAAACCTCTTCACAGGCAGTTCTATAATCTCATAAGTGAAATAAGATTGTCTCAAGGCATGTCCTTTGCTTTCCTTAAATCTGCTGGTTTGTGATCGGAGACTGAAGGATTTTTATTCTCTTGTCCCAAGTATGCATGTTACAGGTATGTAGAAAGACACAATGCTGCTCTTAAGGTGCTATATTATCACCTTCGACACCAGTATACTGTAGATAAGGAACCCATCTTGCCGTATGCCCAGGGGGATCAGGAATCCTTTGTGGAAAATGAACAGTGTAAGATCTACTGGAATTTTTATTTTCTTACAATTCATCTTATCAGTGCTACCAAGCCTAATATTGTACTCCAGGATCATAAAAGTCAGATCATTTGTGATCATTTTGGCTCCCGCTGAGGGCAACGTCATTTAAAAAGAGGATGAGAAACGGACCAAGTATCAAGAGCTTCTGTTTGAACTGAGTCAAATGTATTCAGGTTATAAGATCCGATTAATTGCTCTCATACTAGTCTGTTTGGGAGGGATTAAAGCTTCATTTGTAAGCTAATTAAAAAAGATACTCAATTGCGAACGTCAAGCTGAAGCATTGACGGTTCGAATGCAAAAAGCTGTCCTTCTAAACTCACTCAATTTGGTCCGACAGCACTGTTCTTTAAAATATAATATGACGATGGTAGCTCTAAAAAAACATCTAAAAACGTTCCTGGCCATCGCGTAAGAACAGCAGCGCCAAGTTACAGGAACACCTACACCTCGAGTAAAAAAATCGCGCTCTTGCTCACCTTCCAGGACGGAAGGAGCAAAAGTGGATAAGATTGAGTAAAGCAAGAATGGGAGAGATTGTTTTGGTGAAGTATTACCGCAGCACGGGGTCGAGTTCCACACGACCAAATGCGTAAATGCATTTTTTCCTCTCCTAAACTTGTTTTGTAAATGATAATAATAATAATAATGATTTCTCCTGTCTATTTTTCTGTTTGTGACAGTCTCGAAAAGGTCAAAGGAGTATGTTGTTTTTCTGCGACCACCTCCGCTAAGGTCGAACTTTCTTTTTCTGTTTGGGGAGCGATATTTTTTGCGGTTGCAATTCCGGGAGTCCTTGAACTTTTCCCTTCTTTCACCATCCTTTCTGGAGGTGATCTAGTGACCTGTCTCTTTTCTCCTCCAATTAGGGGAGGTTTTTTTTTTTTAAAGAGGACGACTTTGACCGAGCCTTGTCAATCTTCCTTTTTTGAGAGGGTTGTAGGTCTGCATCCTCTTTGGGAAACCCTGGCCATCTATCCTCATTGGCTTTGACGATACCTACCAGACTGGTAGTATAATTTAATATTACCTTGGAGTTGTCTTTTATTAACCGTAGGGTGGTTTTCAGGAGATTTTCAGTTACTAATTCCCCGTGACCAATACTTGACTTTCCAAGAGTTGCAGCATCTTTTTCCATCTGGTGACCCATGAAACTTTATTAACTAATCAACAAATTATTTCTTCTTCATAACCATTGAACTTTTCACCAAAAATTATTGTTACAGTTGTTTGGTTGACCACTTTCAAATTTTTTTCATCTCCAAGCTACGGAGTTTAATCCATATTTAAAAAGAAATTGTGTAAAAGAAAAAGAATAGAAACCTGTTTTAAATAATTAAAGCAAATAAAAAGTTCTTGCTCAAATGTCTAATTTTATTTATTTGTTATTTTATCATTTTTTATTATTTAATTTTTAGGTACCGATCATCCGGATTACTCCCTTTATCCGGATAAAAATCTACAAAAGGCATGGTTAAAAATTTACCTGGAAGCGTTCAATGAAACAAATGAAATATCAGATGAAGACGTCGAGCAACTTTATAAAGAAGTCAAAGAATTTGTTCTACTTTCTCACTTTTTTTGGGGATGTTGGGCTCTTATACAAAGTGAACACTCTCACATTGATTTCGATTTCCTAGAGTAAGTAAACTTTAATTAAATTTAAAAATTTGTTATTTTTATCTAGATTGTAAAAAAGATGTTGATCAAATATTTTTTTCAAAATGGCAAAAGTACAAAAAGAAAAATATATCATTTAAATTGAAAAATATTTTTACAGATATGCAGCAATGAGATTTGACGAATACTTCAAAAGGAAGAGCAAACTCGGTTTCTAGTAAAACTGGGAAATATTCTGTGATATTTCATAATAAGGACATTTCCATCTAGAAATATTCAAGTCAAGTGTGATAAAGACTTAATCTATTTTAAAACCAAAGGCTGTGATAAAAATTATCAAATTTCCGAAAAATATGATTACAATAAATTACTCTGACGAGATGCATGAATATTCCCTAAAACTTGAGCAGAATTTCCAAAAGATTGAGATTAATGAGACATAATTTTATACCTCATTGGAACTTTCGCTTTTTTGATTTAGTAATAGTCAGAATAAATATATATAATAGAACTACATACTTTTAAATAATCAAATTATTATTTGTGTGAGTTTTCCAAAATTACAATTTTAGAAAATGTATACACCACCGAAATTGAATTTAAAAGAATTTTTATTTGTTCAAATTTTTGTTTCTCGGAATTGTTATTTAACAAAATTTACCATTTTGTAGATTTTTTATTGCAGAATTTATATTTAACCGAATTTTTATTTTCCGAAATTTTATAATAAGAGAACCGCTGAAATATCTTTATAATTTCGATTTTTCGAAATTCTGCTTAATAAATTTTACTGAGAGTGACCATGCGTCTCATTCTGACAAGTTTGATAATTTTTACACTCAACAGATGGCATTTATTTAAATAATTTTCAGTTAAACAGTTTGCAAAAGTCTGCTCTTATATATTTTCTCAGGTTTAATCTCAGTAATAATAGTTATAATAACAATATCTTTTCTCATATTTTCAAAAAACAATTAGAACAGAAAACAGTTTACATTCAGAAAAATTGTTTGAAAATCACTTGAAATTTTTTTAAATAAGTAACAAAGATGTTTTGCATTTTCTGACAAAAAATGAAATGACGAATAAAATGATGTAATGTAAAAAAGAAATCAATGTTCAAGTGATATTTTAACGCAAAATTAAGCAATGCAATAATGGGTACTTAATGATTTATAATTTATAAACTATTGTTATTCTTGTTTATTATTGTTCTCATCGTCATTATTTTACATTGTTCGTCAAAATTTTGATGGACAAAATTTTAGAAAATTGCATTTAGCAATATATTAATAATTTTATTTGTAAAGATAAAACGTTCCTAGAATTGAAAAATGCATTTTATTATTTTTAAGTCAGTTTTAAAGAGAATTATCTTTTTTAATTGTTAGACCAGACCATTTTATTCAGACTGAACTGGTTGCGGATCAATTTTTGAACAGAAGAGAATCATTCCTAAAAGTATAAAATTTTTTAAAAATTGTTCCGAAATAAAAAATGGTCTGACCCTTATTTGTTAAAATAATTTGTAGTCCGCTCATTGTACAATTTAGTATTTAATTTACAAAATTGTAACATAGATGTTACATACATATTTTGTTTATTGCAAATATAAAAATAAAAATTTATTCGAGCAATTTTACCTACTTAATAATGATATGTCAATAAATTGAGTTATCGGGTGCCAAAGTGGTTTCAACTGATAAATTTTATTTTCTGTTGGTTAAACAATCACTTGTTAACTCAAAAGGAAAAATTATTTTAAAGGATAATCTAATTTTTCCCACTTTTATTCAACAGAAGAATACGTTTCTCCTTTCGAGATTGAAAATAAGGCTTTCAAATTCAGAGAATATCTTTTATGTAATATCGTACGCTCGTGTTATTGAATAAAGATGTCTAATCATTGTTTTCGTAAATTTGTTTCTTCATTTTTCCCACCCGATTTTATAATTTTCTCAGCCTTAAAATTGCAATTATTTGGGATTTAAAAGTTGAATTAAACAAATTCCCAATAATTATAGTTTAAAGTTTAAACATTTTTACGAATTAAGCTTTTCACTTTCATCTAAAAAGCGTAAGTTTTTTTTCCAGCAAATGTCTAGATGCGTGTGTATGTATGTGTGTGTAAATAACTTTTTTGTTAACAAGATATCTCGAGAACGCTTCAACGGATTTCAATAAAATTTTGGATGGTTTAGTAAGCTCATAAATATTTAAATTTGGACACAAGGATTTTTGAAAATTCACAATCAAATTTTTTTGTGCACCTTCTTTCATCGAAAAATAATTTTTTGTGCCAAAATTTTTTTTAATGCTAAAAATACAACTTATAATGAATACAAAAATCATATTCTTTATCTCAAAATGAATCGATTGACCAGTATAAAGTTTATAATTGATAACAAAATTCGTAAAATAATTCATGTTTCTATATTTTTTTTGTATTATAAATTCCTTTTTTTTAATAACTTCTCCAATTAACTTTTATATTATTAATTGATTGCTTCCCTTATGAGGAAGCAATATTTTTTGCTTACGTGGAAGCGAAATGTTTAGAAATTTTTAAACATTTAAAAAATTCTTTCTTTGTTGTAATTTCTGACATTTTTAAATTAAAATTATTTTTAAATTCTGGCTTGACTTATTACGTTTTGAATAATAATAATCAAACAGTATTTTTTCAAATTAAAATTTAAAAAATTTTATTTTATTTTTTTATATTTTATTTTTATTCAGTTTTTTTTTATTTGATGAAAAATTAAAGTTCTTATCATTATATTCATTAACTAAACCTAATTACTTAATTATAATTTAATAGTTAAATTTTTTCACCAGATTGGATAAATGTTATTTATATTATATTATAAAATAATAATAATATAAATAATAATAAAACGATGGAAATTTTATTTAAAATGTTATTTTAAAACAATAATAATACAATTTGAAAAATGTCTACCTGCACGGTAAAAAAAGTTCTCATGAATTATCAAAAGTATTCACTGTAATAGGTAAACTTATAGCTAGATTGGAGCCATGGATAATCCAAATTCGCTACAATAGTGAAAATGACATTTCTTAACATATTTAACTATATTATAGATGCATTATGAATAGGGTATAAATTCGATATGTCTGAAATAGTGATATTGGGAATCATCGAAATAGTCATTATCAACATATAACTAAAGTAAGATGCATATATAATTATGATGCAAATCTATGATTTGAGATCTTAAAAAAAACCCATTTAACAAGAGTCATAATTTTATATCAGAATGTTGATTGACGAAATGACATTCTGAATATAGTTTTGAATAGAAGTTTGCTTTAATAAGTGATTTCCGATTAATAAAATATTTATTGTTCCTATTTTGCCAGTTATGAATCGGATTCAAAATTTTGGGATTAGATTGTCATAAATATTTCAAACATAAATCACACATTTTTAACATCTGAACTTCTGAAATAAATTATGTGCTTTGGTATAAATATTTTAATACTTTTAGATAACTTGAACAAATATATATATATATAATTATATACATATTATTTACGTCAGAGATGTACTTATTATACCGTCCGACAAATTTGAACTTTTTTTTGCACTCATGATAACGAATCAAAGTTATTCGGAAAGTAGAAAAAAATTCTTGCCACTGTGCTAGATCAATTCATTTACAGTTTTTAGGAGCAACAACAACCCTCAAATCTAAAGTTGTAAAGTATATATTTAAAAATCAAGAAAAATGATCGATTTAAAAGAGGTTATGTATTTCTCCAAATTCCATTTAATTCAAAGAGATTTTACAAATGCATCACACATTTTTCCTCTGATAATGTACCAACAAGAAACTAAGTAAGAATATTAAAATTAAATCTTAATAGACTTGTATAAATAAAAAGAAATTTAGCAATTAATATACTGCTCCCACGCGACTGTCTGCTATAGACTAAACCGACTAAACCACGTGACGACATTAACAAAACATTGGATGGACAAAATTTATTGTAATCAACAATAATGAAAATAAATTAATCTTGAAATATCAGGATTAAATGTTTTTATATTAGAAAATTGGATATATCGACTTATAGCTTTTTCTCTTATTTATGAAGTAAGCTAAAAGTGAATACTCACTGATATTCAATATCACTGTTTCAGGTATTTGATGTATATATACCGAAAAATAGTATGACTATTTCATGAATGAGTATTGCCTTTTTATAAATTGTTCATTTGTACTTTAAAGATAATAAACCTGTATTTACCATAAACAATATTCAATTTAGTTAAGCAAGCAAAAATACAAATAGCATATTTCAAATTAAACATTGATTTAAACTGAATAAACGATTTGAGCAATCTACTGAGTTAAATTTCTTAGTTTAATTATATTAATAATTTTTTGTATCCACGTTCATAAATTTTTTACCGTGTGTGATTATTTCAAAATAATATTTTAAGGATGGTTCAATCATTGACATAATCTTAAACTAAAAAATGATTTTTCACATAAAATAAAAATATTATTAAAATATTTCGCAAAATTTTGAAAAACCCAGTTTTTTTCAAAAAACTTAAGTTAAAACAAACATTGTTACCAAATAATCAGTGGCGTAACTGTGAGGGCAAGGGCCCTGGGGCTAAAAGGAAAATGGGGCCCCAATTATATATAATAATTTAAAAGTTTCATTCATTCATTTTGTCCACACCTGACATTTGTCACTAGATGTTTTTTTTCTTTTAAAATTTTAAATCATATTTCACCTTTTTAAAATGTTCTCAAATTTTAAATTTATAGCAATTTTAATTTCTTCTAATTTCAGTTAATGCGAACTTGCATTGATTAAAAGTTCAATTAATCCTCGCTTCAAATATACTAAATATAAAGTGATATAAAAATTCTTTTCTATTATGATTTCAATAACTTAAACTACAATTTAGTACCTACTATTTTTATCATTTTTTGATTATTTTCTGCAATTTTTAATTATTTTTATATTGTTTCCCTATATAAATTTAAAATTTACTTTCTTCAAATTTCAATTATTTTGTTTAGTTTTATCAATCACTTTTTTAATTTTAATTATTTTTCCCTTAACATTAAATCAGTTTAATTATGTATTCCTAAATTTTATAATATTAATCGCAAATTAAAATTTTTTTTTTTAATTTACCATTATTTTTGTCATTCTGCAATTATTATTTTCAATTTTTAATCATTTCCATAATTTCTGAATTAATTTCCTAACCTTCCAATTCTATATCTCAATTTTCAATTATTTTGTTCAATTTTCATTTCTTTTTATTATTTTGCGATTATTTTTTCCATTTTTTAATATTTTCATAATTTTTAATTAATTTACTAATTTTTCTGTTATTATCTCAAATTTAGCTTGTCATCAATTTTCCATGTTTTACACGATTTTTCAATTATTTTCTTTTGCTTAAAAATAAATTCTGCAATTTTTCAATTATTTTCATTATTTTAGCATAATGTTCAAAAATTTCAATTATTTATCTAAAATTTCAATTATTTTTATCAATTTTCAATTATATCTGCGATTATTTAATTATTTTCTTCAATAAAATTTCGTGAGTAATTTTGTAATTAATTTATTGTTTTAAACATATGTATTCTATAATTTTTTCAATTATTTCTCTCAAATTTTATTTACTGTTTTCAATTTATCATATTTAAATTATTTTCATCATAGCTCAATTTTTTTTCTCAATCTTAAATTATTTTCAGCATATTTCAATTTTTTTTTTTCAATTTTAAATTACTTTTAATTATTTTCAATTATTTTCCTCGGTTGTTAATATTATTCTCATTTTCTACAATTATTTTCTAAGATTTTCAAATGTTTTTCTAAAATTTCAATTATTTTTTTACAATTTTATTTTATTTTATTTTATTTATTTATCTGACATTTCAATTTTCAATTACATTTTTTTTTTTTAGTTTCCGAAAAGTTTTTAATTATTTCTCTTTAATTAAAAATTATTCTCTTCAATTTTAAATTATGTTTATCTTTTTCATTTATTTTCTCTAATATTTATTTTCTTTTTTTTTTAATGAACTTCTGAAAGCTTAAAGCACTTTTCTGAAATTTTTTTTAACTTTCCTTTATTTAAAATATAATGTTTTTTCAATTATTTTCTCAAATTTTAGTTTTTTTTTCAATTTATTTTAAAGATTTTTAAAGTATTTTTCTCAAATTTAAATTATTTTCTTTATTTTTAAAACAATTATTTTTTGCAATTTTTTTTAATTGTATAATTTTATAAATTTTGTCGCAAATAAATATTTATTTTAAATATAATATTTATATATGTAAATTTATTTTTAAATATTATATTTAAAATATTTATAATTGTTGGTAACACAAGGTGTAGAAACTAATCGCGCTCAAGCGCGCTTTGTTGAATTTAGTCAAACTTTAAATTACTAAAATTAGTAAGGTTTTTGGAATTTAAAAAAAAAAGGTTTTTTAGGGTGTACCAAGGGCTCCCTGAGCTCAAGGGCACCGGGGCACTGCCCAACTTTGCCCCTTAATAGTTACGCCACTGCAAATAATAATTTTTAAACATTTTGTGTTCTTTTTTTTAAAGTGTGTGAACAATTGTAATTTTTAACGACAAATAATAGCTCACTTTAATTTTTGAAACATTCTCTAAAAATCTGTTCGTTCAAAGATTAAAGTGAACTATTATTTCTCAAAATTGATTATAAAAATTACAATTGTTCACACACTTTAAAGAAAAAAAACACAAAATGTTACAAAATTATTATTTCGTGTAACGCATTTTGTATCATCCTAATTTTTTTGAAAAATGTATAACTGGATCTTTAAAAATTTCGTGAAATCAATTTTAATATTTTTATTTTATGTGAAAAACCGTTTTCTAGTTTGAGGTTATGTCAATGGGTTGAACATCCTTAATAAAATTTCCATCTTTTCTTGCATTAAAACAACAAAATTTATTTAAGTTTTGATTTCTATAATGTTAATATGTTAAACAATTTTTTATTATAAGTTTATAAAAAAAGGTTTACGAAATAACATCGTGAACCTCTTATTTTTGATCAATTAATAATAAAGGCCGAAGAAATAAAATTTATGACCGCATACATACAAAAAACACGTAATTATCACCTCTAAAAAGTGCGTATTATAATTTATTCTACTATATACATGAATGCTACTTTTAGTCAACAACATTAAAACACGGTCAACAAGGTAATAATAATAAATAATTAACAATAAAAAAAGAAGGAAAATAACTTGCTCTTTACTAAAAGCGCTGAAAGCTAAAAGTTACACCACCAAAGTCAAAAGCAACACTTGATAAAAGTGTTGGCAATTTTTTTCCATTTCTAAACAAGTAAACACACTTAAAAAAAAGTAACATTTATTCAACTTTTTTTTAATGTCAAAAGTTACTCTATTATTAAATCCAATTCAAAAATTAAACAAGTTCGATAAAAAATTGAGCTCTCAGTTGATTAACGTAGTAGTTGAGAACAAAGGAATTTCTTTTCAAGTCGTAAATCTTGAAAATTATTAATCATTTCCACATCAGTAACATGCGTATTATTAAAACATTGTTTTATTTCCTTTCAAATGTTTATTATTAAGCCTATAAAAACAAGAAAAAAGCAAGAAACTAATTTTGTGCGAGAAATATAAAAAAAAGTCGGGAACAATTTTGAAAAACGCCGCGAAGATGTTATTGGCTAGCAGACGACACACGAGTAATTGCAATCAGCTGATTGGTTTTGGCAATTTTCTCCTGTCGCTCGCTCGCTCTTTATTTCTTTTTTATTCTGCACACGTGTGTGTGTGTGCATGTGTATATTTTGCACCAGCTAGCAACGCACCAACACTGGTGCAGTTATTTTTAGTTTCCGAATGTGTTGGAGTGAACAATTTTCGAGCACGTACACACATGTATTTTGGCAGTGTTGTGTTGTTGACGCCGCGCGTGTGCTTCATTTTCCGTACACAAAACTCGGATAATTTTTTCCCGAGAGCTTTCTAATCTGTCCGATTCATTTTGCCAAGACTGTCAAGTGGACAAAGCTAATGAAAATCTCGAGTTTTTCAAGCAATTTAGAGTGGAAAATCGTGTTTGGAGAGCCCTTATTGTTTTCGGTTTCGCGTTCCACCTTCAAGTCGGCGGCGAAGGTTGATTGATAAGCCGCGATCTTGCTTATTTTTCTTGGTAATGTAATTTGTGTTTTCGGTTAGTGCGGCTATTCTTTCCACGAGTCTTATTTTCCAGAGATTTCCTGCTCATTTTCACATTGACGATGTCGGCTCAGTAAATTAAATAGTGATCGCAAGTTAAGTGTGCGTCTTTCGCCGCGAAAAAAAAAAGAGAAAAGTAGCGACCGACGTTTTTCGCGATTTGTGGTTAGACACGTAAAATTCGATAAATTGACATCGGCAACATGAATTTCGCGTGCAAGTGTCTCAATGTAAGCATTAAATCGAGAAGTGATAAACTAGAAAGGGTCAATGTCGAAGACATCGTTGGATTAACTCCTGCCGAAAAACTCGACGCCTTCTTTCAAGAGGTCAGTTCTTTTTATTAATTATTTTATTATTGATCCTGTTTATTGGCCAATTTAGTCAGTCTCTCGATAAGAAAAAACGGTCATTTTCTTCTTTCTCAATTCCTTTTTATTTTTTCTCTTTTTGAATTTAAACGAAAACAATTTGAACCTTCGTGGCATTCCTTTGTTTTGATTTAACGGTTTTTGAATTTCGAACGTGTTTTTTCAAATATTTTTTTTAAACTGTTTATGTGCGTTTTTTTAAGTGTTGAGTATTTTCTTTAATTTTCCCAAGTGATAATTTTTGAAAATTTCTTTTATTTAAGTTATTTTAAGTAAGGAATTTTAATTTTCGACAGCTTTTAAATTTTTGGAACGCCATTTTTATAAATACAATACACTTTTTTTGTGTTTCGAAAATATTGATTGTGAATGTTTTCTTTTCTTAAATTGAATTGTATTATATTGTAAAAGAAATAATGTTGAGAAATGATTTACTTAATGTGTTTTAATAAGGATAATAAAAAATTCGATTAATTTTTAATTGGTTTTTAAAATTTTTTATTTTTTACATAAATTATAGGTAGGTGCATAGGAAATGAATAATAATTTTTCTACTTTTATCACATTTGGAGAAAAATGTACAATAAAACTGTTTTGTTATCGACATTAAATTGTATTTTTTTAAAGTTCGTTTTACCTTTTATTTATTTTTTTTTCTTTTGTTAAAAAATGATCTATTTTCGTAATAAACAAAAGTGTATTATTATTAACAATAAATAATATATTTATCATTTTTTATCAAGTTTTTCGGTATTCTCATTTGACAAATTTTTTTATACAAAATGAAAACAGTTTATTAATTTAATTATTAGTTAACTAGATAAATATTTTAAAATTTAAATATAATATTTAAATATATATAGAACAAGTTTTATTTAAATAAGATGGCATTTAGAAAAATGCTAAATTGAAAACAATATTTAAAATTTAATATAAATAATTAAAAATTGGAGAAAATAATTCCAAAAGGATAAAAAAATTTTTAAAATGATAAAAACAATTGTATATTGAAAAAAAATTGGAAATTGAGAGAAATAATAGAAAATTGAATAAATAACTGTTTGAAAAAAATAATTAAAAATCGGAGAAAGTAATTGAAATGTGATAAAAATAGAAAAAAATTAAAGAAAACAATTTTAAATTGTGTAAAATAACTGAAAAAATTACAGAATATATATAAAAAAAAAGATAACTTAAAAAATGATGAAAATAATTGAAAATTGAAGAAAATAATCCTAATTTGAGAAAAATAATTGAGAAAACTACAGAATATATATTTAAAGTAAAAAAAATTTATTGAAAATCAAAGATCTTAATTCAAATTATTTAAAAAAACACAATTAACATTTTAAAAAAGTAAAAGAAAATTAAATAGAAATTAAACCATCAAAAACGTTTTTTTAATATTGAAAAATGAATAGAAAATTATATATAATTGAAAACATTGAAGCGGATGATTAAAATTGCATTAATAATGATACTGAAAAAATTAATTGTAATTTGTTGAAGATAATTAAAATTTGTAAAAATAATTGAAGAATCTTGAAAGAAATTAAAAATACATTTTTCAATAATTAACAAATAATGAAATGGATTTAATGTTGAAGAAAATAATTAAAACTGAAAAAGCAATTAAAAAAAAATTAAAGAAAAAAATAATTGACATTTGCGGAATGTGGATTTGAAATTTAGGAAAATAATTGAAAAATCATTGAAAATGCTTGAAAAGTGATAATAACAGTTGAATATTGTTGTAAATAATTGAAATCATAATAATCAAGAATTTTTACAAATTATACATTTTTAAATCATTTCAAATTTAGTATTATTTGAAGCGTGGATTAATAGAATTTTTAATCATTCTTTGATAATAATTGTTTTTTAAATACAAAACACAAAATTGTATAAACTGCAAAAAGACGAAAATAATGTATTTCATAAATTAGAATAATAATTAATTTTCGACATTTATATTTTTCAGTAACTCATTTGTCTATTTTTGTATGAATTTTTTTATTTAAATGAATACAATTAAAAAATCAAAATAATTTGTTTGTTAATGTTTTGATAAAGTAAATTTTTAGGCTTATAAAACTCAAATTATTTTTTATAACAAAGGTAAATTGAAAGAAAAATATAAAAAATGGATTTATTGGCTTAAATAGTTAAAAAGCTAATTAAATAATGTTTAAAAATGTTGATAATTAAAAAAAAGTCACATAATTTGTACAAAGTTAATTAATAATTAACTAAAAAATGTCGAGAATTAAATTGTCTTCAATTGAGCTTGTTTTACTTTTATTTATGAATCCAATAATATCGAGCATGATAAAATGGAATGAAATTTTTTCAGGGCGTTGCAACGGTTCCTGAGCTCGAGGTTATAACAAAGGAACAAGCTGCGTTACTTGAATGCAAAAATATAGGCTCTTGGACGACCCATTACTGTTGTAATTGTTCAATGTACACGCACGCGGTCAATTCTGAAGATGGAACGGCTATTATTTTGATCAAGACAAATATGATTGTAAGTTGCTCGAAACCAGTTAATTAATTAAATAAATACCTACCAAACCAACAACTTGTAAATTAAATTCTTTATATTTTTTGGCACATTCGAAAATAAATAAAATAGACATCAATTATTAGAAAAAGGAATTTAATTTACTATTTTTTACATAAACTAAATATAAGGAAGCATGTTTTTTTTCTTTTTATCAAATGCACGAAAAAACGTATTTTTCTCTCAAACTTTTCTACATACCTACAATCGCTTCATTTGCATAATTTTATTTTTCATGCACTTATCTCTCCCTAATTCGTATCGTAGCCAAATCAAAACGAAGCGGAAAACAAGCTTAAATTGAAATAAATTATTTTTAGCCTCGTCATTAAACAATTTTCTCAACTTTTCCAATGATTATCTTTCCAATCTAATCTTCTGAGTCGACACTTAATTGTTAGTGCACGGTATAATTTAAAAAAAAAAGGTGGGTATGTAAAGTGTATCAGCTATTTTTAAAATGTTATTCAATATGCTTTAAATAATTATGTTTGTGAATAAAATACTTTCATATTGTTTTGACAGTGTTTAAAAAAATTTTATTTATAAATTTGTTTATTCAGTGTTTTAAGTTTTTCTTACACTTTCAAATTTGTAACATTTTCTGCAATTTTTTTCTTTTTTCCAATTTTTTTGTTTTTTATACTGGGTTGCTACGGTTCTGGAAAATCTGGAATTGTCGATGGAATTTTTTTGTAGTCAGGCAAAACCTGGTAAAGTCAGGGAATTTTATAAAATGTTGTTTTAAAAAATTAATTCAATTGATTTCTCTTTTTATGATTTCAATCAGTTATATTTCATTTAAAATAAGTTGAAAATTGATGAATTGTCGGTGACTTTTAACTGATTGATCAATAGAAAATAATTGAAATTTTCAATGCTGTTACTGAAATTGAAAATTATTTTCATCTTCATCAATCAGTGAAAAATTAAGGATAATAAAATAATTTTAGACTGATTGCCTGTGAAATTCCATGGATTAAAATCATGAATAGAGAGTGATTTTCAATATAAAATTATTATCCTTAAATTTTAGAATTATTCTTCAATTTTATTAATTATTTTATTCTGTTGTCGATTATTCCCGACAGCTTTCGAATTTTTTTGTCAATTGTCAATTATTTTCTTTAATATTTAATTATTCATTTTGTAATTTTTCTTTTAATTATCAATTATTTTCGGAAAATTTTAATTTAATTCTTTAATTTCTAATTTTGTTCTCCAATTTTTAATTATTTTCTTCAATTCTCAATTATTTTCTTCAATTTTCAATTATTTTATTCAATGTTCAATAATTTTCGTCTTTTTACAATTATCAATTATTTTTTTGAAATTTCAATACATTTCTGTAAATATCTTCTTCAATTTTCATTTATTTTCTAAAAATGTTTCTATAATTATCTTCAGTTTTCAATTGATAATTTATTATTCTACTTCAATTTTATGATTATTCATTAATTTTAAAAGAAATTTGTTCGAATGCCGATTATTCTCTGAATTTTTTGAGTTTTTTTTTTTGTTTCATTATTATTTTTTTTAGTAGTTAATTATTTTTGTCAATTTTTATTTAATCATTTTCGTCATATTGTAATTGTTCTTTTAATTATCAATTTTTTTCTTGACTTTTCCATTTACCTAATTCTTTAATTTCCAATTCCCTTCTTCAATTTTTAATTATTTTCTTCAATTCTCAAATATTTTCTTTAATTTTCAATTGTTTTTATCGATTTTCAATTAATTCCTCAACATTCAACAATTCTCGTACCTTTTTAATTATTTTTTTCACTCATAAAAATTGTTTTAAAATTCCAATTCAATTTTAGAACTATTCTCTTCAATTCTCAGATATTTTCTTCAAATTCAAATTCCTCCTATTAATTTTCAATTATTTTCTTTAATATTAAAAAATTACCGCCTTTTTTCTGTTATTTTTTTTTATTATCATTAATTTTCTTTAATTTTTATTTCCATTCTTAACTTTTTAAATTGTTTTTTACTATATTCTTTAAATTCCAATTCCAATCTTCAATTTTGAATTCCTTTCTTCAATTATCAATTATTTTTTTCAATTACAATCATTTTTTTTCGATTTGTAATCCAATTGTTAAATGTGCAATTATTTCCTATAATTTTCTTAATTTTTCAGATTGCAATTATTTTATTTATATTTAATATTTCATTTTTAATATTTCAATTATTTTTTTAGTTGTTTATTAATCTAGTCATTTTTTGAATGTTGTATTCAATTGTCTATTGTTTTCGTCATATTTCAGAAATTCTCTTCAATTTTTCATTTATTCTTGTCATTTTTCAATTATTTCTTTCAACTATTAATTTTTCCCCAAATTTTCAATTATTTTCTACAAAATTTTCAATTTACGATTATTTTTCTTAAATTTTATACTTATTCTTTAATTTTTAAAATTATTTTATTCTGTTGCCGATTATTCTCGACAGTTTTCTAATTTTTCTTTTAATTATCAATTATTTTCTCAAAATTTTAATTCAATTCCTTAATCTTTAATTTGATTCTTCAATTTTTAATTATTTTCTACAGTTTTCAATTATTATTTTTCAATTTAAAATTGCAGTCTTCAAATTTAAATTATTTTATTCAATATTCAATAATTCTCACCTTCTTTTAATTATCAATTAGTTTTTCAAATTTGAATTCAATTCTTAAATTTTCAATTTATTTCTTCATTTTTTATTATTTTCTCCAAATTTCAATACCATTCTTCAGTTTTCAATTATTTTCTTCTATAATTCATGATTTTCAGCTTTTTTAATTACTTTTTTCAATTTTTAATTATATTCTTTAAATTTCAATTTCATTCTTTAATTTTCAATTTTTTTCGATTTTCAATCCTATTTAATTTGTAATCATTTCCAACAGTTATTCCTGTAATTTTCTCAATTTCTTAAATTAAGTAATATTTCTTGTTTAATTTTTTCAATTATTTTTTTCAGTTGTCTATTAATTTAATCATTTTTCGAATTTTGTTTTTAATTGTCAATTTTTTTGTATTATTTTTCAGATATTTTTTTCAATTTTTCAATTATTCTCGATATTTTTCATATATTTCTTACAATTATCAATAATTTTCTTCAATTTTCAATTATTTCCAACAATTTTTTCAATTTTTTTGTTCGGTTGTGTATTAATTTAGCCATTTTTGAATTTGGATATATTGTACATCATATACGTCATTTTTCAGATATTTTCTTCAATCTTATAATTATTCTCGTATTTTCATTATTTATTGCATTTGCAAGAATTTCTCTGAAACTGTTTAATTTCTATACTACAATTTTTAATGATTAAGAAACACCTATAATTTGGTATTGTTTTTTACATTTTTTCATTATCTTTTAATTTCTTGATGAAGGTTCGTGTACAATGTACATTATCAGACTAAAATCGATGAAAACAAATAAATTAGAACAGTTTCTTAAAACTTTAATTTTCTTCATTTAAATTCTCATTTGTTGAAAAAGTTTCTTCATCGTTATTATTGCTTTAGTTTCTAAATCCTTAAATAATTTCTCTATTTTTTCTTTTATTTTTAAATAGAAATGAAGCATTCTGAATGCTTAAAACAGCTCTTCTAAGCATTTTTTTTAAATCAATTAATATTTAAATAACGAGTTAAGTATTAATTATTAAAGGAAAATTGCAGTTTTTGATCGAGGAATTTGAAAATGATGATTCGCTAGACATAGAAGTTGTTTTATGCAAATGAAAATTCGGTTTAATAAAAATTGAGACAAGCAGACACATGTTGAATTGTGAATACTTTTAAACTGAATGAAATATTGTATAATATTGATTAATGAAAAATTTGTTATTTTTGCAGATGTCGGAAGAAGAGATGGAACAGATAAAATCGTCGCCCAACTACAGTTCAGTCTTTAGGATAGTAATTGACCGGAAGAAGTTAAACGACTTGGATTCGTTCTTGCCGCCGGTTACGTTCCCTGGTAAGCTTTGGCTCTCTTTATCCTTAATTCTACAAGCGCCAAGAATAGAAACTCTATTGAAACTCTCCGAGTGCTCGGTAAATTGTCTCTTTTTCCTTTTGTTTACAGTATCACAGATTCCAAGTGGCCTACAAAATGCTCTGCGGACCCTCCAACAGCAGCTCCAAGCGGCCATCAACCGCGAAACACAAATAATCGATGACAAAATTCACGCTTATACTATGGAGCAGCGAAAAATTTTGGAAAAATTTCAAGAACAGGCTTTTATGGATCATCGATTGTTGAGCAGGTGATTTAGTAATTCCGATTACAATCTGAATTTAAATTACATTTTATTTAGTTGATAAATATTAAAAAAAAGCGTATTTGAAAGCAATAGTAATAGGTCTCTAGAGTAATTGAAATTAAAGTGAGAAATTTGTTTTAGGATGATTTGTAAAAAAGAGGAGAAGCCGAAGATTGTTGCAAAATCCCGAAAGCGAGCGAAAAATTTGAAGACGAGCGACTCTAGTTCAATACCTGCAAGGCCGCCAAGCGAAACGAGTTTGAGCGACAATACCGGCTTCAGCGGTTCCACAATAATGTCACAACACACAGAACCCTCCATAAATTCCAATCTAGTAAGTGTAACAAGTCTCTTTTCGACTAAATATAATATATTATTACCTATTGTCAACTATTCTCAATCATTCAACAACTGCAAACTAACTTAACTTGAGGATTCTTAATTTAAGATCCTTGGCTTTAATTATTAAAGTTCTACGAGAACTTTAATACGCACTACCCGTTCACATCAATTTCTTGTCCACTTTACTAGCACTTGTATTCTTCACGATCACTTCGATTTAATTTGAATTCCATTTCAAGTCCGCTTCGCATCCACTTCATTTTCGCCTCAAGCGTACTTCACTTACATTTTCTTACCACTTAAAATCCATTTTGCTTCCACTTCAAGTCCATTCCACTTCCAGTTCGCTTTAACTTCAAACCCACTTCAAGTCCAATTCCTTCTATTTCGCTTCCACTTTAGTTCTACTTCAAGTCCACTTCCTTTTCCATCTCATTTCAATTCCACTTCAAGTTTACTTCAAGTCTACTTCACTTACATTTCGCTTTAACTTCAAACCCACTTCAAGTCCAATTCCTTCTATTTCACTTCTATTTCGCTTCCACTTTAGTTCTACTTCCAGTCCACTTTCTTTTCCATTTCATTTCAATTCCACTTTAAGTTACCTTCCTTCCATTTCACATCTATTTCGCTTCCGCTCCAAGTCTACTTCACTTACATTTCAATTCTACTTAACGTTCACTTCAAATCCACTTCTTTCTATTTTGTTTCCACTTCAAATTAACTTCAAACCCACTTCCTTACATTTCAGTTCCATTTCGATTCCACTTTAGTTCTACTTCAAGTCCACTTTCTTTTCCATCTCATTTCAATTCCACTTCAAGTCAACTTCCTTCTATTTCACTTCTATTTTGCTTCCACTTAACTTCCACTTCAAATCCACTACTTTCTACTTCTCCTCCACTTTAATTCCATTTCATTCGCCCCCACGTAAAATTAATAAAAATTAAATTTTTTAATCCATCAATTGGCAACTATATTTAAAATTTTTATTTGTTTTTGTTAGAAAAAATTATTTTTTTAAATTAGAGCTACTGGACCATTTAATACTACATTTAAGGAAAATACAATTATTTCAATTTTAAATTTTAATAACCCAGAGATGAAGCTTTTGAATTTAAAAATGAAAAAATAAAATAGAAAATACGATAATACAAATAAAATGAAAATGTTAAATGGTAAAATTTAATCTTAAAATTGTTTAATTGAAAACGAGATATACCAAAATTTAAAATAAGATAAAATAATATAAAAATTAAAGTAAAATTTATCGCAACTATTAAAACAATAAATTCGTGAAATGAAAGTTTGTGAAAAAATGTAGGTATTATTCTGTGTTTAATTTTTTTAAATTGTCTAAACAAATATTAAATTTTTATTTTTTTATAAAAACGACACAAACAAATTAATTTTAAAAAAGTTGAATACATATTTAGGTATGTAAAACATTTTTTTCCTGTAAAACAAAAGATTGTTTATTGCGTTGCAATTTAATGAGAAAGCAACTGTAGAAATATGTATACTTTTTTTCGTATTTTATTATGTTACCAAGACGAGGAGGCTACTTTTTCCCACAATTTTTGTGTCAAAATAAAATGCAAAACTTGTTCTCACAATTGTAAATATTTATTTACAACCGATTGTAACTTTTTTTTTAGGAAAAAATAACTTGTACTTCTGATTTTTATTTTTTTTTTTTAATAAATATAAGTTTAATCAATTTGAATTTATATCCCTTAAAACTTTGATGTCTCAAAATTTCCATCAATACAAATTCCCAATCAAATTAAACTAATATTTATTCAAATGACTAACAAGTCAAACTAAAAAACCTAACATTAATATAAGTATCTTTATTTTTTGGTCTGAAGGATTATAATATAGATAAAACTTAGTCAACTTATTGACATTACGATAAAAAAGAATTGCATTGTTATCAAAAAAATATTGTAATGGGAAATATTTTTTTATCAGCGACATTCTCAGAAACAAATTAAGTATTAAAGTAAGCGTAAACAAAATGCGTATTAAAAACAATATTTTCTTCAAAATATTGTAAAAAACATTAATTTTTATACAAATTCTAATTTATTCAAATTTCAAACTAAATTTGTTTGTACAATAAAAATCTTAAAAGTAGTTTCTTTTTCACTTTTGAAAATTATTTGTCATGATGAAAAATTTAATTTTTCTTATTTCTGTCAAAAATTTGTTTAACGATTGTGTATGGAACTACATAGAAAAAGTCTTTTTTGATTTTTAAGTTTGTTTATGTTCAGGTAGTTAAATAAATTTTTGAAAGTTGAATGAATCACGAAAATTATTATACTACATTTATAATAATTGGTTAATTGTTATTTTATTTAAAATCTTATTTACAGAATGGACACACTGATAAAACAGATTCAGTGAGGCCCCGCCGAAGGGAGCCAAGCAGCTTCGACGCTGAGGCTCTTTTTCTACTCGAGGGAATGGATGATATTGTTTATTCAGACGATTGTCTACTCTCTTCTGATCTGGAATCAGATACCGATGGTAAATTAATTTATAATATTAAATCTTGATTTGGTGTATTATATACTTTTTTTGTCTATTATTTCCTTTGGGAGACTAGGAACACGATTTTTTACTCATAAAGACACACATTTTCGGCAAGAATATATATATATATACCTATATATATATATATATATTGTTTTTTTTTTTTTTTTGTGAAAAACAATATTTTTTGTCCTTGGTTTGATATATATCGATTCCACTTGACATTAAGTTTATTCCTGATTCACTTTAACTTTAAATGTACAGCTACTTGCTATGAACGACGAACCGACGGACGGACAGATACCAAAATCTCGTTATATAAATGTTTCGGCTCTGGGCCACGAAACCCTAAAAAGGACTGACAATTTTTTTTACAGAAATATTGTTCAATAAATTCGAAAGGAAATTACAGATTTGTTTGTAGATTGAAATCTAGATTTATAAAAAAGGCAATATTTATTTTTTAAATTATACATTAATTTAAAAGGGTGTTTCAAGGATAATAGTTTTTCGGTGACTTGTTTCCTGAAAAACTAAATTTGTAATAAAAAAGATTCATTTACTGATTTACACAAAATTTAAATTTGATAAGGAATCCAAAACTAATCATTTATATTTAATAAAGTTAATATAAAATTCGCTGTTGCAATTTTTTAAAATATTTCAACCTATCTTTCTTTAATATTGCTAATTTCTAATTTCTTGTATTTTTTTCCTTTTGACTTAGTCAAATTGTCACTTTTGTATATAAAAAATTTATTTTTTTAATATGTTGTATAAAAATAACTTGGTCGAATTTCACACTAAAAAAACAAACCTTTTCTTAGAATAATTTTATCAATTTAAGGACCTCATTTACTCAGAATTGCTGTGATTCCAAATTCTATTAAAAGCTTTTATTGCTTTTTTTTTAAATGTGTTTACTGGCGTTATTAATATTTGGTTTTTCTTTTAAAAACAGAGTCAATTAAAAACGAAGGAACACATATCCCAAGAAGTCAAAAAAGAGGCTATCCAATGTTAGCGAAATCCTTACCAGTCAGCGTACCTGATTTCCGACCATTTGATAGGCGCTTGCCACATGATGAAGATGACGAAAAAGTAAGTTTTTATTCCTGTAAAATTTCAATTTTTTAACGTTTATTTATTATATTTTTTAGTGTTAAATTTCATGAAAAATAACTTGCAATTTTAATAAATAATTGCTTTTTTATTATAAAAAAGATATTCAGCAACTTGATGGACATGAGTTTTCCAACATTTGAATATTTAAAATTAGTTTCAAAATGTAAAAAATTTAATTTTCTCGAAATAACCGCTTCTATATTTTTTAAACTTAATTTACTTGTTTCTAAATCCGTATCAGTAAAATTGTTGAAAGTTGTTTTTAAAATACACTCGAAACTTTGATAAAATTTAAGTATTAGTCAATTTTACATTTTTTGAATATAAATAAAATAATAATCATCAAGTTCTTTATTAAAATTTCTAAAAAATTCAATTTCTCTTTAAAATCTGCGAAACTAGTTTATCTAGATAAATATAATAGTTTTTCAGAGTTTTTTACTTTACATTTTTAAAAAATATCTTGAAATTAAAAAAAAGCTAATTGAGATAATTTCTCACACAAATTATTTAAGCAAACAATACATTCTCTACATTCCCGACGTTTTTTATCTGAATAATTCATAATATTCTCTTTGCAAGGCTTTGAAAAATACATTCTTTAAATTTTTATAAAATCGTTCAACACATTTCTCAGAAATCTTTATTTAAAATTTCTAAAAATAAAATAAATAAATTTTAATTTAAATTCTTTAAAATAGAAAAGAATAATTGAAAACGAATAAAATGATGTATTTTGATAAAAGTAAAAACTTGATAATTTACGACAATCATAAAGTTTTAATTATATTTTTAAACGTAAAGATTACATTTTTTTATGAAAGCTATTCCAAAAATGTAAAATAAATAAATGAATTTACTACAATTTACAGATTTGAAATTTAAAAAATATTTTATTATATTATTATTATAATATATATCAATGTAACAAGATAATGACCGAAATGTTTGAAAATTTTTAATTCAGGATTCTTGAAAAATTCCTGAACAGATTTTAGAAATTTTTATAAAAGAATTTAGCAAAATTGTTGAATATTTTAGAAATTCTAATAAAGAACTTGAGAAAAATGTCAGTAAGTGAATATTTCTGACCTTTTTTTATTTGTTATAAAAGAGATTAAAAGCAGAAAGTGTATTTGAAATTAAAATTATTTCTTATCTTTGTTTGATCTCTTAATATTTTTTTAAATTTCAATTATTTAATCACTAGAAACATTAACTTTGCATTGTTGTTAATCATTTATTAATCATAACGGTTGCAAATAATTGCAAATTGAACAACTAGATTAAAAAACGAAAAAAATAATTGAAATTGAAGAAAATAATAAAAAATTGAGGAAATAAATTAAAGAATTAAATTAAAATTTGAAAAAATAATTTATAGTTGAAAAAAAATTACAAAATGACGAAAATAATTGACAGTTAAAGACGAAATTAAAAAATTCGCTAGAATAATACACAACCGAACAAAATAATTTAAAAAATGAAAGAATAATTATAAAATTTTAAGATAATAATTGAAAATTGCGGATAATAATGAATAATTCAGGGAAATAGTTGAAAAATGACGAGAATAATTGAAATATTGAAGAAAATATGTGAAAAATTACTAGATTAATAGACAACTGAAAAAAATAGTTGTAAAAATTAATCAGAAAATATTAAATCAAAAAAAAAAAATAATAATTGCAAATTAAAAAATTAAGAAAATTATAGGAATAATTGTTGGAAATAATTGCACATTTAATAATTGGATTGAAAATAGAAAAAAATAATTGAAAATTGAAGATAGCAATTAAAAATTAAAGAGTGGAATTGAAATTTATTATTTATGGAATACCTATACTTAAAAAGTGAAAAAAAGTAAATGAAAAAAGCCGAGATTTAATGAATATAGAAGGAAAAAATTTTAAACTGAAGAATGGAAATAAAAATTAAAGAAAATAGTTAAACAATATGTATTTAAAACTAACTAACTTTAATATTAAAGAAAATAATTGAAAAGTGGAATTTAAATATGATGAAAATAACTGAAAATTAATAACATTTTCATATATAATAAAACTATAACCAGTATGCTTACATATAATCAAAATGATAATCAGTATGCTTTCGTTTCTGATGATAGAATAAATTTATGAAGTAAAATTGTAATTTGCAGGATTCCTTATATTCAGGCTGCTAAAATTTGTATAACTGTGTTTTATTTTATTATTATTATTATTATTATTATTATTATTCTTTTTTTTCATCTTTTTCAAATGTAATAAAGGGGATTTCCCCGTTTATATATTAAATAAATAAATAAATAAATAAATAAAATTGAAGAGAATCAGTAGTTCTAGAATTGAATAATTGAATTGAAATTTTAAAATAATTTTTATGAGTAAAAAAATTAATTGAAAAAATACGAGAATTATTTAATATTGAGCAATTAACTAAAAATCGATAAAAATAATTGAAAATTAAAGAAAATATTTGAGAATTGAAGAAAATATTTAAAAATTGAAAAAATAAATTGAAGAATGAAATTCAAGATTAAAGAATTAAATTGAAATTTTAAAAAAATACATAGTTGATAATTAAAAGAAAAATTACAAAATGACTAAAATAATTAAATATTAAAGAAAATAATTGAGAAATGAGGAAAAAATTGACAATTGAAAGAAAAATTCGAAAAGTTGCGAGAATAATTGGCAACAGAACAAAATAATTTAAAAAAATTAAAGGTTAAATTATAAAATGTAAAGAGAATAATTGTATATTGAAAACTGTTGAAAATTATAGAAAAAAGTATACATTTATTGATTTAGTTTCTTTTTTTGATTGTCAATTATTTTTTACATTTTCCTACTTTTTTTTCTTTAATTTCTAAATGTTTTTTTAAATTTCTTATATATTTTTTCGTCTTTTAGTTATTTGTTTATATTTTAAATAATGTTTGTTTTTCTAGAGAGTTTTAACATTTTGACAAAAATAGTTTTATTTGTCTCTTGTACGTGAAAAGTAATTTTTCTTTCTTTTAAATAAGCTACTTTTTTTTTATTTTTATCATTCAATTATAATTCATCCATATCGAAATTTGGAGAAATGGTTATTCTGTCATTTAAAATTCTAAAATAAATGAGGATTTTGCTGAATTGAAATTTGGTTAAATTATTGGGGAATGAAATAAAAATGAAATTTGTGTTTTTAGGAATCGATGGATCCACTTGATCCGCACAATATTCGAGCTTCCATCAAGGCACTGGCAAAGAGTGTTCATGGCGACCCAGTCTTTGGAGATTTGCCTCGACCCCGATTTTCAACTCAAATCTGACTGGAGAAAATTGCCGAATCACTTGACCGAATCACTAGTTTAGCCTCGTGAAAATAAGTGTTGTTCCTTACTGCTAATATTGTTACTGTATTGTCAATCAATCGTCATTCACCGATCCATCTACTTTTTCCCTCTCTTCTTTCTTATTCATAGTTTTTTAACTGCTTTAACAGTTTGATAAAATTTCTAGAAAAGTGATATACATATTATATATTATATTATAATGATAAGATGTGATAGGCTGCTGCGTATTTTCTACCATTATTATTATCTACCTATCCTCCAACAATATTATATAGCAGATTTTTCAAAAATTTTGATCGACTTTTAAAGATGATGATGATTATGTAGCTAGTCTCTAACTCGATTATTTCGAGCCAGAACAGACCAATCATCTCAATTTATGTTTCTTATTCGTCTGCGAAAAGCAATTATTGAGAAACTAAAAATATTCGTTTTTTTACCAATTGAACAAATTGTTACTTTATTTTCTTCGTCTCGAAGCCGTTAATGTTTAATATAATTACTCAGTTTTTCAATAAAATACAAGATATTATACTTTTTAATAATTCTCATCTTATTCTTTCTCTACATTTTAATTTACCTTAGGTATATTACTTGCATTTCTTTAACTATCTTCAAACTATATGTATCTATTATTATTTATGATGAAAATTTTTATCAAGTGGAATTTAATTTTTAAGCAATTTTATATATTTAGATATAGACACAAAATTAGTTAAATTCAATTAATTTCAAAGAGATTGTTTCAACATATACGCATTAACACGGTTTTTTTTTTAAAAAAATTTTTTTCCAATTCCACCTCAAACTAAAAAGTGATTTTTACCATTTTATATAAAATAAACATATTTTTGAAACTACGTACAGCTTTTGTTATAAAAAAAATTGTAAATATTTTAAATATACAATACTTAAACATAAATGAAACAAATTTAATAAGAAGTTTATTAATAAAAAATTGTTGAAAATAAATGAAAATTCTGAAAAATACAATTGACATTTCAGAAAGAAATTTAATATTTAATATAGTAATCGAAACTACAAATATTTTTAATAATTGAAATTTGAGGAAAAGAACTAAAATTTACAGAAATGAATTCAAGAAAGAAAAGATAAAAGGAAAAATTTTAAATTAAAAGAAATCAATTAGAGAAAGAAGAAACTGGTTTTAAAAATGAAGAAACTGATGAAAAAATAATTAAAATAATTATTACCTATATGCATTGAAGAAATTTATTGAGAAATGTAATTGCAATTTAAAGAAAATGTTTTAAAATTTAAAAAAATAATTTAAAAATTACGAAATAAATTAAGAAGCTTTTAATTTAAAATTGGAGGAAGAAAGTTTTTCAATTATTGAACATTATAATTAAAATTAGAGAAATCAATTTAAAAATAAAGAAAGCAATTAAACATAGACGAATATAATCGAAAAACTGAAGAACGCAATTCAGAATTGAAGAGAATAATTCAACATTTTTTTTATTTATCTCTTCCTGTAAAAAATTATAAAAAGAATAATTGAAAAATAGAATTAATATTTCAAGATAGAAATGATTAAAATAAGTGATTATGAAAGATTATAACTGAAAATTTTTCATGAATTTTAATTAGATTTTCAAAAAATTAATTGAATGAAGAAGACGTAATTGAAATAGACTTGAGATTTGATCACATTAATTGAAAAGATTGGGAAGAATATAATTGTAATTTAAAACAGATAAATAAATAATTAAAAAAAAATTTTTAATTCTTTTTTCATTTCTTTTTCCATTTATTATTTAGTATTGATAAAAAAATCTAATAAGGTAGAAAATAATGGAAAGATTTAATAGATATATTGTAATTGAAAATTGAAGGACAAAATTAAAAAAAAAATTTAATATCATTGAGTTTTGAGAAATCAATTTAAAATTTACAAAAATAATAGAAAAAAAAGAAAATAATTAAAAATTGTGGAAAATAATTGAAGAAATTGAAGAAAATAACTAAAATTTGAGGAAAATAATTTAAAAATTCGAAGAACATAATTGAAAGAATTGAAAAATATATTTGACATTTCAAGAAAATTAATAAAAATGTAACCCAAGAATTAAAAAATAATAATAATAATTATATATTTCATTTGAAGATGGAAAAATACAAAAAAAAAATGAATCCTATTATAGATGACAATATTTGAAAATATTGCTATGAATAATTAAAACTTGCATTAATAATTAAAAATTGAAGAAATTCTTTGAAATACATTGAAAAATGGCGAAACTAATTTAAAATTACATTAAAGAAGTGAGTATTCATAAAATTAGTTTTAAAAAGATTGAGGGAATATAATTTTTTATTTATTTATAATTATTCAAGAGAAGAAAAAATCCCTCTTTTTTACAATAAGTACTGACATAATAGATTTGATTATATTAAATTAAATTGTGTTTTATATAAAATGAAATTCAAGCCAAAGTGATTACAATAAAAGTCTACATAAAATCCAGAACATTTGAGTCATCGCCAATGAAGGTATAGGTAAATTAGAAATAAATCTGTTCAAAGTGTCGTAAAAAAAACTTTATTATTGTAAAAATTTGCCTCTTTACAATTATAATTATTTGAAGAAAAAAATAGAATATGAAATTATAAAGATAATACTTAAATTAATTAGAATTTTTAAAATGAAAAAAATTAATGGACAAATTTAGAGGATTCTAATTAGAAATTGAAGGATTAATGAAAAATAAAGAAAATAATTAAAAACTGAACAAAATAAGTAATTGAAGAAATTAGATAGGAAAATAATTGAAAATATATATTAATGAATATATATTCGAAATAGAAGAAAATCATTTAAAATCGAAGAAAATTTTACAGAAAAAGTTAAAAATATAAGTTGAATTTTTAAGAAAATAGAGAAAAGTTTAATCAAATACCTAATTGAAAAAATACAATCTTAAAATGAAAAAAGAGGACAATAACTTGATGTTTCTTATAATTTCTTTTTTGTTTTTCAAAAACAAAATCTTCTTTGTTTCGTTTTTGATTCTGTAAGGCGCCATTTTTAACCAATAAGATTCTGATGATTCTGCTGAACAAAAATTGCTATTTGCTGACAACCTAACCTTAAATTTTCATTCCGCTTTCCAATTTCCGTTGGAGCTGGCCGAAGCGTGTTTCTATTTTGGCGGATTTTGGCGTCTTTATCTTTACTCTTTTTATCTCAGCATCAAAATCACGTCTTTTTGTTATATTTAAGTTATCATTTCCTGTATAACGTATTTGTGTTTTGTAAATTTACCACTTGTTTTGCATAGTTTAATATTTAATTTAAGTGTTTATCGTGAAAAAGTGTGAAATGTTCGTTTTATTTCGCGCAGTGTTTAAACAAAAAGCTTGAAATTTTTCCGAGTTGACTCTTGTTTTATTATACAAAAACCAATGTAATTTTAGCACATTTATAGAAATTGCTTACATTTTAGAAAGAAGTGAACACATAAAAATGTCTAAAAAAGTTCCAGTTACTCAAAAGAGTCTACAACCTAGTATGAAAGACATTTTGGATAAATTGAAGAAAAAGGAGACTATGTCTTCGAGGTGAGTTTTGTGCTTTATTCACGATAAAGGTTAGAATTGATTTTATAAACAATGCATTTTTCACGAAAAGTTCAAACAAAATTCATTCTTATTATTTAAATTGTCGAATTTTAATAAGTTTTCATTTTCAAATATATATTTTGTTTGGAATTTTCATCTATCATAGTTGTTTTCTTTTAAAAACATGAACATTTTTTGATTAGAAAACAAAAGAATTCTTTCAAATATATAATGGGTTTTTAAAATATTTATTGTGTATTTTTGTATATTAAATTTTTAAAATTTACTTTTTATGAATTTTAATCTTACTTTTTACAATTCAAAATTTTAAGAACAATGCTATGTTTTTTAGATTTTTAAGTCGGACTTTCTGTCCAGAAAAATTATTTTTCCATTATTTAAGAAAATAATAAATAATTTCCTGAAGATTCTTCTTATTAATAACTTGCAAATCATTTTTAATTCAAAGTTATTTAAGTTCTTAAAATAATGGTTTATTACCTACTTTTTATTTTAAATAGTTTAAAAAAATGTTTATTTTTCAAATAATTGTAAGAAAAGAGAAAGTTTCTATAAATTATTAATAGATAAGAACCTTCTTTATAAATGTTTTAGGATTGATTGAATTTTTAAAAAATATTTTTACATTTGTAATTTTCTACAGTATCTGTTTCATAAACAAAAAAATTTATTATTTTTTTTAATAATTTCAGCACTCCAAAGTCTAAAATTGGTATAGAAGATCTTTTTGACGACGACGACGATGACGATTTCGAAAAGCCTTCAGAAATTAACAAAAATTATGAATTTACAAATAATAAGTCTACTAACGAATTAACACGAAATAATTCTATAATATCGATTGTAAGTTTTTAACTTTCAATTAGATTCTTTCAATTGTTGATTGATT
This sequence comes from Ganaspis brasiliensis, assembly GCA_037103525.1. Classification (NCBI taxonomy): domain Eukaryota; kingdom Metazoa; phylum Arthropoda; class Insecta; order Hymenoptera; family Figitidae; genus Ganaspis; species Ganaspis brasiliensis. Next base: position 5,599,658 of record JAZKLR010000152.1, read on the forward strand.
TTATTGATCATTTTTATTTGTTCATTAATCAGGGTTGCTACGGTTCTGGAAAACCTGGAAAAGGCAGGGAATTTTATAAAATGTTGTTTTAAAAAATTAATTTCTCTTTTTATAAATTCAATCAGTTATATTTCATTTGAATTAAATTGAAAATTGCTGAATTGTCGATGACTTTTACCTGATTGATCAATAGAAAATAATTGAAATTTTCAATGCTGTTACTGAAATTGAAAACTATTTTCATCTATATCAATCAGTGAAAAATTCAGGGTGTCCGCAAGTCAGGGAAAAGTCAGGGATTTTTTAAAAAAATCTTTAAAAGTCAGGGAATTTTTCCTCAAAGAAACAACAAATAAAAATTCAACAATTTTACCACTTTCAATAATTATAAAAAATACATGTGAAGTTAGAAATGTGCAAACAATTAAAAGTAATATAGAAATTTTATCCTACAAAGAAAGATTTAAAATATAATTGAAAAATTTTATCGTCAGGGAAAAGTCATGGAAAAGTCAGGGATTTTTGAAAAGGGCAATTTGCGGCCACCCTGAAAATTACTGACAATTTAGTCATTTTAAAGTAATTTCCTCTGAAATTTCATTGAATGAAATTATGAACAGAGAGTGATTTTCAATATAAAATTATTCTTCAATTTTATTAATTTTTTTGTTCTATTGTCGATTATTCTCGACAGTTTTGAATTTTTTTTGTCAATTGTCAATTATTTTCCTCATTTCTCAATAATTTTCTTTAATATTTAATTGTTTTCGTCATTTTATAATTTTTCTTTCAATTATCAATTATTTTATTCAATGTTCAATAATTCTCGTCTTTTTCAATTATCTATTATTTTCTTGAAAATTCAATACAATTCTTCAATTTTCATTTATTTTCTAAAACATTTTCTATAATTTTCTTTAGTTTTTAATTGACAACTTAATATTCTCCTTCAATTTTTATAATTATTTATTCTTTAATTTTGTCAATATTTTTGTTCTATTGTCGATTATTCTCGCAATTTTTCGAACTTTTTTAACTTTTTTTTCAATGGTCAAGTATTTTTCTTAGTGTTTAATTATTTTAGTCATTTAGTAATTTATCTTTTAATTATCACTTATTTTCTTACAATTTTAATTTAATTCTTTAATCTTCAATTTATTTCATCAATTTTTAATATTTTCCCCAATTATTATTCTCGTCAATTTTCAATTATATCTCTCAATGATTAATTATTTTCCACTATTTACAATTATTTCCTACAATATTTTCAATTATTCTCTTATATGTAATTTTATAATTATTCTTTAATTTTTACATTTTTTTTGTTTTGTTTATTAATATAGTCATTTTTCGAATTTTGTTATTAAATGTCTATTATTTTCGTTATTTTTCACATATTTTCTTCAATTTTTCATTTATTCTCGTCATTTTTCAATTATTTCTTTCAACTATTATTTTTTCCGCAATTTTCAATTATTTTCTACAAATTTTGCAATTTACAATTATTTTGTTCTGTTGTCGATTATTTTCGATACAGTTTTATAATAATTTGTTTTCAATTATCAATTATTTTCTCCAAATTTTAATTCAATTCCCTAATGTTACATTTAATTCTTCATTTTTTAATTATATTCTTCAGTTCTCAATTATTATTTTCAATTTGAAATTGCAGTCTTCAATTTTAAATTATGTTATTCAATATTCTATAATTCTAACCTTTTTTTAATTATCAATTATTTTTTTTTTGAAATTTGAATTTAATTCTTACATTTTCCATTTATTTCTTCATTTTTTTATTATTTTCTTCAAATTTCAATACCATTCTTCAGTATTCAATTATTTTCTTCTATATTCCATAATTCTCAGCTTTTTAATTACTTTTTTCAATTTTTAATTATATTAAAATTTCAAATAATTTCCTCCATTTTTTATTATTTTCTCCAATTATTTTCTTCAATGTTCAATAATTTTCGTATTTTTTCAACTATTAATTGTTTTTTTTAAATTTTAATCCAATTCTTTAATTATCTTCTTCAATTTTATGAATTTTTATTTAATTAATTTCGTCATTTATTGTTAAATTATTTTCTTGACTTTTCCATTTAATTCTTTGATTTCCAACTCCATTTTTCAATTTTTAATTATTTTCTTCAATTCTCAAATATTTTCTTTAATTTTCAATTATTTTTATCGATTTTCAATTAATTCCTCAACATTCAATAATTCTCGTATTTTTTCAATTATTTTTCCACTCATAAAAATTGTTTTAAAATTCCAATTCAATTATTCAATTTTAGAACTATTCTTTTCAATTCTCAGATATTTTCTTTAAATTTAAATTCCTCCCTTTAATTTTCAATTATTTTCTTTAATATTAAAAAATTATCGTCTTTTTTCTGTTATTTTTTTCGATTATCATTAAGTAAGTTTCTTTAATTTTAAATACAATTGTTCAAATATTTCCTTTCATTTTTATTTCCATTCTAAGTTTTCAATTGTTTTTTACTATATTAAATAACTCTCCGTTTTTTTATTATTCTTTATCAATTTTTAAGAATATTCTTTAAATTTAAATTCCATTCTTTAATTGTCAATTATTTTTTTCATTGTAAATTTTTGTTTTTCAATTTTGAATCCAGTTGTTAAATGTGCAATTATTTCTAACAATTATTCCTATAATTTTCTTAATTTTTTAAATTGTAATTATTTTCTTTGTATTTAATATTTCTTGTTTTATTTTTTCAATTATTTTTTTCAGTTGTCTATTAATCTAGTCATTTTCCGAATTTGGTTTTCAATTATCTATTATGTTCGTCATTTTTCAGATATTTTCTTCAATTTTTTCATTTATTCTCGTCATTTTTTAATTATTTCTTTCAACAATTAATTTTTTTCCACAATTTTTAATTATTTTTAACAAAGTCTTCAATTTACAACTATTTTTCTTTTTATTCCATAATTTTTAAAATTATTTTATTCTGTTGCCGATTATTCTCGTCAGTTTTCTAATTTTTTTTCAATTGTCAATTATTTTCTCAAAATTTTAATTCAACTCCTTAATCTTTAATTTGATTCTTCAATTTTTAATTATTTTCTTCAATACTCAATTATTATTTTCAATTTGAAATTGCAGTCTTTAATTTTAAATTATTTTATTCAATATTCGATTATAATTCTCACCTTCTTTTAATTATCAATTATTTTTTCAAATTTGAATTCAATTCTTAAATTTTCAATTTATTTCTTCATTTTTTAAATTATTTTTTTCAAATTTCAATACCATTCTTCAGTTTTCAATTATTGTCTTCTAAATTTCATAATTCTCAGCTTTTTAATTGCTTTTTTCAATTTTTAATTATATTCTTTAAATTTCAATTTCATTCTTTAATTTAAATTTTTTTTCTATTTTCAATCCAGTTGTTTAATTTGTCATTATTTCCAACAATTATTCCTTTAATTTTCTTAATTTCTTAAATTAATATTTCTTGTTTAATTTTTTCAATTATTTTTTTTAGTTGTCTATTAATCTAATCATTTTTCCAATTTTGTTTTTAATTGTCAATTTTTTGGCATTTTTCAGATATTTTCTTCAATTTTTCAATTATTCTCGTCATTTGTCAATTATTTTTTACAATTATATATTCTCTTAAAATTTTATGATTTTTCTTTTATTTTTTCAATTTTTTTGATCGGTTGTGTTTTGATCGAGTCATTTTTCGAATTTCGTTTTCAATTGACTATTATTTTCGTCATTGTTCAGATATTTTCTTCAATTTTGTAATTATTCTCATAATTTCCATTATTTATTGCATTTGCAAAAATTTATAATTTTAAATGACCAACAACAATAGAAAGTTTCTCGCGCCCTCGGGTGCGTGTTAATGTTGCTATTTATTTTATATTTAGTCGTGGAATTTGATGAAAAATGGTCTGAAAAACTTGCAAAAGTCATGGAATTTTAAAATTTTGAAAATGTAGCAACCCGGTTAATACTTTTGTGTTTATTTAATCCAATTTAACTTCTTTTTATTATTCTAGTTTCATCTAATTTTTTATATTTTCAGGCGAGCTCGGAAGACAATTCATTAGTTGGTCCTCTGGAATCGGGCTCTGTCTTTTTTGTGGAAGACTCAGTTGAAGAAAATACGCCAACGAATTCACAAAAGGAAAATTGCTCAAGACCGAATGAGAAATTGAATAATAAGGTGAAAATTTCTTCTCTGCTTACAGACGATGACAAATTAAAAATCATTGCTCCTACTTTTAAGCAGAGTAAGGAGCCACTTTCCCTCAAAAGTCCTGAGTCCGAGAATTCGATGCTTGAAATGAAAAATACGTCTCCGAAGTCGCAAGATTCTCAGGAGACGAAACAGTTGCAGAGAACTCCAATCAAAAAACGATTTTCTTTAGAAAGATTGAAAAAGAAAACAGTAGAGGACGAATTTGTATCTCCAAACGAGTCCTATTCGTCTCGAAATTCAATGTCGCCAGTGAAAAGTGGTTCCCCGAGAAAAGAATGGAAAGGTCCGGATTTTAAAGTCAATATGAAACCTCTAGGTTTTGATAAAGATCTTCAGAGTTGGATTCTGACTGTTAAAAATAATCCTATCGTCAGTGAGACTCCTGTAAGTATTTTTATCTCGTGCTTCCAACTGCCATACTTTAAAAAAAAAGTGATGAACGAAATGTATCGAATATCTCGCTTTCAATGTTGTTGAAAACTTGAATGGCTGACTAATCACTTGAAGTTTTTCATATGCCTAATTACTTTTATTGAAGAATATAAATGGGTCAAACTATTTTATTTCGCCTAATGTATTTTTCACCTTTTTAAAAAACTTTAATACTTTGTAAGAATATTTTTGAATGTTTTGAGATGCTGAAATGCATGATGATTTTAAAAAAAGAATTACTTTTCATAAAAAAAAAAAAAAAAGAATTTTTAAATTCAGAGAAAACGACAGACAATAAAAAATAATTTAAGGTACTAGTAGTTACTTCTAAAAAGATCAAAATCCAATTGACATTTATTTTTAAAAGCTTAATTTAGGCTTTGCACTTAATTAAAGTATTTAATAATCATAATCATTCCATAAAAATTTTAATTATTAAGAGCTTGTTAGTATAACGAAATTTGAATTAATCTTTATTAGGTGTAATCATTAGTTAAAAAATTATGTCAAAAATTGTAGCCAAACCTAAATTTCTTTCATCCAACTTTTACGCGATTTAAATTCACGTTCCTCCTAATTTTACTCAAATGAAATTCAAACGATCCAAATTTTGAAATTTAATATCTTGAATTATTAAAATGAATATTTATCCAAAATTTAATAAATTTAAATTAAAAATTTGGTTAACCTGACTTTCAATTAATTCAAACTTTAGTTTTTTTAATTTTCCCAAGCATTATTAATCCCAACTATAACATTTTATTATGTCACAATTTTTATTAATCAAAATTTTACTTAATCCAAAAAATCGATTCAAATTTTCATTTTCAAAACTGGAATCTAATCTTAATTTTATTTATTTATTTTTTAAATTGAAACGAATTCAAATTACAAATATCCATCTAGCCAAATTCTAATTTTTACCAATTTCAATCAATCCTAATTTTTAGAAGCGGAAATTTATAGTGATGAAAATTTTATTTGATTCTAAGTTGAGTGCACTCAAATTTTATTTTATAAATTTTGAAAATAGAATTTCTTTACACTCTTCGAATCGCTCTACAAGATTCCATGCTTAGATTTTATTTTTAACAATCAGTAAGTGTTAAATATAATTAATATCATCAGAGTTACAATGAAACGATAAAATATCTTTAAACTGATTTATTAATCAAAATATAAACAAGGATCTTTTCAGTTTGAATGTAACCAAAAAACTAACTAATTTCTTTGATCTGTTTCTTTTTTATATATAACATAATAAAAGATGTTTTTCGAATATATATTAAAAGAACTTATAATTTTCACAGTAAATAATATTAATTTGTTATGAATTTTTTATTTTGTCCGACATATTCAATCCGACATTTTAAATTCTGAAAAATTATTAACAGGCTCTTAATCAGCGGTCCAAAAGATCTTAGTATAACATGTTCCGATAATTTTGTGAAAAGATAAAATTTAATCCAATATTTATCACATTTTCTAATCTTTTTTTCAAATTCCACCAAAATGTATATTTTTAATCTTCATAATATAGTTTATGCCATTTTGAGCTTTTTATTTAATGCATAAATAATGGCTTTGGTTAAATATTATAATTTTAACAAATCATTTGAAATTTTTTTATACTTTCTTATCAAAAAGTCACTGTATTGGATTTTCTTGGTGTCTAAAAATAAAATATGCGATCACAGAATCTTGTAAGGCGGTCTCAAAGACTTTTAAAGAAATCCTATTTCCGAATTTTAGAAAAATAATTTTCTTCATCTAATGCTGTTCCAAATTAATAATAATAATCGTAAACTTCATTCTTTCATTCTGTCCAAACCTGAAGTTTAGCACTTATATATTTTTCTCGTTTAAATCAGATACTTTTTAAAAAATGCATTTAAATTAATTAAGATTTAAATTTATAAATATCAGTTCAAACAATTTTAATTTCATTAATAAATAATTCTATAATTCTTTCTTTAATTTTCAGCAGTTTTCAATATACAATTATTCTCTTTACACTTAATAATTTATTCTTTAATTTTTTAAAATTATTTTGTTCTATTGTCGTTTATTCTCGCCACTTTTCGAATTTTTCTTTCGATTCTCAATTATTTTCCTCATTTCTCAATTATTTTCTTTAATATTTAATTATTTTAGTCATTTTGTAATTTTTTTTTTCAATTATCAACTATTTTCTTAAAATTTTCAAATTAATTCTTTAATCTTTAATTTATTCATTTAATTTTGAATTATTTTCTTTAATTTTCAATTGCATTCTTCTTTTCTCAATTATTTTATTTAATATTCAATAATTTTCGCATTTTCTCAATTATCAATTATTTTCTTGACACTTAAATACAATTCTCCAATTTCCAATTATTGTCTTCAATCTTCATTTATTTCCTACAATTTTTTCCATAATTTTCATCAGTTTTCAATTGACAATTTATTATTCTACTTCAATTTTATGATAATTCATGACTTAAAAACAAATTTTGTTATAATGTCATTTATTCTCATAATTTTTCGAGTTTTTTTTTCACTTGTTTATTATTTTTTTTAATAGTTAATTATTTTTGTCAATATTTGATCATTTTTGTCATACTGTAATTTTTATTTTAATTATCAATTATTTTCTTGGAATTTTTATTTAATTCTTTAATTTCCAATTTATTTCTTCATTTTTTTATTATTTTCTTCAAATTTCAATACCATTCTTCAGTTTTCAATTATTTTCTTCTATATTCTATAACTCTTAGCTTTTTAATTACTTTTTTCAATTTTCAATTATATTCTTTAAATTTCAAATAATTTCCTCCATTTTTAATTATTTTCTTCAATTATTTTCTTCAATCTTCACTAAATTTCGTATTTTTTCAACTATTAATTATTTATTTTTTATTTTAATCCAATTTTTAATTATCTTCTTCAATTTTGTGAATTTTTATTTAATCAATTTCGTCATTTATTGTAATTTTTCTTTTGATTATCAATTATTTTCTTGAAATTTTCATTTAATTTTTTAATTCCCAATTTATTTCTTCAATTTCTCAAATATTTTCTTTAATTTTCAATTATTTTTATCGATTTTAAATTAATTCCTCAATATTCAAAATTCTCGTATTTTTTCAATTATTTTTTTCACTCATGAAAATTGTTTTAAAATTCCAATTCAATTATTCAATTTTTGAACTATTCTCTTCAATTCTCAGTTATTTTTTTCAAATTTAAATTCCTCTTTTTAATTTTCAATTATTTTCTTTAATATTGAAAAATTATCGCCTTTTTTTGTTATTTTGTTATTATTATTATTAAGTTTCTTTAATTTTAAATAGAATTGTTCAATTGTTTTTTACTATATTAATTAATTCTCGGCTTTTTTTACATACTCTTTTTCAATTTTTAAGTATATTCTTTAAATTTCAATTCCTTTCTTCAAGTATAAATTTGTTTCCAATTTTAATTCTTTTTTTTTCGATTTTTAATCCAGTTTTTAAATTTGCAATTATTTCCAACAATAATTCCTTTTTAGGGTCGCTATCATTTTGTCCAAAACTCAGTTGTCAGAATCTCCAAAAGGCCGAAATTTATTTGTCAGAATATTGAATTTGCCGAAAGTACAATTGTCAGAATATTCAACTCTCCGAATCTCCATTTGTCAGAACTTTTAAATTCCCAAATGTCCAAATCTCAGAATATTCATCTCTCCGAATCTCCATTTTTCCGAACTTTTAAATTCCCAAATCTCCAACAATCAGAATATTCAACTCTCCGAATCTCCATTTGTCAGAACATTCAACATTCCAAACCTCCAATTCTCAAAATATACAACTCTCCGAATCTCCATTTGCCAGAATATTCAACTCTGCGAATCTCTATTTGTCAGAACATTCAACATTCCAAACCTCCAATTTTCAAAATATACAACTCTCCGAATCTCCATTTGTCAGAACTTTCAACATTCCTAACCCCCAATTGTCAGAATATTCAAGTCTCCAAATATCCATTTGTCAGAACTTTTAAATTCCCAAATCTCAAACACTCAGAATATTCAACTCTCCGAATCTCCATTTGTCAGAACTTTCAACATTCCAAACCTCCAATTCTCAGAATATCCAACTCTCCGAATCTCCATTTGTCCGAACTTTTAAATTCCCAAATCTCCAACACCCAGAAAATCCAACTCTCCAAATCTCTATTTGTCAGAACTTTCAACATTCCAAACCTCCAATTCTCAGAATATCCAACTCTCCAAATCTCCATTTGTCAGAACTTTTAACACTCCGAATACTCAACATACAGAATCTTCATATGTCATACCAAAAGAATGTAGAATTTCTAAAAGAGCTTTCTGATTGGCTGGAAATGTTCCCGGAAAAATTTCCAGCCAATCAGAAAGCTCTTATAGAAATTCTACATTCTTTTGGTCTGACATATGGAGATTCTGTATGTTGAGTATTCGGAGTGTTAAAAGTTCTGACAAATGGAGATTTGGAGAGTTGGATATTCTGAGAATTGGAGGTTTGGAATGTTGAAAGTTCTGACAAATGGAGATTTGGAGAGTTGGATATTCTGAGTGTTGGAGATTTGGGAATTTAAAAGTTCGGAAAAATGGAGATTCGGAGAGATGAATATTCTGAGATTTGGACATTTGGGAATTTAAAAGTTCTGACAAATGGAGATTCGGAGAGTTGAATATTCTGACAATTGGGGGTTAGGAATGTTGAAAGTTCTGACAAATGGAGATTCGGAGAGTTGTATATTTTGAAAATTGGAGGTTTGGAATGTTGAATGTTCTGACAAATAGAGATTCGCAGAGTTGAATATTCTGGCAAATGGAGATTCGGAGAGTTGTATATTTTGAGAATTGGAGGTTTGGAATGTTGAATGTTCTGACAAATGGAGATTCGGAGAGTTGAATATTCTGATTGTTGGAGATTTGGGAATTTAAAAGTTCGGAAAAATGGAGATTCGGAGAGATGAATATTCTGAGATTTGGACATTTGGGAATTTAAAAGTTCTGACAAATGGAGATTCGGAGAGTTGAATATTCTGACAATTGTACTTTCGGCAAATTTAATATTCTGACAAATAAATTTCGGCCTTTTGGAGATTCTGACAACTGAGTTTTGGACAAAATGATGGCGACCCCCTTTTTAATTCCTTTTTAATTAATTTTCTTAATTTTTCAATTATTTTCTTTATATTTAATATTTCTTGTTTAATTTTTTCAATTATTTGTTTCAGTTGTCTATTAATCTAGTCAGTTTTCGAATTTTGTTTTCAATTGACAATTATTTTCGTCATTTTTCAAATATTTTCGTCAATTTTTCGATTATTCTCGTCATTTTTCATCTATTTCTTTGAGTTATTAAATATTTTCTGCAATTTTCAATTATTTCCTACAATTTTTCAATTTTCAATTATCTTAAAATTTTATAATATATTATTTTGTTCAGTTGTGCATTAATCTAGAAATTTTTTTAATTTTGTTATCAATTATGAATTATTTTCGTCATTTTTAAATTTTGTTCCAATTATCAATTATTTTTTTAAATGTTAATTTAATTCTTAAATTTTTAATTTATTTCCTCATTTTTAATTATTTTGTTCGATTTTCAATCCAGTTGTTCAATTTGCAATTATTTCCAACAGTTATTCCTATAATTTTTCAACTATTTTGTTTAAATTTAATATTTATTGTTTAATTTTTTAAACTATTCTTTTTAATTGTGTATATATCCATTTTTCAAATTTTGTTTTCAACTGTCAATTATTTTCGTCACTTTTCACATAATATATTCTTTAATTTCGTAATTTTGATTATTTGAATTTGTAAAAATGTATAGTTGTAAATGACCAATAACAATGCTAGTTAAAGCTATAATTTTAGATGTTTTTGATATTAACAGAATGAAAATAGGCTTTAAAAATAGTATAATATAGTAATTGGAATAGTAATGTAATAATAATAATATAGTAAGTTATAGTCTAGTTATAGTTTATTTATTTATTTATTTATTTATTTAAGTAAGTGTACGGGTGAGAAACCCATTAAGGTAAAATACAATAAATTTCATAGATTAATTAACAATATATATAAAGTCCTAGGCCGCAAGATACAATAGTGCTGACGATAATTATACATGTTTATACATATTAACAGTAGAGTTACACACAGACATATAATATTAATTCCCTTCAACGTGTTTCATTAAACAGAACATTTCTTAAAGCATTTACAAAAAGGGAAAGTTTATCGCCAAAAAAGTTTAAAGTGTAACTATAAGAATTGCCCTTGGCATTAAGTCGCATAAATACAGATATAAATAGTTATTATATTTAAATACAAATTTAACAAGAAATATGATTCTAATCTGATAAAAATGTCCTTTCTATTTTTAGAAAACGCAAGAAAAATTAGCAAATAATTATGATAAACTGAAAGATCTACAAATTGAAACGTACGAAAAGTATTTTAACGCTCTCATTCAAATTCCAATCGAGGTTCTGAGCAAATTTCCAAAATTTGATGTCGACAGTTTCGAGAGTCTAAAAATGTTGACGAAGCGCATTAAAGCAAAAACAGTGCGGATTGGAAAAAGTTTGAAGGAGATGCAAGAATCGGGAAAAGAGAAAGAAGCAGCTTCCAGCTCCTCACAAAATGTTCAAATTCCTCACGACGATTTTCACGATTTTGTGGAATCGCCAGTGAAATCTTCTGCTCCCGATTCCAGCTTTCAAAGTCCCAATCTTCATTACGTTTCTCTCACTGAACGAATAAAATCCAAGACGGCTTTAACGGCTGTGAAACTGGAGGAAAAGCTTGATGATAGTTTTAATAGTTCAATGGAAGAAAAGACGAATCTGAATGATTCTTCCATTAAATCGCCAGAGGTGAAGAAAAGTATTTTCAAGTTAAAGAGGCCCGTCAAGACGAAAATGGAATTGACAAGTGAACTTTGGGAAAAAGATGCTCAATTTCAAAAGTCGAGTACTCCGCAAGCCTCTCATGCAAAAGTGAGTTCTTTGAAAAGTAATGTGAACGATTTCTTCGCAGACAAAAAAAATTCTGAAATAAAAATCGAAAATTGTGATATTGAGGAAAGGGAAATGATTAATAGGCCTGTAGCTTCTAGTAGCAAGTCAAATCCCTGGATTAGTATTGAGGATAGTTTTGGTAATTGTGTTTATTTTCTACTTGCAATTCAAATCATTTACTTACGAAATTAATTTTTTTTTGCAGTTAAGCATCTTAAGGATGTTTGACTGTTGACTCTATGACATAACCTCAAACTATAAATTAGTTTCTATCATCAAAATAAAATAAAAATTGGTTTTAACAAGTTTTAAAATATCTACTTATACAATTTTTGAATAAAATTATTTTGGATAAAAATATTTTGTCATCTACGCATTATTTAAAATTTTGTGTTTTTTCTTCAAATCTAATGAAAAATTACAATTTCTATCCAATTATGTCAAATAATGATTAATTTTATTCTTTGAAACATTCTCTACAATTCTATAGAAAACATAAAAGATAACATTTTTTTGTTCATTATTTTTTAATTAAACATTTTTAATAAAATTCTATGAGTAAATTTATATAGAATGTTTCAAAGAACAAAATTAATCATTATTTGACATAATTGGATAGAAATTGTAATTTTTCATTAGATTTGAAGAAAAAACACAAAATTTTAAATAATGCGTAGATGACAAAATATTTTCATCCAAAATAATTTTATTCAAAAATTGTATAAGTAGATCTTTTAAAATTTATTAAGGGCAATTTTTGTTTTACTTTATTTTCATGATAGAAACTAATTTTTAGTTTGAGGTTATGTCAAAGGGTCAAACATTTTAATGTGAGTTTAAAAATATTCTAATCGAATTTTGTTTTTAGGAGATGACATGTGCTCGGGCACCCAAATTATTGAAGAAACTTTGTCTCAAGTACCTGTACCCAAAGGTAACGTTTTTTAAAAAATTTAACAATCAATTTTTTATTTGCTTTTAGAATAATAATAATTTATTTTAATGCGTTTATATCTATCGCACTGTCTTTTATCAATTCGGGAAAATTTAATTTCAATCTAACATTCTTCAACAAAATTTTAAAAACTGAAGTTGAAATGGTCAAAATACGATCTAAAAATCTTGGATAGGAAGAAAAGTAAAAAAAAATTGAATTTTTAATGATTCCAAATCATTCTAATCCCAAACGCTAATTAAATCGAACTTTTAAATTTAAATTAATTGAAATTTCAATAGTCGAAAATTTATTCATTTGAATTTCATTTTGTCTTCTCTTTCCAATTTTCTAACTATATTATCTTTATATATTATCGTAAATTTTTTCCTTTTTTCAAATTTTTTTTTATTTTTCTTAATTTTCTTCTGTTTACGCCAATTATTTCAGTTTATTATATAAAATTTTAAAAGCTGCTAAATGCTATTTTTTTGTTAAAGAAATATTGTAAAATAATTGACAGGAACTAAGAATTAAATTTTTTTAAGTCAATTTATTGAACTCAAAAGTTCTTAACATAAACGCTATAAATTTCAGAGAAAATTGTAAATTTCCATGTGTACAGGGGAATTTTAAATCCATTGTAAATCTTAAACATTTTTAATAATTTACTTAAATAATCCAAAAAATTATTAACTAAAGGTTACGCTTTAAACTCATGTAAAATTCTGTTAAATTTAAGAATTCTACTAAGTAGAAAATTTTGGTAAATTCGAATTATTTTAAATAAAAAGATTATTAAAAATAAATTCTATAATATGATAATTCTGTTAAATTCGAATTCGGTGACCTAAAAATTCTATTAAGTAAACATTCGGATTTATTTAAATTCAATTGAAAACCAGGGATGCAGGAAGTTAATTTGGTAGATTATGGAATTTCTCTTTGCTATTCGAATCTTCTTGTAAAAAGCTTCAATTTCAAAATATTTGTTTACTTTCCAGTAATTTTTCTCTATTTTATAATTTATTTTTCTTCATATTTATTATCTATTTGCCAATTTTACTTTCTAGGAATGTTATTAATTTTTTAATTTTTTACCGGCTCTATTGAACTCAATTGGAAATGAAATCGTAGAACAAATCGACTTTAATGATTTTTATAAAAATTCGAAAATGTAACAACCACAAAATGCCTGTTTTTTAATGATTTAAAATTTTGTTTAAACACTTATTAACGTTTTTTGTCAATTAAGAACTATAAATATTACTATAATATTTAAGAAAAATTACTTAATTATATAATATTTTAACAAATACGAACTTTATTTGCGGAAAACTTTAAAGCTTGGTTGATTTTCAGTTGTTTCGACGCCAAAGATTACAATCGAGTCTAAATCTGCAGAAACATCAAAGTCGACAAAAGAAAAGGACAGTTCTTCTGAAATTGGCCGATTTACTGGAAATTACAAAAATGACGGAGTCAGTGGCGAATTCGATTCTACAAATTTTCCCCATTGCAAGGAAATGATGAAGGTTTTCAATTAATTTTATAATTATGATCCCTTTTTAGGGTTTCGTGGCCCAGGGCCGTAACCCTTATAAAGAAACTTTAAAGTCCTTCCGCCCATCCCTCCGTCGTCCCTATTTTTCACAAAAACTTATTTAAAGTCAGGGTATTTAGTATTTAATTTAATTCATCAAGATAAAAAGTGGGAATTTATAAAAAGATTAGAACATTTTTAAAGAGATTCGGAAATTTTTAAGAAATTCCGTAGAAATTTATCGTAAATAAATACAGAACAATTCAATTTTAATCTTTTATCTTTTAGTGACTTGAAAAATTGAATTGAAATTAGTTTAGAGTACGATCTAAAAATTTTGCGTTGAAAGAAAGTCAAAAATTGTAGATTTTAAATTTTTCTTGTCCAATTTAGTAATTCTTTATAATTTAGATATATCCCTAACTCCAGTTGAATCAAACTTTAATTTATTAAAACTTTTAAATTATAATTAAGGGGAGGCACCACCCCTTGTTTGGATCCCCCTAAATTTCCATGACCTTAGTAACATACATTTTTTTTCTTGCATTAATTGGGTTCCAAAAACATACAAAGCGGTGAAAAATATAAAATCTGAACTTTTAACCTGTATAGAATTTAAGGTGTTACAATTTTTACACGCTTTTCTAATGATTCTTTTGAATTTCTCGCATGGATTTTCCAAAATTTTAATTTTCAACAAAATAAAAAATTTTGAAAAATCCTAAAGTGGTCAAATAATTTTTTTTCTTAATTTTTGATGATATACTACAATTTTAAATGTAAAATTATGTTAAAAAAAAAATTGGCACCTCTGAAAAGTTGTTGATATTTTAATTTTTTATAGGTCTTTCTCCTTAAATATTTAACTTCTTTTACAATTTTTATTATTTTTGAATGCTAATTTTTTATACTCTTTTTTAATGATTCTCTCAAATCTCTCGCATGGAATCTCAACAAAATTTAAGTCTTTCAAAAAATTAAAATCCTAAAATTAGCAAAAATTAAGATATTTTATTTTTGGTCAATCTGCATGTTTTTAGGACCCAAAAGATGCAAAAATATATATATTACTAAGGTCATTAAAATTTAAGGGCGTCAAAACAAGGGGTGGTCCTCCCCTTAAGTCAAAATTCCACAGTCAAAAATTAATTATTATTTTATGTTCCTTTTGACTTAATTTAAATATTTACGAAATTTATTTAGTTTTTAACTTCATTATAAATTTTTTCCTTCCTTGACAACTTTTTTTTATCATTCTTTGATTTTTTAATGAATTTTCTAATGTAATAATCCTGTTTCTATTTCTTTGACATTTTCATGAATTATCATTTTTTCGAACAATTAAATTTGTTTTTTGTAATTTGTTATTCTTAAAAAATATTTTCTGTGTATTTTGTTTGTTTTTTTCTCGGTATTTTTCGACAATTTTTGAAGTTTTATATCTTTTTAAAAAATGTTACTTCACATGCTTCTTTTTTTTTAGTTATAGTTTTTTATTTATTAGCAAATTTATTTACTTTTTTATATAATATAATTACTTACTTTTTGATAATATTTCAAGATTTTACGACTTTTTAACAATATTTGTTTTTAAAATTGTATTAAAAATAAATCTAAAGTTTACAATTTTTTTCTTCTATTCTTCTAAGTTATTTTACACAATCTTTTTAAATTTTCTTCATTTTTTAAATAATTTACTAAACTTTAATATTTTTAAAGGAATTTGTCATTTCTTTTATATAATTCTTACTTATCTTTTTATATTTTCTTATTGTATCCTTACTGTTTTTTATTTTGTAGTTTATTTTCCATTATTTTGTTATTTCTTAATACTTTTTGCAATTCAATCGATCTAAATTCCCATTTTTTTGGAGAATTTTTTGTAGCTTTTATGAAATAAGAAAAAAAATTAAGTTTTCATACTAATGACGTTTAAAGATGTTTGTTTATTCATTTCAAAGAAAGTAATCCCACAATTCTGACTAAGTAGTAATGTTACATGTACATATTTATAAATTAAATATTTTTTATCATGAAAGTAAATAATTTAATAATATTAGAAGAAATACTGTAACTCTTTAAAAATTTGGACCACAAAATGTTTGGTTCTGTAAATCAATTATGATATATAATTTATTTATCTTTATTTTCAAGTATCCCAAAAGTCCCCTATTTTCTCTAAAATATTATTCATTGTCACTGAAGCCTGGGATTAAGAAATGGGAAATTTCTGTTAGTTCCTAAGAAATCTTGGGAAACTCCTGGGTAATTCCTAATAAATTTTTGGAAATTTTGTGGAAAGTTCCTGATAAAGTCCTGAGGAATCCCAATGGAAGGTATGATTAAGTTCTAAAATTAATTATTTAGAATATTTATTTCATAGAATTTCATTAGGAAGAATTTTCTTTTAGTCGAAATTTCGCATTTTCGAATATGTTTTAAATCGAACATAAATTAATCCGAGTTTTGACCTAACATAATTTTTAGGTCACTGAATTCATATTTAACACAATTTACATTTTACAGAAATTCTTTTAACTAACTTTTCATTTAAATGAATTCCAATTTAAACGGATTTTAATTTAGAAAATTTTTTATTTGACAGAATCTTCAAATGACATTTAATAGAAAACTTAAAATGCAGAATGTTCATTTGTCAGAAATTGCAAGTGACCGAAAAAATAGCCGACAGAAATATTTTGGCCCTAATTTTGAAATTGACCAATCAGAAAATATGAAGAAAATTGCAATTGGTCTTTTTCAAAATATGTGACAAAATAATTCTGTCGGATACTTTCTCTGCTAAGTTTTCTATCAAATGTCAATTCATACTAATACAATTTCGGACAAATGAAGATTCTGTCAAATGAATATTGTGGTATTTAAAAATTCGATTATCCTAAAATTTTGTAAAATAAAAATTCTTTTAAATTAGAATTCGTTTAAATTGGATTTCTTTTAAATGAAAAGTTGGTTTAATGGATTTCTGTAAAATGAAAATTCTGTTAGATATGAATTCGGTGAATTAAAAATTCTGTTAGGTCAAAATTCGGATTAATTTATGTTCGATTTAAAACATATTCGAAAATGTGAAATTCTGACTAAAAGAAGATTCTTCCTAATGAAATTCTATGAAATAAATATTCTAAATAATTAATTTTAGAACTTAATCATACGTCCCTTTCTGGGAAATTCCTGGGAAACTCCTAGGGATCCTTGGTAAATTATGTCGGATAGGGTTGGATAATATTTTAGGGATTAGCCAGGAACAACAGCCACGAAACCCACAATTGTACCCCTTTGCACACTGATTTCTATTTTATAATTTTTATACTTTTACAAATTAGTTAAAGTCTACTTTTTTTTCAGATTTTCAGACAGAAATTCGGTCTTTTCTCGTTCAGGCCAAATCAGCTGCAAGCAATAAACGCAGCAATGTTGTCAAACGATTGTTTTGTTTTAATGCCAACAGGAGGTGGAAAATCGTTATGTTACCAACTTCCGGCTCTATTAACACCAGGACTGACAATAGTTGTTTCCCCATTGAAAAGTCTTATAAACGATCAGGTCCAAAAACTCACGTCTCTTGATGTAAGCAATATTCATTGTGTTTGACAGCTTTGATTTCAGTTAAAAAAGGCTATATGTTATGTTCAAGTGTTTAAATTAGTGGTGAATTTTTGCAGATTCCCGCAGCTCAGTTATCGAGTACGTTGACTGAACAACAATCAGAGGGAATTTATAGGGAGCTTTCGAAACAAGAACCGGCACTAAAACTACTCTACGTAACTCCAGAGAAGCTCTCAGCTTCGTTAAAGTTTTGTAGTATATTGACAACTTTGTACCAGAGGAACCTTCTTCAACGATTTGTCATTGACGAAGCTCATTGCGTGAGTCAGTGGGGCCACGATTTTCGTCCCGATTATAAAAAACTGAAATTCCTTAGGGATAATTATCCAAAAGTCACAACAATGGCGTTGACTGCGACAGCTACGCCTAGAGTGAGAGCCGACATTTTGCACCAGCTTGGCATGACCCATCCTAAATGGTAATTTTTATTACATTTCTTAAAAAACTCTCGAATTTTCAGTATTATATTCGTGATCACCGAATCCTCAAATATAAGAATACTATGTTTACATACATAAGAAATGACAACAGACATTAATAATCGAGAAATTCAACCGCCGAACTGGTTGAAGAAAAATACCTACCGTCAAACGGGGCTATTATGGTACAAAAATCGCATTTTTTTGCATTCTATGCTTCACCAAAATTCAAAATTTTTTAACCAACTAGTCACGTTGTTTACATTCTTCTGAAAGTTTACTGTAAGTAATAGTAATAATAGTAATAAATTATTATTATAGAAATTATTTATGAAAATAGAAAGTTAAATAATGAAATTCTTCAAAATGTGTATTTTATGCTATTTCAATAATTTAAATGACTTTATATGGTTCGTAATAACTTTTTGAGCAATTTTATATCAAGCAATATTTAAATTAACTTAAAACCCTTGTAAATATTATAATTTTAAGGGGGTGGGGTAGGGTTAATTCATGCCAAAAAAGGCACTTTTTTGTGATTTTTTTTACGACACAGTTAAAATCAATTTATTAAAACTTATTGGACATTTATATATAACACTAGCAAACTAAAACGCGCGATTAGTTTTTCATACATTTTAAAAATTATAAAATACAATAATAAATATAAAAAAATCGGTAAATACTATTTATCTAATAAGAAGAAATAAATATTTTAAATATATTATTTAAAAATCAATTAATATAAATAAAATAAATGTTTATTTAGGACAAAATTTATAATATTTTAGAATTAAAAAGAATTGCAAAAAATAATTGAAATTAAACAAAATAATTCAAATTTTGCAAATTAATTGAAAATAAAAAATTAAATCAATTAAAAATTGGGGAAAGTAATTTAAACAATCATAAAAATGTTTTAAACATAAAGAAAATAATTTAAATTTGAGAAAAGTACTTGAGAATCTTAAAAGTAAATTTAAACAAAATTGAATAATAAAAAATTAGAGAAAATAATTGAAAATACAAGGTTTAATTAAAGAGAAAAAAGAAAAAACTTTTTGGCAATTATGAAAAAGAACGAGAAAAAGAACGAAAGTAATTGAAAATTGAAGAAGATAATATAGAAACTGATATAAATAATGAAAAAAATGAAAAGTCAGATAAATAGTTATAAAATTTTGAAATTATGAAACAAATGTAAAGAATTGAAAATTAAAGGAAATAAATTTTGGAAAATAATTGAAAAATGTTTTTAAATTTTGTAACTTGACGAAAATAATTAAAATATGATACAAACAATGATTAGTTGTAAAAAATAAATGTTATTTAAGTGTGATAATTGAAAAAACTACAGAATTTTTTTTTAAATATAGAAAAAAAATAATTGAAATTTGAAAAAATACATGAAAATCTTAGAAATCAATTAAAAAAAAAGAAAATAACTAAAAATTAGAGAAAATAATTGAAGAAATAAGCTAAAAGTAATTGAAATTTACGATAATTAATAAAAAGTTTTGGAAATTATGAAAAAAAATAAAAATAATTAAAAATTGAAGAAAATAATAGAAATTTGAGAAAATTACTTGAAAAAATGTTAGAAATTAATTTTATAAAATGAGAAAAACTGAAAATTGAAGAAAAGTTTGGAAGAAAGCTAAAAATAATTGTTTACGATAATTAATAAAAGAAATTTGAAATTCTGATAACAAATGAAAATAATTCGAAATTAAAGAAAATATTTGAATTTTCAGAAAAATACTTAAAAAACTTAGAAAATAATTTTAGAAAATGAGAATAATAATTAACAATCGAGAAAAATAATTGAAAAATAATAAAATTAATTCAAAATTGAAAAAATTAATAAAAATATACTGAAAATAATTTAAGATTGAGAAAGAAAATTAAATTGTTATGAAAATAATTTAAATATGAAAAATTGAAAACAGTAAATAAAAGTTGAGAGAAATAACTGAAAAAATTATAGAGTAGATGTTAAAAAAAAATAATAATTACAAAATTACTTAAAAAATTTTAATTAAAGAGAATAATTAAAAAATTGCAGAAATAACGAAAAATGATGAAAATAATTGCAATATCGGATAAATAATTGAAATTTTTAAAAGTAATGCCAAAATAATGAATATAATTGAGGCAGTTGGTGCAGAAACCGCACAAGTCCACTTTTTTTCGAAAATCACTTTTTTATGGAAAATTTATCTTTAAATGAAGCTCTACGATCTAGTAAAATATTACATATGTTACTAAACTCTAAACCCTTTAAAATAAATAAACAAATTTTCGTTTCATGCAGAAACAGCAAAAGTCTATGATTCCAAGCTGCGCACAAAGATGCGCAATGGATGAAATAATATTTATATGTGATATTTTTAAAGTGTTTTAGACGTTGTAAAATAATTTATATAAAACAGTCTATATTATAAATAAACTGCACTGAAAGCGAGGCAGAAAACAATAATAGTGAATTATGTGATAATTGTTAAGAAAATGTTGGAAAGTGATTTTTAAAAAAGTTTATTATTTATAAAATGCTAATAAAAACTATCCAAATTAAAAATTTTTAATAAATGTTACTAAAAATTTACTAAAACTGTTATACTTGACTTGATTCAATACATTTTCTGTGTTTTTTATTTCATTTTGTGCAGAAACCGCACAAGTCCAAAAGTTAATTAATTTTTTTATACCCTATATTAATTAAAATATAAATCAATCATATTGAATTTTTAAACTTATAGGTTAGTAGAAAATAATACAAAACGCAGAATTAAAAAAAAATTTCACATTTACAAGAAAAACAGTTTTTATTGATTCCTGAACAATTACGATTTGTGGACTTGTGCGGTTTCTGCACCAACCGCCTCAATTATAAATTGATGAAAATCAAGAAAAATTGCAGAATTTATTTTTAAGCAAAAGAAAATAATTAAAAAATCGTGATATAATGAAAAATTGATGACAATAATCTAAATTTGAGATAATTAATGAAAATTTAGGAAACTAATTGCATGTGTATATATTTTAAACTTCTTCAAAAACCATAATAAATTTTTAAAGCATTTTTCGAAACTTTTTTTTTTACACAAATGACAATTAAAAACCAGCACAACAAAATAAAATAACAGGGAACTTCACTTCATTTTTAAAACGTGGACAGAAAAAAATGAATAATTATTAATACTAACTAACTTCAGGAGTTTACGGAGATTATTATTATTTAATTAATTTTAAGAATATTGTGTCAAACTTTTAATAAAAAAAATTTTTAAAAATATGTCAATGGCAGCAATTATTGTAACTAGGTGCAGGATCAATTCGTTAGATGATCGATTTTCCCAGGGAATGTCGAGGGGTTTTTTCAAAATTTTAATTTTTCAATTTTTGGGAACACTTTGAAGCGAAAAACTTGATTTTTACGAAAAAAAAATCGGCTAATTTGTTAATGAAAAAAAAAATATTAACAAATTAAAAATAAAAGGCTTCGTCATTACCTCGTAAATTATGTACAGAAATAGTGTTTAAAATTTCGAAAGGATCGGTGCAGTAGTTTTGAAGATATGAAGGGCACTGACTTTCAAAATGTGAGTTTTGGGAAAAACACTTCAAAGACCAGACGCACAAAAATTGTACTTAAAGTTTGGCATTATTTTTAAACATTAAAACGCAGTTTAAAAGATTTGTCAATATACATTTCTTATGGCTCAGAAATCGCTCTTTTAAATAGTGTATCGGAAAATATTTCGAATTTAAAAATAAACAAATTACAGATGATTATTTAACAAAAAACATGAATTTTAAAGCCTGGACCAACGGATGCTCAATTTTTCATATTTCATACCCCCCTCCACTTAATATAAGTGGTTTTTGAGGTTATGATGCACCCTTTGTTAAGTTTGACAAATTTGACTTATGTATTTTTAATTTTCTGACAAAAAATAAAACATTTGCGTAAAAAAAACAAATAAAACCAAAGCACAGAAACCTTTTTTACTGTTTTAATAAATAAATAAATAAATTTTTAATGAAATTTGTATGTATATATGAATTTTTGCGGATTTTCGACAAAGAATTTATTAGAACAATATACTATTATTTTGTTTCTAAAATTTCACACTATATTTACAAATAAAAATCAAATTTATAAATTTCAACATAAATATTTTAGAAATAAAAAAACCAGCTTGTACTATAATAGCCCCCGGTGTACCAGAATAGCCCAGTTCATTTTTTTTTTTACAATTTCTTCATTATAAACCAGTTTGTAGTTTTTTTAATGAATGGGTTTAACCCTTTGAAAGAATGTGTTGCATTTTTTACAAAACGGAAACAAATAATTTAATTTACATTGAGAAATTGACTTTCAGGTTCATGTCAAGTTTTAATCGACCAAACCTCAGATACAGCGTTATTGCAAAAAAGGGCAAACAATGCGTGGAAGAAGTAATTGCCATGATTAAGACCAAGTTTAGAAACGAGTGTGGGATTGTTTACTGTCTCTCTCGTAGAGATTGCGATGACTACGCTGCCCAGTTGAAAGCAAATGGAATAAAAGTGTCCAGCTATCATGCGGGACTCACGGATAATCAGAGGACTGACGTTCAAGGTCGTTGGGTTGCTGAAGAGGTACGCTTTCTCGCTATTCTTTCACATTTCACTATTTTATTTGTTTCTACATTGACACGTTTCAGTCCTAAACCAATTCCAACGTAAATTACACAACTCAACAAAAAAAAAAATTTTTTTTTGCCTAAGGTTCGTTTTACAATTTTTCTGTTCTTTATGCTCCAAAATGAAGGAAAAATAACCTTATATTGTTTAAAGTTTGCTTTTGTAGTAATAATTCAAATAATATATATTTTCTAGTTTTTATAGCAAAATTAAAAAGTTTTTGTTGGTCCACAAATTAAAAAACTTTTTGTCAGTGAAAAATTTTCAGAATTGCTTACAGTGTACAGTGTCGTACCAAGCATTTTTGGCGCCCGGGGCAAAAGGCAATTTTTGCCGCCCCTTATTGAAAATTATTTCATCGATTTGCCGCCCCCAAATGCATTGGGCTCGTGGTTGGCGCCCGGGGCGACTGCACCCTCTGCCCCCCTCTAGATACGCTACTGGCTTACAGATGTTCAAAAAAACGCCTGGAATAGTTTCAAAGAAGTAGGGAATAACAAAGTCGAAAATTATAAAGAAATAGTCGAGGATTTGCTAAAGAACTTTAAAGCCATGGGTTGCCGGATGTCCTTGAAAGTGCATATGCTACATTCTCATCTAGATAAATTTGAGAACAATATGGGAGCGTATTCAGAAGAGCAAGGAGAACGTTTCCATCAAGACCTTATGAACTTTGAATGCCGTTATCAAGGCCAATGCAATGAAAACATGATGAGTGACTATATTTGGGAATTAATACGAGAAAGTACGTACGAACATCAAAGAAAGAGCAACAAGATCCATTTTTAATCTTTTTTCCACAATTTTGAAGACAAATGTAATATTTGAAGTAAATAAAACTAATAGGCAAAAGTAATGTTTTATATTTTTTAAAAAAAATCAATTTCATAGCATAAATTTTCAAAAAATCGTAAAAACGTTCTCTTTACTACAAAAGCAAACTTTACTATGCAATATAATTTTTTTTCGGATATCTGTCCATAGTACTAACATAATCGGTACTTAAAAAAAAAAGGCAAAATTCGTGTTGACTTGTGTTATTGTTATCAAAATTTTAATTTATTTCATCTACAAGTAATACAAGTATCGATTGTTACAAATAGGGGAATGTCTTAATGAGTGGGACACCTTGTGATAGAAGTACAAAAAATTTATTTAGAGAACTGTTAGAAGAATTTATATACCATGTTATTTAACTGAAGGTGTTTGCCAAACACTACACGTGGGCAGATCTTTTTATAACTTGACTGGAAAAACTGATAGTCGATTTTCGAAAACGTTATTTTAACCCAAAACAATGTTGTATCAATGCATGGACCACTTGAAAAAAAACCTATAAATATTCGGCATTGTGTTATCAAATTTTTCAATATATCTTGATAAATTATTGTTCTCGGTATTCCATAGTTCTTTGCGGTAGTTCTAATTCCTTTTCTTTCTAATTTAACTTTTTTTTACAGCTTCAACAACTTAGAACTTTTGTTTTTACTTAAAAATTCGCGTTTTTGAAACTTATTATTATTATTATTAATACTTAGGAACTGGTTTTATCTAAATAATGTTTCAGATAAAGGTGGTGTGCGCGACAATAGCTTTCGGAATGGGCATCGACAAGCCCAACGTCCGTTTTGTGGTGCACGCATCTCTGCCAAAGTCAATCGAAGGCTACTACCAGGAAGGCGGAAGAGCGGGTCGAGACGGCGAACTCGCCGAGTGTGTCTTGTTCTACAATTACTCGGACATGCACAGACTGAGGCGAATGATGGAGCTGGATCGACCGAGTCCGGCCGTCATCAAAACAAACATGGACAATTTGTTCCAGATGGTCGCCTTTTGCGAGAACAAAACCGACTGCAGAAGAGCCATTCAGCTCAACTATTTTGGGGAGATTTTCGAGCGAGAAAAGTGCATTGCAAACAAAACAACAGCCTGCGACAATTGTCGATGTAAAGGCCAGTTTACGGTCCAGGATGTCACCCCAGATGCGAGGCAAATCATCAATGCTGTTAAGGAAATCACCAACGCAAGAAGAATCAAACTCACTCTGCTTTACCTTACCGACATTTTTAAGGGATGCGATCTCAAGAGAATCAGAGATGCCGGTTCGTTTACTTACTTGATGTTTTTTCTTTAATAGGGGTGCGATTCCAGGTAAAATTTACGTTATTTTCAGGCAGGTTAAAAAAAAAATTAAATAGCAACATCTTCCGTTCTATCAGACGTATCAAGGTTTTTCTTTTTTTTAATGCTCAGAAAAATATAAGGAATATTTATATTTTAGGGCAGTTTTATATAATTTTAATATTAAAAAAGTTATTAAATAAAAATTATGTAACTTTTAATCAGCGGCAAGAAATTCAATTACCCAAATACTAAAATGAACTTACCTGTGTCCTTTTCAAGGTTCCAAAAGAAATGAAGTTGACAGTTACTTTCTTGATATTTAATTTTAATAAATTATAATTGTAAACATTGGAGATGCGTTTGGTAACGGTCGTTGGCTATAACCATGACTTCATTCCTCTCAGATGGAATGCGCGCGCAACCATACTTCTTTGTTTACAAACAGAAATCTCCAATGTTTACATTTATGATTTATTAAAATTAAATATCAAGAAAGTAGCTGTCAAGTTTATATCTCTTAGAATCTTTAAAAGAACACGGATAAGTTCGTTTTAGCCTTTGGGTCATTGAATTTTGTCCTGCTGCTTAAAAGTTATATACTTTCATTTAATAACTTTTTTAATATTAAAATTATAAAAAATTGCCCTGAAATAGAAATTTTCCATATATTTTTTTGAGCATTTGAAAAAAAAGAAAACCTTGATACATTTAATAAAACGGAAGATGTTGCTATTTAAATTTTTTTTTTCGAAAGTTCAATTCTTCGAAACTAATTAATATTTTGACCTAAATGTTTATGTGAAACATTAGTCATATTAAATATAATAAAATTCTAAAGTTTCATTGACTGTCGTTAACCTGCGTAAAAATAACGTAAATTTCACTTGGAATCGCACAGGGTGGTCCAAAAAATTTTAATGCTCTCGCCCCCTAGGATAACCGTCGCGTCGGCTTGGCGCAACATCGTATATATAATATATAAATTTTTGTTGCTTTGAATCATTGACCCTTCATTACATATTTAAGAGTTTTTAATGATTGTTGAAATAAAATAACAAGACCTAAATAATCCCATTTAACATAAAACTCATTTGTCATAAATCATAAATATTGATTTTATATTTCCCATGTGCTTTTGGACCACCTTATTGTTTAATCTAACCGATTTACAGTTTCGCAACTTTGTCTTTTAGGTCTGACGACTCATCCGATTTATGGAAAGGGCAAAACATGGAATAAGGGGGACATTGAGCGACTGTTGCACAAACTCGTGATCGAGGGCTACCTCTGTGAAGAAATGTACTTTAATAACGAGATCGCTTGCGCCTACATTCAGGTTGGACACAAGGCTGCTGAATTTATGAATGACAAAAATGCAAAGGTAAGAGATATAGTCTTCTCCTGTCTAAAGTCTTTCCTAAAATTTATCAAGCCGAGTTTTCAGACGATCCAAGAGTAAAATTTCATTTTACTGAATTGCAGATTACTTTCAATACTCGGTTGGCGAGCACATCGTCCAATGCAGTTGCCACTGTCTCCACGGTCAAAGATGCACCAAATCCAGCTTTGAAGGAACTGCAGGACAAATGCTACACTGAACTGATGATCATTATAAGAGGAATAGCAGGAGCCTTGGACGTTTCCGCCTCCTCGATCATGAACATGATTGCCATTCGAGCAATGAGTACCCAATTGCCAGTAGACGAGGAATCCATGCTCAAAATTCCCCACGTTACTAAAGCCAATTTCGATAAATACGGAAAAGCTCTCCTTGATATTACACAAAAATACGCTGCCGAAAAAGTCGGTAAGTTTACAAATTTTTCATTTTACGTAACGTGTTTCTATCGTAACTACATTTTAGTCAGTTTTTTAAAATTGCATTTGTTATCTCGGACTAAAATTTCTCACCACTTGTCCACTAGTTTATAATCTTTTATATGTTACGTTCAACGGGAGTCGCAAGCATTTCCTCCAAAACCCAATTGCAGACATCCCCTTTTTTCAAGTTTTGCATCTATTTCCCCTTTGTCTAATTTTTAATATTAAAATTTATACTTATAATCAACATTTTTAGCAGTTTAATATAAAATAAATTGTTTTCTATAAATCCCCAGCCCAATTGATTTATTCTAACCTGTGTTATAAAAAAATTTTTGTACAATTATTGTTTTAATGGCTCCTCTATAATTTTCGTCACTTATATCGGTAGGGTAACTTTTAATTCATAAATGAGGAAAATAAAAATTTTGAATTCGCCATACTAGTTTCAGGATTTAAAAATAGTACATTATGCACCAAGTATTTTAAAGTGCGTCTTATAGTCGCGCGAACCGTAAACGAGTTTCGAAATATCACGCGAGACGAAAGACACATGGTATATATACTATACTTAATGCAATAAGGACGTGTTATGGTTACTCTGCGCTACCTGTGCCGGTACTTGCTAAGTTCCTTCATATAGCCCAGCAGGTCAATTAAGTGACCATTATTGTCCTAGGGTAATAATGAATATTTTATTGACCTGCGAGCGGTCTATAAAGTATCCATTATTGACCTAGGATAATAATGATCACTTTATTAACCGCTGGGCTATAAGGAACTATTTAGGATGTGCCTGTATAGGTAGGTAAAGTAACTATAATACACTTGAATTGCATAAAAACAATATGAGCATTTTTTCTAAAATTTTCTAATATTTTAAAAGATTAAAATATAACATTATTATCATGTTTCTGAATTTTCCGCCCTTTTTCTTAATAATTTTTTTAACTTTTTCATTTTTAAAAAAAATTATTCATTTTTGTAGGTTTTTCAATTATCTTTTTACATTTTGCTTCCTCATGGAGGAAACTTTGTATTCGTTCAAATTTACAAGCTCAAAAATGAACTTTTCTCTACTTTTTTTGCGTGGGATGTGAACACCTGCTTACAGGTACCCTGTAGACCGTACTACAGGGTTATGCGGAGAGGGCATTGCCGACCCGCCAAAAACACACCCTCATTTGGGACCTTAAGATCACCCCCAAGGAAAGCTCGTTTCGCTGACGTATCGCCATCAGGAGTGACCTTATATCGCGACGCCATCGTTTACGCGATGTAATCACTCAACTAGCGGGAACTACTTCTGTTGGCGGCCATCGAGATCTTTGACCCTCATAACATGTTGTATGAAGGTCTCGATGTGCCGCCAATTTTCTTTTGAGTGAGTCATTAATAAAACCATGTTTCCGATGTAACTTGGCAGTTTACACCAGCGAACATGGCCTGTCTTTGGGTCCTCCTTTGTCTGCATATAAAGAGTGTGTTCTGCGTCGTCTTGTGGGGACTGACAGCACGCTCACTCTGAACTTGCTCGTCTTTTAAAATGCTCCAGGTACGAATTAAAACACCCGTGACATGACTAAGGTGACCTGGTATGAGCCGATGTGTCCATCGACCTTTCTCATCCCCGCTCCATCTTGCTTGCCCTCTTTCTACGTATCTGACTCTCGTATCTCGGCGAATTTGGTCATTGCTGGGTCTATTGTCATCTGCCGGCGGGACCCTGGCAAGGACCTGAGCAACACTCGCAGATACTGTCCTATAGGCAGAGATTATACGCTTGGTAATAATCCTTTGCGCGGACAGTATCTTGTTCAAGATGGTCTTGCTTCTGTCTGTTCGCAGGAAGGGAGCCCATACTGTTACTGCATAAAGCAGCTTTGAGTAGAAAACACTCGCCACTTGTCTCCTTTTCTTTTCTGATGGCCTACCGATATTCGGCGCTAGCCGTGCTAAGCTTAGCGCACATTTGGCGGTCTTGTCGGATGCCACAACGATGTGGCGCTTAAAATTTAGGAACTTGTCTAGTTCCACCCCTAGGTACTTTATATATTTGCTCCACTTGACCTCGAATCCGTCTACTTTAATCCGGGGGAGTTCATATTTACGTCTGTCTGTGGCCATTAGAGCTTCGGTTTTGTCCAGGGCCATTTGAAGACCTCTCGGATCCAGCCAGCTATTTGCTCGTCGCAGACATTCGTTCACCAAGATTCTAAGAGCTTCTACAGTCTCGGCAGTGCACACGACTAACACGTCGTCCGCGAAGCCGATGATCACCGCGCCTTCAGGTAAACCCATTCAGAAGAAGTCATCATAAGAGACGTTCCATATGAATGGTCCTATCCTTGAGCCTTGAGGGGCACCTCGTTGCATCACTTCCTTCAGAGTGGAGGTGTCTTCCTCGTATATTACTCACCTATCGCTAAGATAATTATTCATTGTCCGCAACAGGTAGGGCGGTATTTCTTTGTTTTTCGTCGACTTAATGAGATCTTCCCATTACGGAAACCAAATTGGTATTCGGATAGACTATTCTCTCCGTTCAAGTGGAGCTGCATCCTCTGCAGAACCATGTGCTCTAGAAGTTTGCCCATTGTATCTAACAGTCAGATTAGCCTGTAGGACGTTATCGAGAGGCTTGTTACCTTTCCAGGAGGACCAGCCTCTGTCTTTCCAGTCACGGAAAAACTCTCCTCTTCTTAGGCAGTTGGTGAAGCAATCTAAAAGAATCTGGGTTAAAGCAACGATCACTTGTTTAAGGATCTCGTTGCCTATCCCATCGATTCCAGGCGCCTTGCTTAGCTTCAATCTTCTGCCGGCTTCGTAAAGTTCTACAAGAGTGAAGAGTTCTTCCTCACTAACTAACTTGACAGTCACTCCAGTCCATCCCAGACCATGGTTCTGCTGGTGGAAACAAGCCCTTGATTATTTGACGCACCCAATCGGGATTGTCCAGGCCGGAGGTCTTTTGCCTCGTCACCAATTACAGTCCAGACCCCATGTAGCCTTCTCGAAGTCGTCAATTAGCCGCTTCCAACATCTTTGCTGTGACGTTCGCATCTCTTTTCTGAGGATCCTTTTGGCCTCTTTATATGCGCCTTTTAGCAGAGGATCTCCCTTAGAGCGGGTATATACACTTCTTGCTCTGACGCATGCTTTTTGCAAAGAGGCCAGCTCCTCTGACCACCAGTGTACGTTACGTCTTCTGGGAGTGGTGCTTCTACGATGCGGCATTGACGCGTCGCATGCGGTGGTAATCATGTTTTTCACCGTCCGCACCTCCCCGTTCAGATTGTTCGGCTTCTTTCCCCATCCCAGTTCCTCGATGAGGCGGGATTTTTCAAGAGACCGGCCGAACGTTTCTACGTCAAGTTTCTTAATGTTCCACCTGAGCCTTTCTTACAGAGAACTACCTGTTTTTTGGCTTCAGGTGTGTCTCCCCCTGAGACTGAGAACATTATGTCACTTTCGGTATGATCCTCAGAGACTCGCCAATCCTTTATGCGCTTGTTTAGAAGAGAAATTGTTATCGTAAGATCAATAATTGAGCTGATACTATGGTCTCTCCTAAACGTCCACTTTTGGCCCTTGTTGTCAGTATGTCGTTAGGTAAAAAGTAGCAGCTATACATGCGTATACCTGAAATTTCCACCCTCACGAACCCACTGCTCATGCTCGTCTACAGAAACTCGTCTACCCTCAATTCGAGATTAAAGACCTGAATGGCAGCCCTTCCTGATAAATCCTGGTACCAGGGAGCGAGATTGTTCCTTTTGTTCTGCTCACTACAGAACAGAACGTCGAACCGCTCCTGACTGGCTGTCACCAACATCAGGTCTTGGGCCTTTTTAGATGTATGCAGGTTTATCTGCAGAAACTTTAGGCTTTTGCCTGTTTAGGTTTCTGCAGTTCCTGTTCATATATGTACCGGGCAATTTTTGGCCAAATGGCCCGCGTTGCCACATCTCCGACAGTTTTGAACCCTGTGGGGGTATTTACATGCGCGAGTCATATGGCCGTAACCCAGACACCTTTGGCATCTGAGGACCGCCACGTGGTTCTTAATAGCTGCATTGATCCAGCCAATGTGGACTTTTCCTGCCTTGAGGTTGTCCTTGATGAGCTTTGTTTTTAGAGCGAGAATCACGTCTTTCTCTGTCGTTGTCTCGTCGCGATCTTTGATCGACACTTGGGCCTTTTCATTTAGGGCTACAGATAGGGCTCTGGCGAGTTTGGAGGTATCTCCTCCTTTTTTGACAATGATGAGGACCTCTTTTTTAAGGGTCCTTTTTACTTTCCTCTACTTAGAAATGTGTTATATGAGTTCCTGATTAAATGTCCGAATATGTGTACTTTTTTTTGTAAACACGATATGTAACTCGAAAACGGTTTAAGGACAGGTTCAATGTTATTGTTGTTTTGCACGGTGGCTTTCACGTAAATCGTATCACAATTTAGACATGATCTTAACAGATTTAAATAAAATTTGGTATGGTTATTTTTACTACCAAAATCGGGAATTAGACACAAGGGTTTGTAAAAATAACTATTAAAGAATTTTTTAGGGAATTTTAATTTTTTGAAAAAATTGTTTTTAAGGAAAAAATTTATTTTATACATTTAACTTAACCTCTTGACTGCGTCATAAAGTGGGCTCAAACTGTGCAGCCACTTCCAATTATTCAATCTTTGTATAACTTGGTACTAGGAGGTTTTTCGGGTCGCTGAATACGAATTTGAAGTTAAATATTTAAAATTCAAAATGGCGGATCCAATATGGCCGCCAAAAATTTTGAAAATATTAAGATGCCAATGAAATTTTGAGATACTTGTTACTAAGGGGTTTTCAGGGTCGCTGAATACGAATCTGATATCAAATTCGTACTGAGCAACCTAAAAAATACCCTAATACCAAGTTTCGAAAAATTTCGTTGACATTTTAAGATTTTCAAAATTTTAGGCGGCCATATTCGATCCGACATTTTGAATTTTGGAAATTTGATTTCATAATCTTTTTGCTGACGTGCAAGCAAAATGTTCATGAATTGAAAACATAAACCTCGGCTTGTTTGTTTTTGTAGTTATTTTTTTATTTAATCTTAATATTTCATTCAAATTTTCAAACCATACTTAATATTTAACTAGGGTATTGTTATTAATTATTAAGCAAACAAATCCGGGAAATGCAAAAATTTTCCTTCTTAAGCAAATATCCCGATGTGTGTGTGTGTTTGCGTTTACATTATGCGTAGTAAAGCAGTAGTTTTTTAAGCACCTTTTTTCATCGTAAAATATCGTTGATCACAACAACAAAAATTTTTCCTCGATAAAAATATAACTTAATAATTCAAAAAATCATAGTCCTTGTCTCAAAATAAATCGATTCCAGTTCTTATTTTGCATTCATTTATAATATTTTAAATATTTTTTCCAATTTTTCCATATTTTTATAATTTGTTAAATTGTTTCAAATTTTGTATACGTCTTTTAAGTTCTTATTTCTTAAATATTGTTTTGTTTTTATTTTTTTTCTGCATTTCATTTTTGCGTAATTTTTTTACAGGATTGATACGTGTCAGAGAAGTCAGAAAAATGTCAGTGAATTGAATAAAAAGTGCTGAAAAACTGTAAACTTGCAATTAGTGCTTTTGGCTCGAAATTTCAAAGTTGCAGAAAGTCGCAGAAAATAGGGAATAGACGCAGTTTTATATTTTCTCTAAATTTGAAATAGTGAAAAGCTATAGTTACTAATTTCAATTCGCAAATGTTTATGCTAATTTTTAGACAAATTTCACTTTTTAATATAGTAATGTTTGTAAAATATTACTATAAACTAGTTGAAATTTTCACCTATTTGAACACCAGTAGCCCACTTTTCAATATACATAATTGCTTACTACATGCGTATAAAAATAATAATCTATTTTTAAAAAAACTTCTACGCATTTCTAAGTAAATACTAAATAAATATGTATCTTTTATTTTAGTACTAATTCTGAAAATTTTATGTATAATTTAATATACTGATATGTAATAATTTATGTAGAAAGCTTTTTACGTTCGTTTATAAAAGCTGTTTTTGTGAAAATTTCTTTAATGGTTTAAATGTATTTCTAAGTAAATAAATAAATATTAAAGTTGGTTTATTGACTTTTGTCTGAGAAATGTTATGGTTATATTTTTAAAAAATTTAATTTTAAAATATGGTAAAATTCAATTTTTTTTTTGATACCAATAGCTAAAATACCTTTTCGATTGTAAATTTCATTACTTTTGATGTTAATTATTATTAATCAAAACTATGAGGTTCGCGACGCCATTTTGTATATATCTAAATAAAACAAAATTCGGTTAAACATAAGTTTCGATAGAATTGATTTGGGGTTGCTTTAATTTATTTTAAATTAAAATTAAAATCAATGAAAATTTCGATGAAATAGATTTTATATAATTTCCATAATTAAATATTTGTTTCAATAATAGTTATGAATTATTGAAATTTAGAACAATTCAAAGGATTAAAACTTAGATTTTTTTTTTAAGCTAAAAAAATTTACTTTATTTTAAATTTACAAAATTAATGTTTTAATTAAACTACCAAGTGAATTTCAGTGCAATAAAAATGCCAAAATATCTAGTTCACTAAATTTTCATTTATCCAGATTTGTATTTGTACGAATTGATATGCATATTTGATAGAATTCATAAAACGCCTAAATGATAAAATCCCATTCAATTCGAATGTTTCTAAATAAAAAGTTGTTTAAGAAGAAAATCTGTCAAATATGAATTCAGTGACCTAAGAATTCTGTTAAGTAAAAGTTAAATTGAAAATAAATTAATAAATTCGAAACATAAAAATTTGGCTAAAAAAATTCTATCTAAAATTCTGTAAAATGAATTTTATAATTTATTTCTGTGACTTGAGTATCCGTAGAACATTCTAAAAAATATAATTATTTTCTAAAAAATGTAAGCGTAAACTCTATTAAAAACAAATGGTATTTAAAAAGGTGCTCCAAGAAGACCTAAATAAAACTTTAGAGATCATAGATACAAAACTATTAAATAAGATTATAAACTTTTATTGAAAATAGGTCGTGAAGGAATCATATTGAACGCTAGTTTTACTTGTCATTTTATAACACTGAAATTGACATAGCATTATCTTGAACTGGCGATTGATTAAGAATTATTTTGCAAAAATTTCCGAGTTCACTTCATATTGCATTTGTTGTTGAGATAGGATTATATTGAATTGACATTCGAAAAAGCATTTTATAGAAGGGAGGCGTGGCTTTAGGTTAAATCGGTTTAAAAAGCACCATGTATTGTCAATATTTTACCTTTTTGTTTCTCAATAATAATTGAAAATCTTTTGTTTTTTTTTGTTCGATTGGAGAAAATAACATAACGGTACTACTTTTTTGCAGTTTTGATGACTGAAATGGAGGAAGAAAGTGAAGACGATGAGGATGAAGATGGTGCTTGGCAAGTGGATGCAAGTTCCGCTTATAGCAGCGC
The DNA here is from genome assembly GCA_037103525.1 of Ganaspis brasiliensis. Classification (NCBI taxonomy): domain Eukaryota; kingdom Metazoa; phylum Arthropoda; class Insecta; order Hymenoptera; family Figitidae; genus Ganaspis; species Ganaspis brasiliensis. Next base: position 5,634,056 of record JAZKLR010000152.1, read on the forward strand.
AAGTGGCTCTAGCAGAGGGAGAAAGCGTAAAGGCCGGACTTGGCGCCGAGGCGCTGGCACCAAAAGAGCCAAAAGAACCTCTAGGTAATTTCTCGTATAATTATATTATGATTTAAAACAAAATTACAAAAGTATGTTTTAACACATCTCTACCATTCATTCCAGTTCTCAACGCGGAAAATCGTCAACTTCGACTCGGGGAAGAGGAAAAACCACTTCGAGAGGTCGAGGAGCTTCGACAGCCAAAGCTGGTCTTGGTCTCGTTGAATTTGGACAAAAGAAAATGTTCACAGACCCTCGTTTCACCTCCTTCAACTAGAATCAATTTTTAATTTTAAGAAGCATAATATGTTTAACAATAAGAAAAGCAGTTTAAAGAATGTTACAACGTTAAATAAGCAAATCATTATTAAATTTAAATCACGTTTCTGTAATTTAATGTGTATCATAACAAGTTTGTACATAAGATAGTTAGTTTTTTCTACAGACTTAAAGGATAAGTATTTATTATGTTATTCGATGGAGAGCTTGATGCTTTTAGATAAAATGTTTTTATTTGATTTTTTCAAACTTCTCCTTCAATCTGGGCAAAGAATTATTATTATTTTTTATAAAAGATTTCAGACTAAAACTATCGAGAGAGTGTAATAAATAATATTTTTTCTACCGAGCTATTTCATTAATAAATTTAAAAGCTATCATCTAGTTTTCTATTCACAAATCGGGCTGCACTATTCTCGCCTGTCGGTCGTCGTTTTTTATGTGCTTTTTGAGAAGATCCATTATTTCGTTGTCAAATTCGGGAGGCGTTTCTTTGACATTGGTCGCCCAATAAAAAATGTCCCAGTCGTTGGAGGGTAAATTTATCAAACGATCGTACAACTTGAGCTCGTTTTCATCAAACGTGTCCAAATACTTGCTCGCAAAAGTGCTGAGTAAAAGGCCATTTTCCAGCATTCCCCGTTTTCGAGACTGATAGAGTAATCTGAAATTCGTTCCATGTTTGTAACTACCGTTTATAAATTTTATTTTTTTAATAAAAATAATCAAAAATTTGTGAAATTTTGCATTTTCAATAGACAAAAAAACCTACCGAGCTTTCTTTACAGTTATATTTTCACCCTCTCGTTCGACATATGGAGGAATTTGTGGTTCACAACTTTTTGGGTTAACCATGTCGTCAAAATCGTTAGTTCGGGATTTATAATTAATACACGCAATTGATATTGCCCTTTTAATCACAGGCCGCACCTTGAAAATATATTTCATTCAAATTCACAACAAATAAGATGATGTATTATATTATATTATTATATTATTATATTTTGAAATTTGTCAAAATATTTTGTTGACAAGTTATTTAAAAAATAAAATTGCAAATTTTTTTATAAAAATCTTCAAGTTAGAATTTGGAAGAATTTTTCAAAGAGAAGAAATAATTATAGCGGGAATCAGATTTTAGTGTTTTAAAAATTAATTGCCGTTTTAAATTATTTTGCTAATTTTTAACAATTATATTCAATTTAAGAATTTGATTCAGTCCTAATGTTCAATAGTAAAAAATAATGTCCAAAAGTTTCATAAAAATTTTAATGATTCGTATTTTAATTCGTTTTCATGTAAAGTCATTATGATTACAATAAATAATAAATGTAATACATTGAAACTTTAATTAATCTAAAAAACAATCTGAAACTTTAATTTATACAATTTTTGATTAATTTAAATTTTATTTAGTTACAAATTCAAGTATAATCTATATTTGAACTATGTAATTAAAAACTAACTCTTTCCAAATTTTAACTAATTTCAATTTCAATCGATCCCAAACTACAGATCAAAATTTTAATCAACTTAAATGTCATCTGTTTAAATAACTTGAATTTAGTTTTAATAAAACTTTCCATCAATATAAATTTTATAGATTGAAAATTATCATTGTTTGAAATTGTTTAAAATTTGGATAAATTGAAATTTTAATCAATTATTGACTTAATTTGGATTTTTCAAAATTTTTCGAATTTTTAATTCATTAATTGAAAGTTCAGAAAATTGAAGTTTTTATTATTTAAAATTTAGATTACTTAAATTCCATTCGATTGCTATTTTGATAAATTCAAGTTTGAATCAATTAAATTTGGATTTATTACATTAAAAACCGATTACAATTTTGAATAAATGAAAGCTTCGATTTTTGATTCTTGGTAATTCAACTCAATTCTAAATTGAATTAATCCAAATTTTAATCAATCCTAACTTTAATTTATTCTATTTTACTTATTGTATCCAAGTTTTGATCGATTGAAATTTTAACCAATCTCAATTTAAATCTATCTGAAACTACAAACCAAAATATTAATTAATTTAAATTTCAATCATTACAAATGGTCAATGGTTTTAAATTTAATTAATTTGAATTAAATTGAAATAAATTAAATTTAGCTTTAATAAAAATGTCTATCATTATAAGTTTTTCAGATTAAAAATTATCATTGTTTGAAATTTAGAGAGATCAAAACTCTGATAGATTGAAATTTTAATCGATTAGAAATTGTGTATTATTGATAAAAATCGACTTAATTTTGTATTTTCGAAATTTTTCGAATTTATAATTACTTGAAAATCCAGATAATTGAAGTTTAGATTAATTAAATTTCCAAATCGATTGCAATTTTAATAAATTCAAGTTTGAATCGATTAAATTGAAATTAGATTGGTATAAAGTTTTAGTAAAGTTGAAATTAAAAACATTTTAAATAGAGGTGGAAATTTAAATTGATTCTGAGTTTATAATTCATTCGAATATCAATTTATTTTAAGTTCTTTTCATTGTAATTCTTTATGTTCAGGTTTTAGTTAATTAAAAGTCACTGTAATTTTAATAAATCAATTTTTAACAGATACAAATCATCAGTTACTTCGTTAAATTTAAATAAAAGTGTTTTCTTTAGATTTTATATTCGAGAAATAATTCACTTTTTCATGTATTGTAAAGAAAATAAGCTAATAAATAATTTGAAAAAAATTCTTTATTAAATCAAATGAATGGTAAATTAAAAAATACTTAATATAAATTTTTAAAAATATTTTCATGTGATCAAAATAATGTCAACATAACCTAAAATTGTCAAATTGTTTTCTACAATTGATGAAAAGTTTTAATTTGAAGTCTTAAAAGTTCTAAAACATGCAAGTAGAAAAGCTTTATTTAATTTTACAATCATAAATAAAAATTATTTTGCTATATTTCTACAACTTACGAATAAATTGCTTGTATAAATAGAATTCATATTTTGTTTTTCAGGAGTTTAACAACACCTTCTATATAATAAAAGAAAAGTCAATTTTGCGTCTTTGGATATATTTCTTATTAGTGCAAGTTTAACACAAGACGTTTAATGTCAAAATTAAAACATTACATGTTTTTTTTATTTTTATTTCCTTTTTTCTTCCCTCAATGCCCTCAATCAGCTGATGAAATTTCGCAGCAAATTCAACCAATCACGCAAGGCACAAATTATTCATCCCCACTTCCCGGTGACAGATAACAGATTACAGATTTGACGGTTACAACTTTGTTTAATTTACGTTCACGATTCACCATCTCTAAAGAATTATTTATAAATAATTTAATTTTTTAACAATTTAAAGTCGTATAGAGAGTTAGCTATTCATAAAACAATGAGTGGCAAATAATTTCATGCAAAACTATGCGAAAAATGTGATAAAGGTAAGCATAACCTCCAATTTAGTTTACACGGAAAAATATAAATTTTCTTTAACTTTCTGACAGAAAACACAAAAATACATGAAATTTTTTTACTTACAAATTACTTTTCTTAATAAGTTGATTGAAAATAGATTCTGAATGATAAATTTACACATAAAAAATGACATTTCCCAGCTTTTTTGTTTATATATGCAACTCTGAAAAAATGCTTGTTTACAATTTGATATTAATGTATAATTTTGTCATTCTTAAACTTTTTTATAGAAAAATAAATTAACAATCAATCATATTTAAGTCTTTCATTCTTTCCGTGTGTTTTCTGTTTTAAATCAGTTTCTTTTGAAAAAATGTATTTTCAAATTAATTACAAATCATAAGTGTTTTTATTTTACTAGCGCCTCAGACGGCCGCCAGCGGCCGTCGTCGTTGATTTGAATGCAATATCCTATTTCTATTTTTGTTAATTTAAAATCTGATTGGATAAATGCTTAAATTAATAAATTTTGTTATATTATTATTATTATGATGACAGGCAAATTTATATATTGTCCATTGTCATCAAGTGTTAATAACACTATAGACCTTTTCATTTTAGTTCTTGTCTTTCTCCAGCTTATGCAATGGTACATGCATAGCATTAGAAGAAGACAGAAAAGTTAAATGAAAAGGTCTATGAAGGTTAAAGTCAGTTTTGAAGGATTAGCGAATCAGGGGAAAAGAGTGCATCTGACATCACCTTAAAAAGTTTACCTCTGTAAAGTTAGCACTAAACCATAAAAATTACAATCTTTTTTTTTAATCATTTGAAAATTATTTTGAAATAATTGGAAACTAAATTGTTTGATTGATTGGAAATCCAAACTTAAAAAAGTATAGAAATTTTAAAAAAGTACAGTACCAACTTCGCATCATGGAAATCAAACGATTTCCAAATCGTTTGGAAATGATTGGAAACTACATTTTATTGTTTGGAAATTGTTAATTTAAAAGATATTGCAATTTCTAAAAACATTTATTAGTTGCGCACAAGATTCTGGTCGCGTAGTCTTGGGGCGAAAATTCAAAGTATACTTTTTTAAGTAATGACGGAAAATATGGTTAAGCGCATTTATTTCGAATACAGCGTTCAATTGCTTATAGTATTAATAAAAATTAGTGCTTAATTCTTTTACATTTTAAGGCGAAGTGGGTTGAAACTGTTAGGTAATAGAATATTAATCAAAATTAGTGCATTGTTTCATTCTACGAAGTACCGGGAGGTTATCTTAGATTTTGAGAAGTATAAATATATTACAGGGTGGTCGCAGGTCAGGGAAAAGTCCGGAAAAAATCAGGGATTTTCTAAAAACATCTTGAAAAGTCAGGGAATTTTTTCTTGAAGGAATCATAATTAAAAGGTCAAGATTTTATTACTATTTAAATTCCTGATTGGTTCTAATAAACAAACAGGGTATGGTCACTTGACCGGGAAGCCGGAAAAAACCGGAAAATCACCGGGAAATTTGTTATTAAACCGGGAATTTCCTTGTGGGTCTAAAAGTTATTAGAAATTTTATCGAAAATCAATTTTTTTTCATATTTTACAAATCTATAATAATGATAATCCTCACGTTCTGTCATTCCTTTCATTCATTTTTGTCTATTTACATCTGAAGTTTTGAACTAAGATATTTTTTAAAAAATGCTTTTTAAATTGATTAAGGGGGGGGGGGGGTGTATGGTTATAGCCCAAAGCACAATGAATACGGTTATGGGAGCAGGGCATGAGATAAAAAAGGACACAGACTGTTTCTGTCCTTTTCTGTCTCATGCTCTGGTCCCGTACGCGTATTCAATTTGCTTATAGGGCTTAATACGGTAAAGAAGGCATGTTTTTATGAATTGTTTCTGGCGATGCAGAGTGTATCAGTTTATTAAATCAATTTCCATACAATAAAGCAACATTCGAACAATTTTTGGGTAAATTCTCATTCAAAAGTATTTAAAATTGAACGAGTGAATGTAAATTTCCTGATGCGCTTCGAAAAAAAGTTGCCTTGCGGTGCGCAGCGTAACTCGCAACAGAATCATCAGAAACAAAAAAATCGAAATGCATTTGTTAAAGGAGATGTTCTTCCAGGTAACATCGAGGGGATTTTTGTTTTTTTTAAGTTTTGAATTTTTGGTAGCACTTTGAAGTCAAAAAACCGATTTTCGACCAAAAAACCGACATATTCGTTATTGTAAAATGAACAATTATTTAAAAAAACAAAAAAACCTCGAAATTACCTGGGGAATTATGCGAAGAAGTATTGTGGAAAATTTAAAAACGATTGGTTCAGTAGATTTTTAGTTATGTTGCGCACCGACTTAAAAAATGGCACTTTTTTTAAAGTTTTACACACTAAGAAATTCAAAATAAAATTCAATAATTCTGTAAAGCTCACTCAGAGTCGTCAATGCCAGATCCATAGGGTAAAGTTCTTTCGTCCAGATACATTACAATTTAAAATACTAAAAAACAACGAACGCGAACGAAAGGAAATTTAAACTTTTGTCGACTTTTGCTTCTGCTCAGCACGGGCGCGGCATAGAAACGGTTCCGAGGAACGGTCACTCAAATACTCGTAACTTCTACAATTTTGCTCCGATCAACTTAAAATTTTGACACAATATTCTTAAAATATTGTGCATTCACTTAAAAAAATTAAAAAAAAATTTCAAAAAAAAATTAAATACCATACCCCCCACCCTGATAATTAAAATTTTTAAATATCAGATCAAATAATTTTAATTTCATTAATAAATAAATCTATATTTTCTTTATAATTTTAAAGAGTTTTCGACAGGGATTATTCTCTTTAAATTTTATAATTATTCTTTAATTTTTTAAAAGTAATTCGTTCTGTTGTCGATTATTTTTGCCAGTTTTCGAATTTTTCTTTCGATTGTTATATATTTTATAATAATAAAATATTCTTAATTTTTCAATTTGCAATTATTTTCTTTAAATTAAATGTTTCTAGTTCAGTTTTTTCAATTATTTCCTTCAATTATTAATTATTTACCGCAATATAAATTACATTTACATTTATTTAAAGTTTTTAGGTTTTTAACCCTTCGCTACACATTTATTTCTTTTTACTTCCTACTCATAAAAGAAACTTTAAGATCTTAAAGATTTTCGGTTGTTCAAAAATAGTCTAAATCGATTTATATTTATTCAAAAATTCTAAATTTTCATTTTTAAGAAAAAGTCCGGATGCAGTGTGTGGTCACTTTTTGTCGCTGGGATATCTCGAAAACATCTAAACTGATTTTAAGAAAATTTAGATTACGAATTAAGCTCATAAATATCGAAATTTGGACACAGGGATTTTTGAAAAAACCTAATCAAATTTTTTGAGCATCTTTTTTCACCAGAAAATATAGTTTTTTGCCAAAAATTTTTTTTGCAGTAAAAATACAACTTAACAAATGAAAGAATTATATACCTTATTTCAAAACGAATCGATTTGACCAATATAAAGTCTATAATTGACCTAAAATTCACATAAATTCAAGTTAACATTTGTTTGTAAAAAAAAACAATTAATAAAGTAACTCTTTAATTTGCTTTTTTAAAATGTAGAAATAAATTAAAATGATTACGACATCAAGTTTGTATTTGTAAAAATAAAGTAATTAATTAACTCTTTAATTTCTTTTTAAATTTTATATTATTTAATTTCAAAACTAAATCGCTTACGTATGTGTTTCTTAAATCTTCCCAGAATTATGACGTCAAGTTTACATTTGTAAAAGATAATTAATTAACTCTAATTTTCTGTTTCAAAGTTAAAAATTAATTTAAAAATTATTGTTAACTTTGCATTTGTTTGTTAATAAAAAATAACTAACTAATTAACTGTATTTTTATTTTTTAACATTTATAAATAATTTAAATTTTGTATTAGGTACGTACTTTAACTTTGTATTTGTTTATAAATATAAATTATTAACTTTAATTAATTAGGTAACACCTTGATTTTTCTTTTTTTTTTAAATTTATAAATAATTTTAAAATTACTACTTAACTGGATAATTTTTACAAATATAAAATAATTAATTTATTTTACTTAATTAACACTTTGATTTCTTTTAAAGGTTGGTATTAATTTAATTTGAAAATTAAAAAATTTGTTTGAAAAAAAAATTACTTACCTCTAATTTTTCTTTTTTAAAATTATTACTTAGCTGTGTTTTAATTACCTTTAATTTATTCCATTAACTTTAATTATTAACACCTTGATTTCTTTTAAAGTTAAATATTGATTTAATTAGAAAATTGAAAAATTTTTTGTAAAAAAATAAATAATTAACTCGAATTTTTCTTTTTAAAATTTATAAATAATTTAAAAATTATTAGGTACTTAGCTGTGTATTTTTTTGTAAATATAAAATAATCAATTAACTTTATGTTATTTATATTCCTTTAACTTATATTAATTTGCAAATTACATCGCATATTTTTAAATTCTCCCAGAATTATGACGTCATATAATGTGCCAACCAATCATAAGCAGAAACCTTTTATTCGACTACAGCTCCATCTACTTGTTATGATTTATATGCACTCGAAATGCCTTTCTATTACAATTTTCTATTCCCATGCTTGAACTTTCATTCGAGTTTTTTCGAGATTTTCGATATTCGACTTAAAATGGATTCCTCCTACTTTCATGCCTTTTTTAGAATAGGAATAGGATTTTAGAATAGGATTTTTTAGAATAGGATTAGAATAGGATGCCTTTTTTAGAATAGGAATTCGACTTAAAAATAAGTGACGAAAATAATTGACAGTTGAAAACATAATTTAAAAAAATGGCTAGATTAATATACAACCGAACAAAATAATTTAAAAAATCAAAGAATAATTATAAAATTTTAACATAATTAAAAAATGAAAAAATTGTAGGAAATAATTAATAATTGAAGGAAATAGTTTAAAAATGACGAGAATAATTGTCAACTGAAAACAAAATTAGAAAAATGACTAGATTAATAGACAACTGAAAAAAATAATTGTAAAAATAAAACAAGAAATATTAAATTTAAAGAAAATAATTGCAAATTGAAAAATTTAGAACATTGTAGGAATAATTGTTGGAAATAATTGAACATTTAACAATTGGATTGAAAATGGAAAAAAATAATTGAAAATTGAAGAAAGGAATTAAAAATTGAAGAATGATTTTGAAATTTAAAAAATATACGGGTAAGAATTCCTGAAGTGGGCCCCTAAATTTTTTTGGGTCTGTGAATTTTTTTCATTCCTATATGTTTCGATAGCCAATGATGGTATAAAAAAAACCTGTAAATAGTTTTCCGAAATTCTAATATTTGCAAAAGTTATTAAAGGTCAAAGTTTTTTGCAGCGTTTTAGTAAATAACCAATTACTCGCGAGTGGATGAACCGATTTTAATAAAAATTGGAAGGAAGCTTAATGAGGAATTGCACTTACGATAAATGATCAAAATTTTAATTAAAAATAATAATTTGTTTAAATAAATTAAGTTTTTAATTTTTGAGGTTAAAAAAAAAGGTGCACTTTTACCGTCTCCGGTCGCAAAAAAAATTCCACTCAGCTTTCACATTAAATTCATTTTTCATGTTCGATTAAATTGACGAAATAAAATTTGTTTTTATACTGCGCTTTACAACTGTCAAAAAATACATAATTTTTTTAATGTTTTCGCTGACAATTTTTCGTTCTGAAAGCGCAATCGATTAAAAATACAAGAAAATATCATTTCAACGCTCCACTAATTAAAAATGAAATGATTTGAATGTTATACTCTGAAGCCTTTAAATATGTTGTAGAAACTTTTTACAATACACAAGAAAACAAAAGACGCGCGATAGTTTAAAACCTACATAAAAAGGCTGTGCAAACTTTATTATAAAATATTGTATTTTATTAAGTTATTGAGAATCCTACTTTTTTATTCTTCAAATAAAATCTTAAAAGTATTCTCTATTTGATTCTTAAAAAACAAATAAAAAAAAAGAGGGAGAACAGATTGTTTTTTAACCTCAAAAATTAAAAACTTAATTTATTTAAACAAATTATTATTTCTAATTAAAATTTTGATCATTTATCGTAAGTACAATTCCTCATTAAGCTTCCTTCCAATTTTTATTAAAATCGGTTTATCCACTCGCGAGTAATTGGTTATTTACTAAAACGCTGCAAAAAACTTTGACCTTTAATAACTTTTGCAAATATTAGAATTTCGGAAAACTATTTACAGGTTTTTATTATACCATCATTGGCTATCGAAACATATAAGAATGAAAAAAATTCACAGACCCAAAAAAATTTAGGGGCCCACTTCAGGAATTCTTACCCATACTTAAAAATTGAAGAAAGCCGAGAATTAATGAATATAGAAGAAAACAATTGAAAACTGAAGAATGAAAATAACAATTGAAGAATGGAATTAAAAATTAAAGAAAATAATTGAACAATTGTATTTAAAATTAAAGAATTTTAATAATAATAATAGAAAAAAGGCAATAATCTTTTAATATTAAAGAAAATAATTGAAAATTGAAAAGTGGAATTTGAATTTGAAGAAAATAACTGAGAATTAAAGAGAATAGTTCTAGAATTAAATTGAAAATTTAAAACAATTTTTATGAGTGAAAAAAATTAATTAAAAAATCCGAGAATTATTGAATATTGAGGAATTAATTGAAAATTAAAGAAAATATTTGAGAATAAATAAATAAATAATAAAAAAATAAATAATAAATAATAATAAATAAGAAATAATAAATAAATAATTAAAAATTGAATAAATAAATTGGAAATTAAAGAATTGAGTTGAAATATCAAGAAAATAATTAATATTTAAAAGAAAAATTATAATATGACGAAAATAATTATAATCATAAATTTGAAGGAGAATAATAAATTGTCAATCAAAAACTGATGAAAATAAAGGAAAAAATTGTAGAAAATAAATGAAAATGAAAAAAAAACAATTGGAAATAGAAGAATTGTATTGAAATTTCAAAAAAATATTTAATAATTGAGAAAATGCGAGAACTATTGAATTTTGAATAAAATAATTGAAGAACAAAAAATGCAATTGAAAATTGAGGAAAATAATGAAAAATTAAAGAAATATATTGAAGATTGAAGAATGAAATTCAAGATTAAAGAATTAAATTGAAATTTTAAAAAAATACATATTGTTGATAATTGAAAGAGAAATTACAAAATGACTGAAATAATTGAATATTAAAGAAAATAATTGAGAAATGATTTTTTTAAATCTAAATTTCACTTGATTTTAAATTCTATTAATCCTAATTTTTATTGATTGAAATTTTAAAATTTTACAACATTTGTATTCTTAAAATTTGGGTTAATGGAAGTTTTGTTATTTATTGATAATTTTGTATATTAAGTAGAAATTGATTTTTATATGTATAATAGTTAAAGTTTAAAATAATTTAAATATGCTTCATTAGATTTTAGAAATATTTAAAGTTTATAATAAATTAAAACTTGGATTGATTAAAATTTTGAATACTTAAAATTTTAATAATTAAAATTCTAAATGTAAGAGATAAAAATAATTAGAAATTTTAAAAAATGAAATATAAAATTTATTAAGTATTTAAAATACAGTTATATCAGAATTTGAATTAATTAATGTTTGAAATGATTAAATTTGAATCAGTACAAGTTGGAAAAATGTTGAGTTTGGAAAAATTAAAATTTGAATTGATTTGGTTTGATAACAATTTTTAAGAACAAAATTTCAAATCAAGAAAAAATTTGTTACAATAATCTGACAATGAATTAACCTTCTTGTTTCTTTTTATTAATTTGTAACAGATTTTAATAAATAATAATTAATTCATATGTAAAAGCTTCCAATTTGTATTATTTTACTAAAAATGATTCAAATAAATAACTAATTTTTAATGATCCTTATATTAATTCACTGTTGGTATGTGTTTAAATAATTTTGAAAGGAAAGAAAAAAGAGTTATATAAAAGTGACTTAAAATGTTAAAAATTCGTCTCAAAATCGATACTTTAAAAATGTGAAATTAATTAATTTCAGAAGGCCTAATTGTAAATATATTGGAAAAATTTGTGGAAATGGATAAAATGTTATTCTCCGAAGAGGAAGAATTCTCATGTTTGACACAGACAAATTATCATGATGACGACAGTAGTAGCTCAACGCCAACAACTTCTAAAACTCTCAAATCATCAGATAATTCCCTTCTCGCTTTGGATAATACGTTTTTGAATAATTTAAGTGGATTGGAGGAAGTAGAAGATGAAATCATTCACACGGGAATATCTCAGATTCCAAAAGGAAGTCCATCTCCGAAGCGTAGAAAAAGCGATTCTATACAAAATAGAAGTAGCGCTAAAATTTCTCAATTTAAAATACTTTCCATGATCAATAATTCTTATCTTCATGATGTTTCTTGTGAATTTGGCCGGAATGAAATTGAAACTCAACGTGACTATTCCTTCTATGGACTTCCACAGAAATTAAAATTATTATTTAAAAAGTACAAACGAATCGATGAGCTTTATCGTAAGTAATTAACATTGTACCAAATTCTCTCATTTTATCATTGTTCTTCTATTTTTTAGAAACGTTTTCCTTTTTCTCTAAACTACTTTTTTTTTCTTTTAAATTTCCATTTTTTCAAATCATGACAAAATGTATTCATTTTTTTCTCTTTAACTTTAAAAAATATTTGTTAATTTTTCTAGTTTTTTAAAGATTTTTCGAGTAATAATTTTTTACAGCTTGGCAGCAAGAATGTCTCAATTTAGATGCAGTAAAATACAGAAAAAATTTAATTTACGCTCTACCAACGAGCGGAGGAAAAACTCTAGTTGCTGAAATTTTAATGCTCAGGGAAATTATAAATAATAGGAAAAACGTGATATTTGTTCTGCCTTATGTCGCCATTGTTCAAGAAAAGGTAATTAATATTTTTTCATCATCCTTTTAATTTAGTTTTTTTCTTTTTTTAGAATTTAAAAAAATATTTTGCTATTTTGATCATTTGTTTCCTTTTTGCCAGGGCTGTTATTGATTTAAATCATTGGGGCATTTACATTAAAATCATGATTTAAATAAAAAAAAAAAACTTTACAATTCTCCGGATGTCTAATACTGCACGTAAAACATAAAAAACCATAAATAAAACCTACAAATTTGTGGATAAATCTTAAAAATTTCAATTTTAGTATTTTATTCTTTACAAAATTTAAAAAATTGTGTTAATACAGATGACCAAAATACGTACGATTTACAAATTTTTTGATATCAAGATATCAAAAAATAGTGTTAAATTCTTATATCTTTAAGTCGCTATAATTTAAATAAATTCCAAACGTTAATTAACTCATTCCAATTTGTTGCAACTTTAAAATTTCAATTAATTCTAAGAGAAGATTTCACTTTCTCGAGACTGTAATTTTTATATTATAATTTCTTATTTTTACAAAATTTTAAGATTTTTTCTCCTTTTCTTTTCATATTCTTTTTTGTATTTGTCGTTTTATTTTAGGATTTTCTTTAATTTTCTTCTTTTCATGCAAATTATTTAATACTATTTTACACAATTTTGTTATTATAACATTCACAGGGTGTCTACTAACCGGGAAAACCGGGAAATAACCGGGAATTTAAATTGACCGGGAAAAATTATTATTTTCTTCAATTTTTAATTATTTTCATCAATTTCTAATTAATTTATTTAATTCTGAAAAACTTTCTACGATTTTCAATTATTTTAATCAAGTTTTAATTATTTTCATCAATTTTTAATTATTTTCTTCAGATCTCAACTATTTCCTTCAATTTTTAATTATTTAATTTAATATTCAATAATTCTCGACTTTTTTCAACTATTTTTTTCAATTATCATTTATTTATTTCACATCTCAATAACTCCTCCATTTTTCAATTATTTTCTTCTATAATCAATATTTCTCTGCTTTTTTCATATTTTTTTTTCAAATATCAATAATATTTTTGAAACTTGAATTCAATTCATTAATTATTATTCAACAATTTTCATAAAATCACATTTCTTCAATTTCAAATTATATTCTACAATTTTTAATTAATTTCTTCAAATTACAATTACATTCTTCATTTTTTATTGTTTTTTTTCAAATTCTATAATTCTTGGGTTGTTCAATTTCTTTGTTCTTCAATTATCACTTATTTTCTTCTACTTTCAAACCCATTGTTTAATTCTTGAATTATTTTCTTTAATTCTCAATTATAATTTTCGACATTCAATTCCATTCTTTAATATTCAATTTTTTTTTTAATATTCAATAACTCTAGGCTTTTTACAATGATTTTTTTAAATTCTCAATTATTTTTTTCAAATTCCAATTTTTTTCTTAAATTTCAATTATTTTCTTCAATTCCCAATTATTTTTTCATATTTCTTTCAGTTTCTCAATTTCTTTCAATTTTCAATTTCTTCTCAATTTTCTTCAATATTTAACAGTTCTCAGCTTTTTTAAATTATGTTTTTCTTTCAATTTTTATTTATATTGAGAATTTTTTAATTATTTTCATCAATTCGCAATTATTTCCGTCGATTTTTAAATTTTTCTGCTGTTTCCAAATATTGTATTTAATTTTTAAGTACTTTCTTCAATTTTTAATTATTTTCTTCAATTTTCAATTATTTTCTTTAATTTTTAATTATTTTGTTCAATTTTCAATTGTTTGTTTCAATATTCAGTAATCTCGACTTTTTTCAATCATTTTTCTTTAATTATCAGTTATTTATTTCATGTTTCAAAACCTCCTTCAATTTTCAATAATTTTTTTCTGTTTTCAATTTAATTGTTCAATTGTTCAATTATTTTTTTCAATTCTCAATTAATTTCTTTAAATGACAGTTCTATTCTTCAATTTTTAATGTTTTCTTTAATATTAAATAATTTCTGTCATTTTCCATTTTTTTTTAATTATAAATTATTTTCTTTTTTTTTTCAGTCCAATTGTTCAGTAATTTTCTTTAATTCTCAATTATTGTATTCGAATTTCAATTTTATTTCCCAATTTTCAATTGTTTTTTTTTAATATTCAATAATTCTGTGTTTTTCTGATTTCAATTTGATTATTTAATTTCCAATTTATTTATTTAATTTTGAATTATTAACTTAAATTTTGAATTATTTTTTCGGATTTTCTATCTAGTTCACCAATTTTCAATTATATTCTTTGAATTTAATAACAATTGTTCAATTTTTTCAATTATTGTTCAATTGTAGATTAATATTTACTTTTTTTTTTAATTTTTTTTTTATTGTCAAATATCTTTGTTATTGTTCAATTATTCCTTTCCATTATTAATTATTTCTTTTCGTTATTAATTGTTTCTTTTAATCAATTATTATTATTTTTTTTAAAGTTTAATATTTAATTCTTCAATTCTCAATTATTTTCTTTGAATTTCAATTATTGGCTTCAATTATCAACTGTTATCTTCAATTTTTGTAGCCATTTGTAGGTCTATTTATACTCAAAATAAATTTTAAGTTAACAAAAGAAAAAACTGGGAAAAATAGGAACGAAAACCGGGAAAAGCCGGGAAATGACCGGGAATGTTGTGGGACGAAATTAGTAGACACCCTGATCATTCACTAAACCTATTATATCGTTGATTTTCATAATTATTTTCATACCTATTGTTAAAAATAAATATGCTCATTTTTTTGTAAATTTATTCAATTTTTTTTCACATCTTGTTTATTTTTCTAAATTTCTTGTTGGACTTGTTTTATATTTTAATTTTTGGTTTAATTTGCCTAAACTTTTTTTATTTTTAAAGATTTGTTAAATTTCTTTTGTGGACTTTTTATTTATCTTAATATATAAATTTTTTTATTTTATTTTTATTAATTCTAATTTTTTAGTAGATTCTAACCAAATTTTATTATTTTTTGTACTTTTTAAGTTTTTTGACAGTTTGTTAGATTAAGGAAAAAAACATTTCTCCATTTTCCTTCTGTTTATTTAATTTTCTTGATGTTTCACTATTTTTTTAGTTCTTCTTGCGTTTTAATTAATTCTTTAATTTTTGTTATCTTTTTTCCATTTCTTACAAACATTTTTCTACTTTTTTGAAAGCTTTTATTCTTTTATTTTATATTATGTAAATTTAATCTTGTACTAAATATTCTCATTTTAATATAGTTCTTCTATGTCATAGAATTTCTTTTCTTTTAAAATTTTGTTAAATTTTTCCAAATTTTATTCATTCTTTTTTTATTCAATTTGAAAAATAATTCTCTAATTTTTCTAGTTTTAAAATTATGTTCTCTTCAATAATATATTTCAACGTTTTTTTAATTATCTTCTTATTTATTTTAGTTTTCTAAAAATGTGTTTATTTTTCAGCTAAACTGCATAAAATTTCAATTTTAAGCAAATATTCTGATGTTTCTGCGTGTGTAGTAATTTATTTTATCTTTAGGATATTTCAAGAACGATTTAGAGGATTTTAATTAAATTTGATAGGTTCATTAAACTCATAAATATATAAATTCAGACACAGAGATTTTTAAAAATGTCCAATGAAATTTTTTCCGCACCTTTTTTTTATCTAAATATCGATTTTCGTCAAAACATTTTTTTATAAAAGAGAAAAAAAATGTAAATATGAAATATGAAAATAAATAAAGAAACAGTATTTTTAGTCTCAAAACAAATCTTTTTGAGAGCAGAGGTGAAAGGCAGATCATAAATGGCCAAAACATTTTATAAAATTTAAATCTATGATAAAAATAGAATATGTTTCATATCTAAAAAAAGCTTATTAAACGATGAGTATGAATGCGATAAAGAAACCTACGTTTAACACTAACAATAAAATGTGATTAAATAATTTTTCCTAGGTTCAAGCTATGTCTCCCTTTGCTATAGATTTTGAATTTATAATAGAAGAGTATGCAGGTGCTAGAGGAGAATATCCTGTCAAGAAAAGAAGACACAAAAACAGTATTTACATATGCACAATAGAAAAAGCCTTAGGAGTTGTTAACAGCTTAATAGATTTAAAACGTTTCGACGAGGTGAGAAATTGATTTTATTATTTTTAATATCAGCTTTTCATCAATAGATATCTTTTTAACTCTGGAGATTTTTTGCAATTTCTTTTTATTTTCATTTTAATATTCTATTTCTTATTTTTGATATTCTTTGTTAGTATTTTTAAAAGCAATATTTTCTCCTAGATTGGCACTGTAGTCGTTGACGAATTACATTTGCTTGGTGACAGTGGAGGTCGAGGAGCAACTCTAGAAGGTTTATTGGCAAAAATTATGTTTGTTAATGGTAATATCTTCTTATTTTTTTTTCTAATTCAAATTGACCATCGTATCATGACTAACACTTTATTGTTTATTTTTAGAAAAGGTCCATATTATAGGAATGAGTGCGACGATAGGAAATTCGGAGCAAATAGCAGAGTTTCTTAATGCTGATTTGTACCAGGACAATTTTAGACCTGTTCAAATTCACGAATACGTTAAAAGTAATTCTGAAATTTGTAAGATTGATCTTAAAACTGAGGAGATTTTTACAGACAAAAAAATTGTCAAGTATCCTGTTAGTTTAATATTTTATAGACTTTTTTCTGCAAACTATAATTTTTTCTAAAAATAATTCTTCCCTTTTTCTCATTCAGTATTATACACAAGAAGGACTAAACATAGATCCAGATTATATCGGTGGTTTAGTTATGGAAGTGGTACCAAACGATTCTTGTTTAATATTTTGCTCGAATCGAAAAGGTTGCGAAAATATTGCCAAGTTATTGACTAGACTTTTATTCAGGTAAATTAATTAATTGGTCAATTTTATTTATTTAGAATTAGTCAAATTAATTAATATAAACACAAAGAGGATATAATATCATCTTACAATTCATTTCAATTTTAATTGTCTCCAATTAAATGTTTTAATTAAAATCAAGTTTTCTCAATATTTTTATACTTCTTTTAAAGTTTATTTTCTTTCAATATCAGAAAATTGAAACGCACGCATAGTTTCTATTGTTTTTTTTTTTTTAAATTTGTAAATATTTTTTACAATTTTGTGGGTTTTGTTTATTATTCATTTTTATCATTGCCATTGCAGAAATTTATTGGAACATAAAAAGAAGGAAAAATTAAGTTTAGAAGCAGCTTTAAATAATGATGGAATGATGTGTCCAATTTTGAAAAAAACTATCAGATTCGGAGTAGCGTATCATCATTCAGGTTTAACTGCAGAGGAAAGAAAATTGATTGAAGATTCGTTTAGGGAAGGGATTCTTTGCGTCATTTGTTGCACTTCAACTTTAGCTGCTGGGGTTAATTTACCAGCAAGAAGGGTTTGTTTTTTAATTAACAGTGTGTCTAGTGTCCGGGAAATTGTCGTAATTTTGCCGAGAAATTGTAAATAATCCGGAAATTTACAAGAAGTACCAAAAAGTACAGGAAACTCTTGTTTTTTAAAACTTTTTTTTTCATTTTTCTTCTTTTTTAAATTATTTTTAAATTTCTTATCTATGTAGTTTTAACTATTTCCTTTCACTTTTTTGATTAAAAATCATTTTTTCGCTGATTGAAACATGATTTTTAAAACTTTTTCCATTTTTATTTAGAGAAGGAATTTGGAGTAAAATATTTTCTTAACTTTTCGTATTTCTTTTCATTCGCTCATTTATTTACTCTTTTAAACTAGATTTTCCTGGGTTTTTAAAGATACTGTTCTTAAAATTGTTCTAAACAATTTGCCCAATGTTATATAATTTTTTTGTTTACTTCCCTTAACATTTGTATTTTTTTATAGACTTTTTATTTATCTTTTTACACTTTTCTTTTGTATTCTTACTCCTTATTTTTAGTAAAGCTTTCCCAAATTTTAGATTTTTTGTAATTTCCTCAAAGTAAGTTAAATATTTTTAAATGATTAATA
Source organism: Ganaspis brasiliensis (assembly GCA_037103525.1). Lineage (NCBI taxonomy): Eukaryota > Metazoa > Arthropoda > Insecta > Hymenoptera > Figitidae > Ganaspis > Ganaspis brasiliensis. Next base: position 5,652,789 of record JAZKLR010000152.1, read on the forward strand.
AAGAAAAAAATTTAAGAAACAGACAGAAAATTTAAGGAAATGTCAAAAAGTTTCAAGAGAACCGAGAAACTTATTTCTTTAAACTTTTAACTAATTTTCTTATTTTATCAATATTTTTACATTTCTTAGAGATAGTGTTCCTTCTTTGAAATTGTTTAATTTTTAACCTACGTTTTCTGACTTTTTAAAAACATTTATTTGTTTTTTTTCTACATTATATTGTATAATTTCTTAATTTTTTCAATTTGTTAAAGACTTTTCTTCTTTTGTTTTATTTTATGTACATTTAATCTTCTACTGTATTTTTTCATTTTATCATCCCTTTTCTATCTCTTAAAAATTTCTTCTTTTTCTCAAAATTGTTTTTTTTTTATTTTTAAATTCTTATTTCTTCAAGTTTTAAAACAGTTTATTCATTTTTTTCTCTTCTTTTTTAAAATAATTTTTCAATTATTTTTAAGTTTTTAAAAATGTTTCTTGTTATTAAGATTTTAACGATTTTTAATTGATTTTCTTCATTTAACAAAAATACCATTAAACATTTTGATTGTTATTAAAACGATCTTCTAGTTTGTTATATGTTTTTATTTTTTTATAAACTTTCTCTTTTTTTTTAAATATATCAATAACTATTTAATTTTTATGAATTTTCTCATTTCTCAATTTTCTTAATTTTCTTATTTTTGCGTTCCCAAGGGTTTTAATATTTTTTTTGTGATTTTTTCGTTTGTTCATAACTTTTTTTGATTTTGATTAATATTTTTCCCAATTTTTCATTCTTTTTTTTTAAAGATTTAAAGAAAACTTAAAGTTATCCTTTAATAAGAAAGAGGAACGAATGAGGGAAAAATGTAGTTAACGGCCCGCGAAATCCAGGAATTTGAAATTGATTATTTGCTAAATATCCTAAAATAATTACATATATTAATTTTAAAAACGTACTTTTATTTTTTTTAAAAAGAATGAAATGTTTTTAGGTAATTTTAAGGTCTCCATATATTGGAACTGAGTTTTTAAATACAAGCAGGTATAAACAAATGATTGGCAGAGCTGGAAGAGCTGGAATGAAGGAACTTGGAGAAAGCATACTAATTTGTAAACCTGAAGATATTCCAAGGGTATTTTAATATTTAACAAACAAAATATCTTATAGAATATCTAAATAATATAAAAAAAATCACGATACACATGGAAGATAAGAAGCCGAAAGTTTCTTAAATAAAATAAAACTTTAAATTTTCTTGCAGATTTTTTTTCTTTTCTTTTTTACTTTTATCTTTTTTTATTCTACACTTCTTGTTTGTTCTAATTGATAAAAACGATCAAATTTGGTAACTTGTGATTTATAGTTGGTATTTGTTTATGTATAAAAACACCGTTGCTTTTTATTTTAGGTGAGAAATTTGGTGACATCAAAAATAGAAGACATTCTTAGTTCGCTTCACGTTGAAAAAGACCGTGCCTTGGATAATTTAATATTGAGCTCAGTTTTATTATCAATAGCAAAAACAAAAGCTGATTTGAGAAGACTCTTTACCAAAACTCTTTTACGTTTACAAGAAAAACGACTGGGAGTGAAAGTCGAGGAAGTCCTTGATAAAGCAATATCCTCTCTTTTAGAGAAGGGAGTTTTAAATGTTGCAAATGAGGAGGACTCAAATTCCGGGGAAAAAAAGATAATTCTTGATGACACAGAATTAGCGTTAAGTCGATTGGGCAGAGCTGCTATGAGGGGTTAGTTTTATTTTACTTTTTAAAACATATTTTTAATAATATTTACGAAAATCTTTGTGAATAATTTAGAATTTGTGTGGTTTCAGCGTTTATTGATTTGCCAGTTGCGTACGATTTGTTCGAGGATTTAAAAGAAGCTCAGAAAAACGTAATTCTAAACGATATTCTTCATCTCTTGTATTTGGTAACTCCTTACGATTTAACAAAACTGGTTCATCCTCAAGGTTCAGTTTATTCTCAAGTGGTAATGTCATTTAACTCCAAACGAGAATTATTTCCTGCTTTAAAATATTTTCGTTTCTTTTATCATCCTTTGATTCTTTTTAACATGTTTTTGTGCAGTTGGCTCGTTTAGACGAAGTTCAAATGACGATAGCGAGGCGAATCGGTCTTTCAGAATCGAGTATGAGTAAATTATTGATCGGAGTGATGCCCAAGGTAAATATTACAAACAAGTTTTCTTTATTATAAGTTTAATTTATAAAGCGATTTTTGTATTTATTAATCAGCAAAGAAAATCAACATTTTAATATGCGTTGGTTTTTTCTAATTTTATTTTATTGCAGGATGTGCCTGAGAGAATCGTTAAAAGGTTTTACGTAACTCTTATGTTACAAGAATTATGGCAGAGAAAACCTCTTCTTGAGGTTGCTGAAAAGTATGACGTGAATCGGGGAATGATTCAATTTCTCCTAACTTCAGCCGCCTCGTTTGCAGCATCTGTTGTACGATTTTGTCATGTAAGTATTTTACATACACCAAAATATTATAATTGCGAATTTCAATTGATTTAATTTAAATAATTAAAACTTGAATTTATCGAATTTTTAGTTTGTACACATTATTATCAGCTATTTTTCTTCTGCTCTATGTGTAACTTTCTTTTCAATTAATTTATCTAAAACTCGTAAAAAATTTTACAGGAAATACCCGAATTCTGGGGAATGCAAGGTTTGCTGTCAACATTTGGCAAAAAATTAGAGTATTGTTGCCCTGAAGAATTGGAGCCTTTAATGCAATTACCTTACATTCAAGTGGTAAAATAAAAAACTATATTATTTGAAAATAAATAGAATAAAATCAGTACGAAAAGCAGGAGGACAGTGCCTGCAATCGAGGGTTTCGTGGCTGTTACATGGTCTAAATGATCCCTGGTTTCACATGTCGATTATCATTTCGATATATCAATTTATTATTATTAATTCGGTACAACGATTGTCGTCTCGATTTATCGATTCGATATATACTTTTCAGGGACTCCCAGGGAATTACCAGAGATGTCCTAGAAAGTTTTTAGGAACTTCCCAGTAATTTCCAACGATTTTCCAAAAGTTTCAGGAAGTTACTAAGAGTTCCCAGGAATTTCTCAACTGTTCCCAGGGATTTCTTAGGAATTTCCCAGATATATTCCATGAGTTCCAAGAATTTATCAAAACTTCCCAGGGATAACTCAGGATCTTTCCAGTTACCACCATGGATTTTCGACAAATTTTTTAGGAATTTACCAAGATTTCCGAAGGAATTTCCCATGGACTACTATGAATTTCCCAGCAATTTTCTAGGGACTCCAAGGGAATTAATTGTCAGTAATTTCTCTAGAACTCCAAGAAATATCTAGGGATTTCCAAGGGACTCTCAGGAATTTCTCAGAGTTCCCAGTAACAGGGTGTCTACCGAAACATGATTTTCAAATTCCCGGCAAATTCCCGGTTTTCCCGGATCTAAAATCACATTTTTCCCGGATTTCTTTTACGTATGATTAATAGCTATAATATTAAAATAGTGAAAAAATTAAGTGCGTAATATATAGGGGAGTGGGCCCCAAGATGGACATTTCGTATAAAATTTTTGTTTAAGGTGACAGCGCCTTATGCTTTCTGTCATTTTTGTTGTTTGTACAGACGAACATTTTGATGCACATTTGAAGAAAAAAAACCAGTTGGTTTTTCTTCTACACATACCACGTAATTTTGTGTCTAAAAAAGTTTTGTAACAGTTTTTTCTCAAGTTGGTAAAGTTATTTAAATTTATGATTTAGAATGAGTACTGAACGTTATAATATTCTTTATTTATCGTATAATAATATTCTAAAATGATTTTACTAATTCAGTATTCATATATATATTTTTACTGGGGATTAAAAAATGGTGTCATGTACCCTAAGATGGACAGGCCTAAAATCTCAATGTATTTTTTTGCATATTTTCGATTTTATACTTTTTTCAATAATTTTTTGAGCCAATTAATTAAAATTTTTTATTTTCCACCATAGAATGTGATTTTATCGTTAGAGAATTTATTATATTGATATTTTTCGATATTTTATTATTTTTTACTGTTAAGCTATTAAATTGAAGTTTTTAGAAATTTTATTTCTTGATAAATTCCGTAAAATTATTAAAACTTAGTTCAAGAATTGTTACACGATGTTAATTTTTTATTTATTACCATTTTCAGAGACTTTTAAGAAGGTGTCCATCTTGGGGCCACTTTTTTTTAGACTGAAAATTTTAACAATTAGAAAAAAAGCTTTAAAAAATGTTTATGTTTAAAATAGAATTTTATCTCTGTGGCCATAAGTTACCTTATAAATTGTACTTTCATCCGGTATAAAACATTTTAATATATTTTATTGGGTTTGGATTCTACAGCAATAAATCGATAGGGTGTCCAACTTGGGGCCCTCTCCCCTAAGTTTTTAAGGCAAAATTGATCTTTGAAGAAAATATTTCCAAAATGGCAAAAATAATAGAAATTTAAAGCAACAAAATGAAAGATGACAAAACTAATTAAAAATTTGAAGAAAAGACTTGGAAAATGACAAAAATAATTGAAAAATGGAAAACAAAATAAAAATTTGATGTCAATAAATAATTAAAAAATTGGAGAAAAAAATTGACCATGAAAGAAAATAATTAAATAATTGAAAAATCATAAAATTAATAGAACTTTGGAAAAAATACTTGAAAAATAATAAAAATAATTAAAATTAAAAAAAAAAAAAAATTGAGAAATAACCAAAATAATTGAAAATTACAAAAATAATCAAAAAATAAAACAAATAGTCCAGAAATGACAAAAATAATTGAACCTTGAAAAAAAATGTAAGATGATAAAACTAATTTAAAATTATGTAAAAAATTTATAATTTGAAAAAAAGACGTAAAAAATGACATAAATAATTGAAAAATGGAGAAACAAAATAAAAATTAGAAATCAATAATTGAAAAATTAGAGATAAAAATTGACGTTTAAAGAAAATAATTAAATAATGACAAAATAATTGCAAAATCCAAAAAAATGTGGAATTTGAAGAAAATACTTGAAAAATGATAAAAATAATTAAAGTTAAGAATAAAAAGCAATTGGAAAATGACAAAAATAATTGAAAAATGAAAAAATTAAATGTAAATTAAAGTAAGAAATTAAAGAATCCATGACAATAATTTAAAGATATAAGAAAATAAGTTAAATTTGGAGAAAATAATTAAAAAATGTCTGAAATATTGATAATACTTGAGAAATGACTAAATTATTTGAAAATTTTAAAAGCAATTAAAAAATGAGAAAAATAATTATAATAGGAAAAATAATCGAGAAATAACAAAAAGAACAGAAATTTGAAGAAAATAATTGAGAAATTACAAAAATTTAAATTTTAAATTTGAAGGTATAATATGTGAAAAATAACAAACATAATAAAAATTTGAGACAAATAATTGAAAAGTGACAAAACTAATTAAAAATTAAGTAAAAAATAAAAAATGTGAAGAAAAGACTTGAAAAATGATAAAAATAATAAAAATTTGAAAAGAAATTGAGAATTGACAAAAATAAATGAAAATTGAAGTATGGAATTAAAAAATTCATGGCAATAATTTAAAGATATAAGAAAATAAATACAAAATTTGGAGAAAGTAATAAAATAACGTCGAAAATATTGAGAATAATTGAGAAATTACTAAATTAATTGAAAATTTTTAAAAAACAATATTAAAAAATGACAAAAATAAATGAAAATAGGAAAAAATAGTTGAGAAATGACAAAAATAATTGAAATTTGAAGAAAATAAAATGAGAAACTACAAAAAATTTAAATTTTGAAGATAATAATACATGAAAAATAACAAAAATGATAAAAATTTAAGATAAATAATTGAATAATGACATTAATAATTGACAACTGGTGTAAATAATTAAAAGAATGTAAAATTGAATAAAAAAATTGAAATTTGAAAAAAAATAATTGGTGTAAAGTATTTAAAAATTATTGATACATAATAATAAAATTATTGAGGAAAATTGCTGAAATTTGAAGAAAAAAATTGAAAACTATGTAATAAATTGAGAAACTGATGATCATAAAAAAAAGATTGAAAATAATTATTGAAATTTGATAAAAATAATTTTTAAATGTTAAAACTAATAGAAATATGCAGAAAATAATTAAAAAATGATAAAAATAATTTAAATTTGATGGAAAAATTGAAAGACGACGAAAGTAATTGACAATACTGGTTTAAAAATTAAAAATTTGTAGACATTAATTAAAAAATTGAAAAAGTAATTAAAATTAGAAGAAACTAATTAAATAATGTCAAAATTTATTGAAATTTGAAGAACATAATTGTATATAATAATAATAGATAATTATTATTTTACTAAGAAAGTGAGAAAAGTGATTTTTTTTAAAGCGAGTAATAGTAAGTGATGTTAAAAAAAGTGAATAAAAATGAGAAAAGTAAGTCACTGGCAGCCCTGAAAATGCTCAAATTCGCTTGAAACTTGTTACACTTTTACTATTTTGAAAATCTAACTTGAGATTAGTAACCAGGAACATGGATTACCACCGAGTAACAAGTTTGAAGTGAATTTGAGCAATTTTGCCAAATATGTCTGCTATATTGGATCCGCCATTTTGAATTTTGACAAATTTGTAAATCTGATATCGTTTTCACAATCAGAGACTTCGAAAACGAGTAATAAGTTTCAAGCGAATTTGAAGAATTATGAAAACGAATTAGCTGAAATTTTTAGAAATTCCCGGATATAATTTTTTTTCCCTGCAATTTCCCGGTCGAACTAAAATCCCGGCAGGCTTCGCACTGTTTTGAGGGTTCAAAAATAGTAGGAAAAAGTAGCTTGCATGATTAAAAAAAGTAGTAAAAAGTAGCCAAATAGAAAATAAGATAAGTTTGATTTATTTTTACTATTAATTATTATTTTCATTTTACATAAATGTGTTACATGTTCGTTTAGTCCCAGCACGTTTCAGATTTATTTAGTATTTGAAATAACAAATTATTGTTATAATATAGTCAAACTTCCATACAGCGAAAATTCATAAGGCAAGTGTTGAAGGGATTATATCGTTGAGAGTTATGACTGTGTTTGTGCCATCAAATTCAGGGCCGAAAAATTCTAGTGGAATTAGAATTAGTAAAATCAGCTCTCATAGAAAAAAAAAAAGATTTTTCTTTTTATCAAAATATTAAAAAAATTATTATGTTAGATTCTAAAAATGTTTCTACCAAACGAAAATTTTTTAAAACTTTGATTATAAAAATTATTGCAAAATGAAAATTTAAAATAGTTTTTAAATAAAAGCTTATATTTCTTAAATGATTTTTCCGATTTAAGTATACCTTGGATAGAATTAAAAGAAAAAAAGACTTCGACTTACTCGAAAATTTAAAAAAAAAATTGTTTATAAACAATTAATTTTTTGTTGCCAGCAAATATACGTTTTTAAGAATTATTTTTAAAAAAATTCTACAATTGCTTTGTAATTTGACTTAGTAACTTGACCTACAAGAAAAAGGGAAAATTTCCTTATTGGTAATTGTTAAAAACAGTCTTATTTACATATATTAATTAACATTATTGAATTAATAATAACAAAATATTAGGTGAAAATTACTTTTAAAACTTACTTGCAAAATGTCAAAATTTTCAAAGTAACAAAATTTTAATTTAAATTTCACAATCTGGCAGCAGCTAAATTCAGTTTTACAAAACTACTTGCATTTTAAAACCAAAATTGGATTTTTCACGCCTCTGGCGATGAGTTATTAGAGTTCAAAAACACTGCTTCTTCTCAAAATTTTAATAATTAAGGTAAAAGTTTTCATATTTCTCCATTATAAAATTAAAAAGTTAGTACGTCTTATGAAAGACTCAAGATGAAATAATATTTAATACTAAAATATTTAAATTCTTAATAGAAAACTTTAATTGGAACTTTGAAAATTGTGATATTTTGCAAGTAAGTTTTATAAGTACTCTTCACCCAACATTTTATTTTCATTAATTCAATAATTAATTATTATAAGCAAATAAGACTGTTTTTAACAATTACCAATAAGGGAATTTATGTTATCTAAATCATTAATGCACTTTTTTATTTCATCTGACTAGTTGTCAAAATAACCTCTTTTTCTTGTAGCTCAAGTTACTATATAAGTCAAATTACAAAGCAATTATTGTAGAAATTTTTTAAAAATAATTGTCAAAAACGTATATTTGCTAATTTTTTGATTGTCAATTGTCAGCAAGGTATAGTTTGTCCCGAATTACCCCAACTAAGCCTATTATAAATTTGTAAAATAATTATAATTTTTCACTATTGAAAAATTCGAAAAGTTTATTAATAAAAAAAATAATGTGATTTCAAACATGTGATTTTAACGACAGAAGACTGACTTGTGCAAACTGTTATATAAATTTTTATTTCTTACTGCAGCCTAAATTAATAGATAAATTATTCCTTAATAATTATTATAATTTCCATTTTATATTTAAAGATCCTATGATTAAAAATGGTTGTTACATTCCTGAACGTTCACTCACTAACAGCATTTTAACAAACCTTTCTACCGCGGAAACATCAAATTTTTTTCCGACATATGGAAGTTTGACTGTAAATTAATAAATTTTTGCACTTATAAAATTAATAATCTAATACACTAGAACCTCGATTTAGCGGTCGGCTCGGGGGTAGACCGCTAAATCGAGTATGACGTCACAACATCAAAGCGAAGTTTTCATTGGTGCAGGGCTGAATATGAAAGGGCGCAGTGCCCTTCATATTTATGTAAAATTATCATCGTTCTAATATAAATCATTTAAATCATAAAACGTTATGACTTTTAGCATTTTTTAATAAAAATATGGTTTTTATTTTTTAGGCATAAATAATTACTTTTGATTTTGTTTAGATAATGTTTATACTTTGCTTAAAGGAATATTTTTTATAATAGTAAATAATTGATTGTTTATCTTGAGTAATTTTATTTATTGCACGTTTTATGTTCTCTTTACTTACGCCTTTTTTTTAACTGTTGAAGAATCTTTCCTTTTTCTTCTAATATCAATCTAATTTTTACTTTTTTATTTTCCATGACTTCCAAAATGAAGGTTACATTTATAAAAAAAATATAAACACAGTTTGAAAACTGTCATCACTCGTTTTTGTTTTTTTTTTTCGCGGAGATATAAAAGTAATAACGGGGCACTGTTTTCGAGAGTACGTTACTTAGTGTAGTCGTAATTTCTGGTAGAAGGGATCAAACGACCGCTAAATCGAGGTTCTAGTGTAACTAAATACTTTTTTTTCCATAATTTTTAAAAAAGTAGCTTTTAGTAGCTTTAGGCCGAAAAAAGTATTAAAAAAGTAGCCTTTCATGAAAAAAGTAGCAAAAAGTAGTAAATAGTTGGGGAGTGCGAAGCCTGATCCCGGCAAATTCCCGGAATTCTCGGTGAGTAGACACCCTGCAGTAAGTTTCTTGTGATTCCAGAGACTTCTAACTGATTTAGATTTTATCCCACTTACTGTGGTGCATGGTAGCAGATGGACTCCTAGTGGATCTCAATGGCGAGGAGATGGTGCGAACAAACCTGGCTGTCTGTTAACCTTTAGAAGACGAACTTAGTAATCGTCATTAAGAATAAAATGTCCCAAAAGTAAAAGGGCCTGTATTCTATGGAAAAGAAATTGCAGTTACTAGGTTGACCAAATATCTAGGAGTCATACGGGATAGTAAGTTGAACTGGAATGAGCATGTCGAGTATCAGCGCAATAAATTTTGCACTGCCTTTAGGATCTGCAGGAGAGCGATAGGATCATCCTGGGGACTAAGAACCAAATTAGCTACGATTAAAGGTAAACTGGAAAATCTCCAGGCTATGGTTTTTAGGGGAATTACTGGAGCTACGTGAACCACGCCAACTGCGGGGCACAGTGGGCTAAAGTGCTCTTTTTTGTGCCGAAATCATAGAACTCGTGAACGAATTGATGTATTTGAACAAACCAAAAAAGAAATGAAAGCTTACATTCTACAGAATACAGGAAAAATATAGAGAAAGAGATTAAAAAATGCCTAACCTATTAAAAATGTTCCAAAACTTGAAGTTTAAGAAGAAATATTTAATTTTTTACCTATAGAGACCGGAAAAATGTCAATATAGCTGTTCCAAAGAATCGACTCACTTGTTTTGTTTTATCTTTGTAATCATAAATTACATGTAGTAACTAAAAAAAAAAAAAAATGTCGGAAGCAATATGTCGGTGAAAAATGTAAAATTACTTTTCAATTAAATTACCAACTCCTTAGATTTGGTTTCGTCCCCAGGCCACGAAACCCTATATAAAAAGAATATTTGAACAAATAAATCCATTAAATATTGTTTAATTCGGAATAAATGAATCTTTATAATTTTTAGGTGAGGGCTCGTCAATTTTATAAATCCGGCTACAAAACCATAACTCACATTGCAAATGCAACTCCTCAAGAGCTGATAAAAAATATCGAGCATTTAACTATACAAGCTGCAAGACAAATTATCGCCGCTGCCAACGTAATTTGCATGAATGAAAAGTTATAACTGTTTCTGCCTTAACTAAAAAAAAGGCATTATTATTTTTTTATTAATTACGGATCATTTTATTTTCAGCTCTTGATTATTGAGATCGTGGAAACTTGTCGTGATAAAGCCGCAGAAGTACAAGAAGGATTGAACCCTAAAATGGATCTCAGTTTTCTTATAGATGATGATTTCTAATTCTGATCGAATCTGTTTTAGAAATATTTGGTGGAATCAAAGACTGAAAAATTATACTCTATTTTGTTACTCAAGATTTGTAAATATTGATTTAGAGTTTATCTAATGTTTTTTTGTACATACATTCTTTGACAAGAATAAAATTTATACTAAAGACAGTAATAACGTTAAACCGTCTTCGTAATTAGAATTATTCTTTTACACTATAAAAACCCAATAACAAAAATTATATAACGTGCCTTTCAGAACAATTCGTGTAGAGATTGGCGAATTGTTCAAGCAGACACGAAGATCAATTTCCAAGAAGCGTTTTGATGTCAGACTTTAGAAAATGTTGAGATCAGACGATTTTTTGAAACAAGAGTAAAAAATTCAGTTTATTCTGTACAGTTTTAGTCATTTTATCACAAATTATCATCTCTTTTTGTACAAACAAGGTTTAAGTTCAATTGCAGGAAGTTTCTTCTTTTTCTCTCTCTCGACTTCCTTGTCTTTTCGAAAGTCCAGAAAGTAGAAAAGATCGTTCGAGAGATCGGTCCAAGTGTTAACAAATCCATATGCAGCAACTAAACCGATAAAATTTTCGATATTGTCGAACCTACTTTCAACTTCTGCGATTTTCATTATTCCCCTAAAAAGAAATCAAATAATAATAAATGACAGTAAAGTATATATTTTACAGAGGATTAAAAATTATTCTTTACCCTTTCTTTAGAACCCGATTTGCCTCGAGTAAATAGTCCTGGAGATTGGTTCCCATGAGGGACAAGCAGAAAACAACAACGTTTACTCCATTTGTTAAAAGCGGTGTGTGAGCCATGTCACATGCTTTCACTTTATCATTCACTGCAATAAAGTCAAAAGATTCAACTTTTTGTGAAACTGATTCTGCTAGTTTAGCTTCTCCACAACCGAAATCAGCGACGATATAATCCTTTGGCCTGAAACATTTATTGTTTATTGTATGTCAAGAGATAGAATAAAATTAGTTTTTTATTCTTATAATATTCTGTCGAAGGAAATAATATTGCTTAAATGTATATTTATTAAAAGAATGTGCCTAAAAAAAGGCAACTATCACCGCCAAGTCCTTTGTGTGGATCGCTACGTCTAATATCGAAAATATTGCATGACGCGTGGTTTTCTAATAATTGAATATCTTTGTTATTAATAGTACAATTAATATGAAACTTTTCAAAAAATTTCCTGAAATAGTGAACGAAGAAATGTCTCATTAGTAGTCACGTCAACTCAAAAATAATTTATATCGAGCGTGGCTATTTTGTGCACAAAACCACTCTTTTTCCACTCTATGCTTTATTAAAATTCAGAATTTGAAAAATAAAAAAAATTAACTTTTCAGTTATGTTGTGGATATCCTTCTAAATGTGTCTTATAAGTTAGTCAACAGGAAAAACATTTTTATCTGAGTTATAGAATCTCAAAGTCGTGCACAAAATAGACCCTCTCTCAGGGAGGCTATTTTGTGCGTCAAAGTTTGTTTATTTTCATAGTTCCCAAATAGCACTGAATATTCCATCCATGTTCCTGGAATATTCCATTCATATTTCGGGAATGTAGAAATGTCCGACTACTAGAATATTCCTTTTTTACATTCCTGGAATATTCCAGCGGAATATTAAAAAATAATTCTAATAAAACGTGTGATAAATATTCTCATTGAATATGCCGAGAATATTGCAGGAATATTCCATTGGAATAAAAAACAGAGAACAAAAAAAAATATTTTTAATTACTAGGAATATTTTTGTGGAATATATCAGGAATATTGCAGGAATATTCCATTGGAATTTTCATAAACTTTTAAAAGCAATGAAAAAAAATATTTTTAATATTTCTAAATTTATTAATACTTATTAGAATTATTTATTATTCTATTTGTACTCTTTATAACAAATTAAAAATTCTAAACGCGACCGTTCATCCAGCTGTATTGTAGAATTTTCATACCGACAAAATAGCTGCGAGCGTTAAATCGTTAGATAGGTTTTAGGTTTAGGGTTCGAATCCTCCGGTCGCGTTTAGAATTTTTAATTTGTTATAAAGAGTACAAATAGAATAATAAATAATTCTAATAAGTATTAATAAATTTAGAAATATTAAAAATATTTTTTTTCATTGCTTTTAAAAGTTTATGAAAATTCCAATGGAATATTCCTGCACTATTCCTGATATATTCCACAAAAATATTCCTAGTAATTAAAAATATTTTTTTTTCTTCTCTGTTTTTTATTCCAATGGAATATTCCTGCAATATTCTTGATATATTCCACTAGGTATATTCCGTAGGTATATTTCAGGTATATTCCGTAGAAATATTCTCGGCATATTCAATGAGAATATTTATCACACGTTTTATTAGAATTATTTTTTAATATTCCGCTGGAATATTCCAGGAATGTAAAAAAGGAATATTCTAGTAGTCGGACATTTCTACGTTCCCGGAATATGAATGGAATATTCCTTTGGAATATTCCCAATGTTCCAATGGAATACTCCAGGAATATGGATGGAATATTCAGTGCTATTTGGGTTGTATAAAAATTTTTTTTTTTCGTTTTTACTATATGAAGTATTTTTTCTAGATATTCCAGAGTGCAATAAAGAAAAACAAATGTAGAAATATATTTTGTTGGTAGGAATTGTTCAACTAATTTGAAATATAACAAATATTCATTTTACTTTTTTAAGATTATATGTGGCACCGTGTGAAAAATTAATTTTATAACAAAAATAACGAAAATGTTTCAAAACGAAACACTAGAGTATTCTTTACCAACTACAAAAGAAATTTTTGAAAAATAATTGATTTTAAATCCGAAAAATCTTGCTTTTTTAGTATTTTGCACTTTTTTCTTAAAATATGCAATAAAAAGTTAACTCATCACGTATACATCATTAAAATTAAATTGTCAACAATTATCAATAATACTTTTAGAAACACTTTTAAATTTCGGAGATCTAAACAAAAGTTGAAGAACTTAACAAAATTTCAGCTTGATTTTCACGACTTTATGAATTTTTTTTCTGATTTCTGATAAGGAATTAAATAATTTCATTTAGTTCCCGCTGTAGTTTACATATATCAGAAAATATTTACACCAAGAATCAAACTCAAAAAACACAATATAAAGATTTTATTCATCAAAATCCACGCGTTCACAAAATAGCCCCGCTTGACGGTAACTTTTTTTTGTCAGTGAAGCTGAGAAAATGCGTTTATCAACAGGTATCAATTTTCAATTAAAAATTATGAAACAATCAGCAATCTTTGACTTTTTAATCATTTTGTCGGCTTTACTAAATTTAAACAAGTGTGCAAGCCAATTTTCAAGTTAATTCATTAATATTTGTTCAAGTTATGACGAGTTATGTTTTGAAAATTAATTAAATTTAATTGGAAAATTTGTTCATTTGTTTGCTTTTATTGAGAAAAATATTTGTTGTATTAGAAAACTTCCCAAAGAAAAAGTTGCGCCTTTTCATTCTCTATGGAATTTAATTTAATTTTAATTTTGTTCATTTTTTTGATAGGCCTGACTGGCAATTGCCCGAAATTTAATTGTCCGAATTTGTAATCCTCTGAACTTGCACTTGTCAGAATTTGTTATCCCCCGACCTTGCATTTGGCCGAACTTTTAACTTTCCGAATTTGCTTTGTCGTAACTTTAAAATCACCCAACTCGCATATGCCAAAACATTTAAATCGACGAAATTGCATTTGTTAAAATTTTCCACTCCCCGAACTCGTATTTTGCCGAACTTGCATTTGACCGAATTTTTAAATCACCGATCTCGCATTTGCCAAAACATTCAACACTCCGAACTATCATTTATCAGACCCTTTATTTTATCGACTACGCACGTCACTGAATTTGCATTTGAATGGCTCTCAGAAAGTAGAATTTCTAAAAGAGTCTTCTGATTGGCTGGTAAACTTCCCCGAAACATTACCAGCCAATCTGAAGGCTCTTTTAGAATTTACCCTTAATACGTATTCCTAAAAAATATGAAATGCATTTACCGCTTATCTTCTGAGATATGATTATCTAAGTCACTATTTTTACACAGGTATCCATCTTTAGGATCCCCATCTTTAGGAGAAATTGGACACCTACACGAGAAGAGGTTATGTTTGAAATTATTATTCTAGTTTTTGAAATAGAAAAAACAACTTTTAATCTAATTTTATTTAGACAAAATGTGTCCAATTTGATTTAAAACAAAATAAACTATTAAAATTTATAATCCGATAAAAATAAAAGATTATTAACATTAAAAAGCAAATTTATAGTTTTTCTCATTTCTCTGAAACGTTTCTGATTGTCAAAAGTCTTTAAATTTGATTCAATTATGAGTTTTATTATTTTATTTTGTTATAAATCAAATTTTCCACATTTTGTCTAAATAAAATTAGATTAAACGTTAGTTTTTCTTTTTTAAAAAGCAAAATAATAACTTCAAACATAACCTCTTCTTCAGAAGGTGTCAAATTCCTTTTTAAAATTGTCAAAAATTAGATTCAATTGAAAACTAAATAACTTATATATTGATAAAAGTTCTACACTAAAAAAAAAAAACTATTTAAGATTTACTTCAGTTTAAAGTAATTTTTACTTTTTTACTCAAGCAATGCAAAACAACATCATCTCCCCAGTCACAATATTTTTTTAGTTTGAACAAATTCATTCACAAACGTATCAGTAATGAATGTATTTTCAGGTTTAAATACACACCATTATGGGTTGTAATTTATAATTGTATAGCACTTTTTTAAAATGAAGAAATCAATTGATTCATTTATTTAATTGATTCCCATTAAACTAATAAATTGTTTGACGAAGTGCCATAAAAACCTCAAAAAAGTAACATTAATATTTACATGCTTTTCAAGTTAATTTTGAAACTTTTTCTTAAGTAAGATTTTCTTCAAAAAATAACTTTTTTTGTAAATCTACATTTTTGTACAATTTTAGTATTTTACTTTTAAATTAGTTAAATAATTTCTACAAAAAAATTATTTCTAGCTTTGGTTTTCTTTATTGTACTCTAGAATATCTGAAAAAAATACTTCATACAGAAAAAAAGATAAAAATCAGTGGGGCTATTTTGTGCATAGTTGAAAAATTACAACAAAAAAAACTGAAACTTGAAAAAAAAAATTTATGAGAAATATAATTCAAAAAATGAAGTAAAAAATAAAAAATGTATTACATTAATTGAAAAATTAAGAACACAATTGAAACGTGAAGAAACTAATTGAATAATGTCATAAATAATTGAAAGCTAGTGTAAAAATTAACAATTTATAGACAACAATAATAAAAAGATTGAAGAAAATAACTTTTAAAGAAAATAATTTCAAAATGTCAAAAATATTTTAATAATGACAAAAATAATTGTAGTTTGAAAAAAATAATTGAGAAATGACAAAAATAATTAATAATAATTGATGTAAAAAATTGAAAATTTATAGACAATAATTATTGAAAAATTGAAAAAAATATTAGAAGTTTAAAGAAAATAATTAAAAGTTAAGTTATTAATTGACGTTTGAAGAAAATAATTGAAATTTAAAGAGAATAATTCAAAAATGTCAAAAAAAAATTAAATATGAGGAAAGGAATTGAAATTTGTAGAAAATAATTGAAAAAAGTGTAAAACATTATAAATTTGAAGACAATACTTGAAAAATTGATGAAACAATTGAAATATTAAGAAACCAATTGAATGAGATAAATAATTAAAAGCTGGTTTAAAAATTAAAACTTTATAGACAATAATTGAACAATTGAAAAAATATTGGAAGTTTGAGAAAAATAATTGAAAGTTTGAAAAATTAATAAATTCATGAGAATAACAAAAAGGATGAAGAAAATGATTGACATTTGAAGAAATTTATTTAAAGCTGGTGTACATTTTTTTTATTTCTTGACAATAAACAAAATTGAATAAAATAATATTGAAATTTATTAAAAATAATTTTAAAATGTCAAAAATAATAAACAGGGATCGTCACGAAATTAATTTGGTTTTTGGAGGTTTTTCAAAATATCTAGTAATAGTCAATAGATTTTACTCAAAGATTAAAATTAATTCATCAAATTTAAGGCAAAAAATAGTTGTACGTTGTTAAAATTTTAAAATTGATTTTCATTTTTTTTTTATTTCGCTTGAACCGTAATTCGAAACATAATTATTTAGTTTCGTTTCGAATTACGGTTCAAGCGAAATAAAAAAAAAATGAAAATCAATTTTGAAATTTTAACAACGTACAACTATTTTTTGCCTTAAATTTGATGAATTAATTTTAATCTTTGAGTAAAATCTATTGACTATTACTAGATATTTTGAAAAACCTCCAAAAACCAAATTAATTTCGTGACGGTCCCTGATAATAAAAATATGAAGAAAATAATTGGAAAATGACAAAAATAATTGAATAATGACAAAAGTAATTGAAATTTCAAGAAAATAATTAAAAAGTAACAAAACTAAATTAAAATTTTTGTAGAAAATTTAAATACTTCTGGCAATAAAATAAGGATAAAAACATTCTTGAAATTTTAAGAAAATACTTGAAATATTACACAAATAAATCAAAATTTGTGTAATAAATTAAAAAATTTATGGCAATAATTTAAAGTTTAAAGAAAATAATTTAAATTTTAAGAAAGTAATTGAAGTTTAAAGAAAATAATTGTAATTTAATAGACTAATAATGTCAAAAAATTTAAATACGAAGAAAGTAATTAAAGTTTCTAGAAAATAATTGAAAAAGTTGTAAAAAATTAATAAATTCGTGGCAATAATAAAAAGAATGAAGATACTTTTTAAATTTGGAAGAAAATGAAGTAAAACTGGTGTGAAATTTAAAAATTCATGACAAAAAAAATTGAATATAATAATTGAAATTTGTAGAAAATAATTCTAAAATGACAAAAATAATAGAAATATGAAGAAAATAATTTAAAAATGACGAAAATACTAAGAAATATGACAAAAGTAATTGAAAATTTTAAGCAAATAATTAAAAAATGACAAAAGTAAATTGAACTTGTTTAGAAAATATAAATATTCTTAACAAGAATTTAAAGATTTTAGACTATAATTGAAATTTTAAGAAAATAATTTAAAAATGACAAAAATAAATGAAAACTTGTTTAATAAATGTAAATATTCCTGACAATAATTTAAAGACTGAAGAAAATAATTGATATTCGAAAAAATGAAATCCAAAATCTTAGAAATACTTGAAAATTTCCTTGAATATTTATGTGTAATAAAAGATTACACATATTGCAATTTATTATTTCTACATATTTTTTATAACATCCGACATTTTGAAAATTTAATTTCATTAAACATCATATCTTAAAATATGTCTAAAAATCAAGAAATTTATGACCTAAAATATTTTTAGCTTATAAATTAAAAAAGTTGTGAATTTTCTTTTAAAAGTTTATTTTTCCCCATGTATTTTTAATGGGGATTTTTTATCGATTGCTGATACAGGTTAATATAAATCAATTGGACCAGGGTTTTATAAATTTTTTTTTTTATATTCAACTGCTAAAAATTTTGCCTATAACTATAAACTTTAATACTGAAAATTATAAAAAGGGAAAATAGGGGACAATTCTTTAAAATAAGGGAAATAGGTGCAAAATTTTGAAATAGGGGACAATCTGTGATCCCTGACATTTTTATAAAGGTAGAATTTACGACTTTTCGTATTTTTTTAAACAACTTAGGGACTTATTTTAAAAAATGGGCTTTTACTTTCGAGCCCTAATTAATAGAAACTTGGAACAGTTGAAATTAGGGTTAATTAAAACGGTAAATTATTATTGAATTTCGAGTGAATAAGACATCAAGATCAATTTAAATAATAGTGGATGTCTCCCCTTTTTCTCTATTCAACAAACTTTAAATATTTAATTTCTCTTCAAATTTTACTTTGCCTTTAAATAATTAATTGCGTAGTTTGATTGGTAATATTTGATTTGTGACTTACATTTTATTAATGGATGCAATAATAGTGTCCAGGGGATTTAAAGGCCAGTGAGCAACTTGCTGCTTGTATCCTTCATGATAAGCTGTAAAAGCTTCTGGATCATCTTTGAAGTATTTTTTCGACTCGGTGCTTTCATTACTGTACAAAGTTTCATTTAAATAGCGAAATCTTGAAGATCGAAGTTGAGCCAACATTCTTTCTCTTAAAGAAAGAACCGTTCGTGTTTTCTTCTCTTGCTTTTTATTATTAAGCAATTCTTGCAATTTATTAAAATTCATCTTGCGATTTGGCGACTGTAAGAAAAAAATAATATTTTAATTATTATATTTAAATCTCAAAAATTGGATTTACAATGTGTTGCAAAACTTTTTTAACAATATCTTGTAGATATAATATCAAAAAATTCTTCTTTTAATATCATTTTAATAATAAACAATAACACGTATGAAAATATAAACAAATTATTACTTTATCTGAACTTTCAGTTTTGGAAACGTTTCCAGACAAATTATTTTCTTTTGATTTCTTTTTCTTTTTATTCCTAGTCCCTTGTTCTAATTTTTCTTCTCCTAGTTCACGTTTTCTCTTTTTTGATTTTGAAGTAATTGCCAATGGTTCTGAATTTGCTTTTTGTGGTTCTGGAAGTGTACTATTAACTTTTAAAGGGTATTTATTTTTAGCTTTTTTGACATCTGTTGAAGAATTTGTCAAATTCTTTTGCAAAATATTTTTTCTCTTTCTTTTTTGCACATTTTTCTGTTTTATTTTGGCCACTTCCAGTTGATTCTTATCTTTAGATTCCGAAGCAGCACTTGACGATTGAGGAATTGACTTCTGGTTTGATACTGGTTTGAAAAAACCTTTTAATATATTCTTTTTTTGGGCATTTTCAAGTTTCGAAGACTTCCTTTCATTAATTTTTTGTAACTTTTTTCTGTTTCTTTTTTCTACATTGTGCTTCTTTTTTGGGGATTCGCTCTGTCGAGTTTGATTTTCAAGAGTGTTCACGGCAGAAGATAAATCTTTTTTCTTTTTTTTAACTTTAGATTTTTTTAATAAAATAATATTCGACTGTTGTTTGTCATCACCTTTCTTCTTTTTCTAAAAAATTAATAATACATAGTGAAAAATTAGATACTTAGGCATATATTTTAAAATCAAAATCAAAATTTTAAATCTATAGAGGAAATATAATTTTGAGATATAAGACTTCAAGAAAATTTACATGTTTTGAATTTGAATAAAATAGAAGTAACATATTTAAAACTTTTTTATTTTAATTAAAACTTTTTTTTTACTGTTACAGAAGATAGAAATTCAAAATTGTTTGTAAACATAACCTAAAAATTAAATTTGTGAAAAAGTGTAAGCATAATAAATATAAGAAGGCATACGAAATTGTATAAAAAATTTCATAAGGTATTGAAAATAAAATTAAAAAAACGTGTTACAGCAAAAAACAAAAAATTAATTAACCTGAGATCGTTTCCTTTTTTCTTTTATTTCTCCTCCTTCTCCCCAAGAACTGACCTCAAAAAGACCCATAATTCTTGGATTTTTTTGTGATTTTTATATTTTAATAAAGTTTTTTGTTTGTCTTTAACCTTTTTTAAATTTATTTTCTTTTTTTTCTGTCGAAGAACAAAAAAACTAAAGGTACTTTCACAGGTTTGTCTGAATGAATGTTTGTTAAGTTTCTATGACAACCAAGGATGGGAAAATGTCAAGGTTTGACACGTGGCTTTTGCATTTTCTACGTATTATACGTAAAAGTTGCGAGTTACGAACAGGGTTGTTTACGTAATAAGGATATTCAAGTTGGGTGGGGAGAAATTCAAAATGGCGGCTACCTGGATGACAGGTTTGCATTGCAATTGCCTAACGCACAATGAATCGTAATCGCTAAGGGCGCAATTACATGCCTGCGTTGAATGCTGCGTTTTTGCGTTGTGCGTTATATCCCTAGGGACTGAGAGTTCGTGTACCGTGCTTAATGTAGTTCCCTGGAGTTTAGGTTTTATTTAGAAGTATGTATTCTAGTGTTTTGTTTGCTTATGGCCATTTACAACCTGTCAGATTTATTGTCTGCTATTTTTATTTCATAAACCGCAAATATAAATTGTATTCTAATTTGCGAAAAATGAATAAAGCTGTTGAGAAAAATGTTGAAGTAAATTATAAATTTGATCTGTTAATGTAGTCAAGAAATATAACATTAGTATATTTAAATATATTGCAATGTGGAAAATTCCATTTTTCTTCAAAATTCCTTGCGTGTGAGAGACTCTCTTCTGTAGTTAAATGTGAAAATGATGTAGGTTTCAGTGCGACCCAAATAGCTGTGCACGTTTCTTTAACAATCTTTGATACCAAACTTGGACTCACGCGGAATTGATATGAAATTGAATGCATAGAATCTCCTGAAGCGAGATAAAGTAAACAAATATGCAACCGCGTGTACGTGCTGCTACCGGTTCCCGAATCGCAAATTGTTTTTCAATGTGTGGTTGTACTTTCTTAAGTGATTTGTTAAACAATTTCTTATTCATTCGTAAACAATTAAAATATTTTTCTCTATCTCCTGTATTTCATAAATAAGATTCTCACTGGCACCTTGAGCACGTCGTCGATCCACTGAGAAAATTGGACGAACCCAAAACCTATTACGTACTTTAGATTCCTGTCGATCCAGTTCTAAATACAAGATGTATAGGTGCATAATATGCTGTTGACTTTCTGCTGTTTCAGAAGGTGTCTGAACCAAAGTATTGCAGTATTGCAATAACCAAAAAATATATAGAACATCAAGGGCTTTCATTGTCTTTTTCTTATTTCAATAAAGCTAAAACCGAGAATGAAAAATTATACCTTCAGATTTTATCGTTTTTATCAATTATTAGGGACAAATTATAAACCATTATTACTTCTATAAAGCTCGATTATTACGATTTAAAATCAAAACTTTAATCCCTAGCTTGCTTCGTTCATAAAGAACTTACTCTAATAAACACATATATATAAATATATTTGAATTTTTTATCACAAAATTCAATTAAAACTAGGATATCTTAATAACAAATTCAGATAGAGGCTCAAATCTGATTATTTTAGTCGATAATTGGGGAAAAAATGTTTCCATTTTTTAAATGGAAAATGGAAATTCAAAAGTATTAAATGGTTTATATGCGATAAAAAAAGATTTCGCTTTTTTATAAATTATACGTATCTCTTTAATTAGTGCTTTTCCGTGTATGAAAAGCTATTGCAAAAAGTATCATAATATGTGCACTATACGTACGAAAGCGCATTTTCCGTCTTCGTGCAAATTTCTGCACTCGCTTTGCTCGAGCAGCAAACTTTGCACTCGTCGGAAAATAACAGCTTTCGATACTTGGTGCACAATGTACTGTTATGTTTTGTGGTATATATTTAACATTTTTTTAAACCTACGATACTATTCAATCAGTTTCTATCATAATGTAAAATTAATCCATTTCATTTCAAACCTAGAAATTGTAATTCTTTTAAATCCTACGTTATTTCATTCCGACACAATCCATTCCAATTCTAATTGGATTTTAAACGGATTAATTCGGAGTGAAGTAAAACAGGATACAATTGAAAGGATTGAAACTCATAGAATTGAAACGCATTAATTCGGAATGATTAAGAAAAGAATTAATTTTCAAGTGAGAATATCATATATGAAACGTGTAGTAAAGGAGGAGAGGACCTTGTTTTTTTAGATGTAAAAAACTATAGGTTATCTTTATAATCGTTTTATTTTAATTATTGGTTTCTTTTTTAATTTTAAAAATCAAATTTTATTCTTATAGAATACTTTAAACCTAATGAAAACTGAAATTTCATTAGTTTGCTTTCGAAGTTAATCCTTTTTTATTGTATTTTTCCTTTTTAAATAAAAAAACATAACCTAAAACCTTCCTTCGTTCTCTTAGATTCTATCGTTTTTGGAGCGTGTCACATATATAAATAATTAGTTACATAAATATATATGTATATTTATACATCGAGAGATAATTTATGCTAAAAATTCGATAATGTTATTAAAAAAATGTTTATGTTTACGATTGTATTTACTTCCTCCATATTAACTTTTATAAATTAACTTTTTATAAGAATGTTTTGTAGAGTGTCATTTATTAGCTATCGGACGTAGTTATTTTTTTTTTATTATATTATTCAAAAAATATATAAAACAACACTGTTAAACAAATATTTGAATTTCGTTTCACGCAAACAATTGCGTTTCCTTAAATCCTATGTTTACATGCATGCGTTTTAACGTGCGTTCTGACGTACTTTATTTTTAATCGCGAATTGAATACTAGGAAATCTGCTGGTGCCGAATAAAGAACTACGTTTATTGGTTGACAAATCACGGGACTATTCTGCTTTTCTGTTAAAACGCATGCATGTAAACATAGGACTTCTATTTCCGCAAAAACTATGCGTTGCGCGGGATTATTTAAACCCATCTAAAGACGTTTCACTTACAACATAAAACAATATCTATAAACTGCGACTCTTCATTGTACTCTCTAAGACATTCGTGTTGAGAAATCTTTTTTAAATCTTTGATGAAAAAGCCACAATAACCACATTTTCCTTTAGACTGCAATTAAAAAAATAAACATCAAATTTAATTTTTAAAATATAGATTTAAAAAATTTAGTTATTTATCATTGCATTGCTTTTAGGTTTACAAGTTACAATAAACATATCCTTAAATAAATGTTGCTCTTATATATTTAAATATACTAATGTTATATTTCTTGACTACATTAATAGATCAAATTTATAATTTACTTCAACATTTTTCTCAACAGCTTTATTCATTTTTCGCAAATTAGAATACAATTTATATTTGCGGTTTATGAAATAAAAATAGCAGACAATAAATCTGACAGGTTGTAAATGGCCATAAGCAAACAAAACACTAGAATACATACTTCTAAATAAAACCTAAACTCCAGGGAACTACATTAAGCACGGTACACGAACTCTCAGTCCCTAGGGATATAACGCACAACGCAAAAACGCAGCATTCAACGCAGGCATGTAATTGCGCCCTAATCCTTAATCGTAAGAATGAGAGGAAGTAGGACAGACATATATCTCTGTCCTGCTTCCTCTCATTCTTACGATTAAGGATTAGCGATTACGATTCGTTGTGCTTTAGGCTAATCATTGCAATCAATGGCAGCGTTGTGTACGTAACATACCAGAGGTATGTTACATAGTTTGTTACTGTATGTTACCTAGGTAAGTTATCTGCTAAATTTGTTACATAATGCATTTTTTTGGTGGTGGGGGGGTAACATACCTAAAACAGGTATGTTACTTGATGTAACATACCTCGGGATGTGCACTGACCAAGATGACAGCGCACCGCTTTGTCAGATGACCGTCATCGGTCCGATTACTCGTCATCGGAAATCGGACCGTCATCGAGGAAATCATGTTATAAATCAAGTTTTAACGAATTTACACTTGATGTTTAGAATTAACAATAGTACAAAAACAACGCCTGAATCATTTATAACATTAGCGAGGTCTGCAAGTAAAAGATAATACAGTTTTCCAAGTTCTTACTATTAATTGAGAAATCTAACCTCGAAACCGTTGTTAAAGATTACGCAAATTTGTGATAATTCTTGAAAAATCCTCAAATGCAAATAATAAATCATTATTATTTTGTCATTTAAATATCCTGGCAACATTTTATGTGCAAATATTGACACTTTTTAAATTTCATATGCATCAGTCAATCAGCTCCTGTTTAATACCTATTTCCTGACCCTCTTTGTGTGTCGGGTTGCATCTTTAACCGACAATAAATATTATTTATTCTTAACGCTAGTTTGATGTATTATTGTAAAATATCGTTTAAACAAAACAAATTTAGATTAATTTTTACAATTTTATTAGACTTCATTTGTACTAAATTTTACTTCATATTCCCGAAAAAAGATGATGTCCACGATGACAGATGTTGACGGTCCGATGACAGTCATCGCATAGCGGGTCTTAATTGACTTCAACCCAAAAGTGCTTGCCCAGCTCAGTTCTTTCTTGATTTAGTTTCTGGGATGTCTCCTGATGATTTTAAGCAAAAAATGAAAAAAATCGGTTGGGCCGTTTTTGAAAAAACTGATTTTTTGAATTTTTTAAAGAGGTTAATTAACATATTTTTACCAAAATGAGTGCAAATAATAGCTATATTGACTTGAGTCATTTAAAATGGTATCAGAAGATAGGTCCTAGGTGCTGAGTATCTTTGAGTAACTTTACACCAGAAAAGTTAATGAAAAACCGTGAAAAATGGGTAAAAAAATGAGTTTTTGCAATATTACTCTCTCCCAGTAGATACAAACCTTAAATGACCTATAGAAGAATTAAAGAGTATAAAATTTTAAAGAAAACAAAAAAAATAGAGTGCTTTATCTTTAAAACTTTCGGATTTATGAGCTTCTAAAGTCAGATTTCAGCAAAAAATTTCGTGAAAAAAAAATTATATTTTAGTTTTTGTAAAATAAAAAGTTTTCTGTGCATCTAACGTATATATATCTCCCAATATAAATTAAAGTAGATTAAATTTTGAGTAAATCTATCGTTAGGCCAATATTCTATCTCTAATAGTATCGGAGTTATGATTTTCTTAAAATGACCCTTTTTTATGAACTTTTTTTGAAAATCAATTTTTTTGAAATTTCTTTGTTTTGCATGGTGTAATTTTAAAAATGCTCTCATCGAATAGTTTTATCTTATATTTTAAAGAAATAAAAGCCCAATTAAATATTTAGGAACAAAAAATTTTTAATAAACATTATACAAACAAATACTTTCAAAATGAATGGAGGCTGTTGTATTCACACATGGCACGTTTTAGCCTTGTTGCATACTCTGGATGATTTTTATTAACCTTGTATTTGGTCCAGGTTGATTTAAAATATGAGTGAACCGACTCCATCGCCGGTTCGCTGAAAAATCCTAGACCTGATTTTGTTTCTTCGCAGAAATCTAGTACATGGTAAAAAACTGCGTGTACTTTGGGTGTTACTGAGATACCTAGATCATCTAAATAAGATTTTTGGAAATTTTCGATAATTTTTTCAAAATTATTTGTTTTGTTATTAACCTCATACAAGGTTAATAAAAATCATCCAGAGTATGCAACAAGGCTAAAACGTGCCATGTGTGAATACAACAGCCTCCATTCATTTTGAAAGTATTTGTTTGTATAATGTTTATTAAAAATTTTTTGTTCCTAAATATTTAATTGGGCTTTTATTTCTTTAAAATATAAGATAAAACTATTCGATGAGAGCATTTTTAAAATTACACCATGCAAAACAAAGAAATTTCAAAAAAATTGATTTTCAAAAAAAGTTCATAAAAAAGGGTCATTTTAAGAAAATCATAACTCCGATACTATTAGAGATAGAATATTGGCCTAACGATAGATTTACTCAAAATTTAATCTACTTTAATTTATATTCGGAGATATATATACGTTAGATGCACAGAAAACTTTTTATTTTACAAAAACTAAAATATAATTTTTTTTTTCACGAAATTTTTTGCTGAAATCTGACTTTAGAAGCTCATAAATCCGAAAGTTTTAAAGATAAAGCACTCTATTTTTTTTGTTTTCTTTAAAATTTTATACTCTTTAATTCTTCTATAGGTCATTTAAGGTTTGTATCTACTGGGAGAGAGTAATATTGCAAAAACTCATTTTTTTACCCATTTTTCACGGTTTTTCATTAACTTTTCTGGTGTAAAGTTACTCAAAGATACTCAGCACCTAGGACCTATCTTCTGATACCATTTTAAATGACTCAAGTCAATATAGCTATTTGCACTCATTTTGGTAAAAATATGTTAATTAACCTCTTTAAAAAATTCAAAAAATCAGTTTTTTCAAAAACGGCCCAACCGATTTTTTTCATTTTTTGCTTAAAATCATCAGGAGACATCCCAGAAACTAAATCAAGAAAGAACTGAGCTGGGCAAGCACTTTTGGGTTGAAGTCAATTAAGACCCGCTGTGATCGGTCACCTGACGTCAGATGACGGTCACTCCCCATCCATAAACATACCGGTAACATACGTAGAAAACCTCGAGTGACGCGTCATTACCCAACCCTGTATGTAAAAAAGGGAACAGTTAGGGGGTGAAATACGTCTAGAACCCCACGAAAATTACGAGAGATATATAAGGATATTCATGTTGGGTGGGGAGAAATTCAAAATGGCGGCTACCTGGATGACAGGTTTGCATTGCAATCAATGGGACGAAATCAGTTTTTGTACAATAACTTTTAAAAAACAAATTTGCGAACCTATGTTTATTAACAAAATATTTTTCATTTATCGAAAGCTATTTCTTAAAATAATAAAAACTCATATAAAAATTTTATACAATTTTATTATTTTAAAAAATAGCTTTCGATAAATGAAAAATATTTTGTTAATAAACATAGGTTCGCAAATTTGTTTTTTAAAAGTTATTGTACAAAAACTGATTTCGTCCCATTGATTGCAATGCAAACCTGTCATCCAGGTAGCCGCCATTTTGAATTTCTCCCCACCCAACATGAATATCCTTCTATATCTCTCGTAATTTTCGTGGGGTTCTAGACGTATTTCACCCCCTAACTGTTCCCTTTTTTACATACAATGAAAGCTGGGGGTGAAGTTAATGTCCCATGGTTGCGTTTTACCATCCGTTTTGGAACTAGACCATGAGGTCCATGAGTGCAAAAAAGATGCAGATGTACTGTAGTCACTTTCGCACTCATTGTCTAGTTACAAAACGGACGTTAAAACGCAATCATGGGACTTCGCCCTGAGGGCGCAATTACATGTCTGCGTCGAACGCAGCGTTCGACGCTTCTCTCTCTCTCTCTCTCTCATTACGTCACATTATTTGACGCATCCATCTGATTTCACCAAGAAGACTAGAGACAGGAGTACTAACTCGGCTGGCTTGGAATAAGAAATTGGAGAGGTTACGCTGGTACCCGGCTGAAGGCGGGGCTGAATATGGAGAGCCTGGAAGGCGCCAACTGTCTCATTTTGCGTACAATTAATATACACCGTTCGCGCATTCTAGGCTCGCCTCCACAAGGGGGCGGATCCTGCCTCATCCCCTCTACTTACTTAGCACTCCTGTCTCTAGTCTTCTTGGATTTCACCCTGAGGGCGCAATTACATGTCTGCGTCGAACGCTGCGTTTTTGCGTTGAATAGTAAGAGAGAGAAAGACAGAAATATAGTCACATCTTTCTCCCTCTCACCATTCAACGCAAAAACGCAACGTTCGACGCAGGCATGTAATTGCGCCCTCAGGGTCAAGTCCCCTGATTGCGTTTTAGTGTCCGTTTTTATAACTATGGAGATCCTATAAGTACGGAAGATCCTACGCGCCACTTGATGACATGGACAGGCATGTAGGCATAAGCAAGTGGAGAAACCATTTTTATAAGGCGGAACCGAGGCAGGTAGGCATGTGTGCCTAGTTGCCTGCTTGCCTCCATACGTATGCGCATGCGCAATAGGTTAATTTTTACTATCTTTGTCGATTTCTCTATGGTTTACTACTACTATACGGCTCGCATATTTTTAATTTTAAAAATAACACTCTTTTTAGTAAACTGGAAAAACTTAGAAACCAGGCAATTACATTAGCCCTAGGCTATAGATTGTCCACACCTATTAATGTTATGCTGGCGGAGTCTTGCGAACCTCCCCTAAAATTTAGATTTGAATTCCTAGCTAAAAAACATATCATTAAAGTTCTTTCAAATCTTAAACACCCCTTGATAAACAAAATTGCCAATCTACTAGAAATATCAACACACAGAAACCCTCTTGGAATTCTGGACACCTTTACTCTTCTTAAGGCCTATAAAGAAGCAAAAGTCTTTGATCCTCTCATTAATAAATCCTATCGTCATTCCTACTATGAATTTCCATGCAGCAACCACACTTTTAAACCTCAGGTAGTTACTGATTTAGGCCTTGTTATTAAAAATTCACCAAATCCTCCTCTCTTATTTAAAGATTTATTAGATAACGAGTTTAAGGAATTCTTGTGCTTCTACACCGATGGCTCTAAGTCTGGAAATGGTAGACTGGCTGGATGTGCTTCGGTCTGTCCCTCAAATCACTTTACACAATCCTGGAAAATAAATAATAACGCATCTATATTCTCCATTGAAGCTTTCGCAATTTTGCTTACCTTAGACTATATCAAAGAAAATAATCTTAAAAAAGTAACCATTTTTTCAGACTCGTTGAGCGCTCTGAAAAGCATTTCATCTCCTAATCCTTACAATATTAAATCCCACTTAATTTTTCTTATTAGGAATCGATTAGCTGCTCTATCTCTTTTACAGTTTGACATAATTTTGGTTTGGATCCCAAGCCACATTGACATAGAAGGGAACGAATTGGCTGACAAAACAGCTGGATTGGCTGCAATCAACTCTCCACTTATGAATTTTGGTCTTCCAGGTTGAGATTTGGATCACTCTTTTCGAAATCAATTAAATGATAAATGCCATAAGTATTTTATATCAAGAGGCAAGAATTTTGGCTCTTTTTATACAGAGAATTTCTATCGCCCTCGAAAAAAACCGTGGTTTGCGTCAATTCACACTAGCAGACAAATATTGGTCTCTACTTGTCGAATGCGAAGCAACCACCACTCTCTTAATGAGAGTTTATTCAGGAAAAATATAATTAATTCCCCTGCTTGTCCTTGTGACTCTGATATAGAAGAAGACCTAGAGCATGTCCTTTGGAACTGCCCTAGATTTGACAATTTTCGTCCAAAATTAATTCAGCGACTCTCAAAGGCACTAAGGTGTTATGCTCCCTTCCACAGTAATATTTTCCTTTCTAATCCTTCTCCAACAATTCTTTCACACATCTTTGATTTCCTAAAACATACCAACTTAAATATATAGATTTTAAATCATTCAATTTTCCCGCCTCAATATCATCGTAAATTGCTTTACGCGTGTTCCGACTTTGGAAATACGCGTTCGTAACAACCTAAACATACCGGGTCATGGCGCAATATACAGGAATTGCCTAACGCACAATGAATCGTAATCGCTAATCCTTAATCGTAAGAATGAGAGGAAGTAGGACAGACATATATCTCTGTCCTGCTTCCTCTCATTCTTACGATTAAGGATTAGCGATTACGATTCGTTGTGCTTTAGGCTAATGAGTCCAGTATTAAGCCAACGCATGCGTGTTTCTAGCGCATGAAAAAAGAAGAAGAAGAAGTTTACTACTACTACTACCGTGAAATGACAGTTGTTGACAGCTGAAATAATGAAATTAATAATTAATTTAAAATTATCTGAAACTTACAAAAACTACAAAGAAAAATAAAAAATATGTCTAACAATAAAAAAAACTTTTAAAAAAATAAAAAGATTTACCGAAAGACTCCTTTAAAAATATGAAATTAATTCAGTTAACCTAGCAAAACAAACATGTTTAATATAATAAAAACATAATTGTGTTTATAATTTCTGTTTAAAGGAGAACATCCTAATTAAATAAAAACTCATAAACCAAAAAAAAAAATCAATAGCAAAAGAAGAAAGAAAACGTTCTTTAAGTCTGAACAAAACTGCTGTCACGTGCAACGTTGACGTTTCTTACTTTTAAAACAAAGTAAATTACTTAATGCTCATTTATTAGAAATAACAGAGTGGAGGACTTGAATTTTGTTGATATAAAAAAAAGCTTAATATTACTTTTTAATCATTTTTCCAAATTTCAAAAATAATATTTAGCACTGTTTTAAAAGCAACAAAATTAAAGTTTCACCACTTTTGCCGCACTCTATTATTTCTAATAAATCAACATTACATAATTAATTTCGTCTTTTAAAAGTGAAAAACGTCAACATTAAAATCAGATTTTTACATCGAAATCTGGAGCTTTGAATAAATTAAAATATGAGTAAATCGATGTTTGCAATTTTTTTAAATTAACTCTTAAAGTGTAACGTGTTTTTCGGCACCCTTAAGCTGTAACGCTGGGTCACTTGTGCCTTGCGCTTTAAAAAGTGCTTTAAATTGCTCTGAAAATTTTTTAGAAAATTCATAGTCTTACATCAACTATCCTAGTATAAGGACTAATTATAATATTGCCGATTTGTTCATTTATTTAAGCAGTACAATTGTTAAAACAAATCAAAATAGTGAACAAATTTCAATTTTTTAAATTTGGCAGGGGCACAACACTGAAAAAAAAATTATTTGATTCAATTAATTCAAATTATTTGATAAATATTTACTTCGTTCAAATATTTTTCAGTTGGATATCTAAAAAATATGTATTTGGTTCAAATAACTTGAATTACTTGAATCACGTTTATTTAAACCAAATAAATCTTTTTTGGATCAAGAAAATAATTAATTTAATCTAATAAACGAATATATTTAATACAAATGCTAAATTATTTGAAACTATTCATTTATTTATTTCACTCAAGTATTTGGGTTTTTGTACACAAATAAAAATTATTTGACACAATTAATTTATTTTATGGATTAAAGTAAACCGAATTATTTAATATAAATAATTTATTATTTAATGCTAATATATTATTTTATAAAAACAAATAAAAAGTATTTCAGTCAAATAAATAATTTATTGAAACGAAATTTGTGAGTTATTTAAAACTATTCATTTATTTATTTCACTCAAATATTTGAGTTTTTAACGTTAATAAAAATTATTTAACACAATTAAATGATGTTATGAGTCATAGTAAATCAAATTATTTAATGCTAATATTTTCTTTCTTAAAAGCAAATAAAAAGTATTTGGAACAAGTAAATAATTTATTGTAACTAATGTGTGAGATTTATTCATGCAAACTAATATTTATTTGCTTTAAAAATATAAATGAAATAACTTTTATAATTGATTTAAATTATCAGTTATTAGCTCCAAATATTTAATTTATTTGACACAAATTACTATTTATTTAATGCGATAAAATAAAATACTCAGATCGAATAAAATATTATTTGAATGGAATAATTTTAATAATTGATTTAAAACATTAGTTACTAGCTCCAAATATTTAATTTATTTGACACAAATTACTGTTTATTTAATGCGATAAAATAAAATACTCAGGTTGAATAAAATATTATTTGAATGAAATAATTTTCATAATTGATTTAAAACATTATGTACTAGCTCCAATTATTCCATTTATTTGACTCAAGTAATTTTTATTTGATACAAATTAGTCTTTACTTAATACAATCAAATAAAATACTTAGGTCTAATAAATAGTTATTTGGTTCAAATACAGGTTTATTGGATAATAGACAAGTAAATAATTTAATTGGATCAAATAATTTTTATTTGATCCAAATAATTTTTTTTTCAGTGAAGTGACCCAGCGTTACACTTTAAGGGTTAAGATAATAAATTTTATTATCTTATTATTTTATAATTTTATTATTACTTTAAGATAATAAATTTTGATACTATTTTTTACTTGTTTCCTTTCCAAAATTTGTAGATACTAGTTTGATCATTTCTATTTGTCTAATTATTCAAATTTTATAAAAAAGCACAAAATTAAAATTTTCAAGATTTATCAACGAATTTCTGGTACTTTTTACAAACTTCCCATATTTTTATTCTATACTATATTCCCGGACACTTTTGAAGCCTTTTTCAATTACATTATGACTTAAATTAAGGTGATTTAAATTTATTGGAACACAGAATGAAATGATTCTATTTTTATTTATTTGTAGGAAATAAAAAAAAAGTCAAAAGAGGTGAATGACATCTTTTTTAAAGATGATAATAATTGCATTTTTATTATTTCTTTAAAACTATTTCTAAATATGTGCAAACATAAAAAAAATGATGCAAAACAAGTAGTTACTGTCATAAATGATTGAAATTTTATATTTAAATTGCAAAAAATTTAAAAATATTATTTAAAATTTATAAATGTTTTAGAATTTTTCCTTTCTTTTTTTTCTAGAATGTTTACAGGTCAAGAGATTTGTCATCAACCCTTATGGACAGATATATTTAACAGCGTTGTCATAAATCAAGGATTTTCATTATAAGAACTTGAAAAATGCAAATAATATATCAAATTATAAAAAAAAATTTATTTTTCTAAAATTTACTAAGTATAAAAATGTATTTGAATAAATTTTTGGAAGTCATATCTTTAATATTACTAAAAATAATCATTATTTGCTACAAAATAATAAAATTAAAATTACAGGACAATAAAAAAAAACCTTTACAAAATACAAAATTTATTTAAAAACAATAAAATATTACTTTAACAAAAATAAGGTTGTTATTTTACACTTCAATGAATTAAATATTGTAATAAAGTAATGAGGTTTAAGAAATAATTCATTAATACAATTCCAGTTTAATACAAACAAAATAACATCTATTATCCATCAGCGATAGGATGGTTCAACGACACATGGTTGAATTTATTTCAAATCATACAGACAGCCTAACTTTAGGTTCTAGATTTAATAAGTGCTGCTAATATATGTTATAAAAAATGAAAAGAGACTATTTTCTGTTTACTTTCTATAAAACCTATTTTCAATCCAATTAAGCGCATTTGAATAATGGATTTGAGATCGGCACGTCGAAAGGTCCTCTAATTGTTCGGAAAAATCAAAAAGCACCAAAACCACGTCTTTGCACCGCCGCTTTTGATACTAAAGACTCAACTGCAGCTGTTTAGCATTAGCATTCTCTAGTAGCAAGAAATAAAACATAAATTACATGAATAAATTATTCATAATATTAAATTAAATTAAATTTCAAGTTTTTCAGGTTTAACATTGTCATGATTTTGAATAACTTGGGCACATCCTCCTACGTATGCTTCATGGTTTTAGTACTGGCTAACAATAATAATAATATAATTCTGAAAAAATATATAGTATTCCACAGAAAATTTATTAGCAAGTTCTAAATCCATGGGACATACGTTGGAGGATATGCCTTAGTTATTCAAAATTATAACAATATTGACGTTTTTCATTTTTAAAAGACGAAATTAATTATGTAATATGTTGATTTATTAGAAGTAATAGAGTGCGGCAAAAGTGGTGAAACTTTAATTTTGTTGCTTTTAAAACAGTGCTAAATATTATTTTTGAAATTTGGAAAAATGATTAAAAAGTAATATTTAGCTCGTTTTTATATCAACAAAATTCAAGTCCACCGCTCTGTTATTTCTAATAAATGAGCATTAAGTAATTTACTTTGTTTTAAAAGTAAGAAACGTCAACGTTGCAGGTGACAGCAGTTTTGTTCAGACTTAAAGAACGTTTTTTTTCTTCTTTTGCTATTGATTTTGTTTTTGGTTTATGAGTTTTTATTTAATTAGGATGTTCTCCTTTAAACAGAAATTATAAACACAATTATGTTTTTATTATATTAAACATGTTTGTTTTGCTAGGTTAACTGAATTAATTTCATATTTTTAAAGGAGTCTTTCGGTAAATCTTTTTATTTTTTTAAAAGTTTTTTTATTGTTAGACATATTTTTTATTTTTCTTTGTAGTTTTTGTAAGTTTTAGGTAATTTTAAATTAATTATTAATTTCATTATTTCAGCTGTCAACAACTGTCATTTCACGGTAGTAGTAGTAGTAAACCCATGAAGACTAGAATAAGGAGGTGAAATGAGTGGAGTGGGGGTGTCCACAGAAGCAGGCCAAACAGTAGGCGCCTCTTTTCGGTTCGGGCTTTGCTCAGTAACGAATTTGAGTTTTCTGCGCACGAAGAGGGAGAAGGGAGAAGCAGCTGTTGATCAGCTCGCTCTTTCCTTCTCTTGTTTCTCCCTCTTACGTGCGCAGAAAACTAAAATTCGTTACTGAGCAAAGCCCGAACCAAAAAGAGGCGCCTACTGGCTAGCCTGTTTGCCGCGCCACCGTTCCCTGTGGTAAAACTATCTAATTTCACCTCCTTATTCTAGTCTTCATGAGTAAACCATAGTGAAATCGACAAAGATAGTAAAAATTAACCTATTGCGCATGCGCATACGTATGGAGGCAAGCAGGCAACTAGGCACACATGCCTACCTGCCTCGGTTCCGCCTTATAAAAATGGTTTCTCCACTTGCTTATGCCTACATGCCTGTCCATGCCATCAAGTGGCGCGTAGGATCTTCCGTATATAAGGCCTAAGCAGATAGAAATACGGTTACGGGACCAGAACATGAGACAGAAAAGGACAGAAACAGTCTTTGTCTTTTTCTATCTCATGCCCTGCTCCCGTTACCGTATTTTTTTTCGTTTTGCTTTGGGCTATAAAGAGAGTTGCGACCAGGGATGGGTAAAAGTGCTTTCTTCGAGGTTTTCTACGTATATTACGCAGAAAATGTATTATACGCAGAAAATTGCAGGAAACCTAGTTTTTACATGGCAATTTCTAACACATTTCAAAATAATTTTAACCAAATAAATATATTTAAAATTTTCAATATTTTACGCGACTAATCTTTTCTTATTCATATTATTAAATAAATGATGCATTAATTGATATTTTAAATTTTAATTTCGCATACAAAAAACTCTTTAATTTGTTGGTTATGTTGCTCCTTCAAATTATTATCAACAATTCACCATTGAAATGTTTGTTGCCACTGGTTAATTAACTTTAATAACAAATAAATTGTTATAACATTTATGTATAACTTATCGCTATTAAAAAATTTATTTATCACAAAATTTGAAAATCCTGTAAGTCATAAGTCAAGATGTATAATACACGAAGTGTGTAGAAAACTGTCAATGTTTAAAACATAGTATTATACGTGTACGTACACTGTAAAAAAAAACCTGTAAATTTACTACCTTGAATGTAGGACCGAATATTACCAACTGTGAAGGTAGCGATATAACGTGAAAATAACTTATTTCCAAATAGGTTATGTAGAATATCAGACAAAATCTGTAAAATTACAGAAATTGGTAGAACTTCATTTTTCTGTGTATTTACAACATAAAATTGTAATTTCACAAAAAACTGTAATTAATTAATCAACGTATTGAAAAAATCTTCGAGGATAGGGGATCGAAACCCTTATGTTTAACCTATAGACGTAAATCTAATCCGTGCCATTAAGCCTCTCGGCCAACCCACACATGTATTTAGAAATATTGAAAATTCATGTTACTCTTCCATCAAGTTTAGGGCCATTTCCAACAAAGTTAATATTTTTCGCGAGAATAAACTATATATCGCAAACTATTATTAGAGATAAAATATAATTTACATCTCCCACGAATATATCGTGCCTGACTGACTACGCGTTCGCGCTAAAACAAAGTAAAATTTCGTCTGCTACTTTCAATACATTCAATATTGAAATTATACAAACGATTGGTAATTATTAAATACAAATCTGTGAAAATGCAATTTAAAACATAATTTCCACAATTAAACTTTGGTATTTCACTTTTAAATTGTAAAACTACGTTCGAAAAAGCAATCTCACAAACTTTTGTATTTTTACAGTTTATAGACACAATGAATGCAGTGACCTTCTTCTTCTTCTTCTTCTTCGTATATGGCTATCTAAATTAGCCAATTCAATTCACGAGTTACTCTTCTATATTCTATATTTCTTGACACAGTCCCATAATATCACTACAAAATGAGACCAAGATCCGGTAGTGGTGCTTCAAGCTCAAAGTTCGATATTCTCAGTTGTTTAACAGTTGACGACTAATGTATCTATGCTTGGAGATAGATAACCATAGACCAGGGCCTTTCAACCTATTCACCCTCCTTCCCCGCACAGGCTGTTTAGCCACCACTATTTGCACCGATTTGCACATTTTCGCTAGGTTGAAAGGCCCTGCCATAGACTGAGTCGGAACTAGTAAGGAAACCAGGGAGGGCTAGCAAGGTTGGGGATGTAGCCTTCAAAGTTTGATCCGAGCTTTAACCACTCATTACGCCTTATCTTAATATCCACATTAGACTTAAAACAATTAATTTCAAATATGTCCAAGTAATAGTTAAATTTATAAATCACTAAAAGTCAAAATAACCCTCATTACGTAAACATAACTTCCTCTGTCCAAAGTTGCATGAATATATATCTGTAAAAATTAATTAGAATTATGTACCAATAAACATGCCCAGCATCATCTTGTAAATACATAGAAAGCAGAAGCTGGACACGATGACCCACCCAGCACTTACCAATACATGTCATTCATTAGTATAAATAAATTGAGAATTATTACAAACTAATCAATAAAATATAAGCCAAAGTAGCAACATACCAGGAAGCATCCGGCTTTATTTCCAACTCTAAATAGATATCAAATTGGACTTGAATCATAATAAACCTAAATTATACTTAATTAAATCAATTAGAACTTAAACAAATTAAACTTACCACCACCAAGCCCCTTCGTTCCATTTTATAAGCAACCGATTCGCCTTCATACCTCCATTGTATTTATGGAGAGAACCCTCACAGCACCGGATATCCCGGGATATCCTGAAAATGTCCCGTGGATATCCCTAGGATATCCCAGGGATATCCAAGGATATTTTCAGGATATCCTAAAAGCGGCGGTTTGGATATCCTAGGGATATCCTAAGGATATCCTAGGGATATCCCATGGATATTCATAAAATGAAATTTAACATATCCCCCGGATATCCTCAGGACATCCTCAGGACATCCTTAGGACATCCTCAGGACATGCTCAGGACATCCTTAGGATATCCTCAGGACATCCTCAGGATATACCCAGCACAAACAGAATTACTAGCTAGTGCCGTATTGAGAGTTAGGTGACAGGCGCTTGCTGCTGGCGCAACCGCATGGGGGCGCCAAAATTTAACGAAATTAAAACAGAATAATAATTTTTAAATTATCAAAAAAAAAATGTTTTTGTAGTTGGGAGCCATAAAAATTAACATATCATTTGCACCAAAAGAGGAATTTTATACATTATGACTTACCCCACTTTGCGTTTCAACCCGTGTGGAAAGTTCCGAGTATTTCGCAGTGTAAGTGGGCGCCAGTTGGGGGCTAGGTGGGGCCCACCTGGGCTAGGTAGGCCTCAACTGGCGCCCACTTACAAACTGGGAAATACTGGGAACTTTTCCACACGGGTACTGCAATAGTATTAATTTTAAAACAAAACAAAAGTCACATTTCGTAAAAGTCCCTGCTAAATGCTCGATAATACAAATCAATTATTTAATAGTATCCCAGTAAGAAGAGAGTAATTAAAAAATATTAAAAAATTTTAATATTTTTGAATACGTTTTCTGTCCAATACATTTGTATCCGGTGATAGCACCTACTTTTACACGATAATCAAACCTTATGAATATGGGTTGAAAAAATTTGTCAATCCAAGTGAATCCCTTTATAATGGAAAAAAAATAAAATGAATATTCTTTAATGTCTGCAGTTCAGGTTATTGAATACAAATGAATCCCTTTATAATGAAAAAATAAACTAGTTATTTTTAAATACCCACACGTCAGATTATTCAATCTGAATGAATATTTTTATAATAAAAATGCAATTAAAATAAAATGAAAATTTATCCGAATGAATACCCTTATAATTGAAAAATATAAAATGAACATTTTAAATACTCACGATTCAGTTTTATTTAATCAAAATAAATACCCTTATAATGAAAAAAATGAAATTTTAATATTTGAATGCACATAGTTCAGATGATTCAATCCAAATTAATCTCTTTATAATTTAAATAAATAAAACCAAATCCATTGTTCTAAATACTCATCTCTTTAAAAATAAATCAGTGAAAAGTCACTGAAGAAATTCAAATTAGTATAAATTTCTACTAATTTTGTTAAATTCTTTACTAAAGTTTTAGTGAAAATTGACTAAAAATTAGTAGAAACTTACACTAATTCGAATTAGTGAGCCAGTATCATTTTGACACAAAACTTATTTTGAAGATTGTTATATTGTACAGAATGAGAATGTTATTTTGTACAACTGCTAAATGTTATTTTGTACAATTTTGAAAAATGAATTTGTTATTTTGTACAATTATTAAAAAATGGACTTAATTGTAATCCTAAAGGTTTTTAGCTTTTTTAGAAAATTGTACAAAATAACAAATTCATTTTTCAAAATTGTACAAAATAACATTTAGCAGTTGTACAAAATAACATTCTCATTCTGTACAATATAACAATCTTCAAAATAAGGTGTGTGTCAAAATGATAGTGGCTCGAATTAGTGACCGTTTTTCACTAATTCAGATTAAAAGAGCACATTTGAAATCACTGTAAGGTGTTAACAAAGAACAAAGAAGTAACAAAGAATTTCAATTTTTGAAATTAATTTCATAAATTTCGATTTATAGGGTTATAAACAACTCCCATAAATGGGGGGTATTTATACACAATTTATGTAATTATTAATATATAACTAATATCCAAATAAACCTAGCGAGTTGTAGTCTTTTCTGACTTGACTATTTTTTTATATTTTAAAACAATAACTTATTCAGTAAAATTAACCACAACAACCAATTGCAATTGTTATAAACAAATTATTGTTAATAATGTTTAATTACTCACAAATTCACCTGGAAAGACACAACTTTTTCCTAATTTTACAAATTAATGGCCTATGGTTAGAAAAATAAAAATTGTTGACTGTCAATTATTATTTACTAGCAACATTAATGCGCGCTCAAGCGCGCGACAACCTTTGCATTATTGGTCATTTAAAAACATAAATTTTTGCAAATTCAAATAATGAAACTTACGAAATTGAAGAATATATTTGAAAAATGACAAAAATACATTGACATTTGAAAACGAATTTCGAAAAATAGCTACATAATTACACAATTGAAAAGAATAGTTTAAAAAATTTAACAATAAATTTTAATTTTAAACAAAATAGTTGAAAAATTATAGGAAGAACTGTTGGAAAAACCTAATTGTAAATTGAACAACTGTATTGAGAATCAATAAAAATAATTGAAATTGAAGAAAAGAATAAAACTGGAGGAAATAAATTGAAAATTTGAAAAAAATAATTGATAATAAACAACAAAATTACAAAATGACAAAAATAATTGACAATTGAAAACAAAATTCAAAAGATGGCTAGATTAATACACAACCGATCAAAATAACTTAAAAAATCGAAGAATAGTTATAAAATTTTAAGATCATAATTGAAAATTGAAAAATTGTAGGAAATAAATGAAAACTGCGGAAAATGATTAATAATATTGAAGGAAATAGTAAAAAAATGACGAAAATAATTGTCAATTGAAAACAAAATTCGAAAAATAACTAGATTAATAGACAACTGAAAAAATAATTGAAAAAATTAAACAAGAAATATTAAATTTAAAGAAAATAATTGCAAATTGACAAATTAAGAAAATTACATGAATAATTGCAATTTTAAAACAATTTTTATAAGTGTACAAAATAATTGAAAAAGTCCAAGAATTATAGGAAATTGTGGAATTAATTGAAAATCGATAAAAATAATTTAAAATTAAAGAAAATATTTGAGAATTGAAAAAAATAATTAAAAATTGAAGAAATAAATTGAAAATTAAAGAATCGAGGAAATAAATTGAGAATTGAAGAAATACATCGAAAATTTAAGAATTAAATTAAAATTTTAAAAAATAATAATTGATAACTGAAAAAAAATTACAACTGAAGATTGGAAATAAAAATTGAAGAATGGCATTAAAAATTCAAGAACATAATTGAATAATTGTATTTAAAATTAAAGAAACTTAATGATATCGAACAAAATAATAGAAAAAAAGCGATAATTTTTTAATATTAAAGAAAATAACTGAAAATTGAAAAGTGGAATTTAAATTTAAAGAAAATAACTGAGAAATGAAGAATTCTAGAATTGAATAATTGATTTGCAATTTTGAAACAATTTTTATGAGTGTAAAAAATAATTGAAAAAGTTCGGGAATTATTGGAAATTGAGGAATTAATTGAAAATCGATCAAAATAGTTAAAAATTAAAGAAAATATTTGAGAATTAAAGAAAATAATTAAAAATTGAAGAAATAAATTGAAAATTAAAGAATTAAATGGAAATTTCAATAAAATAATTGATAATTAAGAGAAAGATTACAATATGACGAAAATAATTAACTATTAAATATTATAACTATTGCTAATAATTTGTGGTGTAAAAAACGAAAATAATAATATATACCTGAAATTTACATAGTAATAGTATCCATTTTTCTATCCAGAAAATCTGTCAGTCCATATAGCACTTTCACAACCGTTTTTATAGTTTTTATAATGAAACCGAAAAAAATTGTGTCAGTATATTTTAATTTTTAGTTTTGAATGAGCGTTTTTGGTACGTGTTGACCGGATCAAAATTTAACGAAAACTGAGTTTACAAAGAAAGTGACAGTTGAGATGAAACACATGTTAAAAGTCATAAAAGGATCAAGCGAGGGTTCAAAAAAAGTTTCAGTTGTCTCGATAGGGAAAAAAAACTTGTTTGTGTGTGTCTAGACCTCGGGAAACATTTTTGTGACGATGTAAATGAAAATACTCGTGAAAATATAAACAGAAATATTGCTGAGATTAAAACTATAAAATTGATTGGTAAAAAACAGAAAAGTTGTTACTGTCATTACGTTCGTTAACTGCTGTTGTATCCGTTAATTCATTTCAAGGATCATACGTTTTTTATAATTTCCCGTTCTGTCTAAAATTTTTGCCTCAATTTTTACTTTATTAAAATAGAAAGTGTGGTCCTTAAAACAGGCAGTCCATTAATTAGGTGGTTCATAAACATCATCTTTGTGTTATTTTATTCTCAGGTTTAAGTTGAAGAATGATGTTGACTGACCATACATCGAGGCATACATTGAAGTTGTGTTTTTCTTTTAAAAATTACACACTGTCAATAACAGATTTCAAAAAAGTTTTTTTTAATAAAGTCTAAAAAAAAATTTAATTACTTTCTCTCTAAATCTGAATTCGTGTTTTTCTATTAATGAATTATTGAAAAGTGGAAAAATTAATAAAAAATTAGTAAAATTAGTAATAATAAAATTTTACTAATTTTTTTAGTAGAAAACTACTAATTTTTAATAAAAAATTACTAATTGAAATATTACGAAACTACTAATTGAAATGTTAAAGTTTCACTTCTTCAATTAGTAGTTTTCTACTAAAAAATTAGTAAAATTATTACTATTTAATAGTAGCTCACCTTTCACTAATTCAATAGTAGAAAACCACTAATTCAGATTTAAAAAGCTTCAAAAGATGATTAATTTAAATTCTTTTCAAATGTATTCAAGAATAATATTTAAGTAAAAAAAAATTTTATTGATGAACACTTTTAAGAAACTTTCATCAACGTCTTAATAAATTATAAAGATCACTAAAAATTATCTTCAAATTTACGTATTTTTCGCTTTTTAACCCACAATTAAGGTATTTCTCTTGCAGTTATATACTTGAAAAAATCGTCTTTTATGGATTTTCTTTAAATTGTGAGAAAACGTTATTTTATATGTGCCTTCTATCTGATTAAGATTTCAGGACCCTTTACCGTCTAAAATTTGAGATATTCTTGTTCGAAATTTCAATTTTACATGCAAAATGATAAAAAATTGAAATTTCGAACAAGAATATCTCAAATTTTAGACGGTAAAGGGTCCTGAAATCTTAATCAGATAGAAGGCACATATAAAATAACGTTTTCTCACAATTTAAAGAAAATCCATTAATCCATAGAAAATCGATTTTTTCAAGTATTTATGACTGGAAGAGTTTTTGCGCCGAAGACGCATTATAAATGAGTTCATCTGAAATAAATAAAAATTTATCAAATATTAAGTTTCAATCACATGTAGAGATGAAATGAATTGTCGGTATTTAAAAATATTAGTTTTATTTTAATTTCAATTTTATTATAGAGAGATTTATTTGTATTGAATAATCTAAGCTGTAGGTATTAAAACAAATTTATATCATTTTTTTAATTATAAAAGGTTTCAATTGGATTAATTAAATCTGAACTGTAGGTCTTCAAAAATATTGATTTTTCAGAAATTTTAATTTCATTATAAAGGGATTCATTTGTATTGAATAACCTGAACTGCGGACATTAAAAAATATTCATTTTATTTTCTGTATTTATAAAGGGATTAATTTGGATTGACAAATATTTGAACCCATATTAATAAGGATTGATTTGCGGATAAAAGTAGGTGTTATCACCAGATACAAATGGATTGGACAGAAAACGTATTAAAAAAGATTACATAATTTGACTTTTTCTTCGAAAATCATAAAATTCCAATCTTTTTCAATTTCCTCCTTCTTACTGGGATATTTCGTAACATGCGTGACAAGCAGTCGTTTCTAAAACGAGAGCAATGTTTTTGCAACGAGTGAAACGAGTTGCAAAAATTGCGCGAGTTTAAAAACGACTGCTTTGTTCACGCAGTTACGAACGATACTTTTCATAACAAAGTCATAAAAGGCGTGATTCGGTTCTCTGTATAGATAACCAGAAAGTTGCAGAATTAAGAATGATTCACTATGTCACGTCAGAGTGTACACAAATACAATCCAAATTGAATGTCTCACACTTTTTTACTTGTCAACACGCCGCGCTAGTGATACGGTCAGGTTAGATTTTGAAGCGGTACTACTCACGCTAAAGATATCGACTCTGTTCTGTTGGTCAAACAGTGCGTGCAAGAAAAGTAGAAAAGTGGGGGACATGCAATTTGGACTGTACTTGTTTGCACTCTGACGTCACATAGTGAATCGTTCTTAAATCTGCAACTTTCTGGTTATCTACAGAGAACTGAATCACGCCATTTTTAAGACTGCGTTATGAAAAAGAAATTAAAGTACATAGGGGGCATTTTTTCTGAACTGCCCCAGTCAAAAATTAGAATGTCCTATAACTTTGGTAAATTTTTGCCCTACATGATAATATCAAATCCCCGCAATATTAGCTTTTTTGAAAAAAATTTGTATAAAGTAGAGGGGGTTGAAGTTTTGACTTTTTGAGTGACACCGTCATTTTCGAGTTCATATAATTATGTAACAACTTAATAGATTTTAATTTAAATATAGTGAATTTAAAAGCTTTTATCAAGCACTTTTTAAATAAAAAATAATTTTAAAAAAAGATTGTAACCCTTCTTTTTTCAAAATTAAGTCTTATTTTTCACTTTTGAGGTTTTTCGGCGGTTTTTGGATTTTTTTTATTTTTTTCAATCGAAAGCTGAGATTTTT
Source organism: Ganaspis brasiliensis (assembly GCA_037103525.1). NCBI lineage: Eukaryota > Metazoa > Arthropoda > Insecta > Hymenoptera > Figitidae > Ganaspis > Ganaspis brasiliensis. Next base: position 5,696,995 of record JAZKLR010000152.1, read on the forward strand.
TCCAACGAAATATGTAAAAATGGAAATGGGCCAATAATGGGTTTTCGAGAAAATGTAAAAAATAAGCAAAAAAGTAGGTTTTTTTACATTCTCTTGAAAACCCATTATTGGCCCATTTTCAGTTTTACGTATTTCGTTGGAAAACATCTCAGCTTTCGATTGAAAAAAATAAAAAAAATCCAAAAACCGCCGAAAGACCTCAAAAGTGAAAAATAAAACTTAATTTGGAAAAATGAAGGGTTAACATTTTTTTTTTAAATTATTCTTTATTTAAAAAGTGCATGAAAAAGCTTTAAAATTCACTATATATAAATTCAAATCTATTAAGTTGTTCCATAATTTTACGAACTTGAAAATGACGGTGTCTTTCAAAAAGTCAAAACTTCAACCCTCTCTACTTCATACAAATTTTTTTCAAAAGAGCTAATATTGCAGAGATTTGATATTATCATGTAGGGCAACAATTTACTAAAGTTATAGGATATTCTAATTTTTGACTGGGGTAGTTCAGGAATAATGGCCCATAGAAAGATTTAAATAGAATTCAATTCAATTATTTATTTATTTATTTATTTCAATTTAACGGGCAATGCCCTTTCATACAAAAGTATTTAATTAAATCTAATCCTAGAACAAAACTAGGAGCTAAATCGAATATAAAATTTTAAATTTGTTTTAATATTAATTAATTAAAATATTAAATAAAAAATTTATTCCTTTTGAAATGTAGAATTTAATAAATAATGAAAAAATGAAATAAATACCAAGTACCTATATTTTTCTTTTAGAGTATAGAATAAAAATTTAAAATATTAATTTATGTCCCTGAAGTTCTGAACGTTCATTTAAACGAAATTTTTGTTACATGGAAATATTTTCAAGAATAACTTTTGCAACGCAAAATATAAAAGAAGAATTTAATTCTTAAAATATCAAAATCATTTTTTTGGTAAGCAAAACTTTATTTTTGGTCAAATTTGAATTTGTAAAATATTAAAATAATAATTTCGTTGATTTAAACGTTCAGAACTTAAAGGTCATATAATTTTTATTCCCTTTTATAAAGATAATTAATTTAAAATACGTAATAATTTTGAGAATCCAATTACTTAAAAAATTAACCTTTTTCAACATGTAAAATTTAAAGAAATGTACAGGGTGTCTAGCGAATTATCATTTTTATTTTCCTTGCAAATTGATAAAAATTTAGTAGCAAATCTACATTTAAAAAATAATAGATGAATTTCTGTAAAAAATTGTAAAGATTAAGAAATTATGATGAACATTGGAAAACCTACAGAACATAAAAATTTTAAGCTATAAGATAAAAAGTTAAAAATATTAAATTAATTAAAAGCTTAAAGAATAAAAAATATGATGAAAGAACGAATAACTTGATAAAAATGTGAAGATATTAATTTAAAGACAATAAGTAAAAGAACTGAAAAAATGTAGGAAACTAAGAACATTTAATACAAAATGAAAATTATTTGAAAAACGGAGATATAATCTTTAAAAAATAAATGCAGCAAACTATGAAGATATGAAGAAATTACAAAACTATGTGAAAATTATGTTCATTTCTGAAGATTTCGCTTTTATGTAAAAAAAATATTTGCTTTCTCAAAAAGGAAGCTAAATTCGTTTTTCATTGTAAAACATTTTTTAAAATTTTTATAGAGGAATCATTACTTAAAAATGCCAATTAGAGTAGTTATATTAAAGACGTCAAAATTAAAATTTTATTAAAAATTAAAAATCCCCATTATTTCTTCAAATTGAGAATAAAATGTATACTTTATACATAATTAAATTGATCCATTTTTACATATAGAATATTTTGTCCAAAGGATCTATGATTATAAAATAAAAATTGGAGAAGGTGTAAAAAGAAAAAGAATTTTAAATGAAAAAAAAAATTAAAACTCATGATTTATTATTATGCGAATTTTCGGTCCATTATAGACTTTATATAGGTCAATCGATTCGTTTTGAGACAATATGATTTTTTATTTGTTAAGTTGTATTTTAAGTGTGAAAAAAAATTTTGTTAAGAAACGATATTTTTTTTTGAAAATGGTGCTTAAAAATATCCGATCTTTTTTTTAAACATGAATATTTGGGCTTTTCAGATAAACATAAGTCGATTTAGATTATTTTTAAAACTCAAAAATTTTAACGATCACAAAGCTTCTTCAATGAGGAACCAAAATGTTTAAAAATAAAAAAAGTGGGTGAATAAGTCTATCAATTTTTCTCTATAAAGTATAAATACATTTGCAAACAAAAAAAAAAATTAGCAATGTAAAATTAAATCAAATAAAACCAAGGTTGCAAAATTTTTTATAAATGAGTAGGGGAGGGGGGCGAAAATTTTTAAGTTTGACTCGGGCGCCAGAAAAGCTCACTACGGGTCTGGTCACTGTAAAAAATTTTTGTGGTAAATTTTCCATACATGTACTGGACGTAAATTAACCCTTACATTACTGTAATTTTTCCATACAGTTGTATGGAAAAAAACCATACATTGTATGGTTATATTAGTATATTTTATTGTTATTTTTCCATACGATTGTATGGAAAAAAACCATACGTTGTATAGTTATATCAACATACTTTGTTGCAATTTTTCCATACGATTGTATGGAAAAAAACCCATACGTTGTATGGTCAAGTCTGTTTCCACAGAAGCAGAATCTATAATTATTTAAATTGATATTTTTAGATTGTTATTTTTATAATTTAATCTTAAGTGTACATTTAAACACTTAATTATTATAGACCTAAGACTAATTAACAATTTTAATACATATAAACACTTAACCTATGAATTAAAATATCGCACGCTCAAGGGGGGATCGAACCCACGGCCCTATAGACGAATTCGCTCGCGGAGAACGCACGCTATTAGTACCACTCGGCTATGCCGGGTAGTTGAGCGTCGATAGAAATAACTTTGGGAGGTTCAGGCCTGGATTACATGCTATTTAAATTATAATAATTCTGGAACGTATTAATTATCTAAAATAAATTAATAGAATTTATTTATCTTTTGTATATACTAATACACAGTTTATACAATCCAATCTCCTAACTTCTAAATATTTTCTAAATAAATATTCTAATATAATAATTGCAATATATGTAAACAAAATTAACAAATAATTATTATTTATTAATTTTAATTTTAATTTAATACTATTATTTAAAAATAAAATATTATTTAAATAATTAATTTCAATAATACTTAATACAAAAGTAAATTATAAAAATTATTTACATATAATATATTGAGGGGGATTTTTATTTAAATAAATAGAATTTATTTAATTTATATAATTAAAGTTTTTTAGAAATAAATGATTTTACAAAATTACGCTATCTAGCACGTAATAATAGGTATATTTTCTTCCAATTATTTTATTAACTTTTTATTTTATTAACTATTGTAAAAATTATGCACTTATAATTACATACAATTTATGATTATTACTGTTTTAAAAAAATTGGAATTTTTCCAAACACGTATGAAAATATTTTGTAATGTATTGTAATTCTTCCATCCCCATGTATGGAATTTTGTCGTAAGGTAATTTTTCCATACTCAAATTGGGTATTTTACTATAAGAATGAATATTTTCCATAATGTCATGAAATTTTTCCATACTGATGTACTGAAAAACATATTTCCATACCAAGTATAGAAAAAATTCGTTACTTTTGTATGGAAAATTTTCCATTATTTTTTACAGTGTGTATATGCACTTAAAATAAGTGAAAATATCACTTAGGGGCCATTTAAGTATTATTTAAGCATCAAGGAGGGGGAAGGGGGTTCCAAAATGCTGACTCTCCATACAAAATTATTTTTTCATCCATTGAAAAATGCTGACATGAGGGAGGGGAGGGGGCCAAAAACCTCTTAAAATATACTCACGTAATACTTGAACAGCCCCTTATTTAGAGAGAAATGTCACTTATTTGGAAGTGTACATGTATACACTTATTAAAAAGTGTAACACTTTTGACTTCTGAATAAGTAAATATTCATTTCTTCAAATTTAGAAAGAAAAATGTTGTTTCTTAAACCAGGACAGCTTTTTTGGCTTGAAATTCCGAAAAGCACAAAATTTAAATTTTATTGAAATTACGTATAATTACATATTTTAATGCACTGTTTATGAAAATAATAATAAAAATATCCACTGATTAAAAATATTAAAATATTAAAAATGTCAATAATTGATTTGTACAAAAGTGGTAGTCTTTATCCCTTACAAAAAGAAGTACTGGATTTAGTTCTGTGGGTTAAGGACTGGGAAGAAGTACTGGGTTCAGTACTGAGACAAGTACTGGGTTCAGTACTGAGACAAGTACTGGGTTCAGTACTGAGACAAGTACTGGGTTCAGTACTGGAAAGTCAGTACTTTTTTCACCATGGATTGTTAATAATTTTTTCATGCTGCGCACTAAGTTTGTATGGGTGCTACGGCTGGGCAATAGTTTTTCGTTGTAAATTAAATAGAGAGGAATACATTGAACGCAAAATCACAATTGCACTAAAATTTGAGAAAAAATGTGTTATTGTGCTTAAAAAATTATATTGCGCGAAAAAGTACTGATTTTACAGTACTTAACCCAGTACTTCTTCCCAGTACTGAATCCAGTACTACTTTTTTGCAAGGGATAACAATTCACATTATTGTTATATATCTACAATATTTTGATAATTGTAATGGTGTTCATGAAAATCAATAATCTATAGATCCACAAATACTCAGATGTTTCCACAAGTTTGACACATGGAATTTAGATTACCACACGTTAGAAATTTTAAAATATCTTATACTTATGCAAATTAATAACCAAATAGGGGAGAGTGGCCATCAACGTACCGGGGTTTTTTCAAGGTCATATTATTTATTCAATTTCACTAATTTCAATCACTTCTTTGCATCAATATAAAACTACAACACTTCTCTAGGTAATGCACACATATTATACCCGATTTATTTTGATTAAATAATAAAATTTAGGATTTTTCTAAACTAACAAGCTATTTTCATTTTCAACAACCTGGGTACACAATGAACCACCTCTATAAAAACACTAAAAATGTTCAACAATAATAATATTGCATTTTCATTTTGTAAAAAAACTTATTTTCTATCAAATACTATAAAAAATTATTACTTAACACTTTTTAATTTATAATGTATAACATAAATATGCCTCAAATTTAAGTTAACGAGCTAAAATGGCATTTTAGTTTTGCTATGTTGAGAAGAGTACTGATAACAATCGCTGTCACATGCTGTACGCATGCCTAGTTTTATAATCAGGCATACCACTCTGGAAATCGAAAATACACTGAAATTCCAGGTGGTTCATTGTTCCCTGGTACATTGAATCAACATGACATTTGCAACAAAAATGGTTTTTATAACTTAATGCAATATTTCCAAATCTTTTTCTCATTAGAATATTGTAGTTCAGGCCCGATACAAAATAAATCGTAAGTTTTTTTATTTTTAAATTGCCTTATTTCAATTAAAAAACGTGTTTGTATTTTAGGTAAATTTTTTCTTCAGAGCATCAAAAACAGTTTTTTTCAGTTTTCTCTATAAAGAATAAATCCACATGTCTCAAATTTATGGACGTAGTGTGTTTATGCAAACTTCATTTATATTTAAAATTAGGAGAATTTTTATTTAATTGTTTCTGAGAAAATTGAAATGGTTCATTCAAAAAACTGGTACATTGATGGCCACTCTCCCCTATAACTTTTTTGTACAAGGGTACCTTTGTGTTGGCGAGCTACACTATCACTGAAAGAAATTACTTGGGTAATTTTACCTATAATGTTTTGGAACCAAAAAACCCAAAGATTTTATGGATTAAAGAGCACAAGATTTTCAGTAATTTTACCTAAAGCCTTTTAAACAAATACCCAATGATATTTAGATAAAAATACACAAGCTTTTTGGTAACTCACAACTACCCACACAGGCAATTGTACGTAAATTTAACAAACAGGTTGTGTATTTTTACCAAAATCTATTTAACGCTAAGAGATCTCGAACTACTCGCAACTCCTGGGCCTAAAGCCCAACGCAACGTTCCAACCACTATGCTATACGCTCGTGAACTATCATTATAAGCTACATCAGGAGGAAAAAGCAATGTCTCAAGTTATCACTATCTTCATATTAAAAACAACATTAAAAAATTATCAGATAAAAAGTTGTAATTAAAAAAATTATTGTTTAAACAAATTGTTGAAAAACTATACTAAAACCAATTAGAAGAATACTATAACCAATAGCAGGTATAATTTGTAATTTGTTGCTGTGACCAACGGCGCATGGACGTGATGAAAAGAAACGGTATGCCCCCAATACGTTACAACTTAAAACCCAGAAGAACCTCCCGGTATTCCGTATAGAAACTAAATTTAAGCAAGTGGTGGGGGTATACCAATTCCCCTCAAGGCGTCTAAGAGATACCTGCACGTGACCAATAGCCATAAGTATGCAAAATGTTTTAGAGCCTAAGGAATAGCATAGTTTTTAGCCTATAAATATTCATAAAGTATTTATACGCATCATCCCTGTAAAAGCATGAATATATCCTGAGGATGTCCTGAGGATATCCTTAGGATGTTCTAAGGATATCCTTAGGATGTCCTAGGGATATCCTTAGGATATCCTCAGGACATCCTAGGGATATCCTAGGGACATTTTCAGGTTATTTTAACATTATTTCAGGATGTCCTGAGGATATCCTTTGGTTTTGAGGAAGGCCACTAAACTTTACGGAAGAGTAACAAAGATTCATTGCATTTTGAATAGCAAGTGCTAAGTAGCCGAGAGGTTTAAGGCTACGCGTAAGCTTGGCATCCATCATAGTTAAGTAGGTTCGATCCCCGTATCCCATAAGATTTTTCCGATGCGTTTAACCATTAAATTATTATATATAAGGAAGGACATAAAAAATTATAAATAAGTAAATTAATATCTACTTTATTATAATTTTTTTTTTTTAAAATATCCTTGGGATATCCTGAGGACATCCTTGGGATATCCTAAGGATATCCTAGGGATATCCTTGGGATATCCTGGGATATCCTTGGGATATCCTGGGATATCCTTTTAAACATTTCTGGGGATATCCTGAGGATGTCCTAAGGATATCCTGGGGATATCCTAGGGATATCCTGAGGATATCCTGAGAATATCCTTATTGCGGCGGCTTGGATATCCGCAGGATATCCTTTTGATATCCTCAGGATATCCTGGGGACATTTTCAGGATATCCTGACATTATTTCCGATATCCTGAGGATATCCTAGGGATATCCTTTTGTTGTGAGGGAATTATTTAAATTTGAATTAGAACTTACTAAAGGGCCAATAAAATAATACCTTATAAAATTCTACTAAATCCCATTAAAAATTCGCCCAGTTTTTTCACTGTATCGAATTCAGGATTGAAAATAATCAAATCAATGTCAAACTGACTTAAGTTATTAACTTTAAATTTTTTGCTAACAAAATCCTGGAATACCTTCCTACCATCAGTCAAAACTGGACAATCCAGCAAGAGGTGTTGCAAGCCAAATGAGGAAAATCCACATTCACATGAATCATCCATATTCCAACTCATACGGTTAAAATGTTCACCTGTACAGATGTGACCTGTGCGCAGTCTTGAGATCAGGTTAATTATACGACGTGGAAGGTTGATATTCCCAAACCAGGGTCTCAAAGAATCCACATCAACCTTTTCAAAATATCTACCTTGAAGTTTTGCCCTTGGAAAAAAGGGCCAGAGGTCCTTAAGTTTGGCCTTGAACTCCCTATCAATCTTCGACTTAGTTTCCTGAAAATTTAAGCTGGCCCTAGTGCCAGAAATCATAACAGAAGACAACCTGGCCAATCTATCCGGCTCTAAATTACCCTTGATGCCACAATGGCCAGGAATCCACAGAAGCCGAACGGCTACCCCTCCGTCAAGCAGCATCACCATCCGACTCGCAATATCGTGAACCTCCTTAACTGGGCAGAAATCCTGAAATCTACTTTTAATCAGGGAAATAGAAGCTAAGGAATCCGAACATATGATAAAATTATCCATGTTACTCTCTATGGCATAATCCATAGCCTTCTTTATGGCAGTCAGCTCAGCCACGAGAGGAGAGCAGCAATTCCCCACTTCAACCCCAAATCTGTAATTGGACACAGGAACAAAAAACGCGCAACCAGCTCTACCCGAATGCATGTCATAAGCTCCGTCAGTAAAGATCAAATCCGCACCGGGATAGGTTGAGTTGACTTCCGTCCGGAACCTATCCTCTCCATTCCTCAAACCCCTCAGCTCCCCACCCAGGTTCTCATCAATCATTTGCGTAAGATCCCGTGAAACCTCCCTCCAAGGGTAATCAAAATAGCAAGGACGAGCAGGTTTCTCTGAAGAGCGGAGACCAGCCTCGTGTTCCACAAAATGAGCGACTAAGGGAAACTTTCCAATATAAGCTGGAAACTTCCTTCCCCTCGACAAGTTCTCAGAAATAAAAACCAATCTTGGGAATATCGGATTGTCTCTCCAGGCCCCGAATCTCAGAATCAACCTGTCCGTAAGCATCTCACGTCTCAAAGACAGAGTCGGCTCATTAGCTTCAGACAATAGAATGGGTATAGGGGTGGTTCTCATGAGACCGAGAGCCGACCGCAAAGCCAAATATTGGGCCCTGTCCAGCTTGCCCAGGTACAGTTTGTTAGCATTCCCGAAAAGAGGAGCACCTCACTCCAGGTTGGATCTAACCAAACCTCTGTACACCATCAACAATGATTGCGGGTGGGCACCCCATGAGACTCTAGCCAAAGCCTTGATTACATTTATTGCTGCCAGGGCTCTCCCCACAATATAATTGATGTGATTTTTCCAAGATAGACAAGGATCAAGGATCACTCCCAGATATTTAATACTATCTGAGCATTTGATAACCATACCCTGTGCTTCCAGTCTAACAAGAGCAGGGTCGAACCGCTTCCTGGAAAAAAAACAAAGCTGACTCTTCTCAGGAGATACAGATAAACCAAGGGATTCCAACCAGGGTGATAACACCCGAACAGTCTCTTCCAGCAAGTGCAAGGAGTAATTGATGTCAGTTGACCGAACATAGAAAAGTATATCATCCGCGTATTGTAGAACTCTGACTCCTGCCGGGAGCAATTTAACAACGTCCTTTAGCGTAATATTGAAAAGTAAAGGGGAAAGTACTCCCCCCTGAGGGACACCCACCCCACAGGTTTGGGGAATGCCCGTCCTTTCGTCAAATATCAAGTCTCTCTTACAAATCATGAAGGACACAAAGTTAAACATCCGCTCCGGAGTTCGGAGATCCCTCAATATATCAAGAATTTTTTCCGGCAAAACGGCATTGAAGGCGCCTTTAAGGTCTAGAGCCAGCGCGAGAGTTGATTCCCCCCTACCAAATCCGTTGAGGACATCAATAACGAAAACAGAAACAGAATCAATCACCGATCTACACTTGCGAAATCCAGCCTGCTGAGGAGGAACAGATCTATTATTCTCCATAAAGTGTTCCAGTCTCCTATGGATCATCTTCTCAAGAAGTTTTCCAGTAGCTGAAGTTAAGGATATGGGACGAAAGCCCTTACCACCCGGTTAGGGTATAAACTTAACCAATGTCTTTCTCCAAGCCTCAGGGAATCTAGACTCGGCAAAGCATCTATTTAGAATCTTCAAAAGGCAAGCCCTAGCTGCCAACGGTAATGCACAGATAGTTTCATATGAAATCTTGTCGACACCAGGAGCTGATTTCTTCTTACAAGAACCCAGCGCAATATTAAACTCCAATTCAGAAAAGGGTAAGTTATAAGGACCTAACTCGTTCTCAACTCTCAGAAAAGGAGAATCTATCGGCTGAATATCTTCCCTAACTAAATCATCCTGGAGCTTTGAGATTTCAGGCGCAGAAGGATTGTTAGATGAATTAACCATTGACGCTTTTTTGCCTGAAAATGCCCTGACATAAGTCCAGATATTGCTGAGTCCCATATCGGGAGAGATGGAGGAGCAGAAATTCCTAAAACTAATTTGCTTTTGTTCCTTTAGGATTCTTTGAGTCTCTCTTTCTACTTCCAGATACTCCAACAGACTATCCCTAGATTGCGAGCCTCTATATCTTTTGCCAGCCCTTTTTCTCTCCTCCACAACCCTATCACATTCCGCCGTCCACCAGATGGGTTTAACCTTAGAATTATCACCTCTAGCACGCGGGATAAAAGCCCCTGCATCCACCAACGAATCCAAAACAGTACTCATAAAATTATCATAATCTACTTCAGGGTTTGATAACTCCACCTGTCTCAATCCAGGAATTTTTTCTTCTAAGTCCGCTCTAAATTTGGGCCAATCCACCTTGTCCACTCTGAGTCTAAAAGAACTCTGACACAGAGTTTCAACTTTAGAAGCAATTGAAAAGAATACTGGAAAGTGATCACTGCCATATGCTATGGAGCCCGTCCTCGAAACAATGAAATCTGATATTTCGTCGGTCACAAGGACATAATCCAAAACACTCGCCACCGAGTCCCCCCTTGGGATATGCGTGGGTAGCTCATCATTTAAAATGATGAGTTTATAATCCTCCATCCAGGCCAACACTCGCGTACCTGTGAGATTACACTTAAACGGCGGAAAGGAAGGAATGTGGGCGTTGAGATCACCCATGACAATCAGATTACCAGAACGAGGAAGCATCCCCAACATCGCATTCCAGACTTCATCCCTAATCTTGACAAGGGGTGGGATATAAAAGGACACTATAGTTATGGGTCCTAAATCGGAAGAAATCTCACCGCGACCACCTCCAAAAAACTGCACCAAGGCCCCCTCATATCAATATAATCTACAATAAAGTTCTCCTTAATTAGTAGCAAAGTTCCTCCACCCTGTCTTCCATCTAGTCTATCACATCTGTATGAATTAAAAACTTTCAGAGTCGCTCCAAATGAACTACTATTGAACCAAGTCTCAGAAATAGAAACTATATCCAAATTGTTCTCCTTAATCAACGATTGCAATTGAACACCCCTTTCCCCTAGACTACTCGCATTCCAAGTACAACACTTGACTATTCCTCTCATATTAAATGAGCAAATATCAGTCAATAATAAAAAGAGTACCGCTCAAATACTCAACAAGGAAAAATAATAAAAAAGAAACAATAAACTAGAATAATAATAAGTAAAATTAGCGAAATTTGAAAGAACAAATTAACAAATAAATGAATTTAATTAATAACGGGACCAAAGCTACAAAACTACTCATGTCAAAAATTCAGTAGACATGCACAATAACAAAATGAGCAAAGACCAAATTGTATCAAAGAGACAGTCTCAACCCCACTCCAAGGGTCAGAGGTCATCAGAGTCCTCCTCCTCCTCCTTAACAGACACCGTGCCCAAAGGAACAAACGGAACTCCACCATCAAAAACCAACTGAACATCCTGCTGAGTATCATTAAATAAAGGCATACTAAGGATTTCAGCAGCCAACAGATCGTCACTTTGAACCATGTCTATAATGATTTGCGATGCTTCAGTGAGAGAATTAGAAAACTCATTCTCTTCATTTTCTAAATCAGCAGAATCAGTCACCATCTCATCATCCCCATTACCTTCGACAGATGAAGGGGGAAGACCAGCCTCACCCGAACCAGCTGTCACCTCCCCAGCCTCATTTGCATCGGATTGAACCGTCAGATGGCCTTAAGAATTGTCAAGGATATACTCAGAACTAAAACTGGGTTGAGGATTCTCTCCAGGATTATAATTCGGATTAACTGACCTGGAGGAAGATTTGGGAGACATAGGATGTGATCGTTCTCTAGGAGGATTAAAGACTCGACTGACATTACTTTCATTGCCATTAGTACTCCGCGATGTTGGCCAAGGTCTGACCCCAAAGATACCTCTTCTTTCCAGCAGGATTTCCGCTTCAGCCTTTGAGATATTGTTTAAATATCTTTCCTTCATCAGATTAAATTCGTAAACATAAACTGGACAAAACTTAGAAGAGGCAGGGTGATTACCTAAACATTTGGCACAGAAAGCATCCTTACCAACACTGGTGCACATCTTGGAAGTGTGATTCTCGCCACAGAACTCACAGACCGGTTTCGAGGAACGACACTGCGAGGCAACATGGCCATACTCCTGACAGAAGTAACATCTCTTGGGAGCAGGAATGGAAGGAGTGATTGTATGAGACACTCCCCAGAGAAGAACCGATCTTGGGATGAAATTTGAACAAAAAACTAAATCAATAATAACCAGAGGGTTTCCCTCCCCATCCCTTCTGCGCTTAGCTGAATATATATATTTCTTAAAATCCGAGTCACTATTTTCCATTAGTTCTGATACCGAATGGATACGATTAACATGGATAAATCCTTTTTTGAGTAAAAGCGATTGAGGAATAATTGCCCTGATACCCCGATCAGCCACCTCCTGAGAATCAAGAAGGGTGTTTGCATCCTCAATCAATTCGCAAAACACCTTTGCCTGATTTTTCCCACTAATATAAATCTTTCTATCTACCTTAAGAACACCATGAAGATATTTTCCAAGGAGTATAGGATCACAGTTACCGATTTTCTTATCCGCTAGAGTACTCTCTATGATAACTAAAAAGGGACCCTCATCTCTATCAGGTGAATACCTCGTGGGGACAGAATGAGCCGAATACCATTCAAGCGCTAAATCACTAATTTCCTGAGTGAGGGACTCAACCTGATTCCCATCCGCATTGGAACACTCTTGGTTTCCTGAATTAGAAATCTCCGACTCTGCTCTCTGTTTTTTATTAGTAGGTGCCCTACTACTAGGACTTATTGGGGAGCCCGAAGTGGACCCCTCGTTCTGACGGTTACGCTTACTTCCAGAGGCGGACGACTCATCAGACGGTCCAGGTCTGCGTTGGTCAGCCTGCATCCTAGCTTCTTTTCGAGCAAATCCCCTAGCTCGCATTCTATTAGGGAACGAAGGGGGCTTCGTGGGTGTAGTATGCGACATACCTAAAAAAAATAACCAGATGAAATTCCTCAATGCCCAGAAAAAAAAAGGAATGATATGTATGTTGGCATAAACAAACAAAAAAAACAAACAAATTAAGCAATTTAAATGACAAAATAAAGCACTTATTAGTTTTTATATTATCTATTATAAATTGACTTTTTAAAAGTAGTAGATAAATGTATAAAAAAAAAAAAAAAAAAAGAGAGAGGAAAGAAAAAGAAAAGAAAACTAAAATCACTATTTGTATATTCCTTAAATAGAGTTAAGTTAAATCCCAAAAAAAAGATAATCCTCTCAACAACTCTCCCCTTGTCTCCCCCCTTGCAACTCTGGTCCCGGCAAGATATCTAATAATCATTCATATTTACCAAGCATAAGCTGAGTCACCGCAACCAACCAAAATTAACGCTTATTTATACAAAACTCCAAAATGATGCTTAAATTAGTGAGCAAAATAATTCGACTTGAGGTGACTAAAAATTAAAAGAATAAAACATATAATTATCACCTCTTACCTTGCGTTCTTCATGCAACTTTTCGAGCAAAGTTGAATTAATAAACAAATCAAAGACCCTATTATTCACCTGTAGCAAATTTAAACCTAAATCTTTTAACATCAAAGAGTTAGAGTTCCCAATAATTACTTAAATTTCAATTACCCAAAAGATTCATACTGTTTACTACAAATAATATTTCTAAACTGCAAGTAAAATTCAAATAAGCATTTAAATCAAAGTTCCAGCTCAAACCAAATTTAAAAGCAGATTATAATATATTTCAGGTTAAATAGGAATACCTCAAGGATGACTCATTGTTATGATGAACGAAAAGAATACAGTCGTGTTGACAACAAAGTTGACCTTGAACCAGTGCAAAGCAAAATTTTCCAAAATCGTTAAAATTCTGAATATCCAAATTTCCAAAAGACATCAATTAATAGAATAATGGATTATGCAACTAAATTGGTGATAAATTCCATGCTGATCCTCCGCTTTCCGTATATTTCTTAGAATCTCATCAAAAGAAAAGCCGGCTCCATGCAAGTCAATTATCCCTCAGAGACAGCACTTTGAAAGTTTCAATCCATAGACAGCACGTTATAATTCCCAGACTGAACTATATCACGTCCACTACGCACTAAATTTAAACATTCAAGTTCCAATATAAACACACTTGCTTTAAACTGTGCAAGGGCGAAAGAAATATTCCGCCTCTCAAAAATCACAGACCACACTAACAGAACACGTCTGAATGCGACCAAGTCTTCGACGCATCTCCAATGCAGTGACCATTTATTACCCACATTCAATGTAGAAGATTGGCCTGTCTGAAATGAGCGATCGCAGCGCCATGTACTCTTGCGACGCTGAACGCAGTGAGTGTGCGAACAAAAACTGTAAAATTACAATTTTTGTTCGTAAATCCCCTCTAGCATTACCTCAAATTTGCACTTTCGCTGCAATTAAGGTAGTAAAATTACAGAAAATTTTAACCCTTTTACCAATTATATTTGTAATAAATTTTTAATTTTTTACACCCAGTTAAAAATTCCTACGTAGGATCCCACGTAGGATCCTACGTGGTATCCTTTATAGTATCCCATATAGTATCCCACATGGTTTCCCATAAAGGATCCTTAGAACAAGGGAACTTGTATACGATCCTTAAGGGATACTGTACCAAGATCCTCCGTGGGATCCTATACTATAGGATCCTATATGGGAACCTTGACAGGATCCTATCGCCAAATTTTTTTTTGTAATTATCAGGATATGGGATCCCACGTGTGTACCTATATAGGATCCTACATATAAATCAGGTAACTTATCAGGTAGGGTTCCCTTATGGGATCCCATGTGTGTTCCCATACAGGATCCTACACATCGCAAAGGTTAGCAGGTGGGGTTCCTTTACAGGATCCTTCATGTGCCAGAGGTTAGCAGGTGGGGTTCCCGTGTGGGATCCCATATATGTTCATGTACAGGATCCTTCATGTCCCAGAGGTTTACAGGAGGGGTTCCCGTACGGGATCCTACGTGTGTTCCTGTACAGGATCCTTCATGTCCCAGAGTTTAGAAGGTGGGGCTCCTGTACGGGATCCTATATGTGTTCCTATACAGGATCCTTAATGTTCCAGAAGTTAGCAGGTGGGGTTCCCGTACGAGATCCTACGTGTGTTCCTGTACAGGATCCTTCATGTTCCAGAGGTTAGCAGGTAGGGTTCCCGTACGAGATCCTACGTGTGTTCCTGTACAGGATCCTTCATGTCCCAGAGGTTAGCAGGTAGGGTTCCCGTACGGGATCCTACGTGTGTTCCTGTACAGGATCCTTCGTGTTCCAGAGGTTAGCAGGTGGGGTTCCCGTACGAGATCCTACGTGTGCTCCTGTACAGGGTCCTTCATGTTCCAGAGGTTAGCAGGTAGGGTTCCCGTACGGGATCCTACGTGTGTTCCTGTACAGGATCCTTCGTGTTCTAGAGGTTATCAGGTAGGGTTCCCGTACGAGATCCTACGTGTGTTCCTGTACAGGATCCTTCATGTTTCAGAGGTTAGCACGTGGGGTTCCCGTACGAGATCCTACGTGTGTTCCTGTAGAGGATCCTTCATGTTCCAGAGGTTAGCAGGTAGGGTTCCCGTACGTGATCTCACGTGTGTTTCTATACACGATCCTACAAAGCCTAGGTGTTAGCAGGTGAGGTTCCTGTATGGGATCTCACGTGTGTTCCTGACCTTCTAACATGTAGGCTTTGTAGGATCGTGTATAGAAACACACGTGAGATCACGTACGGGAACCCTACCTGCTAACCTCTGGAACATGAAGGATCCTCTACAGGAACACACGTAGGATCTCGCACGGGAACCCTACCTGCTAACCTCTGGAACATGAAGGATCCTCTACAGGAACACACGTAGGATCTCGTACGGGAACCCCACGTGCTAACCTCTGAAACATGAAGGATCCTGTACAGGAACACACGTAGGATCTCGTACGGGAACCCTACCTGATAACCTCTAGAACATGAAGGATCCTGTACAGGATCGCACGTAGGATCCCGTACGGGAACCCTACCTGCTAACCTCTGGGACATGAAGGATCCTGTACAGGAACACACGTAAGATCTCGTACGGGAACCCCACCTGCTGACCTCTATACTGTGTAGGATCCTGTATAGGAACACATATAGGATCCTGTACAGGAACCCCACCTTCTAAACTCTGGGACATGATAGATCCTGTACAGAAACACACGCAGGATCTCGTACGGGAACCCCACCTGCTGACCTCCATACTGTATAGGATCCTGTATAGGAACACATATAGGATCCCGTATAGGAACCCCACCTTCTAAACTCTGGGACATGAAGGATCCTGTACAGGAACACACATAGGATCCCGTACGGGAACCCCTCCTGTAAACCTCTGGGACATGAAGGATCCTGTACATGAACATATATGGGATCCCACACGGGAACCCCACCTGCTAACCTCTGGCGCTTGAAGGATCCTGTAAAGGAACCCCACCTGCTAACCTTTGCGATGTGTAGGATCCTGTATGGGAACACACATGGGATCCCATAAGGGAACCCTACCTGATAAGTTACCTGATTTATATGTAGGATCCTATATAGGTACACACGTGGGATCCCATATCCTGATAATTTCAACAACAAAAATTTGGCGATAGGATCCTGTCAAGGTTCCCATATAGGATCCTATAGAATAGGATCCCACGGAGGATCTTGGTACAGTATCCCATAAGGATCGTATACAAGTTCCCTTGTTCTAAGGATCCTTTATGGGAAACCATGTGGGATACTATATGGGATACTATATGGGATATTATAAAGGATACCACGTAGGATCCTACGTGGGATCCTACGTTGGAATTTTTAACTGGGCAGTGTATAGAAAACCATGTATAATACATCATGTATTATACATCCTCATCCCTGGTTGCGACTCAAGTGTGATGGTTCGTGATTGGTTGCGACGTGGTTGCGACCTTGAATTACATACATATCACACGTGTCGTTCTAGTAATAATATGTAAAACAGAATTATAATATAATTATAATTATAATAATACAAGTATACAAATATATCAATTTAATCATAATTTTTATATAAATTAATAGCTTATTTTAATTTCTTTCCTTTTAAGATAAAGAGATAAATGGCAGTCAATCAAAAGGCAATCTTTCTATAAATAATAGAAAATTCCCTAGAAGTTACTGGTAGATGATAATTTGGTAATTTTCATATTTTCATGTTAGTTACTAAAAGAATACTATACGAGACTAGTGTCACGTCACACCTCCCTTTTCTAATTATGAACCCATTGTAACAAAAAAAAATTTTTTCTACCTTATCTCCTGTAGTTAATGTTATCCTGCGAGGTAAAGGTTTTCTTTGTGTGGTAAAGGTTATCTTTGTGAGGTAAAGGTTATCTTGTTTTATTATTTTAATTCAAATACTAAATGATAGGTAGTGGCATTGTGCAATTTATAAACACACATATATGTATATCTATTTGATTCATTCTGTAGGGAATATAGAGCTGTCCAGTGTGACGTCAGAAGGCGTCGGTAAAATCAAAATCTACGCTCAGTTTACCACCTCACCGAATATTTTACATTGAGCGTAATGGGATTTTGATCTAAAATTAATTTTATTTAATAAAATAACTTAGAATTACATCTTCTTGAATAGTAGTAGGTTATTGAAGTTATTCCGGAAATAATTCTCTAGTTTTTTTTCGACTGACAGCAGCTAAACATTTAAAATCGGAAGAATTACGCGATTGCTATATGTGACCGGCAAGAAATGAGATTATGTGATTTCAGGTGCTTTTTTTGAAACGCAGTGATTTATCTGACAAAAAATTATAAAGAGCTCTAGTTTGTTCAAAACCTTTTATTTTAGATAATTATCAATAAAATATTAAAATTTTATTGATAATTAAATAAATTCGTTTTGTCATTCTATGTGTGAAACATAACCCCCCCAAGCAGCACGTAATAGCCTAACGCACAATGAATCGTAATCGCTAATCCTTAAGGGTGTTGCAAGGAGAGAATTAACATAACCTTAAAAATATTTTTTCCAAGCAGAGTACAATTTTGACACTTAGTTAATTTTTTCAGAAACAAAAAATGTATAAAAATATGACCATGTACCCATAATTTAAATTTTATGCAGATTCTAAAACTAATTTGACATTTTAGAAATATGGATTATTTGGGCTTCTGTTTCTGAACAAAATATTAAAACTTATGAATACAAAAAAGTACACAGTTTTCAATATTTTGTTTAGAAACTGAAGCCAAAATAATACATATTTTTAAAATGTCAAATTAGTTTTAGAATCTGCATAAAATTTAAATTATGGGTACATGGCTATATTTTTAATTACATTATTTGTTTCTGAAAAAATTGGCTAAAGTTCGAAATTGTACGCTGCCTGGAAAAGTATTTTTTAGGTTATGTTAATTCTCTCCTTGCAACATCCTTAATCGTAAGAATGAGAGGAAGTAGGACAGACATATATCTCTGTCCTGCTTTCTCTCATTATTACGATTAAGGATTAGCGATTACGATTCGTTGTGCTTTAGGCTAGAATTACATGAATATCACAGTGACATCATATTGTGATATTGGTAATATTACGGGGTGATATTACAGTGATATTGACGTGATATTGAAATGTCCGCCTCAAGGTAATATTACAAGTAATATTACAGTGATATTGATGTAATATTACAAGTAATATTACGGTAATATTACAAAGATTTATTTATTTCAATATTTATTTTACATTAAATAAAATATTTAAAAAAAATTCGGCGCACATGGGGTTCGAACACGCAACGTTCGACACAACGTGAATACGCCTTGTACCTCTCGGCCATCTAGCTCTTGGAATGTATTTTAGAAAGTGTTCTTCATGTAGTACCTTAAATTCTCTTTGGTACAATATGAAGAACACTTTCTGAACTATATTCCAAGAGCTAGATGGCCGAGAGGTACAAGGCGTATTCGCGTCGTGTCAAACGTTGCGTGTTCGAACCCCGTATGAGCCAAATTTTTTTAAAATATTTTATTTAATGTTAAATAAATATTGAAATAAATAATTGTAATATTACCTTAATATCATCGTAATATTACCTTAATATCACTGTAATATTACCGTAATATTAGTTGTAATATTACATCAATATCACTGTAATATCACCCCGTAATATTACCAATATTACAATATGATGTCACTGTGATATTCATGTAATATTACGTGCTGCTTGGGCCTATATTATACATAATTACAAAATATGTACAAATATACATTTTTATTTACACAAAAATACTTATTATTATGTTTAATAGAAAATTAGGGACATTTTTTGTAGGTTGACCTACTCCATTCCATAAATTTCTATCATTTCTACATCGGTTACAAATAATGCTTACAATATAGGGGTTATATGTTTCACACATAGAATGACAAAACGACAACACAATAATAAAAGACTACTTTACACTTTTAATATTTTATTGATAATTATCTAAAATAAAAGGTTTTGAACAAACTAGAGCTCTTTATAATTTTTTGTCAGATAAATCACTGCGTTTCAAAAAAGCATCTGAAATCACATAATCTCATTTCTTGCCGGTCACATATAGCAATCGCGTAATTCTTCCGATTTTACATGTTTAGCTGCTGTCAGTTGAAAAAAAACTAGAGAATTATTTCTGGAATAACTTCAATAGCCTACTACTATTCAAGAAGATGTAATTCTAAGTTAATTTATTAAATAAAATTAATTTTAGATCAAAATCCCATTACGCTCAATGTAAAATATTCGGTGAGGTGGTAAACTGAGCTTAGATTTTGATTTTACCGACGCCTTCTGACGTCACACTGGACAGCTCTATTACGTGGCATTTCCACAAAAATTATTTTAGTTTTCTGAGTCGGAGCGTCGTTCAGAAATGTGTGATTTGATATTCACTTCTGCGGGAAGTCGTAAACTCAAGTGCTATGTGTGATTTGAAAATCTCCTTGTTCATAATTCAACTAGTTAGGTAAAATATTTATTGATTTATATAATATTAAGTACTCTTACCAGAGTATAAAAGGTACCACGGGAGACCGGGTTGGCCCGAGGATTCGTCCTCGCCCGGTCAATTGGGTTGGATTCGTGGTGGCAGTGGTTGCGAGCCCATTTCGCTTAGGGCAAGTGGCTCTGGAGTGGAGGGATCCTTTGGGTGTCCTTTGATACCATCGGGACGACTCCATCTCTAGAGCCACGACGTGTGAGTTGCGGTCTCAACTCGGGCGGCGGCCCACAGTGTGCCTTTTTCTAAAAAAGTGTTCAAAACCTAATATCTGTTGAAGGAGTTTTCGAAAATGAATGGTTTACGGACGAAAATAAAGCTTAATAAATGCAGAATAGAGGAAAATTATAGAGAAACAAGGTTAAATATTTTTAAGGTTAGAGATAAATGTTTGAAGTCCCAAATTTCATCAAAAAAATTACAAATTTCAGTCTCTCAACAAGAAAAATGACCGAATTTAAGTAATATTACTCATTTTGGGGAGGTTTTGGGTCGCTGACTACGAATCTGAAGTCAAATTTTAAAAATTCAAAATGGCGGATCCAATATGACAGCTAAATCTACGATAATTTATAATGTCACTGTATTTTTAAGTCGCTAGGTACCTAAGGGTTTTTTGGGTCGCTGATTACGAATTTGAAGTCAGTTTTTCAAAATTCAAAATGGCCGACAAAATATGGTCGCCCAAAAGTGCAAAAAATTATTGGATGTGTATTGAACTGGGTATTAAGGGGTATTTTGCGTTGCTGACTACGAATCTGAAGTCAGTTTTTCAAAATTCAAAATAGCCGACCAAATATGGCCTAACAAAAGTGCAAAAACTGATTGGATGTGTATTGAACTGGTTATTAAGGGGTTTTTTGCGTCGCTGATTACGAATCTGAAGTCAGTTTTTCAAAATTCAAAATATCCGACCAAATATGGCCTCCCGAAAATTCAAAAAATTACCAGGTGTGTATTGAACTTGGTATTTAGAGTTTTTTTGCATCGCTGATTACGAATCTGATGTCAGTTTTTCAAAATTCAAAATGGTGGACCAAATATGGTTCCTCAAAAATACAAAAAATTATTGGATGTGTATTGAACTTGGTATTAAGGGGTTTTTTGTGTCACTGATTACGAAGCTGAAGTTAGTTTTTCAGAATTCAAATTGTCCGACCAAATATGTCCAAATAATGAACTAGGTACAGGCAAACCTGTCATGAGAGAATTTCCCCTATCCCCGACACCCTTCAACATGTTTCGACATGCGCAGACGGACCAAGATGGCAGCAATGTACATAGAACCTCGAAACGCGGCGCGCGGTTAGATGTGAAGCATTTCCAAAGTATACTAAATCCTTCGGTTAAATCGTATCTCGAGTCTTAACTCCAATTTCGTGGAGTTTACGGTGGTGCCCGTAAATCGGAATTATAAGAATTCGTTCTAACTACGCGAGCACAAGTGAAATTAACCTAGACGCTCATATCGATATCTTTAACCTCAAAACGGCGTCCTCACGCCTAGGGCCCGCGTGCACGAGCGGTGACCCAAAAAAAGTAGAGCCATGTCATCTCAAGAAGGCGGGAGCCTAAATTCCCCCTTATCAAATGATTTCCCAGGTACACAGCCTACGCCTGACGTCTTTCAGGGAGCTGATCTCCTTTTAACCCTTAAATCCAATTCTAAAAAAAGAAAAATGTTTGAAAATCAGGAGCCAATTATTGACAAACAAGCAGTCGAAAATTCTGACATGATGATGGATGAGTCTGGTTCTCCTCTCCCTCCTCCTCCTCAAAATGAAAACTCTAGAAAACTACGCTATGACGAATCTCAAAAGGGAGAATGTAAAATTATGATTGAAAGCTACTCGGCTGATAATTCAATTAAAAATCTTGATCGATTGTCCTGTGGTAAAATTTTGAATTCTAAGTTCAAAAATTGTATAGTTGAGATAAAAAATGCTGGATTCGGTAGATTATCGGTTTTTACTAAATCGGCATGTGCAGCTAACATAATCTTGAACGACAAGTCGCTAGAAAGCAAAGGTTTTAAGGCATTTGTTCCCTCTCATTTTGTCACTTCTCAGGGCGTAATTAGAGATGTCCCTCTCGATATCTCGGAAAAAGAACTCAAAGATAACCTCAAAATATTAGGTGTACACCACAGTAGATCTTTGGTTATCGAAACTCGACGTCTCTCGAGGAAAACGATAAACAAAGATACTCAAAAAACAGAATATGTGCCTTCACGTAGTGTTTTACTGACTTTTAACACCAAATCTATTCCATCTAAAGTTGCTATCTACAATGCTTCCTTGAATGTAGTACCGTATACTCCACCAGTTAAAAATTGCTGGAAGTGTCTCAAATACGGTCACATCAGCAAGCATTGCAAATCCGAAAGCAAGTGTAAACAGTGTGGCGAGAATGCTCATGAAGACAATGCAACCTGCTCTTTACTCAACAAAGATCCCTTGTGCATTCATTGCAAAGGACCTCATTTACCAAATTCACCCGATTGTCCTGAATTTATTTTTCAAAAAGATTTCCGAGCATACGCTGTTAATCATGGTTTAACCTTTTCTGAAGCGAAGGCCGCACTTCGACCAAAGAAATCGAAGCATTCAAATCAAAATTCAACCAACTTTAATTTCAGCAATTTTCCGGAGCTGGGAGATTGTTCCTCCACCTCAGTTTCACCAGACTCTCAAAATCAAAACATGAACTCTTATGCAGATACAGCTGGAGTTTTTATAAATAAAAACATCCAACCTTCCTCTGCAAATAAAAAATCTTCTAATGACAAGAAAAAAAAACCTTTTAACGACAAATCAAAGAGTAAACAACCGTTTTCTCATCTATATGCAACGAGGCTTCCTAGCTCTCTCCCCAGGGGATTTGCTCTTCATCGGCCTGAAAATGAGAAAGATTCCTCACGCTTCACATTCTCAGGTAACGTTAGTCAATCACATGACTCTGGAATTGATGAAACTTCTAATCTATTTTCCAACCCTTCAACTGCACCCACAATAAATAACGCCACCACACTAATAAGCAACCTTATTTCTAACCTCACAAAACTTCTCAGTGTATTCTCATCTGATTCCCCGCCAAAAACATAAAAATTTAACAACATACTGAATAATCTCTCCACTGAAGTAGCGTCTTTAACTAACTCCTTCTCCAAACCCTAAAATGGATTCTTTGAATAATTTAAAAATTTTGCAATGGAATTGTCGCGGTATATCAAACAAAAAAGAGGATTTATTAAAGATCATAAAGGACTTCGACATCCTACTCTTCTGCGAAACATTTCTAAAGCCCAACAAGTTATTTTCCTTAAATACAGATTTTAATATTATCAGAGCCGATAAACCTAACCTCAATCGAGGCGGTCTAGCAATTGCTATTAGAAAAAAAATTAAATTTTCTAGAATTTCAAGTGTTATAAACATAGAAAATAATCTAGAAACTCTTTCTATCTCAATTAACACTACAGTTGGTGAATTGTTGATAATAAATGTTTATAGAGTTCCTTTCGAACATAAAAAAATCTCGGAAAATACGTGGAAAAATTTCTTTCAGTCAGCTCTTGCAATCAACCATTCTAGTATCTTCGTTGGAGGAGATTTTAACTCTCACAATTACCTTTGGGGCAGTTCTCGTTGTTGTCCAAATGGAGACACCCTATATGCAGCTGTTGAAAATCTAGATTTCGTTTGTTTAAACACTGGTATACCCACTTTTGTCAATAGGCCTGACGAGGAACCGTCAATCTTGGATCTTGCATTCGTCACCTCTGATCTTTTTATAAAATGTTTCCAAGAAGTCAGAGACGATCCCATGGGAAGCGATCACTACCCAGTATCTACCGAAATAGATATTCAAATTCCCATATCAAAATTCTACTCACACAAATATAACCTAAGAAAAACCGACTGGTCCCTATTTTCTTCCAAATTAAAAGACTCCATAAATTCTAGAGCTGAGGAGATTTCTCCACTCACGGACCCAATCTCAAGCTATAAAGTATTTGTGGAATGTATTGATCATGGAATACTCTCCTCTTCTCCACATTCTTCTAGACCTGTTTCGAAAAATTCTAATATTAATAAAAAATCAAGACGCAAGCCTTTCGTACCTGCACCTTGGTGGAACGCAGAGTGCGACGAAGCAATCCAGAAAAGACGGGAAGCAACTGTTCAGTTTAGAAAATTATCCAGCTACGAAAATTATCTTGAATATAAGAAATGTGTTGCTAAAGCTAAGAGAACTCTCAATGAAGCTAGAAGAAAATCTTTCCATGAATTTTGCGATTCCTTGGATAGAACTACACCCATTTCGAAAGTTTGGAGAGTAGTTAAATGTTTTAAAAATAGGTTTTCGCAACCAGCCACAAGTTCCTGCTCAGCTGATACTGACACTATTAGAAAATTGCATGACTTGGCCAACGAGATGTGTCCGCCTACGGCTTTTCACGACTCTTTTCCAGACGATTTCCGTTCCAACAGTTTTCTAGATTCAACCTTTAACATCATTGAATTCAACATAGCTATTTCATCTCTAAAAGAAAAATCGTCACCAGGTTTAGATAAAATTAGTAATAAAATAATTCACCAGCTCCCCATGGAATCAAGATTAACATTATTGGATATCTATAACAACATTCTTTTATCTGACACTGTTCCTCTCTCATGGAACAATTTTCTGACCATATTCATTCCAAAATCTTCCTCGGGCAAATTTCGCCCTATCGCACTTGCCTCATGTATGCTTAAATTAATGGAAAAGTTAATTTACAATAGACTCACCTGGTTTTTGGAACATAATTTACTTTTATCGCCATCTCAATTCGGCTTTCGTAAAAACAAGTCGTGTGCGGACAATCTAGCCCTTATCTCCACTGAGATTTTCACGGGATTTGCAGAAGGTGAGGTTACAGCGGGCCTCTTTCTTGACATCAAGGGAGCTTTCCCTAGTGTAGTGCCCCAAATCTTAGCAGAGGACCTAAAAGTTCTTGGCATACCGGAAAAAATTGCAAAATTTATATATAATGTCTCAGCACGCAAAAATGTATATTTCAATATTAATGGTGAGTTAACGGAACCTAGAATCAGCACCTTGGGCCTCCCACAGGGATGCATTTTAAGCCCAATTCTTTACTCCATTTACACACGTAAACTTCACAGTCTCCTCCCCCCGGGCTGTATCTTGATAGAATTCGCAGACGACATTGTCATTTTAATAAGATTAAAGGATCCTCATCAATGTCTAGAGACTCTTCAGGGATTTATAAACGTTCTCTGGAAGTTCTTATTTGATAGGGGTCTAGAAATTTGCCCAGAAAAAACGAAACTACTTCTTTTTAACAAACTAAAAATTAATTTAGCTGACCCCCTTCTCCACCTCAGAATAGGCGAAACTAATATTTTTCCTTCCACTGAAGTAACTTTTTTAGGAATTATCCTCGACTATAAATTGACCTTCGACAGTCACTTTAAGTACCTTATAGAAAAGCTTGGAAAAATTATAAATATTATAAAGGTGTTGAGAGGAACCTGGTGGGGAGCTCACCCATTAATTCTTCTAACAATCTATAGAGCACTAATGCGTAGCTGCTTGGAATATGGTTCACACATTTTCAATTTTAAAAACAACACTCTATTCAAGAAAATCGATAAACTCAGAAACCAAGCTATTAGATTAGCTCTTGGTTATAGACAATCTACACCTATCAATGTTATGTTGGCGGAGTCTTGTGAACCTCCTCTTAAATTTAGGTTTGACTTCCTCGCAAAAAAATATATCATAAAAATTCTCTCATTTAATAACCACCCTTTGACAAACAAGATTGATAAATTGTTAGAAACTCTGAATGATAGAAATTCTTTCGGAATAATAGACACCTTTATCCTTCTTAAAGCCTACCGAAGAGCGAGAGATTTCAGTCACCAAGTCAATAAATCTCTCCGACACGCCTATTATGAATTTCCTTACAGCAACCATACATTCAAACCAAAAATAGACATCGATCTAGGCTTTTCTATCCAAAACTCTCGTAACCCCCCTCTTCTTTTTAAAGATTTATTAGACAGCAACTTTAAGGAATTTCTGTGCTTCTACACTGATGGTTCTAAGTCTAGAAATGACAAAGTAGCGGGGTGTGCTTCTGTCTGCCCTTCAAATCAACTTGCACAATCTTGGAAAATAAATAACAATGCATCCATATTCTCAATTGAAGCTTTTGCAATATTAATTACTTTAGACTACATCAAAGATAATGGCCTTAAAAAAGTGGCCATTTTCTCAGATTCACTGAGTGTTCTAAAAAGTGTTTCGTCTCCTAACCCCTTCTACATCAAATCACACTTAGTTTTTCTCATCAGAAATAGATTGGCTGCTTTATCTCTTTTACAATTCGACATAATCCTGGTTTGGATCCCAGGTCATGCAGGAATAGAAGGGAATGAATTAGCTGACGAAGCTGCTAAATCGGCATCAATCAACTCTACTCTCTTAAACTTTGGTCTCCCTTTTACGGATTTTGAGCAATCCTTTCGTGAACAACTAAAGGACAAATGCCATAAATATTATGTCTCAAGGGGCAAGAACTTTGGTTCCTTTTATACGGAACACTTCTATCGCCCTCGTAATAAACCCTGGTTTGCATCATTTCATACTAATAGAAAAGAAATAGTTTCAATCTGCCGAATGCGAAGCAATCACCACTCTCTTCTGGAGAGTCTGTTCAGAAAAAACATCGTTGACTCCCCGGCTTGCCCCTGCGATCCGGAGATCGACGAAGATCTGGAGCATGTGCTTTGGAACTGCCCTAGATTCGACAACTTTAGACCCAAGTTGATTCAGCGACTCTCGAAAGCGCTCAGGTGTACCGCTCCCTTCCATAGTAACATTTTTCTTTCTCATCCTTCACCAACAATTATCTCACATGTTTTTAAATTTCTTAAACAAGCCAACTTAAACATCTAATGTTATCCATTTTAATTCTCCCGCCTTAGTATTAAATTAAATGGCTCTACGCGACTCCGACTTTGGAAATACGCATTACAACCACTCAAATATACATTCATACCTACCGGGTCATGGCGCTATATACAGGGAAAATCCTAGTATCAAGCCAACGCATGCGTGCAACGACGCATAATAATAATAAGAAGAAGAAGCAATGTACATAAAATTTCTCCTCATTTTGGAAAACCTGTCATGAGAGAAACTCCCACCAAAATTCTCTCATGACAGGTTTGCCTGTATTAAGGTTCTTTTAAGTCGCTAATTACTGTTGGCATTGTTACATTTTTTACAAAATGCTCATACATATCTTTAATGTTGAATAGGGTAATGGAACCAGTGAAAGAACATTTAAGGAAAACTGTATTTTTATAATTAATTTTTTTTTTAATGCAAGTATAGAAAATTACCTTGCAATTTTTTTTTAGAAACTTTATTAGGTGTAGAATATAAGGGTCAATTTTAAATTTCATAAATGTTTAATACTATTTTAATTTTTAATTAATAAGTCAAAAATACCGTTTTCACCAGTTAAAGAACAAAATAACCAGTAAAAGAACTTTGTTTACCCAGTGAAAGAACAGTGTCAAATAAGTGTTTAAAAATACAAAAAAAGGTGAAATAAGACAAAGATAATGTAAGAAAATTTATAAAATACACTTAAATTAAATCCATTAAACTATATTTATGACTATTTTCCTTATTACGTTTATAAAAACATGTTATCAAGTGGATATAGACTTCTAACCTACACATAACCTTCATAATAAAATGTTTCTATAGCTCTATTAAACTTTTTTAAACAAAATAGGCGTTAATAAAAAAATTAATTAAAAAAATAAACAAGGAACTATGAAAAAAGAATTGTAAATATATTTAATATTATATATTATTAATTATAATATTAATTATTAATTATAATATTATATATTATTAGTGTTGCATAAGTTAAAGCATAAGAACGATTAAAAGAGAAGTGTAAATATATTTGATATTATAATTTTATTAGTGTAGCATAAGTTTTAACAATAATTAAATATTTAATAGAAATAATAATGTTAGTCAAGAAATTGTCCGATCAATAATGATCTACATCCTTTTTATCTTTCTTCATTGCTTTTTTGCCTGTTTTCTCTTTCGAAAATTTCTCTTTTTCTCTAAATCTTTTTCTTGCTTAATTTTCTTTTTCATTTCCCGAATTTTCCGTTTCTCTTCTAAGTCTTTTAACTTTTGTTCTTTTGCTTCCATTCTTTTTCTTTTTCTATCTTCCACTTCTGTTTCTTTTTGTTTTTTTAATTCATCTTTTTGGATTTGAATGTTTATCCATGCTTGGGACGTAACTGCAAAAATGATATTTTCTTTTGGAGCCTTTCGTTTTCGTTTATCTTCAATTTTTGGCCAATGAAGATGCTTATCCCACACATTTTTATCGGCATTAACGGTAATATTTTTTACTTTATTTTCATACTCTGAATGATTGAAAGAAGGAAATTTCTCTTTAATCATATTATTTTCAGATTCTTTTTCTGTTTCTGCAGTTGGTTCTGGTTCAGGTGTTTTTGCAGAAGCACCATTGTTTTTGTTAACAAATGTAATTAATTAGGGAGAATAAATCGTAACCTTTTCAGCATTACACAGACTTTCTTCTTGAGACTGATTTACATCCAATATATCTGAATATGAACCGTTTCTATCTGAATGATTGGAAGAAGAAAATTTCTCTTTAATTATATGATCTTCAAAATCATTTCCGTTTCTACAGTTGGTTCTGGTTCAGGTGTTTTTGCAGAAGCACCATTGTTTTTGTTAACAAGTGAAATTAATTCAGGAGAATCAAGCATAACCATTTCAGCATCACACAGACTTTCTTCTTGAGACTGATTTACATCCAATTCCAATATATCTGAATATGAACCGTTTCTATCATTGACAAATGCGCTTATATTAGTCTCGGTATTAGGCTCAGTGACTTTTTCATTTTTTGAATCGCTACTGTTATCATTACACACATTTTCTTCTTGGGATTGATCTAAAGACAATATTTCTGAATATAAACTATTTTCTTCACTGTGCAAAGTGTTTAGTTCAGGAAACTCAAAAACAACTTCTAAAGCTTCTAAATCTCCGTTTTCATGATCACATAAATTGCTTTCTTGTAATAGAACTTTTAATACACTCGAATTTTCAATATTTTCAGTACAAAAATCCCAAAACTTGTACAAAGGATCATTGCTAAAATTATCTAATGATTTTATTTCATTATATCTAGATAATTCTGATTGACCAACATAATTCTCAATTGTTTTTTTAACAATTACGGAAAGCATTTTGAACAGTTTCAACTTTAATTGATTTGTCGAATGCCTGCTTTAATAATGGAGCAAAATTTCCTTTTGTTATTTGAGTAGTAGATTCTTGCGTAAATTTTCTTATAACGGATTTCCAGTTTGCCTTCAATGGTTTAAATATTCCAACATCGCAAGGTTGGATGATATGTGTTGAGTTTGGATATAAGCAATACAGAATTATTTTTTTTTCTATACAAAACTCAGAAAGTTCTAAATTCAGATGCGATTTGTGTCCATCCACGAATAAGATAACTGGGAACGTAATGCCTTCCTTCACAAGCCACGGGTAAAGAATATTAGCAACGTATTCATAAAATGTGCTTGATTGCATCCATCCGGAATCTGATCTACCAATAGCCCAATTCTTTGGTATCGAATTAGCAACCAAAGAAGGAATTCTTTTATATGAGAAAACAATCATAGGAGGTTGGCTTTTACCATCTGCAGAAAAAGTAAAGAGAACCGTAATTGATTCCTTTTCTCCACCGGATGCAATTGAATACGTATCTTTACAATTTTTTTCGGTTAAAACAGTTCCAATTTTTGGACACAACTGAAAAATAAGAATATCCAGTAAATTTAACTTACTTGACTTTTTTACTAGAAGCGTACATCAATTTCATTTAAAAATACTAAAATAATTATAATAAACAAACTTATTTTATAACTATGCAAATAAATATCCAATAAAAAATATTAAACTACATTTAAAATACACACTTGCATTCCTGTTTCGTCACAGTTTAGAATTCTACTTCCATCATTCAAAATATCTAAATATCCGTTTTCGGTCAAATACAATTCTAATTCTGAAAACCAATTTCGTAAACTTATTTCAGTGACTGCTGCTCTTGCTTTAGAAATAATTTCTGTATTTCTCTTTGTAATGGCTGGTTTTCTTTTCAGAAATAAAGCTAACCACTTTTTGCCAGGTCCGCCATTTTCAAAAAGAGTTTCTCGTTCAGATTCTTCTAAAATCTTTTGGACTGTATCTTGGATTTCTTCAGGGTGCATAGGAAAACCCAATTTCGCTTTCCCTAAAATCCATCTCTCTAATCTCTCTTCTTCGGCAGATGACAATAATGTTTTAGGTCCCATTTTCCGCTCTTCTGGAACATTACCTTTAATTTTATTGAATAGGGTGGTTTTCGGAATATTATAAGCTAAAGCAGCTTTATTTAAATTCATTTTCCCCGACTTCACGTTTTCCATGGCTTCAGAAAGCTGTAATTCTGAATATTTAAATCGAACATAGTTTTTTCTTTTTTGCTGGCTCGACATCTAAGAATAAATACAAATATTACAAAGAATATTATCAAGTAGCAAATATTATCAAGAGTTTTTAGAATTTCCTTACCGTACTTCCGTTTCAAATCTATCAGAAGCTTGTTTTGACAATTTCCTAACCCATAATTATAATCTTAACCTGTTTTTGACATTTGTTTTTGTCACTTCAGACCGTAATCTAAAGTTGTTCTTTCACTGGATAACGCTGAAACCAGTGAAAAAACATTTTTGTTCCTTCACTGGAAAATGACGATAATCAAATCCAGTAAAGGAATTTACTCCTTTTTATTGTATTTTAATAATAAAATAGCTTTTTACCATCAAAAATGTTTAAAATACGTAATTAAAAGTTAAATAAAAAAAAACACGACAATTTAAGATGGTTTAAACCTTTTAAATAGGAAAAAGAAAATGACATCTCACTGAGGTATTATTCTTATGACACAAGAAAAAATGACACAAAATTTTTAAAAAATAAATTTACAATTAATTTACTTATTAGACCTCCAATGACTGTAAATATAAATAGTAGTTTGATTAAGGCACCTAAATAAATTTAGTTGATACCATAAAAAACGTAATTATACTAAATGTATTGGAAAAAAGAAAATTTGTTCTTTTACTGGTGCCAGTTCTTTCACTGGTGCCATTACCCTATTGTTCTAAAAAGAAGAAAGGAGGAAAATTTATGTAATAGCTCGCAAGTTACATTTATAGGTTAGTTCAAGATGTCAAAACGATCCATCTACAGCGTCTACATCTTCATCGGGGGTAACCGGAGCCTTGTTGACTCAGAACATTCCATGGCCGCAACCTCTAGATGTAGAATCAGGAGACGTTTATGATAATTTTCAACTATTTCATCAGAATTGGAAGATATATTGTAGTGCTACGGGCATTGACACTTGGAACGCGGAATTGGAACCAAGAAAGATCAACATATTGTTATCTATCATTGGAGACAAAGCAAAAAAAAAGTATTCTAATTTTCATCTGAAAGAAGAGGAACTGACAACAACCGAGAATGTGTTGAATCTTATAAAGGAAAGGCTTGTATCAGAAAGGAATTTGCTCTACGATCGTTTCTTATTTCATACGTGTAATCAGTTGGAGGACGAAAGTTTTGAAGAGTATTATCTAAGACTTAAAAGACTGCTGGATGTGTGTAAATATGACGCGAATGTCACAGCAAATGACATGCTCAGAGATAGGCTTGCTTTTGGAATTAGAGATCTCGGTTTAAAGAAAAAATTTTTAAGACAGGATTCGGAATCACTAACATTAGAAAAACTATTGCAAACGTGTAAAGCTAATGAATTATCGGAGTTGCGTTTCAAGGATATGTCGTTAGAAGAAAGGAGTGTAAATAAGATAGTAAAAAAAAGTGAACAGTTGAGAAAGTGTCGATTTTGTGATAAAAAACACGAGTTTAAAAAAGAACTGTGCCCAGCTTGGGGTAAAATGTGCAAAAATTGTAACGGGCATAATAATTTTTCAAAAGTGTGTTTAAAAAAAAATAATAATAAAACATTTTCAGATAGAGAATTTAAGGGAAGATCTAAATCCATAAAAGAAATACGTGAACAAGATTCGACTTCAGAAGAAGAAAATGACATGGAGGATCGCAAAGATGAATTAAGAATACACAAACTGAAGAAAGATCAAAATGATAGAAGAAAAGGTCGTGTAGATTTGTTTTTTAAGTTTGATAAAACATGGAAGGAAGTTCCATGTGATCTGGACCCATGCTCTGATGCAAATGTAATTGGCTACAGAAGGTATTGTGATTTATCAAGAAATTCTTCGCCTATATTAAACAAGTCAAAAGGACAACTAAGAAGTTTTAGTGGAGAAAAAATCGAGGTCGTGGGAGAAGTGGAGATTGTTTGCAAAAGAAATTCTAAGTATTTCACTCTAGTATTTTTGATAGTCAATGTAGATCATGGCCCTTTGTTATCAGAAGAAGCTTGTCTCACTTTGGGTCTTGAAAAATATTCCTTTAAACTTAGTGCTGTTCACGACAATAACGAGATTAATGAAAATGATAGAGAAAAAACTTATGAAATTTTGCAATCTTATCCAAAAGTTTTCGATGGATATGGAAATATTCCTGGAACTATATCATTCTGCTAGTCAGGTGTTCTGCTCTCTGAGTGTCAATAAATCACGTCTTTTCGAAAATGTTATTTATTCTTAATATACGTATTTTTATTATCTAATTTTGTGTATTTATGCTTAATTTAAAGTTTCTTAGTGTTTTATCAATATTAAGTCGCTTTTTCTCCAGTTTTAAGCTCGAAATACCTTGTGGATTATTGGACTCAATGCATTGGGTGAATGAGCAACCAGCCCAATTGTCCATATTTCGTTAGGACAATTGAGCAGAGGGCTTGCTCAACTAGCCAAAACGCTTGCTCAATAACCCTCTTATTACAGGGAAATTTACAAAAAAATAAGTGTATTTATTTTTTAAAGTATAGAAATAAATATTAAATTAACGTAATAAAAAGTTTAATGAATGTATAAATAAGAAAACTGTGTAAAATAATATTAAATAATTTTTATAAAAAGAAGAAAATTAAAGAAAATCCTAAAAAGAAAAGAGACAAATATCAAAAAAAAAAAAAAAAAATATCAAAAATACCTAAACGGAGACAAAATCTTAAAATGTTGTAAAAATAATAAATTATAAAATGAAAAGTAAATTAAAATCTCTTAAAAATCTTGTAAGAATATTACCAAAGGAAGGATTATAGTGAATATGGAAAATAATTAATATTACTGAATTGTATTTATTCAATTTCTTTTTACATCTTGTCTATTTATTGAGAGATTTTTTACAAACTTACTTACTTATTCTTTTTTACTTTTTACATTTTTTACAGTTTGTTAGATTAAGAAAAAAACATTTCTCCATTTTCTTCCTGTTTATTTAATTTTCTTGATATTACACTATTTTTTTAGTCCTTCCTTGCGTTTTAATTATTTCTTTAATTTTTACGTTATGTATAAAATATTTATCAAATGCTCTGTTTATTTAATTTTAAAAAATTAAATAACTAAATTAAATTAAATAACCCTACTGTTTTTCCTTCAACTCTTAGATTTTAAAAAATATTTAAATTGTTTAGAAATTATTAATGCATGATTTACAATAAATTATGTACTTGTTGCATTTGAATGGTTTAAAGTATTTTAAATGCGTCTTTTCAATAGAGCTAATTTCACTTGAAATAACAAACAACTTTTATTTTTTGTAAAAAGTTAGCAAAATTATGTTTGGAACTTGACATTAATGCTTTATATTAAATTTTTACAATTAATATCTAAACATTGAATTTTATAAATAGGTTGATTAATATAATGAATATAATGTACGCCTGTCTATAATTTCAAAGGCGCCGTGTGAATTAGTACTCGAAACTGCCGTATCAGAACAGCGCACGACAAACTATATTCTGCTATATTGTTTGACATTTTCTTTGATGGAATTTGAAAAAAAATTTACTTTCCTCGAGAGACTGACGCGATTAAAAAACTCAAATGCCAAAAACAAAATAAGTGAAAAAGTGCTAGTTAAATTTAAATTTACACTACGATGACCATTTGCGGAAAAAGTGTCGGGTTTTGACGGAAAAAATTGTCAAAGTCCGAATCAATGAGTGAAGTGTCAAGTGATTTTTTATTTCCTCGAGAGACTGACGCGATTTAAAAACTCAAATACCAAAAACAAAATAAGTGAAAAAGTGCTAGTTAAATTTAAATTTACACTACGATGACCATTTGCGGAAAAAGTGTCGGGTTTTGACGGAAAAAATTGTCAAAGTCCGAATCAGTGAGTGAAGTGTCAAGTGATTTTGTATTTCCTCGAGAGACTGACGCAATTTAAAAACTCATATGCCAAAAACAAAATAAGTGAAAAAGTGCTAATTAAATTTAAATGTGCAGTACGATTTTCATTTTCGGAAAAAGTGTCTGGTTTTATTGGAAAAAATTGCCAAACATGGAACATCATTGGAGGTTGTTTTCATCACACGAATTTCCTCGAGACACTAAAGCTCAGGAAATACTTGATTTATCAAAAGTAAGTATTTTTCTAAATCTTTATTTCAATAGAATTTGCAGTACGATGTTCTTTTGTGGGAAAAGTGTTGGACTTTGTCGCGAAAAATTCCTAAGTCTTCAAAACGCATGGGGACAGTCTTTGAGAACCATTGATCCCCCCTACAGATTCTCTGCGGACTCTGTGTCTCCAACGGCCTTAAGAGATGATCTAAAAAAAAGAGTTGGTGAGACTTGAAAACAAAAACATTATTATAAAAGAGGATAAAAGTACAGATTGGGTAAGCAATATTTTACTGGTTAAAAATAATAGTAGTTTTCGTATATGTTTAGATCCAGGACCTTTAAACCAACCACTTAAGAGGCCTCATTTCCAGTTTACGACTTTAGAGGAGATTCTTCCAGAGATAGGGCGCGCTCGAGTTTTTTCAACTTTGGACACAAAAAAAGGATTCTGGCATATGAAACTGACAGAGGCTAGTAGCAAACTCACTACGTTTTGGACACCTTTCGGGCGGTATAGATGGCTTAGGTTACCCTTCGGCATTTCATCAGCTCCAGAAATCTTCACTTATAAAATGCAAGAATTGTTACATGATTTAGAGGGAGTTGAGGTATTGATAAACGACATCCTCGTTTACGGCTGCGGTTCCAATATGAAAGAAGCATTAGAAAATCATAATAAAAATCTAAAAAAATTATTTGACAGACTGGAGATGAATAACTGCAAATTGAACAGAGAAAAGATCAACCTTTGTCAGACTTCAGTGAAGTTTTTTGGTCATGTACTTACCAGCGAAGGCCTCAAACCAGAGTTGGATAAAACGACTGCGATTAATAATATGCCATCTCCGAAATCGAGAGAAGAATTGTTAAGATTCCTGGGAATGGTTACGTACCTAAGCAGATTTATTAAAAATTTATCAACTGAGGCGGAGAGTCTGAGAAGATTAACAAGAGAAGATGTTTATTGGAACTGGACAGAAAAGGAAGAAGAGGATTTTAAAAGAATAAAATGTTTGGTGACTAATATCCACCATCAGAAATATTTTGATGTTAACAGACCAGTCATTTTAGATTGCGACGCCAGCTCAACAGGAGTAGGAGCAGCCTTATACCAAGATAATGAGGTGGTAGGTTATGCATCGAGAACATTAAACAAAACGAAATGGAACTATGCTCAAATTGAAAAAGAGCTTTTAGCGATTTTATTTGGATGCGTACGTTTTGATCAACTGTTGGCGGGAAATAGAAAGGTGATAGTAAAAACGGATCATAAACCTTTACTGACTATTTTCCAGAAACCGCTTTTAAAAGCACCTAAAAGGTTACAATTAATGCTTATGGTTCTTTAAAGGTATCATTTGGAGTTGCAGTTTGTGAAGGGTAAGGAAAATGTAGTGGCGGACACCCTGTCTAGAGCGCCGATGGAACAATATTCTAAGGAGAAGAGAGAATTTGAGCGTTTCGATATTTTCAAGATTACGAATGAAGTAGAAATGTTTCAGCAGATTGAAGAGTTGAGCTTGGATGGAGATCTTCGAATTTCTTCAACAAGAATTGACGAGATACGAAAAGCTACAGAAGAGGACATCACACTAAAAAAACTAAAAGTTTACATTTCACAGGGATGGCCAGGATATATTTCTCAGATGGTAGAGGAGTGTAAAGTGTATTTTAAATATAAAGATGAATTAGCAACGCAAAATGGTATCATCTTTAGAAATGGAAGAATACTGATTCCCTTTAGCTTGAGAAGATCGTTAACTGAGAGAGTACATGTGGCTCACCAAGGTATCGAAGCTACCCTTAATTTGGCAAGAGAAACCATATTCTGGCCGGGCATGTCTACTCAAATCAGACAGACTGTGCATTCCTGCGAAACCTGTATGAAATTGATGGCATCTCAACAACATGCACCAATGCAATCTCACGAAACTCCTGTGAACGCTTTTTAGTTCGTGTCTATGGACGTTTTCTTCGCAGAGTATAAAGGAAAGAATACTAAATTCCTAGTTACGGTGGACCATTTCTCGGATTTTTTTGAATTGGACATTTTGCAAGACATGTCAGCAGAAACAATATACAACATTTGTAAAAAGAATTTTAGTCGCCATGGCATACCGGAAAGAGTTTGTAGTGACAACGGCACGAATTTTGAAAATAAATTGATAAAAAAGCTAGGTCAAGAATGGGGTTTTGATTTTGTCACTTCCGCTCCGAAGCATCTAAGAGGAAACGGGAAAGCTGAGGCTACAGTTAAGATTGCAAAAAGATTAGAAAAAAAGGCGAATTCAAGCAGGGAAGACTTGTGGTTCATGATTCTACATTGGAGAAACACACCGAACAAGCTTGGCTCGAGTCCGAATCAAAGATTATTCTCCCGAAGAACTCGCAGTGGGGTTCCAATGACAAACAGCCATTTGCAACCACAAATTATCATGGGGGTTCCTGAAAAAATTGATGAAAACAAAAGGATCAGCAAAAAGTACTATGACAGAAAAACTAAAGAGTTGCCGGAATTAAATGTTGGACAAGGAGTAGCAGTTCAACTTAATCCAGATGTCAACAAATCATGGTCCAAGGGTGAAATCATAGAGAAAATCAAAGACAGGGATTATTTGATTAATGTGAATGATCGAACAATTAGACGCAATATTGTTCACATCAAGCCGTTCACGGATCTTCAACTAGAAAATACACAATCGATCATCTCTAATCATCGACCAACTTACATTTCTCCAGCAGACATTCACTCAGATCAGTTTTCTTCGTGTAAAAAACAGGCATGTGCTAAAGAAGAAAAGTTGGACGATTATGATGAAAGTGTTTTACCAACAAGAGTATCTGCAACCTTGGGAGAAACGAGTATCGTAAATTTTTCCAAGTCCATGACCGAAAATAACGGCTGTGCAACGTCGAGATCAAGGTCTACAACGAAGTCAAGAGCACCTGCATATTATAAAGACTTTGTTTTATATCAGTGAGTTATATTTATTAAAAAAAAAAAAAAAAAAAATGTTCTGATAATTTTTTTATACATATGCGAAATTATTAGTTTTGTCTTTTATCTATTAATTTTTTTTAAGCTTAATTAGTGGTGGAAGCAGATAACTTTAATTGTCATTTGCTGCAGGTTTATTTATGTAATAAAATAAAGTCAAATTCATTAAAGTTTTATAAATTAAAAAAAAAAAAACGGGGGGAAAGATGTTACGGTATGTGATTGGCGGAGACACTGCGCATGTGCAAGTAGAGAGAGACGGCAGTGCTTTGTAAGCAGTGGACGACGCATTATGTATGAGACAGAATAAATGAACTTTCTAATTATATTAATGTTTATTCATTATAAAGACTATCAAAACACATTCTGTAGAGAATATTACGTGGCATTTCCACAAAAATTATTTTAGTTTTTTGAGTTGGAGCGTCGTTTAGAAATGTGTAATTTGATACTCACTTCAGCGGGAAGTCGTAAACTCAAGTGCTATGTGTGATTTGAAAACCTCCTTGTTCATAATTCAACTAGTTTAGTAAAATATTTATTGATTTGTATAATATTAAAATTAAAAAGGTTTATCAATCTTTAATATGATATACTTATTATTAATATATATATATATATATATATATATATATATCTATATACAAATATTTATCTTAACTCCCTCTCCCCTCCTTTCTTCCTTTTTTCTTTTTTTGTTCCCTTTTTCTCTTTTTTTTTTTAAATAAATAACAAATAAGGTCAAAACATGCACACATGCATACAACAATAAATGAATAATTCTATATCAAAAGAAAGAAAAATTGCATTAATTATATAAATCCGATATTTATTTATAATTTTTCCATCATTTTTATATTACATAAATTTTATTCCTTTAGGTTAGTGATTTATAAAGGTTTAATCTTAATTATAATATTTTAATTTTTCAAAATAATAGAAATATAAAATAAAAGAAAAAAAATAATAAAAGAATCGAGGAAAATTCAAGATTCATTTATACAGTATGAATGAATAAACGGAACATATTAAATGAGAATTAACATAATTAGTACTATACTAAAAAAATTTAAAAATTTTCTCTTTTTCTCCTTGCAAAACAAAAATCAAACATTAATTTTTCATATTTGCCCTTTCTTTTCTTAGAAATCAGCGCCCTGACCAGAGTCGTCGGATTCCAAGGCTCGAACAATGTGAACAAGTACCGGGGGATTTTCATCTTCGATGTTCATCCGCTGGAAGTCATTTGCAAGATTCCCAAAAGCGTTATTAATTTCTTCCATTGGTTGAAATTCGAGAGCCCTGGCTTCTTCTAGTAGTTTCTCAAGATTTACATTGTTTACATCAAGTGCTTCTTCGATATTTTCCTCTTCCTCATTAACCACAAATTGTTGGAGAATACGATGTTCGTGATTCAAGAAATCTAATAGTATGTTCGTCCTCAGGTAATTCCTGATAA
This sequence comes from Ganaspis brasiliensis, assembly GCA_037103525.1. Taxonomy (NCBI): domain Eukaryota; kingdom Metazoa; phylum Arthropoda; class Insecta; order Hymenoptera; family Figitidae; genus Ganaspis; species Ganaspis brasiliensis. Next base: position 5,736,383 of record JAZKLR010000152.1, read on the forward strand.
TTGTAGTAAATAGAATTATCCGCATCACGAGTCAAGTACACCCACAAAAAGTTATTTATATTAAATACATCCTCCGGTGTGACTTCCCTTGATAAAATAGGTCGTATCGCACCGTAAGGATAATTTTCATTTATTTCCACATGAAAAATTTTGATGGGAATATTTTCAAAGTCATGAATGTTTATGTTTGCCGTTCTGCTGCCAGCAAAACAATGTCCTGCAGGTTGGACATTAAAAGCAAATTGGGCACAACCCAAGCAACGTTTTTTGCGTAAAAAGGGTGTATGGTCCTAATAGATGTATTGGCACAATTCTATCATTTTTAAAGATTCTTGGTAGATTTACTTCATTAAAACACTTAAAACATCTCCACATTATTTCTTCACTATAAGGGTTTTGCGCAATCCAGACACTGCCCTTCCAATTTACGATTTTAAATTGCAGTTGCAATTCATAATTATTAAAGGGATCCGTATCTTGATTCATTTTAAGGCACTTTCTTCTCCCTTTTTTTAATCAGAAATCTAAATTCAATAAAGAAGACAAGTTCGTTCTCACTGTATGCACTATTCTTGTTCTTAGTTCACGAGTTAATGACCGCGTGTCAAGACTTGTTGTGATACGAACCAATGAAGTGCATCATAGTATTTGGGCCTTTTTGGCGATTGGCGCTAATTCAAAATTTTCAAAAATGAAAATTTTCCTTCAAATTTTCCTTCAAATAAAGGAGAGAGTTTTTCTGGACAAGATATGACGCTGAAGTACTTTCTCTCGGAGGAATTTAAATATGTCAGAAAGTATAATGATCTGAATAGAGAAAAGAAAAAAAAATGAAAGAAAGAAAAAAGAAAAACAGGCTCGTCATAACCCAAAAGTTATAAATATAACAGACATCGCATTGAAATGCAAAAAGAGAGAACACAAAAAGTTTTGAAAAATACTCCTACATATATATATAATTCCAGAATATCATTTAGATTAGGTTATGTTACCATTCATCCATATATATTCTTTGTCTGTTTCTGTTATTATTGTTGTTGTAAATATTAAGAATAATTTGTATGTTAATTATATGAGTTTCACTTGTAATATTTCTTAGACATTTCTGAATTTTATAAATAAAATCATTCAAAATTTCGATAAAATACACACACAATTATTTTCACAATGTTAATAGAATCAATTTCCATAAGTAAATAAATAAAAAAAACTGGATAGAATATCATCACCTGACTTTCACATACAATCATGATAAAACTGATTTTCTTCATAATTTTAATAACTTAACCTCCCAAACTTGTCAAAACAACAAAAGCGTGTCAAATCCCCTGTAATAAGAGGGTTATTGAGCAAGCGTTTTGGCTAGTTGAGCAAGCCCTCTGCTCAATTGTCCTAACGAAATATGGACAATTGGGCTGGTTGCTCATTCACCCAATGCATTGAGTCCAATAATCCACAAGGTATTTCGAGCTTAAAACTGGAGAAAAAGCGACTTAATATTGATAAAACACTAAGAAACGTTAAATTAAGCATAAATACACAAAATTAGATAATAAAAATACGTATATTAAGAATAAATAACATTTTCGAAAAGACGTGATTTATTGACACTCAGAGAGCAGAACACCTGACTAGCAGAATAGACGTAGCCAATCAAAATCTTTCTACCGCGAGAGACTAAATTGTGATTGGCTACGTCTATTTTGCTAGTCAGGTGTTCTGCTCCCTGTGTGTCAATATATCACGCCTTTTCGAAAATGTTATTTATTCTTAATATACGTATTTTTATTATCTAATTTTGTGTATTTATGCTTAATTTAACGTTTCTTAGTGTTTTATCAATATTAAGTCGCTTTTTCTCCAGTTTTAAGCTCGAAATACCTTGTGGATTATTGGACTCAATGCATTGGGTGAATGAGCAACCAGCCCAATTGTCCATATTTCGTTAGGACAATTGAGCAGAGGGCTTGCTCAACTAGCCAAAACGCTTGCTCAATAACCCTCTTATTACAGATCTGTATTGGAATTTTAGTTTTGATGTACTGTAGTTTACTGAGAAGTGGTATATTGGGTAAGTGTTTGTCTATTAAATGTCACACAAATATAAAACGTTAAAATAAGAAAATTAAAAAAAAAAAAAAATATTATTTATTCATTAGTCTTTTGTAATTTATCAAGGTGTACAATTTGTAATGAATTATTTTTCAAATTTCTTACTTTAACGTTTGTTTTTCCCATTAAATCTTCCACGATATATGGACCTTCGAAAAATGGATCTAATTTATCTTTTCTAACGTTTATTTTTAAATTTACTAAATCTCCAATATTTAATTTTAATGGATGTATTGTTTTATCATAATAACATTTTGATTTTAATTTAGCTTTATTCAGTCTTTCTCTAGCAAGTAACTGAGTACTGTCAAGTTTATGGAAGATTTCAATCAAATATTCCGTGTATGTTTTATCATTTGGATAATTTATCAATTTACTGGGGATCATTGCTTCCTTTCCAAATACTAGAGTGTATGGCGCAAAGCCGGTTGACTCATGAATTTGTGTATTATAGGAAAACATGGCATAAGGTATCCAATCATCCCAAGATTGTTTATTTCCGAATTGTCGCAAATATTCTACAAGAGTTTGGTGGCTACGTTCTAATGATCCTAATGATTGTGGATGGTAAGTTGTAGACATTATTTTTTCAATTTTAAAAATTTTACAAAATGTTTGCATAACCTTACTAATAAAATTTTTTCCTTGATCGGTGTGGATTGTTATAGGGCAACCATAGATAACAATAAATTTTTCAGCAATGGCATAAGCGATAGAGACGGAATCAATATTTTTCATGGCTACGGCTACGGCATATTTTGAAAAGACGCACTGTATTGTAAGTATATAACAATTTTCTTTTTGTGTTAAAGGTAATTTACCTACTATGTCAATTTGCATTTTTTCAAATGGCTGTTTAGGGGTATCTGTTATTATCATAGGTTGTCTTGTACGAGTTCTTATGATTTTATTTCTTTGACAATTTTTACAGTTTTTAATAAATTCTTGGATTTCTAACTTCATGCCTGTCCAATAATAAGTATTACGAATTCTAGCATGTGTTTTAGTCATTCCCTTATGTCCTTCCACCGTTGATTCATGTGATTCTTTAATGATTGTTTTTCTATTAGTTATTTGGGGAATTATTATTTCACCTGAACAAACCATTATTTTAAAATTTGTTTCTAAAAAAGTTTGACAAATTATTTTTTCAATAGATAACCAAGAAACGTCATCTGTGTTATTTCCTATTTTTGATATTCTAAGAAAATCAATATTAAGTGGTTCCATTGCATTTTTTAAAGCAAGTATAGATTTAGAAATATTATTTAAAAAAGTTTTTTCTTCGTATTTTTCTTTTATTATTACAAAAAAAATGTATCTTTGACCTTCCAAAAATGCCAATGCCTGTCCAATTTTGAAATCATCTTTTTTTAAACTGTCTGGTTTTATTTAACCTTGTTCGATTAATTCTTTACTTGTTTCGGATTCAAAATTACAGTCAGCAGAGACGAAATGCGCTATATGATCACGGCCCATCCAGACTTTGTCTTTACTGTAAATAATGGTGGCGTTCATGACCTGAAATAAATATTCAGCATTATTTCCAACGGCGCGGCACCCATAAACTGAAAGGACCTTTCATCTTTGTTTTGACAATTCTCACTCGATATTGACTTGCATTCATCCATCAGAGCATCTCTACATGAATTCTTCTCTATTTCACCGGAATCATTTTGAACCCGGATATCATCAGGGCACTGAACAATGCATTCCTTACCTAGGACGGATTGCAATTGATCAGAGCCACTGGGAAAATAGCCACTTCAAAATATTTGCATTCAAAGGAGAGCCAATAGAATCTTTGATACTAACACTCTTATTTGTCTGCAAACCCTCTGCATTTTCCAAAACTGGTCTGTTTTTTTCATGATTTTTATAGTGCACTTTATTCAACTCTTCTTTTTCCTCCGATATCAAGTGAATGCAGTCAAACAAATCAGCAAAATTAAAAATTTCATTACTAAAATCTTCATTTTGATCACTAATACACACGCATCCGTCCCTGATAACTGATACAGGATTTCTAGACAGCGCGTCGGCATTAAAGTTTATTTCTCCCGGTTTATATATAATTGAATAATCGTATTCACTTAATTTTATTTTCCATCTTGCCAGTCTAGAAACTGGATCTTTTAGACTGTTAAGCCACACTAGTGGTCTATGATCGGTTACTAAAATAAATGTATTTCCTTATAAATATGGTCTGAAATGTTTTGTACAAAAAACAATTGCTAAAAGTTCTTTTTCTATAGTTGAATAATTTATTTCAGCTTGTTGGAGAACTCTAGAAGTAAATGCAATGGGTAGATCTTCACCAATTTTTCCCTGACTAAGTATGCCGCCTATTGCGTAATGAGAAGCGTCCGTTGTAAGGATAAATACTTTTGAAAAATCCGGATATTGTAAAATCGGATGACTACAAATTTTGTCTCTAAGTATTACGAAAGCTTTTTGTTGATCTGATGACCATTTAAATTCAACATTATCTTTTAACAAATTGGTAAGTGGTTTTGATATTTCACTGAAATTTTTAATAAATCGCCTATAATAACCAACGAGCCCTAAAAATTGTTTTATATTTTTCTTTGTTTTAGGTATTGGAAATTTTTCTACAACTATTGTTTTTTGTGGATTAGGTTTAATGCCATGTTCGGTTATTAAATGACCAAGATAAGTTATCTCTTTTTTTAAAAATAAACATTTGTCCGTTTGTAAGGTTAAACCTGCTGATTTTAATCTTTCTAATAAAGTTTTTAATTTTTTATTATGATCTTCTAGTGAGGACGCGAAAATAATAATGTCATCCATATAGACAAACATCTCAATTCCTTGTAATCCGGTTAGAATTTTGTCCATTAATCTTTGGAAGGTATTTGGAGCAGTCTTTAGTCCAAAGGGCATTCGATTGTATTCGAAATGCCCAAAGGGGGTTGAAAAAGCTGTTTTATGTTTCGAATCTTGATCTAAATGAATTTGATGAAAACCGGATGTAAGATCCAAAACAGAAAAATATTTTGCACCGCCTAATTGATCAATTATATCTATTATTTCAGGTAGGGGATAAGAATCGCCTATATATTGTTTTGTCGTTCAATTTTCTATAATCAATGACCATACGCCATTTTTTATTTCCGTTCAAGTCGGGTTTTATGGGAACTATCCATAAAGGAGAGTTATATGGGGAGGCTGACGGTTGTATAATACCGGCTTCAAGAAGGTCACTTGTTTGTTTAACGATTTCATTTTTATATATTTTTATCTCCTGGTAGATAGAACTGATAAAGATATTCTGATAAAATTGTTAATAAACTATTTTTTTCTTCATCATTTAATCCTTGTAAATTTAAATTTTTAATAAGTAAACCTAACCTACCTGTTTTAATTTTAAATTCGTCGATATTATCATTGGTATCTTTAATGCATTTGGATAAAGGTGGTGAAATTAAAAATTCTTGTAATTCGACAGGTGGTATCACGATATCTATATCTCTGTTATTTGTGTTTGAAACAAATATTTGTACAAATCCTTTATTATTTTTCGCTAAAGTTTCTCCGGCAAATATTCTGGGACCACATGGAATTCTGGGAACGTATCCTTCCTGCAAATTTGTATTAAATATTGGTAATGTAATCAGTTGCTTTGATCTATGGATTAAATGAATACATTGTTCTTTGTTTAAGGCGTAATTTGTTCCATTTATTTTTATTGATTTGTTAGCGATATCAATAACAGTCTTATGAATTTGCAAGAAATTTATTCCCAAAATTCCATCATGTGGTATAGGAAAATTATCATTTACTACTTGAAAAAGAGTATGAATCCCATAAAAGGAAAGAGTTACTTCTCCTAGTGTTTTAATTATTGTTGGGTTTATTCCTACTAGATCGTATATGTTATTTTTATTCACAATGACAGTATCTTTCAATCTATTTATTTTAATAATATTTACAGTAAAGCCTGTATCAATCATGAAGTATGAACATTCAGTCTTAAATGAATTATTGCAAAGAGTTATAGTAGGTGTTTGTCCCTTTCCAATTTTTTGTTTTAATTGTAAAACTAATCTTTTTGTGTGTTAATGGGTTCATTAGTAGGTGAGTCTGTGACAATTTTTTCTGAATTTATTGATTGTATAGTTGTATTAGTTTCTTGTTGTTTATTAGTCTGGGAATCTTTTTCATGTTTTTGGTTTAAAAAACATTTTTTTATAGTGTGATTATATCTCAAACAGTAACTGCATTTCATCTCTTTACCTTTTACATTATTATTTAACAATAAAAACCTACAATTACGCTTAATGTGCCCTGGTTTTTTACAGTTAAAACATATTCTAGTATCTTTAATTTTTTGTATTTTGATATCACTTTCATTTTCTGCGTTAAAATGATTAATCCTTTTTCTATTATTTTTAAATGGTTTGAGTAGTTCTTTGTCATGATTATTATCAGTAGGATGTAAATTATCCCATGTTTCTAATAATAAATTCTCCTTAGTTGCTAAGGTAATGGCTTGGTCTAGAGTTGTTATTGATTTATTATATAATTTTACAAATAAATCTCTATTTAGTCCTCGCAAAAAACTATCGATTGCATTTAATTGGTGTGCTTGACACATTCCAATTCCAATTTCGCCTGACTTTGTTTCTTTTGTTTTAATTATTAATTTGTTTAAAATTTGTTTAATTCGGCTTCCGAATTGAGGTATTGATTCGTTAGGTTGTAATTTAATCGAAGACATTTTTAAAAGTAGTTGACTATGATTTTCTTCAGTAAAATATATTTGTTCTAAGGTAAGTACAATTTCTTCTAAATCCATTCAATCCTGAATATGACTTCTAGCCTCGCCAATAAACTTAGTATAAAGTAACAACGTAAAATAAGGTAAATTATCACTTGAAACTGCAGAATAGGCTGTTTTAACATGTTTTAAGAATATTTTTACTGGCATATTATAGCCATCAAAAGTAGGAATAATATTATCAACAAATTTTGTGATTTGACTAAATTGTATTTGATTTGGATTGTGATGTAATACCCTATTATACGTATTTGATGTCGACGGTTGAAACACCGGTTCCCCTTTTTCATGTAAACTTTCAATATCATTAGTTGATATTGAATTTTCATTTAATGGACTATTATTAAAATTGTCATCAGCAATGCTATTATGTGACGGGTTTAAAATAAAGAAATCACTAATTTTAGTAATTTCAGGTTGTTTAATAAAAACACTTGATTTTAACAATTATCCATAGATAACGGAGTACTTTATTATTTATTATTATATTACAAACTATTGCTTTTATAGTAGGAGAAGCTTCTAGTTTGGTTACACAAATAGTACTGGCCCGAGGGCCTCGCCCTAGCATACAAGGAACTGACTTCTAGGGATGAAGTGGGGGTGGAAACAGGTTTCTTTAGGGATGCTGATGCATTCCGTACAAGAAGGAAACGTGTATCGTCACACCCCCCGATTTAGACTGAACTTAGTTTCTAAGTTCTCACTTTAACTCTTTTTTGTATTATTCGCACAGTCTCATTTTCATTAAGTGATATCGGAGCTGAGGGGTTGGCGGTGTATTGAGCGGGTAACGAAGCGGTATTTACATTGTTTTTTATACAGAACAAGTTTATACAACAGTTTTTTGGCATTATTTTACCCAGTAATTTGAAAACACCTACTTTGTTAAAAATGTAAAAAATGAAAAAAATGAGTGATGTATATCCCATATATGTTAATATGTCTGTGCCTTTTTCTAACCAAGTTTTATTTCTTCTAGTATTCTTTATATTCCGGATAGACGTTTCCATTACGTCCAAACTACGTTTTAAGGAATCTAGTTTTTCGCGATGAAGTGATTCTTGTATTATGGGTAATTGTCCATTTAATAGCTCTAGATCGTTAGGAGTAATAGCGTAGGATACATTTTTTTTGAAAAGTATGTCTGTTCTATGTTCTATTGATTTTCTTAGTTTTAAAATTGATTTAGGCGTGTGTATTTCACAATCAGAATTACTAAAAATAATACTTGGTTCTTTAATCTAGAAGCTACTTCCTATTGTTTTACAATTTGCGATTAATTCCACTTCGTTTTCTGGAATTACTATGTATTGATTTGGATCGTGTAATGGTATAAAAGCTATTTCGGAAATTTGAAAAACTGAGAATTCGCGAATTCGGTCAGAGATTACCTTATTATTGTTTTTTACAATACTTGTTTCGCAGTTTTGTATTTCGCTAATGAGATATGTTGGTTGAGTTCTTTTACAAATTAAATGGTTTTCTAATTTTTTACATTTTTCTAGAAGTTTAAAGTCCATAGGTACATATAAGCTTTTCTCCGCGTTTATTAAAATGATTTCGTGTGCTGGGATAGGTGCAAGGAAACCGGAACCGTGTCGGATTGGGATCGGAATAAGGTGTAAGGTTTGGAAATCTCCGTGTTCTACTAAGGGAATTCTAAGTACGTACACGAGACGTTTATTCACAATCATGATGGTGGTTTCTGAAATGTCTATGATGTGTTGGTAGTTTTGAGGGATTAATCTTATAGGGTACTTGCTGTTAGTTTCCTCTTCTATTTGTTGCAATTCTTGAATCAGTATGATAGGTGTCAGGATTTGTGGATGGATAATACCGTGCTTTCCATCGTTAACAGCATTAATTATCAGATTTAAATCGTCATTAAATTCTTCTTTAGATAAAAGTATCATGTTAGCTATTGCCAGATTTCTCTCGTTTTTATTAGTGTTGTTTATAATGTTATTTAGTCGGTTTACTTGCCCCTCAGATTGTTCATTCAAAAGTTGCAGGTCGTGGGATGCTGAGTTTAACAATTTTTTTAAAATTCTTGTTTGATTTCCTACTGTCTGTGCCATCGTCTCTTGGTTATTGTAAAGTCTATCAAATTCTTCGTTAATTAAATCCATATCACCTTCATCGAGAGTTCCAAATAATGTTTTGGATATTGATCCGACAATATTTAGTATACCCCTTTTTGTACGGGAAAATCCCAGTATTTGGTCCAAAGTATTTTTCAAGTCCTCTAATCTGTTTATTCTATTGCATAAAGCGTCAAGCTCGAACTTTTCTTCGCATTCTGAGCAAAAACTTCCCGCTGTTTCGTATGTTTTCTTTATTTGCTTTAGTCTTGGTTCTATGTTAGAAGTGTCCACGCTTACTACCAGCTTCCATGTTTGGTGAAATAAATTAGTGTTTCCTAAATTTTCAGCGTAGATTGGAGTGTTGCGAATTTGTTTGACAATGATGTCTGCTCGGATCAGGGTTGATAGTGCTAGTATTTTTTTCAAAATCTGCATCTTGCTCCTGAAATTTAAGAGTTAAAAATTTTTAGTCTGTCTGCATTAACTATTGATCTGTTGTTGTTGAATATAATTTCATAGTTGTTATTAGGGAGTGTTTTAGGAATCGTAGCTGGGCCTTTCCAATCGGGGCTTAATTTGTTTTCCTTTGTGTTAGAAATCATTATTAAATCGCCGATATCAAATAATTTCTGGGGTATTACGATTTTTGCATCTTGCACACGTTTATATCTTTCTTTGCATTTTTGAATTTGCTCTCTTGCTTTCCTGATATATCTTTCATGCCTTTCTTGCCACAACTTTACTAACTCCGAGTACTTTAAGCTTGGTGTAGAAGCGAGAGTAGAAGGGATGTTAGCGCTTCGACCAAAAGTTAGCTGGAAAGGACTATCCAGTTCCTTCGTGTGGCATTGTATTAAATGCCATACATATAAATTTCAAGGTCTTATCCCATTCTGTGTGGAGGTCTGACATGGCTGTTCTAATGAGATCTTTTATAGTGCCGTGAGTTCTTTCCAGAGCACCGTTGCTTTGAGGGTGGAAAGCGGTTGTTTTAATATGTTTGATTCTAAATAAATTTTCAAAATTTTGTACTAATTCTGAAATGAAATTCTGTCCCTGGTCTGTTAGTATTTGTTTGGGGGATTCAAAGATGTAAATATAATAATCAAACAAGCTTTCAATAATTGTTTCCGATAAGGTATCTTTTAGAGGTATTAGTATGAGGTACTTGGTTAACATATCCTGAATAGATAATATGTATTCTTTCGCCTAAGAAGTGACTGGTAGTGGACCGAAGATGTCCATTGCTATTTCGTCATTTGGTTCGGTGGGAGTATCTGGAATGATTGCTTCGCTTCTTCTTTTTATTCTGTTCAATTTCTGTGTTTGACAAGTTTCGCATTTTTTTATATATTCCACAATATCGTTTTCCATATTCTTCCAAATTCCTAATTCTCTGGCTCTTTGAATAGACTTATTTTCCCCAAACTGTTGGGCCATTATTGACCCGTGACTTTCCTTTACAATTTGATTTCTTTCATCTATTGTTAACTCCCCTACTAGAAGTAAAGAGATAGAAATCTTATCACTTTTTATCTTTTCTTATCCCTGTTATAGAAAAAGATGCAGAAAAGCTATCATTTTCAAACTCGACTCTATATCTCCTTATATCTTTCTATCGACCCCAGTCTCTTTCAATCTCTACCTTAATCACGATGACCAGCTTATCGCCATTAATCGGCTTTTCCCTATAACTTTCAATCTCTATCTTTACCATCCTATACCTTTCTATTGCCTCAAATCTCTTTCAATCTCTACCTTAATCATAATGACCAGCTTATCACCATTAATCAACTTTTTCCTATAACTTTCAATCTCTAATCTATACCTTTCTATCCAGTCCTATCCCTACCTTAATGGACATAGCGAGTTATCGCTTTTAATCACCTTTTTCTATAACTTTCAATTAATTTCTAATACCTTCATATTATTTCCAAACCCCACCTGAATGAACATGATGAGCTTTCCCTTTTAATTACTTTTCATCAATACTTTTCAATAACCTATAACATATCCACATATTTTTTGCTATTCCACTCTAACCAGCATCATCAGTTATCGCTTTTACTCACCTTTCTTCTATAACTTTTAATCTTTCACCTATCACCTTCTATCCCTTCCTATCCCTTTCTATCCCTACTTATACTTTCACATCCCCAACTGAAAGAACATGATCACTCACTAGATTACTGAAAGTAATGAAAGGAAAGTGATTAAAAACGAAAAATGATCATGTTAATACAGGTGAGATAAGAAAATATAAAAAGGGACAGAAATGGATAAAAAAGGATAGAAGGAGATAGAAAGGGATAAAAAGTGATAGGCGAAAGGTAGAAAGTTATTGAAGGAAACTGATTAAAAGCCATAAACCGATAACGCTGGTTAAGAGAAGAATAGCAAAAAATATGTGTATATGACACAGGTTATTGAAAATTATAGATGAAAAGTGATTAAAAGGGGAAGCACATAGTGTTCATTTAGGTGGGGTTTGGAAATGATGTGAAAGTATTAGACATTAATTCAAAGTTATAGAAAAAGATAATTAAAAGCGATAACTTGCTATGTCCATTGAAGTAGGGATAGGGCGGGATAGAAAGGTATAGATTAGAGATTAAAAGTTATAAGAAAAAGGTGATTAATGGTGATAACTGGTCATTATGATTAAGGTAGAGATTGAAAGAGATTGGAGGCAATAGAAAGGGAAAGGATGGTAAAGATTAAAGATTGAAAGTTATAGGGAAAAGGTGATTAATGGTGAAAACTGATAATCATGATTATGGTAGAGATTAAAAGAGGTTTGAGGTCAGTAGAAAGGGTTAAGAAGGTATAGAGTCGGGATTGAAAATTATACGTTTTCTGTATCTCTCTCTATAACAGAGATAAGAAAAGGTAAAAAGTGATAAGATTTCCATTTCTTTATTTCCAGTATGGATCTCCAAAAATATAAATACTATGTGGGATAGAAAAAGATAGAAAAGGAAGATTAAAAGAGATGGGAGTAAGAGTGATAAAAGGCAGTCAAGTAAAGGAGTAATCTGTAGTGTATCGTTCGTTAGCTCAGTTGGTAGTGAGCTTAGGTTAATGCGCACGAGGTTAGGGGATCGCTCCATCATAGCTGACAATTTTTCAGTATTATACGCGTTAAATATCAGATTAATTTCAGTATATATAGACATATATACTACTATATAAAATAACTAAAGCAATTGGGTATTTAAAATAGTAGATAAGCGAAAAGGTAGATGGAGATTAAATTTTTAAAGAAGAGGATAGAAAGGGGATAGAAAGAGATTCACTTTTTATTGAAAAGGAAAAAAAGAGGATAGAAAAGGGATAGAAAGAGATAAAAATAGTTGACGGACGAAGAGATAGAAAGAGATTTATTTATTTTAGAAGATGATAGAAAGGGAATAGAAACGGATACAAATTCAAAGCGAATAGAGAAAAGATATAAAGAGGTAGAAGTTTAGAGATAGAAAGATATTGTGTTTTGGGAATGCAAAGTAGATATATGGAAGGGATAGAAAAAATGTAATCTCTTTCTATCCTCATATTTCTTTCCCTTTTTATCTTTTTACTCTTAGCAGGGTCTGTCGTGCTGTTGTAGCACGTGTGTACTTTTTATTGTGGATATTTATGGCTAATAAAAGCTATTAAAATTTTTATTTTCACTCTTTCCGCCGAGGTGATCGTCGGGTCGTTAAAATGCATTCGAAGAATCGTTAGTTTTCTTGATATCGTCCACCTTGCCGAGTAGTCGAATATCTTAAGCCAATCCTTTTCGTTGTAAGGTGGTAGTTGTTTTATGTTTGGATTATCCGTGTCTCGTTTTCTGAATTCTCTCCATAGTTTTCCATTGGCATTAGGTTTTTCTTGCTCTCTGGTTTCTGTACGATTCAAGAACCATTTGTAGTATTCTTTGTACAATTCTTGTTCTACGAGCTGCTCGGCTGATATATTGTATTCTTGTAGAGGCTGTGGAGTAGGAGTTTCATTCAGAGTTTCTTCTAGTGTATCGAGACTACCTGGATTATTATCCGTATTTTCCTCGCTGGTTGGGCTAGGGGTGTGAAGGTCGCGTTCTATTGGAACGTCCGTAACTTCGATTTCCGGTAATTCTGATTCTAGGTCAAATCCTAAATCAAAGTCAATTTTTTTTTCATTGTGTTCGCTTTTGTTCTCCAGTGTGTGCTGCACTCGAGAGAGTGCATCGGCGGCCGTGTTTTCTGAACCTTTTTTGAAATGGACCTCGTAAATATATTCTTCCATTTTAAGTCTCCATCTCATTAATTTTGAAGATGGATCATTAACGTTAAATAACCATTTTAGCGATTGGTGATCAGTCAAAATTTGAAATTTGCGTCCTAAAAGATATTTACGTAATCTTTTAACAGCCCAAACTATGGCAAGCAATTCTTTTTCGGTCGTAGTATAATTTAACTTCGGCGCGTTAAGCGTCCTGGAAATATAATAACATGGGTGGCTGTCTTGGGACAGGATTGCGCCTAAACCGACATTGAAAGCATCTGTTGTTATTCAAAATAAAATTCAAAATTCGTGTGAGCTTTAGTAAGTTCTGTAAGTGGCTTAGCAATTGATGAATAATTATTTATAAATTTTCTGTAATACCCTGACAAGCCTAAAAATGATCTCACGTTTTTTACGTTTTTTGGTGTTGGGAATTCCTGTACTGTTTTAGTTTTATAAGGGTTGGGTTTAACGCCATTTTCAGTTATCAGGTGTCCTAGATATTCCAATTCGGGTTTTAAATATTCTCATTTGTCCGGTTGCAATTTAAGCCCTGTTTGTCGTAGTCTCTCGAATAATGTTACCACATTTTTATTATGCTCTTCGATTGTTGACCCAAACACAACAATGTCGTCTAAATACACCATGCATATTTTACCGATTAATCCTGTCAATGCATTATTAATCATCCGTTGAAACGTCGCTGGAGAATTTTTTAATCCGAATGGCATTCTTTTAAACTCGAAATGTCCCTCAGGAGTAGAGAATGCTGTAAATTTTTTTGAGCTTTCTTCTATTGGAACTTGGTGAAAACCAGAACTTAGGTCAAATGCCGAAAAAAATTTCGCTTTACCAAGGGTATCGAGTATATCCTCTATTACTGTCATTGGGTATGAGTCTTGGTCGGTGATTTCGTTAATCTTACGAAAGTCAATTACGACACGCCATTTTTTATTTCCGGATGCATCCGCTTTTTTGGGAACTACCCATATTGGTGAGTTATACGGGGAGTTAGAGTCGCGTATAATTCCTTCTTTTAGCATTTCTTCTACTTGAATTTTAATTTCTTTTTTATGACATTCCGGTGGTCTGTATGATTTATTGTTAATGATTTTATCTTCTTTTAAAACGATTTTGTGCTTTGTAAGATGTGTACCTGGCAAAGGATCTCCGGGAAGTCTAAAAATGTCATGATATGATTGGATGATGTTAATTAAATGTTGTTTAAAATCTTTTTCTATGTGGTCTAAACGCGTGTTGTCTCGAAGGAGTTTAATTCTTTTCGCAAATTCGTCTGACGAGATGTAACAGATTCTTTCTTCATAGGCATCTGATTTTATATGCTTGTAGTTTAATTCGCGCAGATTATTGATATGTTTAAATTCTTGTGTTTCATTAATTAAAGGAATTGTAATGCTTTGATCGCAAACTGCGTAAATCGAATCGACAATGTGAGGATTATCAAAAATAGCTACGCTAGTGGATGGTTTACTTATCGGAATCTGCACTAGTGTTACTTGGTTTGGTGGTATGAATATTCCGTCTTCGTGTAATTCGTGTTTGTGCTTATCGAGAGTTAAATGTGTATTAGTGAGTTCATATTTATACGATCTTAAAAATTTAGTGCCAAGTATTGCGTCTTCTGGCATTGGAAAATTATCTCCCACACAGCACCAGAAATTCCCTGAATTTCCCCTGAATATTCGTCCACATTTCCCGAATATTCGAACCTAATATTCAGAGAAGTTTCGTGGAAGCATCAAAATGTCCACCATGGGGAATATTGGACGCGAAATTTCCCTGAAAATGTATTTCTAATTTTCAGGGAATTTCGGCATCTTATATTCCTAGAATATTCAGGGAAAGTTGAAAAAAAATTTCCAAAATTTTTTGGTCTAGTAATTGATGAAAATTATATGTTACATTTGACACCCGTAAGATTCTACAACATTAAAAACTACTGCGCAGCCGTAAGTGTCACAGAAACCAAGTTCGACCAGTGCGCATCATGTATAGTGAATTTACGAATACTGTGAACATTGAAGGAATATTAGATGCGGAAATTCGCTGAAAATTAGAAATATATTTTCAGGGAAATTTCACGTCCAATATTCCCCATGGCGGACATTTTGATGCTTCCACGAAACTTCCCTGAATATTAGGTTCGAATATTCGGGAAATGTGGACGAATATTCAGGGGAAATTCAGTGAATTTCTGGTGCTGTGTGGGCGTGTACCAAATAAAATGTATGTGTTTTACCTAGATATTCTATGATAACTTGAGCTTTCGAAACTCTAATGTCACTTCCCATTTTAAACTGTTTTGTGCAAGTTTCCTTTTTTATATTTTCGGGTACGCATGATTCTTTGACTAAATTGAGAGATGATCCTGAGTCCACGAGGAGTCGTAATTCTCTTCTGAATCTAGGGGGTCGTATAATAATTGACTGCAGTCTTCCTGATACTGTATTGACTCTGTCAACAATTCCTCCTGGGGTTCGTTCTCCTCGATTCTTTCCGGAATAGTCTCTTGTTCCTGATTCGTTTCGGTGCAATAATGGATTCTCTGAGGTGGCCGTTTGGTGGTCTGTCCTTTTTGAAAATTTGAGCCGTTTCTTTTGTGGTAGCATTGGTTTTCGGTGTGACCGGCTTTTTTACAAAAACTACAAACTAAACCGGTTCGTTGTGCCAGAGGTATACCGTGATTAGGAGGGTCCCTTAATGCTGTCGCGTTAAAATTAAATGGTCTTGTTTTCAAGTTCGTCGAACTTAATGGAAATTGTCGCGTGGAGTTTTTTGCCGTTGGGCCTGTTTGTCTAAACCTATTCTTTTCACGGAACCAAGTTTCCATTTCTAAGGCCACCTGCTGTGTTTTACTTAAAGAGTCGGGTTGTAGAGCTTGGACCTGAAAACCTATTTCGTCTCGTAAATTCATAATATAGCGTTTAATCGCCGTCTTTTCCTCAGCTTGAAGCACGATCTTCCTTGCTACCGCGCCTGAGTATTTCGATTGAATAGCATATTTTAGTTCGTTATAGACGTGCCGGAACCTTTGGTTGTATAATTGTACGGAGTCGTTATTTTGTCTGCAGTTACCTAATTTAATTCTACATGAATCTACAGTCATTTCCAAACTTAAATCAGATTGAAGAGCTGCAAATAATTCTCTAAAATTGTTTATGGGTATGTGTCGTATTGCACGCTTCGCGTGTCCGATAATTTTTGATGTTTTAATAAAGTGTAGCAAAATGTCTGGCTGTGAACATTTAGCTGCAGCAAATTTAACATTTGAAATGAAATCTTGTACTCCTATATCGTCTTGTCCATTGAGGGTTTCTATCATTCCTAACGCGTCTTTGGCCGATAGTTTTTCGTTGTCGCCCGCCCGCTGTGGGGAAATGGATCTATAGAACTCGGAGTTTTCGTCTGAGTCGTCGTCGCCCGGCTGGGATGCTTGACTTTCTCTTCTATTCAATGAAGAATTTTTATGTTTCCTGCCTCCCCTATTGCTAGTGTGGCTATCGTCATCAGTGAGTATAAGGTTATTGCTCTTTCTTGCTAACGCTCGAATCTCTTCTGCCCGTTTAGAATTTTCGTCATTAAGTAATTTTTGGTTATCTGTAAGAGTCTTTTGACTCTCTTTCATTTGTGCTAATTTGGCAAGTATTGTTTGAAGCATTGTAATTTGATCAGGTTGATCATTTACGTTCGACATGTTATCGTTTGTTTGTTTTGGACTAGGATGGGAAGATAGGGAAAAATTTATTTGTTTTACCTCCGAACCGCTTATGAGGTGTTTTAAATATGAATTGAAAGCCAGTGTTGTTCAATTAGTTATATGCGTGTTCATATGTATCTTTTTCTTTGTTACTAGTTATCTTATTTATGAATGAAAGTGTGTTTTTCTAAATCGCGTTATGTCTGTCTTTTGCTTTTTTTTTGTTTACAATAAAATTTGATATATAGTTTAAACTCCTCACTTGTGCAATCTTGCTACAAAGAGTACACACAAGGTTAATTCAGAGTAATTCGGTGAATTTATTGACGGTGGCAGTGCTCTGGAGCACCAGGAGTATACCAACGATTTCTAATATAATCTCTTAGTTTTTTCAGGCGTGCCTGATAGAATAAGAGAAAATTTACAATTTTCTATCTTAAAATTAAAGGTACTCGCCTTTGTTTAGCAGTTTTCGTTGATTCGAAGGTTGTACTGCTTGTCTGCGAGAAAGTGTGGGCCCGCTGCTTGGCTGCGGCAGCGTGTCCTCGCTGCTTGGCTTTGGAAGGGTGTAGTTTTATACTCCACCGTTGCCAACTTGGTTGGGTGACGTCTCACCTTCTCTGGGTCTTGTACCCACAGGGTTACTGTCAAGTCTACTTGATTCAACTTGAGTACGTATTCCCTGGTTATTCCCAGTGAAATTTCTTCACCGTTTTTTCGGAATCTTTATTACCCGGTTCTTTTCCGAAGATAGTTGCTTTTGAACGTATTCGTGGCAAATTATCCTGGCAGGATCGCCAATTTTGTGACGGGTTTAAAATAAAGAAATCACTAATTTTAGTAATTTCAGGTTGTTTAATAAAAACACTTGATTTTAACAATTATCCGTAGATAACGGAGTACTTTATTATTTATTATTATATTACAAACTGTTGTTTTTATAGTAGGAGAAGCTTCTAGTTTGGTTACACAAATAGTACTGGCCCGAGGGCCTCGCCCTAGCATACAAGGGACTGACTTCTAGGGATGAAGTGGGGGTGGAAACAGGTTTCTTTAGGGATGCTGATGCATTCCGTACAAGAAGGAAACGTGTATCGTCACAATTATCTTTGTCTTGTTTTGGCTAGTTGAGCAAGCCCTCTGCTCAATTGTCCTAACGAAATATGGACAATTGGGCTGGTTGCTCATTCACCCAATGCATTGAGTCCAATAATCCACAAGGTATTTCGAGCTTAAAACTGGAGAAAAAGCGACTTAATATTGATAAAACACTAAGAAACGTTAAATTAAGCATAAATACACAAAATTAGATAATAAAAATACGTATATTAAGAATAAATAACATTTTCGAAAAGACGTGATTTATTGACACTCAGAGAGCAGAACACCTGACTAGCAGAATGGACGTAGCCAATCAAAATCTTTCTACCGCGAGAGACTAAATTGTGATTGGCTACGTCTATTTTGCTAGTCAGGTGTTCTGCTCCCTGTGTGTCAATAAATCACGTCTTTTCGAAAATGTTATTTATTCTTAATATACGTATTTTTATTATCTAATTTTGTGTATTTATGCTTAATTTAACGTTTCTTAGTGTTTTATCAATATTAAGTCGCTTTTTCTCCAGTTTTAAGCTCGAAATACCTTGTGGATTATTGGACTCAATGCATTGGGTGAATGAGCAACCAGCCCAATTGTCCATATTTCGTTAGGACAATTGAGCAGAGGGCTTGCTCAACTAGCCAAAACGCTTGCTCAATAACCCTCTTATTACAGGGTATAATAAAAGTAATAAAGTATACTACCAAAATAACTTAAATATGTTGTACGATCAAACAATAGAAATTAAAATTTAAATCACTAGAAGTTCGAACTTATAAATAAAATTAATAAAATATATCATTAAAATAAATTTAATTATGTTGTATGATCAAATAATAGAAATTAAATATAAATTATTAATAGTTCAATTTTCAATAAACAACTTAATAGTATACACATAAATATCCCGTATACTAAATATCGCATATACACGTACACAAATATATAACTATTCTCATACGGACCCAAAGAAAATTGTTTAATTAAAATGCAATCAATATATAGTGTTATCACCATATATATATATATATATATATATACTTCTCCCCAATTTACTAACAGTCCACTATAAATATATATATAATAGTGAATTATTTAATATTTTATGTATTCAATGAACATATTGTTTGTTTGTTTCTCTTTGTTTGTAATTGTTTGTTTGTTTTTTTTTATAATTCGCTTATCTGTAATATTTGTTTTTATAATAACTTACTACTTGTAGACACTAGTTTAATGTTGGTATTCCCAATAGTACCAATTATAAAATCGATAAAATCACTTATTTCACTTTCACTATAACTTTTTGTTGAGTGTTCTTTGGGGTCGTTGAACTTTTAGCATTGGTTGACCCAGTGGTCCAGTGTCCTAGTTGTAGATGTCAGCACCTCCTTGGTAATGGATATGTCAGCTTCGTAGTGTGTCGATAGAACTTCTATGTAATTGTAAGTTTAGATATAGTTGTTTCCTTTGACTACGTCAGTCCGGAAAAATCAATAAGAAATTCGGATTATTGGTAAGCTACCAACAAGTACCGCTGTCACCAATTAATAGGTATGTCCTCGCTACCTACACTTTCTACACTTTTCACAAAAGTGTACACTTTTGCGTTCTCTTTACCAGAAGTGACGAGATAGTGTACACTCAAATCCCTAGCTGCCGTTGCACTTTTCCCTATTTCCTTACACTCGACTACAAGCGAGTGTAAAAAGTGGAGGAAACGAAATGGCGCAAAAGTGGCATCTAATTCAAAATTAAAATTTTGTTAATGATAAAAATTCAAAGTCATTTACTTATGTTTATGATTTTTTCGTAACCTAAAGTTTGTTTATAGCAATTATAAAAACTAGTAATTGATAAAATTAACACAAAATGCAGGTTAACCTCAAATAATAAATATTGTATATATACATATAAATGTTTATTAGACATTTATGTAATTAATAACAAAAATTAATAAAAAATTAGTTAAAGAAAGATTTATTGAAGAAATTATTTATTTATTAAATTTCTTAATTATATACGTAAATAAATAAAACGCTATATAGAGAAGTAATTAAATTAATGAAATATGTAAACAAAAATTTGAATATTTAAAAATGTTTAATTATCATTAAATAATATGAATTAAAATTAATTGATTTTGAGTAAAATATAAATCTGAAGGGTGAAAATTTTCCATTGATCTGTATCTAATATGTATATACAGATCAATGAAATTTTCATATTTAAAAGCAGGGCTGTTATAATTGTTTGAAATCATGATATAAATCATTGGATTTAAATTAAAAAAAACTTTACAATTAAATATTTAATTTTTGATAAAATTTAAGAAATTGTGCTAATACTGATGATCAAAATACCTACTATCTAACAATTTTTGGTATGAAGATATATATAGCACAAATTATTATTAAATTTATATACATAGGTATATCTTTAAGTCATTATAATTTAAATAAATTCTAAACGTCAATTAACTCATATTCCAATTTGTTCAAACTTTTAAATTTCAATTAATTCAAATTTAAATGCATATTAATTAGTACAACATAATTAAATAACATTATTTATATTTCATATTCACAATAAACCTTTTTGTAATTCTTAAAGTTTTTCTAAGAGAATTCACTTTTTAGAAACTATTTAATTTTTATCTTATAATTTCTTATTTATACAAAATTTTAAGATTTTTTCTCCTTTTTCATCTGATTTGCTTTTTTTGTATTTGCGTCCTTTCATTTTAGTATTTTCTTTAATTTTCTTCTTTTTATGCAAATTATTTAATATTATTTTACACAATTTTGTTATTATAACATTTACTAAACTTTTTATTTTTTTGATTTTTATACTTATGGATTTCCATATTTTTAAAATAAATATACGCTCATTTTTTAGTAAATTTATTCAATTTGTTTCCACATCTTGTCTATTTTTTGCGAGATTTTTGGCAGACTTACTTATTCTTACATAAAGTTGTTAAATTTTCTTTATTGGACTTGTTTATTTACACTTTCTTACATTTTGTTAAACTAAGGAAAAAAAACATTTTTCCATTTTCTTCCTATTTATTTAATTTTTTCATGTTTTACTATTTTTTAGTCATTTCTTCCGTTTTAATTAATTCTTTAACTTTTGTCGTCATTTTTCAATTTCTTATACACCTTTTTTCTTCATTTAAATTTTTTTTGCTTCTATCTTGTACTTACGAATTTTTGAAAATATTTGTTCGAAGCTGTTATAATTTTTTTAATTTTGTCAACTTTCTACTTAATGTTGTAGACTTTTATTCTTCTATTTTATATTTAGTAAATTTAGGCTTTTACTAAATATTCTTATTTTAACATCGTTTTTCTATTTCATAGAATGTTTTTTCTTTAAAAATTATCCCAACTTTGCTTCTTTTTTTTTCCTTTAATTTGTGAATAATTCTCGAATTTTTCTAATTTTAAAATTTTCTTCTCTTTTGTAATATATTTTAACGTTTTTATAATTATCTTCTTAATTATTTTTTAATGAAAAAAAATGTCCGTAAATAGTTTAATTTTTTGAAAATAATTTCTGCTTTTTATATATTTTTATGTCACCGTTTCATTCTTGTATTGTTTTTTTTTAATCATTTCTTCATTTCTTTAATATTATTGCCATGACATTTTTTATTTAAAAGAATTTTCTCATTGTTTTAATAGACTGTTTTCTTATCTTTTTACGTTCTTGTTTTTTTTAATATAATTTATTACCTTTTTGTTGCTTTTACCTAATTTTCCTAATTTTGCATTCATATAAATTTGAAGGTGTTTTTTTTAAAATTTCTCATTTGTTCGACATAATTTATTTGATTTTGATTAAATGTTTTATTATTTCTTATTAAATGTTCTATATATAAATTTGACAAATTAACTACTTACAAATAATCATTTGAAGATTTTATATACTGATTGGATTTAAAAAAAAAACAATTTTTGGTTTAAATCAAAAAAATCCGATTTAAATAAAAAAAAAATTGGATTGTTTGACTTTTTTTAAAAAATTATGACTTTTATCAGCCTTGTTTAAAAGGAATATAATAAAAATTTTAATGAAAAAATGACCTTAATTAAAGAAAATAAAGTTTCATTCATATTGTTAATTAATTTCCAGTAAAAGAATTGCATATTTATTAAACAACTGAAACAAATGTTGGTAAAATTTTATTATTTTAAATTCAATATCTATGCTTTCTAACTAAACATTTACTGTTTATTTATTTATGGACCTTCTTAGATTTTTTGTTTTAAATATATATTTTTTTAAGGTAATTTTATGATGTACTAAAATAAGTTCAAAATTTGACAGTATAACTACTTTTAATGTCTTACATAATTTGAAAAAAGTGTAACAGATCTACACTATTCTGTTCTCGTTAGTTTCTGTACTTTACTTTAATGCGCATGCTCCGTTTTACACCTTCTTACACTCGAGTGTAGCAAGTGTAGGTAGCGAGAACATACCTTATGTTACGTTCCCAGTCTAACGTAACTATTTGACTTGAGTAGTATATCCTGAAGTAGAAACCAGCCATCGATGTAGAAATTCAGATTTAAATAGCATTGATAGAATTTGATTATTTTTATATATTTGAATTTATTGTTCGTCAATAATTCTGTCACTTATACTATAGTTTATATAGGTGATTAATTAAAACTCCAGATTTATATTTGGAAACTCTAAGTAAAAACCAACTTTTATTCATTCTTATAATCACTTGAAAGTTTTTAATACAATGATTCTTAAAGAACAAATAAATTTACAATATTAAATTTGACTAGAGTCAAATTTAGAGCGAGATCGAAAATAGCGCGAGAATACGAATAATCTGACGATTTTGGGTTTAACATTCCTTTTTATAATAAACAAGAAGAGATGGGTTAATCCCTTCCATCAGCAATTTGACGAATCAAATTGCTGACGTCACAAAACTTTATGTTCATTTATCCTATTAAATTAAAGTAGGCGTAAACTAAATTCTAGTAATTCCAAGAAAGGGCTTCGCAATCGATGATTGACATTTTTCGTGTCAAATTTCGTTTTATGGTTTTTTGGGTGCGATTTAGCGACGCCATAGGCAATTAATGATACTATTTATTCATTCATCATATGACCTTTCGGTCTTTTACGTTTTGTTCCCCATCCCTATCCCCATACAAAGAAATTAAGAATTACAATATGTTACAAAATATAGATATAAACGATTACAATTATTATGTTTACATAATAGCGTTGTGATCTATACTAAAGTAGCTTACTCGCTAAAAACATTAATGGTGTTAAACTAACTCAAAATAACAAAAAAAGATGAAGGTTAAGATTAAAGTATGGAGATTAATACTTAAAGTAAAGGAAGAAATCTCTGCTTTGTTCCGTTTCTGATGATCCTAGGAACTTAAGGAAATTATAAAATAAAATCAAGTGGCTCAAGTGGTTTGCGTACATGGCACTATTATCATAGTGCGTAGGGGGACCAGTCCAACCAGGAAGGATACTTCTTTAAAATCTTAGAACTGTTTACCTAAATCTTTTCGTTTCTCCTACCCTTATTATCTAGATTCTTTAATTTGCTTCTCTATTTGCAACTAGCTTTTCCCATTCTCTTAACAGTTTGCAGAGCTCTGAAATCGGCTTTTTCCCCAAGATTGACCATAAAAGTTCGTTACTTCCAAGTTTTTCCCAGTTTTCTTGGTAGTCTTTTAAGTTAACTTTAACAACTTCACAATTGAGTATATGATTTAGATTTTCTTGATCTGTGTGACATTGTCGACAGTCAACATTTAAAAACCCCTTATTACCCGCTCTCCCAATATTTCCACAGCGCATCCGGGCCCATGTTACTTTATCTCCCCATGAAATAGTTTTATCTTCCCAATAACAATAATTCTCCTCACTTGTTAGCAGTTTATAATTTGGATTAAACTTGGAATTCTCGATACTTAAGTCATCTTCATTCATTTCTCTTACTCTTGCCTTTTCCACATGCTCTTTTATTTTCTTATTAATTACTTTTTTGTCTTCCCCGTTAGTCCTCAAAACAGTTAATAAGCTAGCATCACCTTCTGATTCAACGGCCTTTAATAATTCTTTCCCCCAATTAGTTGGAACTCCGTTTTCAATTGCTCTTAACTCCTCATTTAGACAAATTCTTAATAAGCGGTCCTCGTCCATATTGTACACTTTACTTAAAAAATTTAAAACTCTATATCTTGTTTCAAGCCACAAACTACTTTGACCAGATTCTCTTCTCCACAAGTAACTAGGTGTGTTTCTAGTGACTCCCATGCTATATTTAACAGTTTTCCCTTGAATTCTTTCCATTTCCTCTCTTTTGGCAAGACCCTAAATCTCCACTCCATACATTGCTCCGGATTTACCTAACACATTCAAAATGTAAAGTTTACTTTTTAATGATTTTAAGCCAGCTCTTACTGATACTCCCCAAGCAACATTTGTCGCTTTTACTCCCTTTCCCGATATTTTTCTAATATGCTCACCATAGGTGTTTCTCGAAGAGAACCAGAAGCCCAAATATTTAAAACTATTCACCACTTCAATTTCTTTCCCACTAAGCTCCCATTTTTCTCCTTCTTTTTTCCTACCACCGTTCTTAAAAATAACTATTTTTGTCTTGTCAACATTTATCTCTAATTTATTATTTTTGAAATATTTTTCTCCTGTTTTGAGCATATTTTGTAAACCTTCGCTATTATTTGACAAAATTACAATATCGTCGGCATACTTTAGGCAGTAATCTTTGCGATTCCCTATAACTGTTCCACCCTCTCGTTTTCGTTCCCAAACCTTATCGACGTCATCTATAAAAATGTTAAAAAGCACGGGACTAAGGGGGCACCCCTGTCTCACCCCTCTTCCAGTTTTGAATCTATTAGATAAACCCTCATTTAAAATAACCTCATTATCTGTCTGTGCATAAATGTTCTTGACCATGTTATAAAATCTCGCTCTAATTCCAATTTTCCACAATTTTTTTAAAAGAAGGTCTCTGTCAACGGTGTCAAAAGCTGCTTTTAGATCTAAAAAGGCTGCGTAAAGTTTCTCCCCTTTGTTTTTAATTCTATGACCTATTAATGTGTTTAATATGAAAATGTGCTCCCGAGTTCCCCTTCTTCGTCTAAATCCTCCCTGAGTATCCTTTAATTTACCATTATGCTCAATCCATTTGTTCAATCTGTCCGTCATTATACCCGCCAGCAATTTATAACCGATATCCAAAAGTGCAATTCCCCTATAATTTTTTGCTTCTCTTTCATCCCCCCCTTTATGAATCGAGAAGATTCGCGCGACATTCCATCCCTTCCTACACGATTCATTTTCCCACCCTGTTTGTATAATCGCCCACATTTCTTTCTTCCATTCGTTTGTTAAGTTTTTAAAAAATTCCCCAACTATATTATCCTCTCCAGGGGCCTTTTCGTTTTTTAGTTTCCGAAGTGCAGTACAAAATTCAGAATAGTCTATATTTTTATCAAGCATCTCTATCTCAACCCATTCCTCTTCTTTTTCCCATTCTTTATCATCATCTCTCGAAATTTCTGATCCTCCCAGTGATGCTTTCATATGTTCTAATAATTTATCTCCAACTATATTTAACCCTTGTCGTTTTTTGCTCCTACAATTATTTACCCCTTTCCAAAATTCTCCCATATCTCTACTTTCCACAATTTTTTTCCTTTTCTCCTCAGCCAGCTCTCTCATTCTATCCTTTAATATTTTTTTCAATTTTGCCCTTTCTTTTTTGAATTCAAATTTTTTATCGTCCCCACCAAACTTAATGTACATTTTTAACGCTTTAAATGTCACTGATCTTTGTATCTTATAATCATTTCCTATCCAATCGTATTCTTTCCGCACTGTTTTATTAATATATTTTATCATTCCTAACTCGTCTGCTGTCTCAGTTATTACGCTTTTTAATTTCTCCCAACGTAAATCGACCCCCATTCCCTCATCTATTTCGCTTAATTTTTCGTTTAATTTTTCCTGATATAAAATAATTTTTTTTTTGTCCCAAATAAATTTTTTTTCCTGTCTTTCTTCCTGTAAATCGATTTTCTGTCTAGTTTCTCCATTTTTAACTGAAATCCCTTTGTGATTTCTACCGCTGGGACCATTGATTATGAACTCTACTCCAAGATGATCAGAATTAAGAGTTGGCCATATTTTAACCTTTTTTAAAACCTCGTTTCTCAGCTCATACAGAACTAAATCAATCACTGAACCTCCCCCTTCTTCCTGGTCCCCTACGCATGTAATAGCTCCCTCCCAGTCTCCTTCGATTGCTCCATTTGCAATTAATAAACCTTCCGAATCACAAAATTCTATTAATCTCCTTCCTTCTCCGTAACATTTTTTATCCCTAGACTTTCTTGCAAATCTTTCACCTTCATCTCCTGCCTGTTTTTCCCCCACTCTGGCATTTAAGTCTCCTACTATTAAAATGGCATCGCCAGCTTCCCTACCTTCTTCTACTTTTTCCTTAATCTCATTTAATGTTCTTTCTATACCTACATTATTATATCCTGCCACTATCCTACATTTTTGACTATAATTGAACAATTTAAGCCCTGTTATCACTGCTCCATTAGCCCACGTCTCAATTTCAACTCCCTCTCCTAAATCTATCTTAGTGCCTACCAGTATTCCTCCCTTACCTCTGCCCTTTTTATTTTTCTTTATAGCTTCTCTGTGAACCCATCTATAATCCTTGCCAATAATATTTAATTGGTCCATCAAGGCTTCCTGTTTATTTTTAATTACCCATGTTTTCATTAATATTATTATATCAAAATTTTTAATATCATTCCAAATTCTTTTTATTTTGTTACCTTTTAAACCTGCTACATTCCAACAGGTAGCCTTGACAAAACCATTGTTCACTTCCCCTTGTCCTAGTCAGATATTATTACTATTGTTCTTAACATTATCATTATTGTTAATATTTACAGGGTCCACTATCACTTCATTCTTTCGCAGATTTGGCTCCATCCTCTCCAACATTGCCGATTCCTCTCTCCATTGGTACCACGTTCCGCCGATTTCGATTTTTTGTAGAAAACTTTTAACTTGTACTGATATACCCTTGCACGTAGCCTCCACTGCCAATGAGTCCAGCCAGGAAATGACTTCCTCTTGCCTCCAAGTAAAATCATCCGTCACTTGAAGTGAAATTCTCTTTAGCGCTTGTATATTCATTGGCCTCATGAGCACCTTTTTCTGCATATGGTTGGCCAAAGTAAGCAACAACCGCCCCCCCGCGAGCTTTGCAAATGAAATTACTGAGATGTTTAATCCCGTTTCTCGTTTAACCAATGAGCAAAATTCCAAAACCTCAACACCTAATGGCGCTCTTAGCCCATAATTGTTTTTCCTTTTAGATCGCATTTTTTTCTCAAATTTTAAAACTCCTGGCTTTATTTTTGCAGGGGCAACTGTAGCTCTCGACAATAGCTTTAACTTATCACTTTCTTGCGCATTGTTAAACAGAGAATTTTGTGCATTGTTAAAAGCGGCACTACTTGTCATCTTACTTGAATTCCCCACTGTTTGTGCATATCCTTCTAATCCTGACAAGTTTTTACATTTTTCTACATTTTTTGTTGCTAAATTGTTATCCTCGTCTATAACCCTAGATTTGTCCATTTCACTAACATTTTCCTGCCTATGCATTGAATTTTCAAACTCTATATTTCTCAGCTTTGTTTGCCCTTCTTCAACTTCATCTTTCAAGCTTGTCACTTCTTTTTTCAAGGCTTCTATTTCCTCTTGTTGTTGCTTCTCAATCTTCCTAAGTCTAAGTAACTCTGATTCTGATATTTTTTCCCGCATCATTTGGTCTTTTAACTCCGAAATCTGTTTCTTAACTTCATCAAAATCTGTTTTGATTTTATTCTCCCACCACTTGTTTAAAATGTCTTCAAAAACTTTTTCCTGGAGATCCTTTAAAACATCAACTCCACTTTTGTTTAAACTACCCAAGGATCCACTGTTATTTTCAATAGAAATAGTTCCCTCTTCCGATTGATTTTTTCTCTTTAGAAACTCCCGCAACAACGAAACACTTTTTACATGAGTTTTGATTTGTTTTTCTCCTTTCTTGATAGTCAATTTCCTAGGCCTCCCGCGACCTCTCCCTTTCGGGGTTTCGCACACGCTCCCTGACTAGGGATGTGCACTGACCAAGATGACAGCGCACCGCTTTGTCAGATGACCGTCATCGGAAATCGGACCGTCATCGAGGAAATCATGTTATAAATCAAGTTTTAACGAATTTACACTTGATGTTTAGAATTAACAATAGTACAAAAACAACGCCTGAATCATTTATAACATTAGCGAGGTCTGCAAGTAAAAGATAATACAATTTTCCAAGTTCTTACTATTAATTGAGAAATCTAACCTCGAAACCGTTGTTAAAGATTACGCAAATTTGTGATAATTCTTTAAAAATCCTCAAATGCAAATAATAAATCATTATTATTTTGTTATTTAAGTATCCTGGCAACATTTTATGTGCAAATATTGACACTTTTTAAATTTCATATGCATCAGTCAATCAGCTCCTGTTTAATACCTATTTCTTGACCCTCTTTGTGTGTCGGGTTGCATCTTTAACCGACAATAAATATTATTTATTCTTAAGGATGATTGACCCATATCAAAAAAACAAAAGTTAGTGACATCGAGTGGTTTAGAACATTAATAAAGAGTAATCTTAAAAGGTTAGGTATTCGTTTTCCTTAAAGAAGGAACAATTTTTACTATTACCCAAAAAAATTTATAAGTATAAAATATATATATTATATATTTTAAACAATTAGTAAAATAAATAAGCTTTTGGCTGTTACTATACACCAACTTAACAAAATAAAATAATGCTCTTTTAGCCGCAGTATTTCTTGCTCCAGAATAGATTTTTTTATGAACAGTAAATATAAAATCGCAAGAAATATTGTTCTACGAAAAAAAAAAAGAAACTTAAATATTTTTAAATAATTTCTTTTCTAATATGAATAATCAAAAAAAGGTAATACAACGCAGCATTTTTTGTTTCTTGAGTGGCAAACCTGACTGCTGACAACAGAAATTACAGGCATAAGTGCGATTGGTCGAAATACGCGCGTTGATTTGAAATGTTTTTAAATATTCATTTTAAACTTATCTAAAGAGGCACGCATGCATTCTTCCCGCAAGTCATTTGCTCGACTCGACATTTGATCGAACGGCATTCGATCGACTGGTCATTTCCTCGACTGGTCATTTCCACGACTCGACATTTGCTCGACTCGACATTTCCGCGACTGGTCATTTCCTCGACTGGTCATTTGCTCGACTCGACATTTTAACGAATGGACATTTCCGCGACTGGTCATTTCCTCGACTAGTCATTTGCTCGACTCGACATTTGCTCGACTCGACATTTCCGCGACTGGTCATTCGATCGACTCGACATTTCCGCGACTGGTCATTTGCTCGACTCGACATTTCCGCGACTGGTCATTTCCTCGACTGGTCATTTCCTCGACTCGACATTTGCTCGACTCGACATTTCCGCGACTGGTCATTCGATCGACTCGACATTTCCGCGACTGGTCATTAGCTCGACTCAACATTTCCGCGACTCGACATTTGCTCGACTCGACATTTCCGCGACTGGTCATTTCCTCGACTGGTCATTTGCTCGACTCGACATTTGCTCGACTCGACATTTCCGCGACTAGTCATTTCCTCGACTGGTCATTTGCTCGACTCGACATTTTAACGAATGGACATTTCCGCGACTGGTCATTTCCTCGACTGGTCATTTGATCGACTCGACATTTGAAAAAAAGGTTTTTTTTATGTGAGTTTCCTCTCTATTTTGTAGTAGTTTGTGGTTTCTATTTATCAAGCGTTCTTAGTGTGCATAGTGTTGAATATATTGAATATAATACTCCTGGCTCCATCTGTCGACAATATATTCAACACTATTCACACTAAGAACGCTTGATAAATAGAAACCACAAACTACTACAAAATAGAGAGGAAACTCACATAAAAAAAAACCATTCTTTCAAATGTCGAGTCGATCAAATGACCAGTCGTGGAAATGACCAGTCGCAGAAATGTCGAGTCGAGCAAATGTCGAGTCGAGGAAATGACCAGTCGAGGAAATGACCAGTCGCGGAAATGTCGAGTCGAGCAAATGACCAGTCGAGGAAATGACCAGTCGCGGAAATGTCCATTCGTTAAAATGTCGAGTCGAGCAAATGACCAGTCGAGGAAATGACCAGTCGCGGAAATGTCGAGTCGAGCAAATGTCGAGTCGAGGAAATGACCAGTCGAGGAAATGACCAGTCGCGGAAATGTCCATTCGTTAAAATGTCGAGTCGAGCAAATGACCAGTCGAGGAAATGACTAGTCGCGGAAATGTCGAGTCGAGCAAATGTCGAGTCGAGCAAATTACCAGTCGAGGAAATGACCAGTCGCGGAAATGTCGAGTCGAGGAAATGACCAGTCGAGGAAATGACCAGTCGCGGAAATGTCCATTCGTTAAAATGTCGAGTCGAGCAAATGACCAGTCGAGGAAATGACTAGTCGCGGAAATGTCGAGTCGAGCAAATGTCGAGTCGAGCAAATGACCAGTCGAGGAAATGACCAGTCGCGGAAATGTCGAGTCGAGGAAATGACCAGTCGAGGAAATGACCAGTCGCGGAAATGTCGAGTCGAGGAAATGACCAGTCGAGGAAATGACCAGTCGCGGAAATGTCCATTCGTTAAAATGTCGAGTCGAGCAAATGACCAGTCGAGGAAATAACTAGTCGCGGAAATGTCGAGTCGAGCAAATGTCGAGTCGAGCAAATGTCGAGTCGAGCAAATGACCAGTCGAGGAAATGACCAGTCGCGGAAATGTCGAGTCGAGGAAATGAAAAGTCGAGGAAATGACCAGTCGCGGAAATGTCCATTCGTTAAAATGTCGAGTCGAGGAAATGACCAGTCGAGGAAATGACCAGTCGCGGAAATGTCCATTCGTTAAAATGTCGAGTCGAGCAAATGAACAGTCGAGGAAATGACCAGTCGCGGAAATGTCGAGTCGAGCAAATGTCGAGTCGAGGAAATGACCAGTCGAGGAAATGACGAGTCGATCGAATGCCGTTCGATCAAATGTCGAGTCGAGCAAATGACTTGCGGGAAGAATGCATGCGTGCCTCTAAAGATGTATTTATGCATTATTTGTATAAAATATATTTCATGAAGTTTATTTTTTTCTTAAAATATAATTATTTAAGCATAATATGTTGATAAAAAATAATTTATTTCTAAAAAAATTCAAATAACGCGCGTATTTTGAAAACATGCGTACTTGATAGCTTTAGTGACGTATGTAAACAAATATGATGGCTTGCACTTTTAGGTTATGCCTGAAACATCAGCTTTGTACGCTTTATAATATCGATAATATCATTGTATTTGTCATTATTTATAGCATATTTAATCATTCTTTTTTTTATATATAATTTGTCATAAAATTAGAACTACGTCAAAGCAGGGATATCCGAAAGAAAAAAATTTGCCTACATCTTGCATCCAAGCAACGTTGTCAAATCTCTACATTAAGATTTGCAAATTCATCAAGTTAATTATTATGGTAATTATGCAGTTAAGCGGCTTTTCCGAATTTTCAAGTTTTTTAATCGGATCCAACTCTAAGTGGTGTATTTTAGCACCAAAACAAATAATCAGGTGGGGGAGGTTGAAAAAGTTCACCGGTTTTTTATATTTTTGTAAAAAACTTCAATTATTTTACCATTATGAATAAAGCATATTTAATCACTTTTTTCTGTGAAAACCACTTTAAAATGTTAATTACTGATTGTAAACGCACAATTATAATAAAAATCGAAATAATAACTATCATTTTGACAGCTGTAAATATTATCCGGGTTGTGCAGAGATGGGTAAATGTAGAAAACTCGAGGTTTTCTACGTATAGTACATGGTTTTCTACATTATGTAAAAGACGTATTATTCTGACTTACGACTTTGGTCCAATATATGTTACACGACATGAAGACCACATGTTGCGCGGCCTGCGGCCGCTCAAGGACCAAAATACCGGGGGGGTTGGGGTGCCACTAACAGTGGCACCCCAACCACAGTGGCACCCCAACCCCCCGGTATATAGGTCCTTGCGCGGCCGCAGGCCGCGCAACATGTGGTCTTCATGTCGTGTAATATATAATGGACCAAAGTCGTAAGTCAGAATTAAAATAAGATAACGAACATACACATACACGCAAAATGAGAATTTTGCTAGTGCATTTTGGAACTATCCATCTCTGCTTTCGATTAAAGGCTTTCGTTTCACATGGGACTCCCCCACCTGATTATTTGTTTTGGTGCTAAAATACACCACTTAGGCTTGGTCCCGATTAAAAAACTTGAAAATTCGGAAAAGCCGCTTAACTGCATAATTACCAATTGCACAACGGGATGTGACAAATCTTCCAACTACCATTGAACGCCTTGTAAATATTAATATTAATATCTTTTAAACCAGGCTCAGAATCTCTATGAAACTTTACAGGCATATTTCTGTAATTATTATTAGTTAATTCTCAAAGTTTGAACAAATTCTGCTCATTTTGAAAATGAGGTCAATCATCCTTAACGCTAGTTTGATGTGTTATTGTAAAATATCGTTTAAACAAAACAAATTTAGATTAATTTTTACAATTTTATTAGACTTCATTTGCACTAAATTTTACTTCATATTCCCGAAAAAAGATGATGTTCACGATGACAGATGTTGACGGTCCGATGACAGTCATCGGTCACCTGACGTCAGATGACGGTCACTCTTCATCCATATCCCTGACAGACCGGACTGTTTATTTGCACTTGCGGCCATTTTTAATTTTTCAGATTGTATCCCCCTTTCACTCCCAGAGATGGCGACACCGACCACTTTCTGTGTCTCCCTCTCCCCTTCAAGATCGCAAACCGAACCGGAAGCCTCGCCATTTTGCTCGTTCAGCTTTCTAACCTCTTCGCTACTCATTTTCACTTTGTTTCTTAAGATAAAAACCACAAACCACAAAAGTTCAATGGGATAACACTTGTGGCCACTCGGGATCAACCCTCCCCTCGATCAAACTCCCCTTTTAAGCCCTCCAAACCCTTTTTCTGTCAAATACTTTGGAAAAATGCCCACAAAACGACAAACGCGTGCAAACAGCTTTCCACTCAAACAGAGAGTCCAATTAATGATACTATTTTTAGTATTATTTCTGCAAATTGGATCTTTTTTACAAATAAATGAATCATCATTGTTCTTGAATTTAATAAGATATAACACGTGTATGACCTTGAATTACATACATATCACACGTGTCGTTCTAGTAATAATATGTAAAACAGAATTATAATATAATTATTATTATAATAATACAAGTATACAAATATATCAATTTAATCATAATTTTCATATAAATTAATAGCTTATTTTAATTTCTTTCCTTTTAAGATAAAGAGATAAATGGCAGTCCAAAGTCATACGTGGTAAAAGTACGACTGTGTGGAGGAAAAACGTTCGTGTTGTATTTTTACAGCGTGTGGCGTTGCAGTATGAAAGCCGATGTGATTTTCTACAAGCTAATCTTAAAAAAGTTATGTATCACCTTGGAAATAAATCGCTTCACGTGACATGTAGTAAAAATACATCTGGTTAGATATTTACAATGGGTACTAGAATTCGTGGTACACATGTTATTTATCGGTGTGAAATGTTGAAATTTAGTTTGAATGTGGAATTTCTGTCTGGGCTTAAATTTTTTGTTTGGAACGAAAATTGTGCACGTATTATATTAATAAAATACAGTCTGTTGTATTTATAAACATTCTTAATGGTATGAAATATATAGCGTCGTTTAACCTATATAGTTAAATTATCGCATCGTTAAAAAGAAGTTCCAAATGATCCAAACTTATATACTAGGTTATAGATGATAGTTTATATTTCATAATTTTATATTAAATTTGATTATATACGTTAAACGTGAAAAAGTTTAAGGGCGCAATTACATGCCTGCGTTGAACGTTGCGTTTTTGCGTTGAATGGTGAGAGTGACAAAGATGTGACTATATTTCTGTCTTTCTCTCTCTCACCATACAACGCAAGAACGCAGCGTTCGACGCAGACATGTAATTGCGCCCTAATTCCGCATCCACATTTTTTGCATTGAATTATAGAATTTAGCGAGGATCAGCGTTGGTTTAATTTTCTTTCTGAAAGTGAGTATAACTTTACTTAAGGAGTAGGAATTTGATACATTCTCGGGATTTGCCACTCTTTTTCTAATAAAAAAAAGTTATAATAAAAGTGAAGTTTTCTATTTCTAAAAGCAAAATAGTAGTTTTTAACCTAACTTCTTCTTAATCGTAAACAAAATGTAAATCGATACAAAATTTATGAATAGCACGTAGAATCACAAAGGGAATGTAGAAATACGGTCGCTTGTAAATTCACACTACAATAAAAATATACAGTCGGATCATCAATTTACAACGCACTATGTATTTCGTCGTACAGTTCGCATTTTTACTACGTGTCACGTGAAGCGATTTATTTCCATCGTGTCACGATGTAAAAATACAACGAAATTTTTTACAGTGTAGATGATCATTTTGTAATTTTCATATTTTCATGTTAGTTACTAAAATAATACTATACGAGACTAGTGTCACGTCACACTTCCCAATCCTGGTAACTAACTTTGCAAGCTTGGTTTCTACTTCTACCCATCCCTAACTCTAACCAAACTTCTTCTGGAACTTAATTCTTTTTCTTATTCGCTTATTGGTCCACATTAAAAGATTACAAACTCGCCCTGAACTCAGAAATGATATCTAATTGGCTAAAGTAAAACTGTCCCGCTTCGTTGATTGATAAAAATAAAAATTTAAAAATCTTTGTTGAAAACTTGACTTAAAATGCTCAAGGCGGTTGCCAAGGTGGCGAGGAACAACGGCAAATGTCTTTTGACATAAACAAACTCGTTCTCAATATTTTTTTAAGCAAGTTTGTCAGAAAATTTTGAGAAAACAGACACCATGACTTCTCTAGATTTAAGGCAACAAAAGTTAGAACAACAGGTGAGAGAATATTATTATTATTATGAAAAATGCATTGTTTGTGTACACTTAAATACTTCTGTCTGGAGCTTTAATTTTTAATTATTTCCTGACTTTCATACTTATAATTTGTATTTTTTTATTTAAGAAAATTTACATTGCTTCTTTATTATCGAACTTTTGCAATATTGTTGTTAGTTTTTTTTTTTTGTTAATTAACTTAAAACTTTAGATTTAAAAAGTTTTTAATTGAAAATTAAAAAAAAATTCTTATGTAAAATTAAAAAAAAAAAGAAAAGCGTTATGAGATGTTTAGAAGCATGAATAATAAATTTCGGAATTAATTAATTTGATGATTTCAATGTCGAAGGGGTGAACAAATTGGACACAATTGGAAAAATAGGTCAGTCATTTTTTAATTTACAATTGACGGTGTTTTATTTTCCTTGTCGGTGTATCAGTTAAAATTTACAATTCAAACGTAATTTTTACATATCGGTATTCTGTAAAATTAGAAATGAAATTATAAGGAACAACCAATTTTGCTCGTATTTATTTAAATGTTAGTTAAAATCAGCTATATTTTATATAATTTTTAATTCATTTCTTTGACTCAATGCAAATTTTCTGTATTATTATTATTATTATTTTTATTATTATTATTATTGTTGTATGTTACGTAATTTATTACTATTTTTGTTGTTTGTTTAAGAAAATTTGTTGCAATATTTACTTCTTATTAGTGAACTGCATCATATTTTACAGTTTAATTAACTGCAAAAATAATAGTACTTTTTTTTTATTATGTTTTATTTAAATTTGTAATTTTGATAAATTATTGTCACTAACATGTTTTTAAATTTGTGTTTTTTAGAGGCAATTAATAGCTCAAAAAATGAAGCAAAAAAGACAAACTGGTGCTAGTGGAATGGTGCAAGCTTCTAATTTATCTGCCTCGCAGCTTACAAGTCACTCAACTAAGTGGCTAAATTCAAATAAGGAACTGCATGGTAATTTAGTTGAAAAATTTAGTAATAATATTCATAAAATATACCTAAAACGTTAAGAAAGTTCTTTTTTAAAAATTAGCAGGGATTTTTTGTATCTTTATTCTACAAGAACGCAGGGGAGCTGACCACAAGGTGGACATAGTTTCGGTTTGATGCTCTAGTATCCAAACAAATAAGATATATTAAAATGTTTTATGCCGAATGAAAGTACAATATATTACGTAATTTATGGTCACAGGGATTACATTTTATTTGGAACATAAACATTTTTTGAAGCACTTTTTATTGTTAAAATTTTCGATCTAAAAAAAGTGGCCCAAGATGGACACCTTTTTAAAAGTCACTGAAAAATGTGTCAAATAAAAAATAAACATCATGTAACAATTCTTAAACTAATTTTTAATCATTTTACTTTATTTATCAAGAAAAAACATTTTTAAAAACTTCTATTTATTAGCTTAATGATAACAAAGTAATAAGATATAGAAAAATATCGATATATCAAATTCTCTAACAATAACATCATATTTAATGAAGGAAAATAAGAAATTTTAATTAGGTGGTTAAAAAAAATTATTGAAGAAAACATGTAATTGAAAACATTACATTTTTTAGAATATTATTATACGATAAATTAAGAATATTATAACGTTAAGTACCTATTGTAAATCAAAAATTTAAATAACTTTACCAACTTAAGAAAAAACTGAAACAAAACTTTTTCAGAAACAAAATCACGTGGTATGTGTAGAAGAAAAAACTGTTTTTTTTTTCTTCAGATGTACAACAAAAATAGCAGAAAGCATAAGGCACTATTACCTTAAACAAAAATTTTATACAAAATGTCCATCTTTAGGCTCTGTCCATTTTGGGCTCCTCTCCCCTATGTTTTAATTTAAAAAAAACATATTTGTTAAAAAAAGCTTGTAACTTGACTATTTCGGTAAATTCACAAAATATGCTCGAAGTACATAAATTAATTAAAATTTTAAAAGTACATAATTTAATTTTGTATGTGAACTTATTTTTGGATTAGTAATTTTCTCGACAGATTTACAGGGTGTCTAACGATTCGGGAAATTGGGGAAAATGTCAGGAATTTAATACGTCATAAAATAAACCGAGAATTTGCCGGGAATTTGTAAAAATATCCGGAAATTTTTAAGAATTCCGAGAATTCGAAGAAAAATCTTAAATCATCAAACTTTAATTTATTCAAAATTTTAAATTTAAATAGTCAAAAATTGATTATTTTGCATTTCTCTTTGTCTTATTTCAAATATTGCAAAATTTCTCTAATTTTCTAACTTTATCATAAATTTTTTCCTTCATTCAAAAAATTTTTTCATGTTCTAAATTTTCTTTAA
Source organism: Ganaspis brasiliensis (assembly GCA_037103525.1). Taxonomy (NCBI): domain Eukaryota; kingdom Metazoa; phylum Arthropoda; class Insecta; order Hymenoptera; family Figitidae; genus Ganaspis; species Ganaspis brasiliensis. The sequence goes on from JAZKLR010000152.1 coordinate 5,773,982, forward strand.
TTTTCTATGTTTTACTCAAATTATTTCAGATTATTTTATAGAATTTTGTTTTTAAAACATTGAGGAAAATTTATGTATTTTCATACTTTGGTGGAAAGTACAATATTTTTTTTGTACTTTTATGATTTTTTTAAAAGCACTCGTTTTTGCTTCCTCATGGAGGAAGCTATGTATTCGTTAAAATTTAAAATTTTTTTAAAATGCTTTAAATTAATTTTCCTTCATCTAGAAATGTGTTAAATGAGTTACTGATCAAATGTCCGGATGCATGTATACATGTGTGTGTATGTGTGTGCTTTTTTTGTGAATACGATAACTCAAAAAATGTTTAACGGATTTACATAAAATTTGGTATGGTTATTTTTACTACTAAAATCTGGAATCAGACACAAGGGTTTTTAAAAATAACTACTGAAAAAATATCTATTGAATTTTGATTTTGAATAATTCGTTTTTTTTTTCAACAAAAAAATTGTTAACTTATAAATTTAACTTATTAATATATAAAAAAAATAATATTCCTATCTTTAAAACAATCGATTGACCTATAATTATAAAGTTTATATTTTGTCAAAATTTTAAACAATTGATAGCAATTTCCAAATTTTGAGAATAATTTAGTAACAATTGTTATTCTTAATGGAACTTTAAAAATTGTAACGTATTTTTTTGTACATTTTCTTAATTTCGTATTATTGTTTTTTATTTTTTAGTTTATTTTCGACAATTTTTATAGTTTTTAAAATTTTTATTATAATTATTTAATTTTTTCATGGCTTATTAAATGTGTTTTTAAAGATATTTTCCATTTCTCAAAATATTGGTTTATTACGTTTTATTTGATGTGTTATTAGTTTGCCCATTTTTTAAAACTGTTTAACTTTTAACAATTTTTTAAAGCTTTTTTTCTATTTTTTATATAAATTTATAAATATAGATAATAATAAATTATAATAATTTTTGTTAATTTTATCATCAATTTACTATTTCTTAAAACCATTTTTCTTTTTAATTTTTTAAAAAAACTTCATTTAGGTATTGTTTTTCCTTCTTAATTTTTAAAACAATTTTTTCAACATTTTTTCGCATTAGTAAAATTTTAACTTTTTTTCATGGATTTTCTTATTTATTTTTTTAATTTGACACATATCCGTAAATATTAAAATTGTTTAAAAACATTTTTTTTTCAAACACTTCCGGACGATAAGAAGTCTAAACATCCTGTTTAAAAAATATATTCTTAAAAATCATAACCGGAATAAACTAAAAACTAAAACTTGATTAATTAAATCCTAAATATTAATATAGCGAATTTAAATACAAGATTTCAATTTCCGTTTCTTTTTTTGTTTCTTGATTTTCTGGAATACTTTTCAAGGATTAAAAAGTTGAGTGCCTTTTCTCTGATTCATGCAAATGCAGAATGACTGAAATTTGACACCATGGTTTGAAAATGCATCGTAGTCTGGTCAACACTTTAAAAGAATTTTTCTGTCTCTAGTGTTGCACGTTAAATTTTGTGATTTGAAAAGAGAAACATTGATACTAAAACAAATGCAAGGGTCTCATGAACAAGGCATTTCTTTTCTCTACATTCAGTAATCCTTTTAACTTTGAAGCAAACACATCAGTAAAAGCTTTCTTATGTTTCTTTCTTGAAATGTTTTTAGTTTTAAAATTGATAAGGTTCTTGATCTTTCTATAAAATTATGATTGTTTAATTGCGCTCATTTCATTGATAATTCTTAGTTAGTAAAGTGATATAAAAACAACTATTTGTGTGAACACGAAAACAATTATCAAGTGCAAAATTACACTGAAAATCTCCTATTTTTTTATTCTGTGGAAATTGCAGATTTATATTCTACTACTAAAAGTAAGCTGTTTATCCATCTTTATTGACTAATTTTTCATTTCAAATAAAATCAATCAATTTACTTAACAAATGTATTTACCAAAAATTTGTACTCAATATTATTTAAATAGTAAATTATAGACTAAAGTAAATCAAAGAATTTTATATTATAGTAAAACAATACAAAAAGTTAAGTTTATTTTCAGGTGACTCTCTCGTTGTTTATTTTCCATAACCAAATTAAAATTCAGATATTTCTATTCAAAACAACCCCTTAAATCGACCCCTTAGTTAAATAATTCAAACTAAGTTGTTAAAAATTATTAATTTCCCTTAGAAAAATTCCTCTCCCTGAATCCATCCCTTTCTTTTTGATCTTGTATAAAATTGTCCTAATGGAAATTAATATTTTCTAACAACTTAGGTTGGATTATTTGACTAAGGAGTCGCTTTTAGGGGTTCTTTATCGTTGCTCTCGTCTGGTGAAGAAGAAAGAATATAAAAGACTCTTGAGTAGATATTTTTTTCAAAATTTCCTTTGGCCATATTGGATCTGCCATTTTGAATTCTTTAAATATGTTTTCAAGTTTAAATTTGTCCACTAAAACAAAAGCCTCATAACCTAAAAACTTTTAACGGCCGTATTGAATACCCTTTTGTTAAAAACATTAAATTTCAATAATTTATAACTTCCGTCATTTTCATCAAATCACGAAATAAAAAAAATACGAATGTATTATTTTTCAGGATAGATTCCAAATAAAATTATTCCAGGCAAATCTAATTTTTGAATGTAAATAACTAGTTTTATAACCAAGAATGAAAGCTTTTAAACTACCCCTTTAACGCTTATTTTTTACGGGGCATCTCGGGGAATTCTTATGCCATCTAATTTCTGGGCTAATAAATTTGACCAATATATCAATTTGTTTTATAAATAAGGATGGTAACTTTATGCTTTTTGAACCAATCTGATTATGCGTTTAAATTTTGTGTAATTATGCGACAATTATGCAATTGAAAAATAAAAAATATACATTAAAAATTAAAAAATAATATAATATATTCTCATGAAATATAAATGGTTTGTCTACTATCTTTTTTTCTTAACGCTAACAATAACGTAGAAACAATGAACGACATTAAACATGAAAAAGTCAAATTATTATGAAAAAATGTAGATAGAACTTCAGTTTTTTTATTAGACCGAACATTTCATAATAGTATGAATATATAATTATGGGCAATTCTATTGTGTGCTTTCAATTATCAATTATTTTCATCATATTTCAATTATTTTCTCCGATATTAAATAATTCTCGGCTTTTTTCAATATTTTTTTTTCAATTATCGATTATGTTCTTGAAGCTTCAATTCAATTCTTCAATTATTCAACTATTTTAAGAAATTCACAATTATTTTCTTCAATTGACAATTATTCTTTTCAATTTTCAATTATTTTCTTCAATTTCCAATTATTTTCTTCCATTTTGAATCATTTTCATTAATTTCAAATTATTTCTTCATTTCTGAATTATTTTATTCGATTTTCTACTATTTTCTTCAATTGACAATTATTTTCTTCAATTTTCAATTATTTTCATTAATTTCTTTAATTCTGAAATATTTTCTACGATTTTCAATTATTTTAATCAATTTTTGATTATTTTCTTCAACTCTAAATTATTTTTTTTCAATTGACAATTATTTGATTCAATTTCCAATTATTTTCTTCAATTTTCAATTATTTTAATCAATTTGTAATTATTTTCTTCAGATCTCAACTATTTCCTTCAATTTTTAATTATTTAATTTAATATTCAATAATTCTCGACTTTTTTCAACTATTTTTTTCAATTATCATTTATTTATTTCACATCTCAATAACTCCTCCAATTTTTAATTATTTTCTTCTATAATCAATAGTTCTCGGCTTTTTTCAATATTTTTTTTTTCAATTCTCAATTATGTTTTTGAAACTTCAATTCAATTCATCAATTATTATTCAACAATTTGCATAAAATCACATTTTCTTCAATTTCAAATTATTTTCTACAATTTTTAATTTATTTCTTCAAATTACAATTACATTCTTCATTTTTTATTGTTTTCTTCAAATTCTAGAATTCCTGGGTCATTCAATTTTTTTTTCTTCAATTATCACTTATTTTCTTCAACTTTAAATCCAATTGTTCAATTCTCGAATTATTTTCTTTAATTCTCAATTATAATTTTCGACATTCAATTCCATTCTTCAATTTTCAAGTGTTTTTTTTCAATTTCCAATTACTTTTTCATATTTCTTTCAATTTCTCAATTTCTTTTTAATTTTCAATTTCTTCTCAATTTTCTTCAAAACCTCCTGCAATTTTCAATAATTTTCTTCTATTTTCAATTTAATTGTCCAATTAGTCAATTATTTTTTTCAATTCTCAATTAATTTCTTTAAATAAAAATTCTGTTCTTCTATTTTTAATGATTTCTTCAATATTAAATAATTCCTGGCATTTTCCATTTTTTTTTTAATTATAAATTATTTTCTTCTTTTTTCAATCAGTAATTTTCTTTCATTCTCAATTATTGTATTTGAATTTCAATTTGAATTCTCAATTTTCAATTGTTTTTTTTTTTTTTTTTTTTAATATTCAATAATTCTGTGTTTTTCCGATTTCAATTTCATTATTTAATTTTCAATTTATTTCTTCAATTTTGAATTATTAACTTAAATTTTGAATTTTTTTTTTTTTTTGATTTTCTATCTTGTTGACCAATTTTGAATTTTATTCTTTGAATTTAATAACCATTGTCCAATTTTTTTAATTTTTGTTTAATTGTCGACTAATATTTCCTTTTTTTTTAATTTTGTTTCTAATTGTCAAATATCTTTGTCATTGTTCAGTTATTTATTTCCATTATTATTTATTTCTTTTCATTATTAATTGTTTCTTTTAATTCTTAATTATTATTTTTTGTAAAGTTTAATATTTAATTCTTCAATTCTCAATTATTTTCTTTGAATTTCAATTATTTTCTTCAATTATCAACTGTTATCTTCAATTTTTGTAGCCATTTGTAGGTTTATTTATACTTAAAATAAAATTTTAATCAACAAGAGAAAAAACCGGGGAAAAAAGGAACAAAAACCGGGAAATGACCGGGAATTTTGTGGGACGAAATTAGTAATGCAGAGAACACAAAATTTTATTCAGATAATTTGACTGTGATATAATTGACTTTCTTGAAATTCGACCATAGTTACATATGCCGTCGAAATGCATTTTGAAAAACACTATGTAACACATAGTGTGAGGGGGGGGGGGGAGATATTTGTTCAATTATCATTTATTTTCCGCAATTTTCAATTAATTTAAACAATTTTTTCAATTTCCACTTATTCTCTCAAATTTTTATAACTATACTTTTTAAACTATTTCGTTCTCTTGTTAATTATTTTCGCCAGTTTCCGAATTTTTTTTAATTTGTCAATTATTTTCTTTACCTAATATTTAATAATTTTATCATTTATCTGTCTTCTTAAAAATGTAATTTAATTCTCTAATTTTGAATTATTTTTAAAAAATTTAAATAATGTTTTCAGTTTAAAATTATTTTTAAAAATCTTCTTTAATTCTCGACTTTTTTCAATAATTTTTCTCAATTATAAAAACTGTTTTAAACTTTAATTCAGTTGTTCAATTCTACAACTATTTTCTTCAATTCTCAAATATTTTTTTTAATTTTAAATAGTCCATCCTAATTTTATTTCCATTTTTTAAATACCTATGTTTTTAATTTTTAGAAAACAAATTTTTTGTTGTATGTTCTTGAATTTTCTTTTTGTTTTTAATTTTCACATTTTAAAGCAGATTATTCTCCATTTTCTTAGTTGTTCATTTACAGTAATGTTTTTAATAGTTTTTTTTTTAATTTTATTGTTTTTGCATAATTTCTTAAATTTTTTTGAAAATTTTCTTCTTTTTATTGTTTATAATCCGGAAAATCCGTGAATTTATCGGGAAATTCAAAATGATTATTCACTAGACACCCTGAATTTGAATAAAAATTATTTCTGAATTTTGGGAATTTTCATTTCAGGATACGACGGACCTTTGCAGTTCACAATGTCACCAGGAAATCCTGACATTGGCTTATTACCAGAAAATAAAACTATGGAGACTGATTTAACAGGTAATTGGTAAATTAAAAATAATTCCTTCTTATTTCTAAATTTCTATTTATTTAAATAGAAATAAATGTTACAAAATTGAATTAAATAATTGCAATTAGAGTTGTCTGTTCACCGTAAAAAGACTTTAAACCTTGATTTTCAATTGCAATTTAGATAAATATTAAATAGAGAGTTTTTAATTATCAAGTCTGTTGATCAATTTAAATCTTACATGATTTAAGAAGAACAAAATGCCTAAATAAATATATATGAGGGATTGCTATTAAAATATGAACATTAGTTAGATTTATTTTAATAAACTTCATTATTCAATTTATTACATTGTTTAATAAATGTTTTTGTAGATATTACTACAGATGGTACATTTTACGACGGTGCGGATGAAGAATCATCTCCTGTTGATTTACAATCTCATCCAGAATCATTTCCTTCTCCATCGCCTTTAAGAGTAGCGCCTTCTGATGCACCAACTGTCGTCATTAACAGAGATAATCTCTCTTCGGTGAGCAAAATAAAATAATTCATATTTTATTTTGTTCTTTAATTTCCAATTTGTTTAAACTATACGTCTATTCTCTTTTTCCTAAGTACACCATTTATTACAAATTTTTGACTTTTTTCTGATATCCTAATTTTTCCGTTTTTTCACAAGTTTTAATCATTCTTTGATCTTCTCATTAAAAATTTCAATTTTTTTTAGTCATTTTTCTATTTCTTAGACATTTTTTCCTTTCTGGAAACTGTTCAAGTTTTTTCCTAGAATTTGTTATTGCTTCAAAAAATTAATCTGCAGGTATATTTTTTCAATTTTTCTCCATTTTTCTCATTTTAAGAATTTATTTTTCTTACTTTTTCATTATCTCATTCATTTTTCCTTCTCTTATTAGACTTGATATTTTTACGCAAATTATTTTAGTAAATTAAGTAAATTATTTTAATAATTTTTTAGAAATGTTTCGTAAATCTTTTTTGAAGATTTTTTGTTTAATTCTACGTTTCTTTGCTGTTTTAACTTTTTCTCACTTTTTTTTAGATTTACTTGCCTTTTTTTACTTTTATCTCTTTTTGTTATACTGTTTTTTTTTTTATTCTTGCGCATTTTTAATTTTTCTTTAAGCTAACTTTATAATTTTTTTTTATTATCGCATGTATTCTTAACTTTTTCCATTTTTTGTGGGAGAAAGGGAACTTTTTTTCCTTTGTTTTTGAGATTTCTTTTTTTATCTACACTTTCCCCTATATGTTTATATTTTTTTAAAATTTATTTTATAAAATTTGAAAAAAATTAAGTTCTTAGGGATATTTCTAAAAAATTTTGTAATACAGTGTTCTTCCTTTTTTATATATTTTAAATAGTTTTTTGTAAACCTTTACACGAATTTCTTATTTATTCGTTTATTTATAAGATCTTTCAGATTTTTCTCCATTTTGTTAAACATTTTTTCCCCAGTTTTTTAGTTCATTTTACCATTTGTTCTATTCACTTTCATACTTTTTAATTTATTTACTGTCTTGAAAATGGCTTTTGAACTTTTAGTAAGTTCTTTCATTTTTTCGTAGTTATTCTTTTCCTTTTCTCTTTTCTATATATTAATTATTAACTCATTATAATTGAATAATTTAATTAATAAAATAATAATTAGGCTAAAAAATAATAATTCTAAAATTTAGGGAAGAAAATAATATTTTGTTTATTTGCTCCTTATAATATTTAATTTACTAAGAAAGAAAAATTTGAAGGCATTATTAAAGTTATTGAAATATTTCAGAGTCCAGAAGCGGAAGGAAACGTAGAAGGAAATATCGAACAATTCGTGCTGCAGCCGGCAAATAAAAAAATGCACTATAAGTGTCGAATTACTCGAGATCGTAAAGGAATGGATCGAGGATTCTATCCAACTTACTTTCTACATTTGGAGCGTGATTATGGAAAGAAGGTAAAATTTATTTTAAAAAGTCCTAGGTATTAAACAAATTATCTCTACACAGAAAATAAAATAAAGAAAAGAAGGCTCAATTATTATTAAATAGAATTAATAAATTAACATTTTAAAATGTTAAGAAACACGTTTTTGAATTAATTTTGCAAGTATTCAAGTATTACTGTTATTTTTGTAGGTGTTTTTGTTGGCTGGCCGTAAACGGAAAAGGAGCAAGACGAGCAATTATTTAATTTCTACTGATCCAACGGATCTTTCTCGAGGGGGCGATGCCTATATTGGAAAATTGCGTTCGAATCTTCTGGGCACTCAGTTCTCAGTTTACGACAATGGATATTCTTTGATGAAGGACGACAAACACGAGGGACGCTCGAATCCACGCCAAGAGTTGGCCGCCGTTGTTTATGATACCAACGTGCTTGGATTTAAGGGTCCGAGAAAAATGACTGTTATCATTCCTGGCATGACGCCTGATCAGAAAAGAATTCAGATTTGTCCACAGGAAGATTCGGAAACGTTACTCGGTACTTTTTATCAACTATATATACAGTCGCCTCTCAATAAATTGAACTCTTGATAAATTGAATTTCTCGTTAAATTGAAGTAACAGTCCAGTCCCTTGAAAAACTCTTGGTAAATTGAAATAAAACAATGGTTTTATGAACTCTCGATAATTAAAAGTATCTTTTGGTCAATTCCTTCATTCACTCTCTATAAATTTAATTCTGTCAGACCAAACTCTCAATAATTTGAACTTTTCTTGAGATATAAACTTTCATATGTACGTTCAAAATATTCTCTTCCTTATAATGGACATTGTATTGTTTCATTTGTCAATGTTACGAAAATATTACATATCGTATTACATTTTTTATCGAATTATCGAACTTGCTACTAAATTATTAAGTTTACAAATCAATAAAGAAGTTTCGGTTTACATTACTTTTAAATATTAAAACGTAAAAAGCATTATTAATTTTCTCTTTTTTAAAACGTAAATAAAAATATTATTATAAATATTTTAAGATTGCTTTCAAAGAACATAATAAACGAAACAGAGGTGGATCCAGACAATTTTTTGGAGATGGTTATATATAAGATAGAAAGAGATAGCACTATAAGTTGTCTCTAGTGTAAAACACGCGATAAATAAAAATCTCGGTAATTTGAACTGATTTTATGGTCCCATCAAAGTTCAATTTATCGAGAGGCGACTGTATCTATTTTTTATTTACTCAATTCTTTATTTATTTTGCACTTTAACCATTAATTAATACACAGTCTGTAAAAATATTAAAACATATTAAAGAAAATGCATATTTTCAGAATGTTGGAAAATGAAAAACATGGACAATTTGATTGAACTTCACAATAAAACTCCAGTTTGGAATGACGATACTCAATCTTACGTTTTAAATTTCCATGGAAGAGTGACGCAAGCTTCAGTAAAGAATTTTCAAGTGGTTCACGATACTGATGGTAAGAATATAATGTTCCTCAACTTTCAATTACCTTCTTCAATTTCTTTCGGAATTTAGTGATTATTTTTATAAACTTTCAACTATTTTCTGCAAATTACAGTTATATTCTTCAATTATTTCAAATTATCTTATCAATACTTATTTATAGTAAATTTTAATTAGTGCCGTCATTTTTCTATTATTTTTTCTCATTTCAATTGATTTCTCTAATATCGAATAAGTATTACAAATTAAAAATCGGAAATTGTATTTTGTTTCAATTTTTTTATTAAAATTATTATTATTATTATTACTGTTTTCTTGTAATGTAGCGAATATATTTAAAAAAAACTTTTGTGAATTTCTTCGATTTTTTTTTTGTTTGAAATATATATTCTTTAATTTTTTTCAGTTATTTTCGTCAAATTTTAAGAATTTCATCAATGATTAACTATCTTTTTAAATTTGTTAAATTATTTTTTTCAGTTTTGAACAATCTTTATTAATTCTCAAATTTTAAAAGAATTGAATTTTTTAATTTTTTAAAAATTAACTTATTGTTTCCTCCACGAGGAAGCAGAATGTTCACGAAATGTACATAATTTTCGCCTTGTTTATTAAATTTTTATTTATTTTGTTAAAATGTCTAATTAGAACTGTGTTACAAACAATGAGAACAAAAAATTACTTTTAATCGAACCTATCCTAAATTGTTCGTCATAAAAAAAAAAACCCCAAAATTTCATTCTAGAGCTAAAAAACAGTTTTTCTACAGTTTTTGTATAAAATATACTGTTACTTTGCCATTTTTGGTCCGATTTCAAATTTTTTTTTAAGCTTTCTATACAGGGTGTCTACTCACTGGGAATTTCGGGAAAACCGGGAATTTGCCGGGATTTTAATTGCCGGGGAAAAAAGTATATCTGGGTATTTCTAAAAATTTCCGCTAATTCGTTAACCAATATCGTTAATTTTTTCATAATTCTTTAAATTCGCTTGAAACTTGTTACTCGGAGGTTTTCGAAGTTTCTGATTGTGAATACGATGTCAGATTTACCAAATATTCAAAATGGTGGATCCAATATGGTAGAACTACTTTGCAAAATTGCTCAAATTTACTTTCAACTTGTTACTCGGTAGTAATTCATGTCGCTGGTTGCTAGTCTGAAGTTAGATTTTCAAAATAGTAAAAGTGTAACAAGTTTCAAGCGAACTTGAAAATTTTCAGGGCTGTCAGTGACTCACTTTTCCCATTTTTATTTACTTTTTTTTAAAATCATTCACTATTACTCAATTTAAAAAAAAAACTCTTCTCACTTCCTTAGCAAAATGATAATTATTATTATCATTATTATTATATACAATTATTTTCTTTGAATTTCAATTATTTTTGACATTGTTTAAAAAGTTTCCTCTAATTTTAATTACTTTTTCAATTTTTTCATTAATGTCTACAAATTTTTAATTTTTAAACCAGTATTGTCAATTACTTTCTTCGTCTTTCAATTTTTTCATCAAATTTCAATTATTTTTGTTATTATTTAATTATTTTTGTTATTGTTAAATTATTTTCATCAAATTTCAATAATATTTTTCAATCATTTTTTTATCGTCATGAACTTCTCAATTTATTACATAGTTTTCAATTATTTCTACGAATTTCAATTATTTTCTTCAAATTTCAGCAATTTTCTTCAATAATTTTATTATTATGTATCAATAATTTTTAAATACTTAACACCAATTACCAATTAATTTTTACTAATTTCATTTATTTTTTTCAAATTTCAATGATTTTTTTTTCAATCTTCCGTTCTTTTAATTATTTACAATAGTTATTAATTATTCATGTCATTATTCAATTATTTATCTCAAATTGTTATTATTTTTGTTATTTTTCATGTATTACTTTCAAATTTAACTTGTTTCTGATTTCTCAATTCTTTTCTTCAAATTTTAATTATTTTTGTCATTTCTCGATTATATTTTCAACTATGTTGTCATTTTCAATTTGTTTCTTAAAATTTTCAATTAATCTAGTAATTTCTCAATTGTTGTCAATATTTTGTATTTTCGACATTGTTTTTATTTATTTATTTATTTATTACAACAGTGTACGGGCATACAAGTGCGAAAAAAAAAATAATTGCCCTTTTGCGCCTAGGCGCTAATATAAATATATAATAAATATATAAATATAAATATATGTTTTATTACTTTCTCTATTTTTTATACTTACTTTCTTATAACTTTAAATTATTTTCATGAATTTTTTAATTTCTTACTTCAATTTTTATTTATTTTTGTCATTTCTCAAATTCTTTTCAAAATTTAATTATCTTTTATATTCTTATTATCTTATTATTTTAAGAACTTTAATTACTTTTCTTTAAATTTTTTATTTTTTACTTAATTTTCAATTAGTTTTGCCTTAATTATTTGTCTTAAATTTTTATTATTTTTGTTATTTTTAACGTATTACCTTCAAATTTAAATGTTTTGTGATTTCTCAATTATTTTCTTTAAATTTCTGTTATTTCTTGACTATTTTTTCCTATTCTAAATTATTTTTGTCATTTTTTAATTGTTTTTTAAATGTTCAATTATTATTTTAGTCATTTCTCAATTAATATCAATATTTTCGACATTTTTTTATTACTTTCTCCAAATTTGACTTATTTTCTTATATCTTTAGATTATTGTCATGGATTCTTTAACTCCTTACTTTAATTTACATTTGATTTGTTCATTGTTAAATTATTTTTGTCATTTGTCAATTGTTTTTTATTTTTAAATTTAATTATTTTTATCACTTCTTAAGTATTTTCTTTAAATTTCAATTTTTTGGTGATTTTCCAATTATTTTGTCATTGTTCAATTATTTTCTTTAAGCGTCAATTTTTATATGCAATTTTTCAAATATTGATTTCTAATTTTTGTTTGTTTCTCCATTTTTCTATATTTATGTCATTTTTTACGTCTTTTCTTTAAATCATAAATTTTTTACATAACTTAAAATTAGTTTTAGCATCTTTCATTTTTTTCCTCTGGGTTCTATTATTTTTGTAATTTTCAATTATTTTTGTTCATTTCTTAATTTGTTTTTTAATTTTAATTATTTTTATCATTTTACAGGTATTTTCTTTAAATTTTTATCAATTTGATGATTTTTCAATTATTTAATTATTTTCTTTATTGGTCAATTTTTTCTCCAATTTTTTAATTATGTATTGACATCATATTTTTTTTTGTTTTTCCATTTTTCAATTATTTTTATCATTTTCCAAATCTTTTCTTCAAATTTTTAATTTTTTACTTAATTTTTAATTAGTTCTGTCATCTTTCATTCTGTTTCTTCAAATTTCAAGTTTTTTGTCATTTTCCATTTATTTTCTTTAAGTTTATATTATCTTTGACATTTGATATTGGACCCGCGATTTTGAATTTTCAATTGATTAGTTGATAAAATAAATCTTATTATATTTTTCTAATTAAGAAAGACTGTGTATTGACTTTTTATACCCAATCTCCTTAATATTTCTTATTAACCGATAATTATTTTAATATTATAGCTATGAATCATACATAAAAGAAATCCGGGAAAAATGTGATTTTAGATTCGGGAAAACCGGAAATTTGAAATTCATGTTTCGGTAGACATCCTGTCTATACCTAATAGAGGTTTTATGTTTTAAGTAAAAATTTCGGTAGAAAAAGAGTAAAAATTTTGAAAATTGTCAGTTTATTTTTAATTTTTTCAACTTTGGCAATGATTTATGGTCCAATTTTATTTAGAATGTTTTTTCTGTGTTCATCTTCTAACAAATTTTTTATTTTATTTTAGTAAATTTCAGTAAAATTTTGAAAATTAAGAATGGCACCAAAAATTTTTAAAATTGATTTTCCCGAAAAATACTATAATTATAAAGACAGAACATGCTATAACTCAGTTTTTTACCAATTTCACAAGATATTCTAGTCTTCTTGCAATTTAATTTAAAAAAAAGCTCATTCGATGCAGAATTAGATACACTTTAAATAATTTACCACAGAAAAAACATTCTAAATAAAATTGGGCCGTAAATCATTGCCAAAACTGAAAAAATTTAAGAAAACTGCCAATTTTTGAACTTTCTTACTCTTTGTCTACCGTAATTTTTACTTGAATCATAAAACCTCCATTAGATATAGGAAGCTTTGTTTTTTGGCTTTAAAATAAAAAATAAAAAAAAATTTTGAAATCGGACCGAAAATGACAAAGTAACAGTATATTTTATACAAAAACTGCCGAAAAACTGTTTTTTTAGCTCTATAATGAAATTTTGGTGGAGGGGGGGGGGGGGATTTAATACACATTTTTTTTAGTTTTTAATGACGAACAACTTAGGCTAGGTTCGATTCAAAAATAATTTTTTACTGTCACACAGTGTTATTAATACAAATTTCAATTATTGTCTTCCACATTCAATTATTTCTATAATTCCATATTTATTTTCTTGAAATATTAATTCTATTTTTCAATTATTCTATTCAATTTTTGATATGAACAAATTCACAAATAATTTCCAACTATTTTCTTTAATTTTTCAATTACTTCCTTCAATGTTTAATTGTTTTCTTCACTTTTTAAATCATTTCTCGAATCTCAATTGTAGGTATTCTTCAATTAAAAAGTTTTTTCCTTTAGTTCTAAATTATAAGCTAGTTTCTTGAGACGCATGAATATGTTCTAATTCCGATTAGTTAGAACTTTCAATTGGCAGAATTTCATTAAATAGCACTTTCAGGAAGTAAAATGTTCATTTTATAGAACTTGTTGTCAATCGAATGTGAATTAATCCGAATTTGCATTCAGTAGAATTTTCAAGTCACCGAACTCATATTTAATGTAATTGTCATTTTGCAGAATTTTTACTTAATCGACTTCTTATTTAATTACAATAAACCCCCAGTTTGTAATGACCATACTCAATCTTACGTTTTAAATTTCCATGGAAGAGTCACGCAACCGAAAGCTAATTTAGCAGAATTCTCATTTAACAGAATGTTAATTTAGCTGAATTTTGAACTGACAGAATGTCTATTTCGTCGAATTTTGATTTACACGAATTCATATTTGATAAAATCCCTAAAACGTCGAATTTATCAGTAAAATTATGATTGGTTAATTTTAAAATTCGCGCCAAAATTTTTCTGTCGGATATTCGAATTTATTATCGGATTAATTCGGATATTTGCAGACTCGGACAAATGGAAATTCGACGTTTTAAGGATTCTATCAAATATGAATTCTTGTAAATCAAAATTTGGCCAAATAGACATTCTGTTAGTTAGAAATTCGGTTAAATTAACATTTGGTGAAATTAATGTTCTTTTAAATAAGAAGTTGGTTAAATAAAAATTCTGTGAAAAGAAATTTATGTCAAATATGAGTTCGGTGATTTGGAAATTCTACTTAGTGAGAATTCGGATTAAGTCACATATGATTGAAAACAAGTCCTATAAAATGAACTTTTTTCATGAAAGTGCTATTTAATGGAATTCTGCCAATTGAAAGTTTGAACTAATTAAAATTAAAACACATTCATGCGTCTTTATAATAATTAATTACACATAAAATAAAAAATTGAATAATGTGCAATTTCTGTTATAGTGGATTACGTGGTGATGCAATTCGGTCGTGTGGCTGAGGACGTTTTCACAATGGATTACCGATTTCCTCTCTGCGCTTTGCAAGCCTTTGCCATTGCTCTCAGCAGTTTCGACAGTAAACTGGCTTGCGAATAATTATTATCAATTCGACTCAATTGCCATATCGCTATTAAAAGAATTCAACTTTAATAAAAGCCGGTTTCAAAAATCAAAAATCGGTTCCGATCAAAGTGGAGTTCACAAAACCTGCCTTATTTTCTTTACTGCAAGACTCTTGAATCCAACTACTTGTATGTACATCAAATGAGAAACTATCGAGGTAAAGAAAAGTCTAAAATTTACGACCTCTGGGCGCTATTTTCGTCGTTTCGGAGTCGTGCAATCTTTCAAAGCTGGACAAATTCCAGCTTGTAAAAAAGACTTTCGTTTAGAACATTTAGATTTCTATATTAGAATGAAAATAATTTGTGTTCAAAGTCAGTTTTAAGCGAAACCAAATACGATTGTCGTTGTTGTTGTAACTTTCAGTATTATCGCATCGATCAAAATGTTGTTTACAAACTTTCTCATCAATTCTTTGAACTTTGTTCCGCTTACTTTTTATTTCATTTTTAAAGCATTTCTCAAATTTCCCGTCAAATCTGAGAAACGATTGAATTTGAATGTGAATAAATTTCAAAGAAATGCTTGAAAGAAAACTGTAAACTTTGAATGAAAAAGAGAGGTTTGTCCACTTTTTTGTACAACTCGCGTCGTTCCTAAAATTTACATTTTTCTACAATAATTGAGAATTAGTAATATTAAACTTGTATTTTTCACTGTCGCTCTTTGCGCTTTCACTGATTATATATTATATATATATATATTTTTACATAGCATGCATTTATTATTTTAACTAGCTATTAGAAAAATCGACGCCCGGTATTTTCGAAAAATTGTAAATTTTTCTTAACTACTAAATGGTACAAAATTAATATTATTATAAACTAAAACTTTTAAATATGCTTTTTAGCAAATGATAAACTCGGTGTGTCGATTTTATTGTTGAAATTTTCAATAGTTTTAAGAGTGAGGTTTGCTGTGGAATTTTCGTTTTCTTTTGTAAAAAAAAAGACAGAGCACTAAATAGAAAGAGGGCGCCCTAATTTTAAGAATATTTATGATCTAGTCTATTATGTTATTTACAATTACAGTTATTTTATACCTTTATTATAATTTATATTTTAAGTTTTCATTAAGAAGGAAATAAACGTATTTAAAATTAATGTACGAGGAGAGGTAAATTACTATCAACACACTGAAATAAAAACAATGTTAATATAGAAATTAAAAAAGACATTTTATTTTTACAATAGCAAACACTTGAACATTATGCACAGATTCTTAGTTTTTAATTGGAAGCAGTTTCATTTTTTAAAATAAAATTGATTTATTTACATTCAAGGCACTTCTACTCAACAAGTGGCACGATTAAAAATAGTCCAATATTTTTTGTACAATCGAAAAGCGATCGCGGGAGTTGAACACTTCCCGAGAAAAAGGCAGTTTATGATTGTACTGATTTTTAACAAAACAAATAGAAATCGATTTTTCCAATGTAGGTATTTAGTTATATACAGTTGAGGATATATTTTTTTTTAAACTGTTGATGTACTCGAGACTTTGTTTACTTGAAAATTGATATGATTAACACAGCCAGCTATAATCTGACGTATTTTTTTTTTCGAAAATAACAGTAAGAGTGGGTTAAAATTTACTTATATACTAGTTACTATTTCTCCTTACACTTAATAAACTTTGTTAGATATTTGGTCAAAACTAAAAGAGTTAATAAATATTAATAAAATAATAATAATAATAATAGTAATAAAGTTAATAATGACACCTAAGCGCTTTACCACATCTTTTTCACCGAGAAAACAATTATAAAATTGTACCCCCTCTCATTGTCAACTCCAAGTAAAAGATTTCGATTACATAAATAATGTAGAAACGAGACAATTTACGATAAAAACTGGGACGGAGCTGAATTTTCAATTGTGAGGTAAGCGCTAATTATTATTTTCGCAGTCTTTTCCCTTTTTTTAAAAATCTCACGAATTATCTACTAAAATTAAAGAACACTATGCACACACGCTTCAGATAATTTTATACAATACATAAAGCCAATAATACAGATTTCGAAAACTGATTTTTGGCAACAATTCTTTTCTTTTTTTTTACACTAAACTTCGGTTATTGATTAGTAGAAGCGTTCAATTTGATTTCATAATATACAATTTTTATCAAAATCACAACCTTTTTCTTTCTTTAATAAAATAAAAAAAGAAAAGAAAAATATATATCTAAATTTTAAAAAAGCGACTACGATTTTTAGAAAGTGATTAACATTTGGGAAAATAATTGAGAGGAACGTGAGATTGTTAGTTTTTTGAAACGCTACTTTCGTCGCTCTCAAGTTTTGAAAAATCGTAGAAAAATATAATTTCTTGGGAATATGCCCGTAATTATGAAATTCTCTGTGCCTTTTATCAGCCTTTCTTTGGGTCCTGAATTCGAGAAAGTGGTCGTGTAAATTTGGGAGCAGGAATTCTTGAAGTGGGTCTTGGAATTCCACTCGCTGCACTCACTGGTCTGGCGGCATTGTAATTCGTCGGGGGCCTTAGTCTCATTTTCGTTTCTACAGGGCTCTTCGCTCGATTCGATTGAGCCTAAAATTATACATTACATTATTTTATATTTTCATACTATCCTGAAAATTCAAATTCAAAAGTATATAAGACCATTTAAAAGTTAAATAAATTAAAGTTTCTTATTTTTAATAGAAACTTGGAAAACAGTTGAAGTGATAAATCATTAAAATTGGGATAATATCATATGGTATTATGGTATTTTTATAAAGAATAAGATTGAATTATATTATTAAATTTTGAAAAAAATTAATTCAAATTTTCACCAATGATAGCTTTTGGATCAATAAAAGTTTAAATTAATTTATATCACAATAAAATAAAAAAATTGAATTGATTGCAATAAAAAAATAAATATGAAACTAAACTAAGTTAAATTTAATATCAATGAAAGTTTAAACTTTACTCTAAGAAAAGTAAAGGCGAATTGACATTTGCAGAAAATAAATTAAAGTGCGGATCGATAGAAATAAATAGATTTTAAGCACTACATAAAAAATTATTTAATTTTAGCCATTCAAATATATTTTGATTAAAGTCAACTTTGATTTACAACAAATTTGGTATCTTATAAAAAACAAAATATGATTTGATTTGATTGATTTTAAAATTTTATTTCATAATGAGGTTTGGTAAATAAAAAACATGTTTACTTCAGGCTTCAATATACAGTAGAAAAGTAAAAAAAGTCCGTAATACAGACAAAATTATTTAAAAAGTAGCATATTTAAAATTAAGTAAAATTAACTTTGGAGAAAGTAATGCAAATATTATGTACTTGTATTAAAAAAAGAAAAGTAAAGAAAGAAAAAAGGGAGAGCATGATTAAGTTCTAAAATTTATCCTTTAAAATTTTCATTGTATAGAATTTTATTAGATATAATTTCCTGTTTGCCGAATTTTATATTTTTAAGATTTAGCTGAAAAACATCTAAACATTAAAAAAAAATACAAGAAAAAAAAAACTTGTTATAAAAAAAGGGCAATTAAAATTTTGATTTTTGATTTAATGTAATTTTTTTTAGTGGAAGTGTGGACACTTGTATTTTTCACAAAATGAGCCGTTAAAAATTGCAATTTAATGAAAATTAAAAAAAATTGACGTTGGAAACGATTATTCAATTTTGGTTAATTTGAACCTCAAATTGAATAATTGTTTCCAACGTCAATATTTTTTAATTTTCATTAAATTGCAATTTTTAACGGCTCATTTTGTGAAAAATACAAGTGTCCACACTTCCACTAAAAAAAATTACATTAACTAATGTGTCCTTTATATCAAAAATCAAAATTATTTATTTGGACTAGCTTTTGTTCCGATTGTTTGTCTGATTCCTCCTTAAGTAGAAAAAAAAGAAATTATAAAATGGAGAAAAATTACTGAAAAGTAAAAAAAAAAATATTTAGAAATTAAGATATATTACTGGGAAATTAAAAAAAAATTATAAAGTGAAAAAAAAATACAATAATAGTTATAAAATGAAAATGATAGCTAAAAAGTAAAACTAGGAAGTGAAGAAAATAATGAAAAATTAATTACAAAAAAAATCATGGTGAGTAAATAAATAACTTTTGTTGAAGTTAAATACTTAACTAAAAATTAATGAAAACATCAAGAAAATAAAAAAAAATAACTAAATGTTCGAAAAAACATCTAAGAATTGAAAAAAATTATAATATTTTTGGAATAAGATTTCAAACAAATAAAAATCAACGAAATAACTCACGAAAAATGACTAAAAATAACATAAAAATAAAAGAGAGAAATAAAGTAAAAGAAATATTTCTAGAAATAAATTAAAAAGTAATTAGAAATTAAACAAAAAAAAACTTTGAAATAAAGAAAAAATCCCAAAAGTTTTTAAATAATTAAAAATTAAAGAAAATTAAATTTGAAAAATAAATAGAATGAAAAAAACTCAGATAAGTACGTAATGAAAAAGGTATTTATAAAATATAAATTTTTGCTTTTGGATTCAACGCTTTTTAAAATTTCCCTCGATTTTGAAGAACAACTAGAAATTCCACACTTTAAAAAATTTACCTCCAGCAGCCCTGGTTTTTAATTCAATTTAAATACGTAAATCCGAATTTTTAATTAACATGTTTTTTATATAGGTATAAGAATCCGTATTTAATATTTAATTTTCATTTAGCCAAATTCTTATTTAACAGAATTTTATAAGAGTTTCTAAGATAGACAAAAAAAAACTCACATTCGGTGCTTTTATTGTTAATTTCTCACTAACTTTTGGCGGCTTTATCTCTTGAGCGTTGTTTTTAACGATATCTGAAATTAAAGTTTTATAATATATATGTCGTATAATAATTAAAATAATAGTGTAATACCATATTAATTCTATATTATTATAAACTAAATAAACATGAAGCCGCATGTAGAAGAGGAATCTAACTGATATTTTGTCAAATTTTAAATTGAATAGAAAAATAGATTTTTTTTAATATCCTCCAATTTCTGAGATACAAATTTTATAACACTGAGATTTTCATATAAAAAATTTCGAAAAACGTATAAAAATTCCCAATTTCTCAATAAATTGGCACAATATAGTAAAGGAAATTAAATGAAGAAGACTAAAACAATCTTCTACAAACTAAAAAATTCTTTAGGGTTGAAGAGCGATTTAAGTAAAATGTTGCTTAGATCCATCATCCACTAAAAGAAATATTTTTGATATTTTTTTATTATAAAGCAAGACAAATGTTAGAAAAATGAATGCATTATAAATATTTTTTTCCTAATTGTAAAACTTTTTAAACTATAGTTTGTTAATTACAATTTTTATTTCGCTTTTTTCTATTCGTCTAAAAATTAAAAGTTTATTGGTTATAGATCCCTTTTTTACGCGCGACTTCATATGATTTCTAGTTAACACAAAGGATATATTTTTTAAACTGCCTATTATAATGAAAAAAAATAAAATTATTTTACCAAAAGAGTTTATATTTTCACTGGAACTGCTTGGGGTCAAAAGTGGTGAGCTGGACTTGAGGTCGCTGTGTGGAGAAATATTTCTCTGTAGATCGTCCGTGTTATTTCTAAGAATTGGTGAAGGTAAATCTTTCTCCGCTTGTACCCACGTATTTTCAAGAATTTGTCTATTCGGTTTAGGTGTCGATTCCGGTTTCAGTCCTTAAAAAAAAAACAAAACATTTTTATACAAAACTACACAGGCAGACAAAAAAAACTTTTTTGTTCGAAAAACTGCACTACAGTATTTCTAAGTATTCCCTACAAAGTCAAAATTGCTATAGATTGGCTAAATTTCTTTAAATAATCTAAAAAGAAAATCCCAAAACACCAATTAAAACTTAAAAAAAAAATAAAAAAATTTGTCCAGAACACTACGTTAGTGTATTTCTACGTCTTTTTAGCCGCAGAATCCAAATCCAAAGTCATAATAATCAAATTAGCTAAAATTTAGAGAAAATTAAAAAAAAATTACATATATGGGCGAATCCACAGAACCGGTCGATTTCATGTTACTCACAGATTTTTCTATTTTAGAAGTATCATATTAATCTTTTTCAAATTTCTACCAATTTATAGTATCCTTGATAACCAATTAAACTAAGAAAATTGAATAAATGCAAACCTTTTCGTCTTATATAAAAAATAAAATAGAGTTAAGTTACTTAAAAAACCAAATTTGTCGTGTTATTCTAGGTATCAATTTTAATTCTTATGGGTATAACTTGTTCGGCATAGATTGAAACAATTCCAAATGATGGTGAATTATACTTTACTTAGTGCAGAATCTATTGAAGGCAGAAAAAAATATGTGCCCTTAATTAAAAAGAAATGGTAGTCGCTGAAAGTAGCGTTACTCATTATTTTAAAATAATGAAATACCTATACATTTTTATAAATATTTTTTACGGCGATTATTCGATTTGAATTTTTCAAATTGGTACTTGTTGTTTTTTAGCAGATGAACAAATCTAGGTATAATAGAACAGTGTGCGGTTAGAATTAAAGAAAATATTACAATAATTAACACTCTATGTTTGATCGTGAACGATTCAAAACTTTGCCTTTTTTCAGGAGCACAACTACAAATTAAAATATAATGAATTGAAATCATGTGTGATTATTTAAAGACATTATTATAATTTTTATATACAAACGCCAAATTCTATTTTCAATTTATAATGTCTAAAAGTTAAAAATAAAACTAAAATTAAAAGAAATTTAACTGAATGAAGGTATTTATAAATATGAAAAATGAAATAACCATTCATTTGTTTTATTTTCAAACTTGGATCAAAATCAATGTCAATAATGTCTGTTTATTAGTTAAGATAATTTAATTTGCAGAATAAAAAAATAAATGCTAAAATGAAATTATAATTTATTAATTATTATGTTAATTGTAAATATTAATTGTATATAAATAATTGTATTCTATCATATTTTATTATTCAAAATGTTTTGGAAATATTACAAATATATATGCAAAAAAACAAAAGAAAGAAATACACATTTTTCATTAAGATTTTCTGAACAAAGATTACATAGGTATTTTCGTTTTTGGCTTTTAACTCGAACGGCATTAAAATAAAATGGATCACGCAAGACGGTAATTGTTCTTAAATACTTTTCAAATAAAATAAACCATAAATGAAAGGTGTGCTCGTAATTTAAAAATTTTTATTTTTATAAGTGAAAATCGACCGGTTCTGTGGATTTTCCCATATAATAATTTGTTTAAACAATTTGTAGAATTGCTATTATTAGTTTGTTGTTAGTAATTAATAGCAGTCAGCTTTAAAAGTTGCAAAACTGAGAAAAAGTTTTTAAAAAGTTAACTCTGTAGCTTAAATTGATAAAACGTTGAAATTATATAAAATTAATTTGGTAAAACATTGCTAAAAAGTTTAAATTCAACATCATTAATTTGTTTAGACAATTGGTAAAATTGTTGTTTTTATTTTGTTGTTAGTAATTGGGATCATTAAGCTTAAAAAGTTGCAAAATTAAGAAAAATTTGCAACTCTGTAGCTAAATCTAATAAATAGTTGTAAGTAAATAATAATAATTTGTTTAAATAAATTATTTAAGAATAAAAAAGTTTAGCCAAATTAAACCAAAAATATTTTTATAATATTATACTTAAAATATGTCCAACAATAAATTTAGAAAAATAAAGAAAATATGAAACTTTTGTGAAAGAATAAGTAAATTTGCAAATAATCTCGCAAAAAATAGGCAAGATGTGATAAAAAATTGAATAAATTTACAAAAAAATGAGCGTATTTATTTTTAAAAATATGGAAATATATAATTATGAAAATCAACGAAATAAAAAATTTAGTGAATGTTATAATAACAAAATTGTGTAAAATAATATTAAATAATTAGCATAAAAAGAAGAAAATAAAAGAAAATCCTAAAATAAAAAGACAAAGACAAAAAAAAAATATCAAAAGTAAAAGGAGAAAGAAACTTAAAAATTTTGTGAAAATAAGAAATTATAAGATAAAAATTAAACACTTTCGAAAAAGTGAAATCTCTTTAAAAAAGTGTAAGAATTAAAAAATTGATTTTTGTGAATTTAAAAAATAATTAATATTATTTAATTATTTTACATTAGTTAATAATTAATATGTATTTAAATTTGAATTATGTAATTGAAATTTAAAAGTTTGAACAAATTGGAATATGAGTTAATTAACATTTGCAATTTATTTAAATTATAATGGCTTAAAGATGTATTTAAATTTAATACTATTTTGTGCTATATGTTCACACCAAAGATTTTTAGATTGCAGGTATTTTGATCATAAGTATTAGCACAATTTTTGAAATTTTATAAAGAATAAAATGTTAAAATTGAAATTTTTAAGATTTATACACAAATTTCTGGTTTTTTTTTAATGTTTGCGATTTTTTATATGCAGTATTAGACGACCGGAGAATTGTTAATTTTTTTTTTATTTAAATCATGATTTATATCAAGATTTAAATCAATAACAGCCCTGATGTGTTATTTATTATTTAATGGTGATAATTAAGTTCTGAGAGTATAAAAAATGGTTTCCAATGTATTTTTAAACCAGTGAATAAAAAGAAGATATTTTACCACGAGGAATCAGTTTCGGCAAAATCCTCGAATTCGCTACATCCGTCTGCTTGACAATTGTCCTTGCTGTCGTCGATATCGTGTATGAACTTCGACTACTGTCTGAACAAATACTCAGTCGATCGTCCAAATCAGGAGCACTTTGCGTGCTCTCAATACTCTCAGTGGAACCTCCCGCATTTCCAATCTGTTCCGTGGAACCTCTCATCACTCCCACGAGCCTCTGGTCCGTTTCACTTTTATATTTTCCTAGTGCGTACAGTCCTAGATTTCTGTGGATATTCGGCTGAGAGCCTTTTGAATATCCAAAGCTCCCGGGCGGCTTCAATGTTCTTAATGCATTAGAAGTTGGAATGTTTGGATTAGACTTCTGCAGAAATTGTGGGAGTTTCGAAAAAGTTTTCGGCGCTGGCAATTTCCGAATATTTGGTTTGCAAAACGTCGAATTTGCATTATTCTGCAAAAATATAAGTTAAATACATTTACATACACACATATATATATATATATATATATATATATATATTAAATCAAAGTCTATATCTAATAATGTTAACACTAGAAACTTTATATAAGATTTTGTGAAAAAAATGAAAAAAAAAAACATTTAGAAGAAATATGTAATTGGTTCTAAAAACATGTAAAAATAAAGGACACAAAATTTATTAAAAGATTGAAAAAATATCAGCAAGTCTATGAAAAAATCTTATAAGAAAAAAGAACAAAATGAAATTATTTAATAAGAAATAATAAAAAATGGAGAAAAACTTTCAATAGATAAAATTTTTAAAAATTATAAACAGGGTGTCTACTAATTTCGTCCCACAAAATTCCCGGTCATTTCCCGGTTTTTATTCCTATTTTTCCCGGTTTTTTCTCTTGTTAACTTAAAATTTATTTTAAGTATAAATAGACCTAGAAATGGCTATAAAAATTGAATAAAACAGTTGATAATTGAAGAAAATAATTGAGAATTGAAGAATTAAATATTAAACTTTACAAAAAATAATAATTAAGAATTAAAAGAAACAATTAATAATAGAAAGAAATAATTGAACAATGACAAAAATATTTGACATTGTGAAACAAAATGAAAAAAAAAAGGAAATATTAATCGACAATTGAGCAATAATTAAAAAAATGGAACAATGGTTAATAAATTCAAAGAATATAATTGAAAATTGGTCAACTAGATAGAAAATCAAAAAAAAAAAAATAATTCAAAATTGAAGAAATAAATTCAAAATTAAATAATCAAATTGAAATCAAAAAAACACAGAATTATTGAATATTAAAAAAAAATTGAAAATTGAGAAATAAAATTGAAATTCGAATACAATAATTGATTTTTGTTTCAACAGAATTCTACGATTGTTTAAAACGCACATTCTTGTTGTTTTTATTGTAACGTGAAGCGGATTTTTTTTAGTTTTGTTATTTTAAATATAAGAATCTAATTATTTTTAAAAAAAAAAGGGTGTTTTTGTAGCCCGTATATCTGGTTAAATAAATAAATAAATAAATAAATAAATTGAGAATTAAAGAAAATTACTGAACAATTGGATTGAAAAAAGAAGAAAATAATTTATAATTAAAAAAAAATGGAAAATGACATGAATTATTTAATATTGAAGAAAACATTAAACATTGAAGAATAGAATTGTTATTTAAAAAAATTAATTGAGAATTGAAAAAAATAATTGAATAATTGAACAATTAAATTAAAAATAAAAGAAAATTATTGAAAATTGAAGGAGGTTTTGAAACATGAAATAAATAACTGATAATTAAATAACTGATAATAATTGAACAATTAAATTGAAAATAAAAGAAAATTATTGAAAATTGAAGGAGGTTTTGAAACATGAAATAAATAACTGATAATTGAAAAAAAATAATTGAAAAAAGTCGAGATTACTAAATATTGAAACAAACTATTGAAAATTAAACAAAACAATTGAAAATTAAATAAAATAATTAAAAATTAAATAAAATAATTGAAAATTGAAGAAAATAATTAAAAATTAAAGAAAGTACTTAAAAATTAAATACAATATTTGGAAATAGCAGAAAAATTTAGAAATCGACGGAAATAATTGCGAATTAATGAAAATAATTTAAAAATTGAAAGAAAAACATAATTTAAAAAAGCTGAAAATTGTTAAATATTGAAGAAAATTGAGAAGCAATAGAAAATTGAAAGAAATTGAGAAACTGAAAAAATATGAAAAAATAATTGGAAATTGAAGAAGATAATTGAAATTTAAGAAAAAAATTGGAATTTAGAGAAAATAATTGAGAATTTAAAATAATCATTGTAAAAAGCCTAGAGTTATTGAATATTAAAAAAAATTGAAAATTAAAGAATGGAATTGAATGTCAAAAATTATAATTGAGAATTAATAAAAAATAATTCAAGAATTGAACAATGGGATTGAAAGTAGAGGAAAATAAGTGATAATTGAAGAAAAAAGAAATTGAACAACCCAGGAATTATAGAATTTGAAAAAAAAAACAATAAAAAATTAAGAATGTAATTGTAATTTGAAGAAATTAATTAAAAATTGTAGAAAATGATTTGAAATTGAAGAAAATGTGATTTTATGAAAATTGTTGAATAATAATTGATGAATTGAATTCAAGTTTCAAAAACATAATTGATAATTGAAAAAAACAGTTGAAGAAAGTCGAGAATTATTGAATATTAAATTAAATAATTAAAAATTGAAGGAAATAGTTGAGATCTGAAGAAAATAATTAAAAATTGATGAAAATAATTAAAAATTGAAGAAAATAATTGAAAAATGAATCAAATAATTGGCAATTCAAAAAAATAATTTATAGTTGAAGAAAATAATTAAAAATTGATTAAAATAATTGAAAATCGTAGAAAATATTTCAGAATTTAATGAATTAATTAGAAATTGATGAAAATAATTTAAAATTAAAGAAAATAATTGGCAATTGAAGAAAATAGAAGAAAACCGAAGAAAATAATTCAGAAATGAAGAAATAATTTTAAATTAATGAAAATAATTCCAAATGGAAGAAAATAATTGAGAATTGTAGAAAATAATTGGAAATTGAAGAAAATAATTAAAAATTTATTAAAATATATGAAAATCGTAGAAAATATTTCAGAATTAAATAAATTAATTAGAAATTGATAATTGAAATTGAAATAATTGAAAATTAAAGAAAATAATTGGTAATTGAAGAAAATAGAAGAAAATAGAAGAAAATAATTGAGAAATGAAGAAATAATTTTAAATTAATGAAAATAATTCCAAATGGAAGAAAATAATTGAGAATTGTAGAAAATAATTGGAAATTGAAGAAAATAATTAAAAATTTATTAAAATATATGAAAATCGTAGAAAATATTTCAGAATTAAATAAATTAATTAGAAATTGATGAAAATAATTGAAAATTGAAAAAAATAATTAGCAATTGAAGAAAATAGTAGAAAATCGAAGAAAATAATTGAAAAATGAAGGAATAATTTTAAATTAATGAAAATAATTGAGAATTGTAGAAAATAATTGGAAATTGAAGAAAATAATTGAAAATTGAAAAGAATTTATTATCCCAGAAAAAAAATTCCCGGTTTTTCCCGGTCAATTTAAAATACCGGTTATTTCCCGGTTTTCTTGGTTAGTAGACACCCTGTATGAATAACTAAGAAAAAATCAAATAATTTTTTAAAAACTTTTAAAGGCAAAAATAAAAAACTTGTAAAAAAGGTACTAAAGAATAAGAACATTTAAAATCCAAACATGAAAATCTAAGAAGTCAAAAAATAGTTTACAAAAAAAATAAAAAAAAATTCTAGAAAATTAAAAGAATATATAATTATAGAATTAAAATAAAAAATTTTATTACAATTTTAATAATATTTGAAATTTCTATAATTCTATTAATTATCAGCCTTAATATTTTTAGATTGATTATTGGATGAGATGGATTAGGTTTAATTTCATATTGCTTAATTATTTATTACCCAAATAAAATTTCTTCTCCATACCTGACTTGGAACTTCGAATGCTTTCTGCAATGGCTTGCCATAAGTTGTATTAATATTTTGTTCTTCAAATCCTGATTGCTCGATTCTCGAAAAAGTTGCATTAACATTTTCCAACTTATCATTTGGCAAATAAGTCTCATTAAGATGACCCACTTCATGACATTTAGAAAAAGTAGCATTAACATTTTCGACTTCCTCCGGCTTTAAGAAAGTATCATTATTACTTTTCTTCTGTTGTTTAACAGACGATTTCCTAAAAGTTTGAAATCTCGTTCTATCAACTTCGGGTGAAAAGTTTTGACACTTTTCGTCGATTTTTTTCAAACCCTCTTTCCTGTAGGTTTTGCAATAATCCAAAGGTGCTGGAAAAGTGTCCATGGAATTCTCGTAAGTAATATTCAATTCTCTTTGTGTGTCCCTTTCTTTCGAAAAGGTGGAATCAAACTGTTTACTACTTCTCTCCACTTCCTCTAATAATTCTTGCCTGAGACTAGAGGCATTAAGTTTTTGATTATTGTTATTGTTGACATTTCTAGTGACATTAGCAAGTTGCAAATTTGAATTTTCGAGAGCCATTTCTTGACAAGAAAGACGCTTTAAATTGAAAGTCATGTCTGCGTCAATGAGGGCATTCTCCATTGAGTGTTCATTAAATTTCATGGTATTTAGATTCTCGAATGTTTCAGACAGCATGAACTTTCCATCTTCCGGAGTTGAAGTATCAAATTCCTGTTTGGACAAACTTCTTGATGGAGGTGAGAAAGACTCGTTCGATTCAGAACCATTCGTGACAACTGAATATGATTGATTAATTTTTTCCAAACTTTCGCAGTGAGTTAAATGTGCCTAAAGAAGAATTATTTTTAAATGTATTATTTTATTATTATTGTATATATAGAGAAAAATTGTCAGCAAATTGTAAAAAGTGTATAATACATGAGATTTAGTCGACATTATCGTCTCAAAATAGAATATTGTACAAGTTGGGAAAGAAAAGAATTCTAGGAGAGTGAAGTTTGCTGCGCCGAGCGCAGTAATAGCAGAAATCACGCGAGTAAAAAAAGTACTTAAAAATACTTAATACACAATTTTTATTCTTTTTCATTAAATATTTAAAAAAAAGGACTTTTTTTGTTCTATTCACTTCTATCTTTTTGTACCCTCTGTTTAATCCCACCAATCCAATTTAATTCGTACTTCTATCTATCACCATGTTTAATCTCTGCTCATCCATTTCTATTCTCTAAGGCTCTAAGCAAATTTATAAACTTTTAGCTTAAATTTTCTGCTTAAATTTATCCTTTATTTATCCAGATTAATTTTTTTTATCTGTGCTGAATATAAATAAAAAGTCATCTTTTTCAATTACATCTTTTCATATTCATGTAAATAATTTTGAATACCTCCTAAATCTTTTTCTATCCCATTAAAAACTACGAAGCAGTATATCTCCTATTTAATCTCTATTCTATAAAAATGTATGTTCTTTACATCCACTTTAATCTTTATTTATCCCTCACGCTCGAATAACAGTCATTTTCAATCTCTCTTTTTTTCTATCTAAATAAATCATTTTCAATCCTACATAAACCTTTTTTTATCCCATTTAAAAATATCCATTTTTATTTCTGATGTTTTACTCAAATTTATCAATCTTTTATTCAATTTAATTTTTTCTTTAATTCATTCCCAATATAAATTACAACTGATATTTTTGTAATACCTTTTTTTTTACATTTTTTAGTTTTTTCCAAATGGCCAAATTATTTTTAATTGTACCTAAGTCTTGTTTTATAAAAATTCATAATTTCTTTATATATTTTAATCGATTTTTATCTCTCCAAATGTGAATAATAACCAATCTTATTTAAACCTTCTTTATATCCAAATAAGTATTTTCAATTCTATTTCACTATCTCTCTTTCTAACATTTTTTTCAGGAGAAGTTGGACACATAATAAAAAAAAGGTTATGTTTGAAGTCATCACTTTGCTTTTTGAAATAATCTCTGTTTCTTCAAATTTCAATGTACATAAATACTATATCTTCGAATTGCTATGCTCCAATCTACTTAACATAATCTTCCTTTATATAATTATGTTTTCTGTTCACTATACTATAGTTGTTACCATTAATTATATTATTTCAAACATTTATCTCAATATATCGTGAATAGAAAGAGATAAAAATATACTTTAAACATATATTCAAATAGACAGAAATTGAAACAATATATCATGAATAGAAAAGGGATAAAACTATTTTTTAAAGATTCAAATGGATAGAAATTGAAACAACATAGGTGACACTTTTTTAAAAATAACTTTTTAAATAGAAATTTGTGAATCTTTGCTTTGTCGACAAACTATTTTTTATTTATAAGGAGCATTCTATTTCAAACCGTTGCACCTATAAAAGACGATCGTAAAAAAGGTTCTTTTTAAACCAAATTAATTTGAATAAAATCAAATCATTGATAATATTTTATGCACTATTTTGAAAGATTTTATTAATGCTCCTTTGATCGGTCTTCAAATTTTTAAAAAATTGTCTTAATTTCATAAAGAAATTCCTATTTAAAATCTGAAACTCTTGATATCTCAAAACACCCCTCCTCAAAGTTTCTTGAACCTATGTGAAAAGAAAGCTAAGGTTTTATAGTTTCTAATTCCTTTGAATTCAAAATGGACATTTTAGAGGATTAATGGATAAGAATGATATAAAACTTGTGTTTTTGAGAAATCTGACATGAAGTGAAGTTAGATTTACCTAAGCTAGATTCGTTATCTTTTGTTTTTTAAATTTTGAAAGAAAATAGGAGAGTGGTCTCCAAGATCGACATTTCGTATAAAATTTTTGTTTAAGGTGACAGCATCTTATGCTTTCTGTAATTTCTGTTTGTATAGATGGTCGAAGTTTTTGATGCACATTTAAAGGAAATAAACCAGTATGATTTTCTTCTACACATACAGTATAATATTATTTATTTACCGTATAATAATATTCTAAAATGGTTTTACTAATTTTGTGTTTGTATACAAATTTTTACTGGGGTTCAAAAAATGGTGTCATGTACCCTAAGATGGACAGACGTCAATTCTCAATATATTTATTTTCATATTTTCGATTATACACTTTCTTCAATAATTTATTGAGCCACCTAATTAAAATTTTTTTTCCGACATGAAATGTGATGTTATCGTTAGAGAATTTGATATATCGATATTTTTCGATATATTATTACTTTGTTACTGTTAGCTATTAAATTGAAATTTTTAAAAATGTTATTTCTTGATAAATACAGTAAAATGATTAAAAATTAGTTTAAGAATTCTTGCACGATGTTTAATTTTTTATTTACCACTTTTAAGAAGGTGTCCATCTTGGGGACACTTTTTTTTGGATCGAAAATTTTAACAATTAGAAAAAATGATTTAAAAAATGCTTGTGTTGAAAATAAAATTTTATCCTTGTGGCCATAAGTTACCTAATATATTGTACTTTCATCCGGTATAAAACATTTTAATATATCTTATTCAGTTTGGATACTAGAGCATTAAATCGAAACTATGTCCATCTTGGGGCCTTCTCCCTTACAACATGTATTTTTCTTATAATTTATTTTTTATTTTAATAACAACTTGGAAATTCATTTGTTAGAATCACTTCAAGTATATTTTATAATACTAAGATAATAAATAATTATTCTTGTCTGAAAGTTTTTTTTAAATAATCGTATTTTCCTTCAAAATTTAAAAACAAAAGACACAAAAATTCGACTCTGGCTTAAGTAAATTCAACTTCATGACAGATTTGTCAAAAACACATATTTTATATAATTTTTATCCATAATCCTCTAAAATGTCCATACAGGGTGTCTACCGAAACATGAATTTCAAATTCCCGGCAAATTCCCGGTTTTCCCGGATCTAAAATCACATTTTTCCCGGATTTCTTTTATGTATGATTAATAGTTATAATATTAAAATAATTATCAGTTAATAAGAAATACTAAGCAGATTGGGTATAAAAAGTCAATACACGTCTTTCTTAATTAGAAAAATATTATGATTTATTTTATCAACTAATCAATCGAAAATTCAAAATCGCGGGTCCAATATCAAAGATAATATAAATTTGAAGAAAATAAATGGAAAATGACAAAAAACTTGAAATTTGAAGAAACATAATGAAAGATGACAGAACTAATTAAAAATTAAGTAAAAAATCAAAAATTTGAAGAAAAGATTTGGAAAATGACAAAAATAATTGAAAAATGGAAAAACAAAAAATTTGATGTCAAAACATAATTATAAAATTGGAGAAAAAATTGACCAATAAAGAAAATAATTAAAATTAAAAAAAAAAAAAAAAATGAGAAATGACAAAAATAGTTGAAAATTACAAAAATAATTGAACCCAGAAGAAAAAAAATGAAAGATGCTAAAACTAATTTAAAATTATGTAAAAAATTTATGATTTGAAGAAAAGACGTAAAAAATGACATAAATAATTGAAAAATGGAGAAAAAAACAAAAATTAGAAATCAATATTTGAAAAATTGCATATAAAAATTGACGCTTAAAGAAGATAATTGAACAATGACAAAATAATTGCAAAATCACAAAAAAATTGAAATTTGAAGAAAATACTTAAGAAATGATAAAAATAGTTAAATTTAAAAATAAAAAACAATTGACAAATGAAAACAATAATTTAACAATGAACAAATTAAATGTAAATTAAAGTAAAAAATTAAAGAATCCATGACAATAATTTAAAGATATAAGAAAATAAGTTAAATTTGGAGAAAGTAATAAAAAAATGTCGAAAATATTGATATTAATTGAGAAATGACTAAAATAATTGAAAATTTTAAAAAAAATTTAAAAAATGACAAAAATAATTTAGAATAGGAAAAAATAGTCGAGAAATAACAGAAATTTGAAGAAAATAATTGAGAAATCATAAAAAATTTTAATTTGAAGATAATACGTTAAAAATAACAAAAATAATAAAAATTTAGGACAAATAATTAAGACAAAACTAATTAAAAATTAAGTAAAAAATGAAAAATTTAAAGAAGACTTGAAAAATGATAAAAATAATTAAAATTTGAAAAGAATTTTAGAAATGACAAAAATAAATGAAAATTGAAGTAAGAAATTAAAAAATTCATGAAAATAATTTAAAGATATAAGAAAATAAGTATAAAACTTGGAGAAAGTAATAAAACAATGTCGAAAATACAAAATATTGACAACAATTGAGAAATTACTAGATTAATTGAAAATGACAAACATAATTGAAAATGGGAAAATATAGTCGATAAATGACAAAAATAATTGAAATTTGAAGAAAAGAATTGAGAAATCAGAAACAAGTTAAATTTGAAAATAATACATGAAAAATAACAAGTATTTGAGATAAATAATGGAATAATGACATGAATAATTGATAACTATTGTAAATAATTAAAAGAACGGAAGATTGAAAAAAATAAATGAAATTTGTAAAAATTAATTGGTAATTGGTGTTAAGTATTTAAAAATTATTGATACATAATAATAAAATTATTGAAGAAAATTGCTGACATTTGAAGAAAATAATTGAAATTCGTAGAAAAAATTAAAAACTATGTAATAAATTGAGAAATTCATGATAATAAAAAAAATATGATTGAAAAATATTATTGAAATTTGATGAAAATAATTGAACAATAACAAAAATAATTAAATAATAACAAAAATAATTGAAATTTGATGAAAAAATTGAAAGACGAAGAAAGTAATTGACAATACTGGTTTAAAAATTAAAAATTTGTAGACATTAATGAAAAAATTGAAAAAGTAATTAAAATTAGAGGAAACTTTTTAAACAATGTCAAAAATAATTGAAATTCAAAGAAAATAATTGTATATAATAATAATGATAATAATAATTATCATTTTGCTAAGGAAGTGAGAAGAGTTTTTTTTTAAATTGAGTAATAGTGAATGATTTTAAAAAAAAGTAAATAAAAATGGGAAAAGTGAGTCACTGACAGACCTGAAAATTTTCAAGTTCGCTTGAAACTTGTTACACTTTTACTATTTTGAAAATCTAACTTCAGACTAGCAACCAGCGACATGAATTACTACCGAGTAACAAGTTTGAAGTAAATTTGAGCAATTTTGCAAAACAGTTCTGCCATATTGGACCCGCTATTTTGAATTTTGAAAATTTGTTAAATCTGACATCGTATTCACAATCAGAGACTTCGAAAACCTCCGAGTAACAAGTTTCAAGCGAATTTAAAGAATTATGAAAAAATTAACGATATTTGGTTAAGGAATTAGCGGAAATTTTTAGAAATTCCCGGATATACTTTTTTCCCCGGCAATTTCCCGGGTTTTTCCCGGTCAAACTAAAATCCCGGCAAAATCCCGGTGAGTTGACACCCTGTCCATAATAAATTTAAAGGAATTATAAATTATAAAACCTTAGTTTTCTTTTCACATTTTTAAAACAAATTTAAGGAGGGGTGTTTTGCGATATCAAGAGTTTTAAAATTTAAAAACCGATCGAAAGAGCAGTAAATTCTGTTTCAAAATAGTGCATAAAATATTATCAATGATTTAATTTTAATAAAATTAATTTGATTTAAAAATAGCCTTTTTTGCGGTCGTCTTTTATAGGTGCAACGGTTTGAAATGGAATGCTCAGCTTATCTAAACCTATTTCTTAAATATATCAGTTATTATTGTAAAAAATAGCTCTTGAAAAAACTACTTATTAGTTTTTGCCTCCCTAAGGCAGAATTAATAAAAAAATGTTGTTCTTACCTTATCTTGTAAATCATCTATTAGAGGTGAATGTTTCTCATTAATGAATGTCTTTTCCAATGGACTAACGCAAATGTTAGTCTGATCGAAAAGGCTGACTGTCTTATCAAAAGGACTAGTGCAAATTTTCGTCTGATTAAGAGGACTGGTGAAAACTGTCGTTTGATCCAGAGGACTGTTGTAAACTTTCGTCTGATTAAGGGGGCTGGTGCAAACTTTCGTCTCATTATGGGAACTGGCGCAAAACTCAGCCTCATTAAGATTACTCACGCAAATCTTTGTCTGATCCAAAAGACCAGCACAAAGTTTACTTTGATCCAAGATCTGAGTAGTGTGATTAACAGAATTCTCCTCATTTCTGGAGCAAATTTCCGTGAAACTATTGATGTTGAGAGATTCTTGAAATATGCTCGCTTGCATCATGGATTCAGAAAGAATTCCAGAATCCATATCACAGAGCGATTCATTCCTTTTTGACTCGTCAGCGGTACTCGACATCATGGAAGAATATAACAAAGATGGCTGAGACTCGTTCATTATGCAATCGGCGAATTCAGGCTCCGTCAGATTAATGAAGGAATCAATTCCTTTAGACTGCGATAGGTTCAAGAAAACTTCGAGACTTTCCTGATTTACTACACTGGAGTGAGAATTACTCACGAAATTGGAAAAAGTCGAGGTTTTCGGTCGTAGCATTGCTGGTATTTCTTGATTCCTGTCTGGCGTTACTTCGTCCATTCGAAACTTTAAAATAAATTTCAATTTATCAATACAGTTTTAAAGAAATTTCAACTATAATTGTAATTGTGGAGTTTGGTTCTAATCATAATCTACATAAATTGAACCCATTAGAATGCAAATAGACGTATTTTTCAAATAGTGTTTATCAGTATTGTTTTGTATGTTGCAGACCGACACAAATTGTACACCCCATCATTTCTAACAGACAATTTTGTGCGTTTTATAGGACATAATTAAAGCTTTATATTAACTCTAGATACGCATCAATGTGTGAGAAACTGCATTAAGTAACTCGCTCAACGTTCAAAATCACTCAAAATATTTCTACGAATAAAAGTGTCAAATTTTTAAAATAACTTCCTTAATAATAAAGAAAGAAAAATTTTGTCACGAGAAGTTTTCGCAGCATCAAACCTACCAGCATAATTTTTTGATCTGAAAGTTGTAAGCAACATACAAATTCGCAGGGCTGCGGCTGTTATTGACTTTTTTAAATCACTTTGATTTAAGTCATTGGGGAATTTGCATTAAAATCATGATATAAATCAAAAAAACTTTACAATTTTAAATGTCTAATACTGCATGTAAAACATTGCAGACCATTAAAAAAACCCACAAATTTATGGATAAAAACATCTATTGTGCCAAACTTCAGGTGTGGACAGAATGAAAGAATGAAGTTTGCGATTATTGTTATTAATTAATTATTTAATAGTGACTTAAAGATATAAAAATTTAATACTATTTTTTGCTATCTTACAAAAAATTTGTAAATCGTAGGTATTTTGATCACCTGTATTAGCGTAATTTTTTAAAAAAGATTAAAATATTAAAATTGAAATTGAGGACCCGGATGCAATAACTACGTTTTCGCTCGAAGGCCTAGACTGTCTCCTTTTTCACAAGATAATTTGACGGGAAAATTATCTGGAAAAAAAGTTGAAGGAAATTGAAATTTAAAAATTGATATCAATAGAGGAGATAAAGACGCACATTTTTTCTTAATAAAGTTTTTACAAAAATTGAAAACAAAATGTTTTGTTCTTAAAAGTCCTTGCCGCTCTCGAAGAAAGATTTTGATTTAGTTGTTATAGTTTTATTATGTTATTTATTCTTTAAAAGTGTGTTAATTTATTAACAGTTATGTAAATAGAAAATAAAAATCCATATGACTCTGAGATATCACGAGTTGATTGTAAAAATATAATTATTTTCAATGTCTAAAAAAAATTAGTTTTTAATTTTTATTCAACTAAATAATAGTCTGACAAAAAAACTTTATTAAGAAAAAATGTACGTCTTTATCTCCTCTATTGATATCAATTTTTAAATTTCAATTTCCTTCAACTTTTTTTCCAGATAATTTTCCCGTCAAATTATCTTGTGAAAAAGGAGACAGTCTAGGCCTTCGAGCGAAAACGTAGTTATTGCATCCGGGCCCTCAATTTCAATTTTAATATTTTAATCTTTTTTAAAAAATTACGCTAATACAGGTGATCAAAATACCTACGATTTACAAATTTTTTGTAAGATAGCAAAAAATAGTATTAAATTTTTATATCTTTAAGTCACTATTAAATAATTAATTAATAACAATAATCGCAAACTTCATTCTTTCATTCTGTCCACACCTGAAGTTTGGCACAATAGATGTTTTTTGTTTTAAATCAATAACTTTTGAAAAAATGTATTTTTATATTAATTATAAGATTTCTAATTTTATTTATTTAATTATTGATTCTCCTGAATCTAAATTTTACATCAATTGACAAATTTATATAGTTTATTTTCAATAATAAAAATTTATTACAATACAAACGTGTCTTATTTAAAGCTACTTTACAGATTTTAATAAAGATTCAAAAAAATTTAAACTTAATATGAAAATTAATGAATATTTTATGTTATAATTTATAATAATATATGAATAATTTTCATAATAATATTTCGTTTTTTAATTACTTCTAAAAAAGACAATATAAATAAGAATAAAGAATGAAATATCATGATATAATTAGAAAAAAGCGAGCACTGTTTTCAAATATTTTTTAAGATTTTTAAATACCTTCTTTATAATTTATTCCTCTTTTAATCATTTTTTTTTAATTTGAAATCTTCTTCTCTATTTTAAATAAAAATAAGTACCAAATTAAATTTCTTCAAATAAATGTTGTATTTTTATCTCAAAATGCTTATTTTTTATTGGTGAATTATTAAACTTATTTAATTTCTAATTTTATTATAGGTTTCAAATTAGGATCAATTATAATTTTAATCAGTTCAATTGTAAAAACAAAAAATAAGATTGACTGAAGTATAGTTTTCACTATATTATAGATTTGCCAAGCCAGTCAGGCTAAAAATTCATTAAAATCAAGATCAAGATCCCAAAATTTTCACAAAAAAAGCGCTGATCACAAAAATCAAGTACTTAAAATAATTTCATAAAATTAAAGAAAAGTAACTATTTATTAATAGAAGTTTGAATTAATAAAAGAATTTAGAATCGATAAATTGAAATATTAATTGATTTGAATTATATTAAAGTTTGGATCGATTTAAAATTTCCAAATTTCTTTAAATTCTTATAATTATATGGGTTTAAGTTTGAACATCTAAAATATAAATTGTGAGAAATTGAAAATATTTGAAGTTCATAATAATTCTAGCATGAATTAATCAAAGTCGAACAATTAAAAGTTTTAAGTAATTTAAGTTTATAATATTACTAAAATTTTAAAAATTCATACTTCTTATACTAATTATTAAAGTTTGAAGCAATTAAAATTCGTATTAATAAAATCAAGTTTAAAATTTTTAATTTAATTTAATTTGTAAAGGTTAAAGATTGGAAAAATTGTTCCCATGGATTAAATTAAAAATGAGTTATAAATTTTAAAACATTAGTTATATTTCAATATTGATTAATTCAAGTTTGAAATTAAATTTGATTTCACATCATGTCTATTTTTTGCGAGATTTATTTTATTTTTATTAATTCTAATTTTTTAGTAGATTCTAACCAAATTTTATTATTTTTTGTACTGTTTACATTTTTTTACAGTTTGTTAGAATAAGGAAAAAACATTTCTCCATTTTTTTTCCTATTTATGTAATTTTCTTCATGTCTCACTATATTTTTAGTCCTTCCTTGCGTTTTAATTAATTCTTTAATTTTTGTCATCATTTTTCCATTTCTTAGAAACATTTTTCCTTCTTTTCAATTGCTTAGTTTTGATTTTATAATTATGATTTTTTTAAAACATTTATTTGATGCTTCTATCTACATTTTTTAAATTTCTCAATTTTCTACTTTTTTGGAAGCTTTTATTCTTTTATTTCATATTATGGAAATTTAACCTTGTACTAAATATTCTCATTTGAACATCGTTCTTCTATTTCATAGAATTTCTTTTCTTTTACATTTTTTTTAATTTTCCAAAATTTTATTCATTCTTTTTTTTATTCAATTTGTCAAATAATTCTCTAATTTTCCTAATTTAAAAATTTTACTCTCTTTAGTAATATATTCTACTTTTTTTTTATATATTTTTATGTCACTGTTTCATTCTTGTGTTATTTAAAATTTTTTTTTATTTCTTTAATAAACTACTTTCAAATAAACATTTGGAGATTTTGTCTACTGGTTATATTTTAAAAAAATCATGATTTTTATCAGCCCTGCAAATTCAGCATCCTCGGAAAATTTCTGATTGATTATGCACTTTTATACTTTATTTTTATTTAGCTTTAACAACTTTCACCAGAAAGAATAAAAAAAATTAGTTTT
The DNA here is from genome assembly GCA_037103525.1 of Ganaspis brasiliensis. Classification (NCBI taxonomy): domain Eukaryota; kingdom Metazoa; phylum Arthropoda; class Insecta; order Hymenoptera; family Figitidae; genus Ganaspis; species Ganaspis brasiliensis. Next base: position 5,813,252 of record JAZKLR010000152.1, read on the forward strand.
TCATAGTACTTGTTCTATTAAAGCTTTTTTTTTGTATTCTTAAAAAAAAATTAATGATTTTGTGTAAGAAAATTTTATGTAATGAATGTTATAACAAATTTTGTTGGTTGTATTGCAATTTAAGGTATTAGTCGCGTAAATGCTCCCGCAAAACTCCCGCAAAATAAAAAGAACAAAAAATAAACTTTTATATCAACTCACTTGCTTCCTTGTGACCTCTTCTAATGTAATATATGTAATTTTCACGATTTTGAGTCAGGTACTATAAGTTATCGTGATGTATTGCTCACACGTTTTCGACATTTTTCAATGAAACCACGTGAAAATGAAAAATTATGAATTTTTAAATTATTGTATTTTTTATACGGCGTGGTCAATAAAATTAATTTTTTTTTAAAGGATTTATTTTATCTCAATGTGTAACTTAGTAGTTTTATTTGAAAAACTGACGACTTGTTTTTTTATAATTGAATATAAGAGACATTTTTTACATGCATTTTGTGCTATTGCATGTAAAAGGTATAAACTTTGAATTAATATTTTAAAGCTCAGAAGTGGTCAAAATTAATAGGATAGATCTCATTTCATAGATAAATACCTAATGAATACAGATACAAAGTTTTAAAAAAATCGGACGAAAATCATTTTACGCGACTAATACCTTAAAATTTTTAGATTTACTCAAGAAAGAGTAATAGGTAGTTTAAAGTATTTTTAGAGTACTTTTTGAGTAATTTTCTAGTAATTTTCAAGATACTTCAAAATCTAAACTGAATATAAATCTTAATCTCACATTTCGGTAAAGGGAAATACCAGTAAAAAACGCAGCAAATATATTATTAGACTTGAATTTTCTTGTGTTGGTTGGAAAAAGTAACGCGTACAGCACGTAGAAATATTATTTTATTCAAGCGAATGCTTATTATGAATTTGCTGTTAAAATATAAATTTTAAAAATCTCCGATTCAAAATTTATGAATTTTTATCAAGTTTTAATTCAAGTAAAACAATTCAATTTAAAAATTAAGAACAAATTCGTAATAACCAAACCGAAAAATCCCCTTTAATTGAGTTTCACTTCGATTAATAAAAAATACATTTTTTAATTTTCAAACTCCTTTTCAAAGCTGCCATATTAAATTTTGAAATAAGACTTGGTTTTTTGGATGAAAATATTAAGGACTATAGATGCGATATTTTGGGTTATCATAATATCCCAAAAATTTAATGCGAGAAAATATGGTGCTATTAATTTACAAGTATTCTTAACGCATCAAATAAACAACAAAGTCGCTGAACTTTTTTAAACAAAAAAATCCGTTGACATGAGAGTTAATGGATTAAGTTATTGACATTTTTTGAAAATTGTTTTTATTCTTTTAAATCTCTCATTGACACAAATCATTTAGTATTAATCTTTTTTTTTTTTTTTTTTGCCAAAAATGGAATTCTGAGTCTTACATACAATATAAAACAATGATTGTGTAAATATTGCTTAAAATGCGTCTTTTGGGATGTTAATGGGGTACTTAAATCGTTAAAAGTATTCTACTTACTTGACCAGGAACTTTAAATGTATTATCAAGCGAATTTCGTGCAGGACTTGATAACGATTCCATTATTGCATCGAAATTCAATTTGTTAGATCGTCGCTTCGCTCGAGTGAATGTCCTTGTGTCTATAGATTTCTTCAAAACTGTGAACCAGAAAATATATTTTTATATTAAAAAAGAAAAACAATATAGGATTTCAAACAAAAATGAATTTTTGACTATATAGATTATGAAAAAGCGTTATATGGCTAGTAAAAGTAACGCCTCTTGAGGTTTTAATATATTATTATTATTATTGCTATTGAAGTAAAATGAAAATAAAGTCAGCTACATAAATAAATATTGTTTAAATGTAGAAAATGTTTTTTTTAACCATTAAAAAAAAATTTCAAATACTATTTGCTAAATAATTAAAGAATAAATGTTAAAATTCAGAGGCCTTGGCAAATTTTTCAATGTATGCTATATTGGAAATTATTATTTTTTTAAGCGAATATATTTTACCACTGGAATGTTCTTGAGGCTCTGATGGATCAGATTTTAGCCAAGCATAAAGATCATGAACTCTTGATTCAGAGGAGCACTGATTAGAGGCACTTAACCTGTTAATTTTTAAAAAATTGCAATTAATTTTGGAACAAAGATTATAAATATATCACAAAATGATAAATAAGCGCATAAAATTAACTTGTGATGTCAATCATTAAAAAAAAAAAAAATATTACAAATTAGCAAGTGTTATGTATGAATTAATTTTTGCTAAATTAAAATTGTTACAAATTAATTAATAAAAATAATTTCAGACATTAATTATGATTTTCTTACTAAGTTGAAAAAAAAGTATAGTACGTTACAAAAAGTCGAAATAGTTTTTTTTTGATAAAATTAATTATTCTAAACTTCTATTCATTGGAACTTTTTATTCTTTAAATTTATTCAAACAATACAAATTTTAATATTTTAAAAACATTTAAACCATTCTTTATCATTTTTAACAATACAAAATTAAAATTTTCCAACTTTAATCGATTTAATTATAAATTATTGTAAAATTAAAATAATAAAAATTTTAATGTAGGTATACAAAGTTTTCAGATTTATAATTCATTTTATTTTAATTCCCAACCGTGGGAACACAAATTAATTCAACCTTTTATATTTACAAATTAAAACTTTTAAATTTGTTTGTATTAATACGTATTCAAGTTATTTTAAACTTTAATTAGGAGGATCTACGAATTATTCAAATTTTAATTATTTAAAGTTTTAATCGATCCAAGTTGTACTTATTATTTTAGAGTGAAAATTATATTTCAGTCAATCTTATTTTCTGTTAATCCAGTTAAACTAATTAAAATTATAATTAACTCTAATTTCAATTCATCTCCTTTATCTATAATAAAATGCAAAATTAAATAATTTGTTCAAGCAATAAAAAGCAAACATAAAAATACAATATCTATTTAAAGAAATTTATGATAGTACCTATTTACATTTTTGAAACAGTAAAAAGGTTTTTAATAACAAAAACAAAATTTTACTCATTAAAAAAGGAACCAATTAGAACAAAGGCATTTAAAATCCTTAAAATATGTTTGAAAACGGTGCTCGCTTTGTTTTCAATGACATAATTGAAACTATTTTATTCTTTATTGTTGTTAATATTGTATTTTTTATAAGTAAACAAAAGTTCGAAATACTGGAGAAATAAATAATTTATATTTTTTCATTAATTTATTATGTTTAAAATGATTTGAATGTTAAAAGTTGTAAAGTAGATTAAGTTAAATTTATATTTTAATATTTTCGCAAATTTGTTAAAATTCAGAAATACTAAAAGTTGCGAAAATGATAATAGGTAATGATGAAAATAAAATTCATATTAAACATATTAAAAGAGAATAGTGAAATAGACGTTTTCAGGAATATATTTTTTTTCAGGATTTTATTAACTATCATAATCTTAGATATATGTAAAGTTGAAAAATAGAACACATATTTGATATTTGTAAAGATGAAAAAAGTATAGGTTATGTTGTCACTAATTTTGAAAATTCATGATTTAATGGTAACGAAGAATACATTTGCAAATAAAGAGAAACATATTGAGATAAAGATATGAAAAAAAGAAAAATGTAATTTTAAACATGTTAAACAAGCAAATAGGAAAAATTTAATGACAGTCACGAAATGAAAACAGACCATCGATCATTATCTTCGAAATCCATGGAATAAACATCGATAAGATCATTTTCATCGATGGGTTCAACTTCCGCTTCAGCTTCTAAAGATCCAGAATCCATTTCTAGCTCTGACATGTTTGCCTTTGTAACTGTCAGGTTAAAAATATACACTACGCGACATTTTACCGTTAAAAATCCAAATGAAAGATTGCCATTCTACGAGGCTGTAGTCTTGGGATTTTGCACTCTTCAAAATATCTCCTTTCCCAAATTAATAAGTTTTGACTATTTTCACTTTCATTTAAGGGTTACTGGACTCGCTAACAATGAGAAACATTTTAAAAATATAGTTTTTTTTACACATGCGAAAGAACTACACAAAATTATATGCAATACATATATATTCGTGCAATAAGCCTAACGCACAATGAATCGTAATCGCTAATCCTTAGGGTGCCGTCTCATGCTAGGGGTTAATGGATCAGGGATTAGAATAGACCAATCAGAAAATGCTTTCCAATGTGACCAATTATCTGATTGGTCTATTCTAATCCCTAATTCATTAATCCCTAGCATGAGACGGCACCCTAAATGAAAAATATTTTGTGAATAAACATAGGTTTGCAAATTTGTTTTTTAAAAGTTATTCTACAAAAACTGATTTCGTCCCATGGACTGCAATGCAAACCTGTCATCCAGGTAGCCGCCATTTTGAATTTCTCCCCACCCAACTTGATTATCCTTATAGGTGTTCATAGAGATCCTCAAGGGAGAGTTGGGATATGTTGACTTCGATTCTGATTGGTTGCGGGTTTCCGGAAACGGATGTTCATAAAAAGTTAATTTCATTGGTCCAAAATGGCGGTTCCATTTTGAAATGCTTTTAAAACAAACATTTTTAAAATTAGCCCGCTTTTTTCGACCAATGATACAGATTGCAATATCGTCACTTCCGTTTCCGGAAACCCGCATGGATAGTAGAAGGGGAAACTTGTCTCAACTCTCCCTTGAGGATCTCTAGGTGTTCAGGGTGCCAAAGATATTATACACCTAGATGCGGCCATAGATTTAGTTCCGTAAGATAAATATAGTTGTCGCCACTAGAAAATAATCTTACGCGCCCCTCCCTTAGGGCGCAATTACATGTCTGCGTCGAACGCTGCGTTTTTGCGTTGAATGCTGAGAGTGACAAAGATGTGACTATATTTCTCTCCTCCTCTCTCTCATTATTCAACGCAAAAACGCAGCGTTCGACGCAGACATGTAATTGCGCCCTTACCCGTCTACCCACTGAAGGGACCCACGAGTTCGTTTTGTAAGCAGATTGCAGAACACTTTACCATAAGCGTCACTTATGCTTGAAAGTGGTAAAATTTCTGTAGGTAATGCAGTTTTCTAAGGGACCTATAAATCTGTTTTTCATTAAATTAAATAAATAAAATTATCCCTGGATGAGATAGTTTCGTCAATTTTGAAAACATACATATGATGTGTTAAGTAGAATAAGGCAATACTTAAATATGTATTATAATTTTGAGTAGAATTTATGAATTTATGATTAATTTATCATTATTATGTTGTATAATTTTTTTCGTAAATCCTTTACAGTTAAATTCTACAACTTGAAATTCTACACAATTAAATTCTACACGTTAGATTCTACATATTAAAATTCTACAATACGATTTTTTATAAAATATATTAAATCCAACTTCTATAATTTAGAATTCTACACATTAAAATTCTCAAAGGCGATTTTTTATAATACATTCAAGTTACGGTCACACCTCGACAACTGCCTGCCTGCGCAGGCAGCCGATATGAGATAAAGGGAGAGAAAAAATTCAAATTTCTATTTTTGTCCTCTGTTATCTCATATCGGCTGCCTGCGCAGGCAGGCAGTTGTCGAGGTGTGACCGTACCTTAATACTATATTCTACTTAGTTAAATTCTACAATTTAAAAAAAAATTAATATCCTTTAGTATTAAAAAAATCGTATTCCTTGCTTTAGACAAAAGAATTAAAAAAAATAAATAAAAATTTAATATCGTGTAGAATTGAACTGTACAGTTTAAATGTGTAGAATTCTAAATTCTAGAACTTTGATTTAATATGTTATTACTGTTTTACAAAAAATCGTATTGTAGAATTTTACTGTGTAGAATTTAACCTGTAGAATTTATCAGTAGAATTTAGTGTAGAATTTGAACCGCGCCATTTTTTCTTACATCCCCCTTGTAGAAGAAATTAATTTATATTGAATTATTAATCATTCTAATTGTTATGAACCGTAAAGGTAATTGAGGAGCACTTTTTCAAAAAGTTGTTATATCTATTTTCTAAAATAGTAGAGATTAAAACAAACTTAACATTAAAAACCTTACAAATCGATCTGTCACTATTGAATTTAAGAAATAATTTGTATTAACAAAAAATCTGGACTTAACCTACATGATTTAAAATTTTCATGTTTTTTTTATAGTAAAAATAACAAAACCCTTCAAATTTCCTATAATTATCGTAAAATTTAATTAACAGCAAATCGTCTTATGTTCAAAAAACATTCTAATTTCAATAATTTCGTATAGTTCTACTTTATAATTAACTCTGGGGGTTAGGTGCAAAACTGCATTAATTAGTTTAATTTTTTCGAAATAAAAAAATGGGGATTTATCAACTTTTGAAAAAGTGCCCCACAATTTTAAATGAATTGTAGCAATTGAACGATTAAAAACGGTTGTATACTATTATTAGAAATAATTTAAAAATCAATTGTAATGGATCGTTTTTACACAATTAACACGGAGAAAAAAGATTATCTGTCTTAGCTAACCTTAATTGTTATATTATATGGTTAGCTGAAATTTTAGCTAAAAATGATCAATCCATATTGTATGTAGCTAACTCATTTTTCTCAGTAAAGAAAGGCTATTTAAAATAATAGAGATATTAATCGTTTCAAATACTTAGTGTTAATCGATTTCCTCTTCAAGGGATATTAATACCTATATTATAGGAAAAAAGTTGAAGAATCAAAAATTTTTAAATAATTTTTTTTTATAGTTTCAAACTATATATGTAATAAGACTAAACGCGATAATAGTTAATAACAATTTATTACAAGTTTTCATTTAAAAAAATTTTCCGACTATTAAAGAGATATACAAAAGCATATTCTCTTTATACCTGAAACAAACCTGAAAGAATAAAGCATGTTTATTCCTAACGGTCGCCTATTATATTCCTTCGAATTTGGAGGCTCAGGTCTCAGGCCACTTTGCAGGCCCATTGTCTGCAGTGTTATCCAGCAAAAACAATGTTTAAAATTGAAATGAGGGATTTAAATTTGTCGATTTTCCAGTAATATTAATTCTCAGTTTCAATTTCTCATATCTTGAGCTTAAACACTGTTTTTTCCTGAGTTAGGTATATCCGACTACTCTTCGTTTAAATAATAAGTTTAGTTTAACAGCCTAAAATAATAATATGTTTACAATTCCAATTTTTCAAAGAAAAATTTTGTGCGCCTGGGGGTTATTTTGTGCACGCGAGGTTTTTAATGAATAAAATCATTATTTTGAGTTGTTTAAGTTTGCCTCTAAATCTGAATCAGTAGTTTTCTACTAAGAATTAGTAGTTTTCTACCATATATTAGTCAAATTCATGGCTCATTTTTCTCTAATTCATATAGTAGAAAACTACTAATTCTTAGTAGAAAACTACTAATTCATAGTAGAAAACTACTAATTGAAATAGTGAAACTTTACTTTTAAAAAAAGTAGATTTTTTTACTAATTTAATTAGTAGTTTTCTACTACAAAATTAGTAGTTTTCTACTACAAAATTAGTAGTTTTCTACTAAGAATTAGTCAAATTCTTACTATTTTAATAGTAGCTCACTTTTCGCTAATTCATTAGTAGAAAACCACTAATTCAGATTTAGAGAGTGCTACTTGGTATAAATATTTTCTGATATCTAGACTACAGAGAGTACTAAATGAAATTACTTAATTCTTTATCAGAAATCAGAAAAAAAATCGTAAGGCCGTAAAAAACAAGCTTAAAATTTTCAAAATTCTGTTCAGAAGTCCGGAAGTTTAAAAGTGTTTCTAAAACTATAAAAATAATACTTGTTGATGGTGTATACATGATACGCTAACTTTTTATTGTATATTTTAAGAAAAAAGTGCCAAAAACTGAAAAACCAGGATTTGTTGGGTTATTTTGTTCATTCTTTAAAATCAAATTTTTTTCCAAAATTTGTTTTCTAGTTAGTAAAAAAAACTCTAGTGTTTCGTTTTGAAACATTTTTTTATTAGTTTTGTTATAAAAGACAAGAAATAAGCATTAAATTTGAATTTTACACGCGGTGCCATAAAAACCCAAAAAAATGATATTAATCATTACATGCTTCTCAAGTTAATTTTGATACTTTTTCTCTTAAAATAACTTAAGGAGTATAGTAGAAGTAATATTAAGTAATATTGTCTTAAGAAAATAACTTTTTTTTTGTAAATCTACATTTTTGTGAAATTTCAGTGTTTTATTTTCGAATTAGTTTAATAATTCCTACAAAAGAAAAATATTTCTAGCTTTGGTTTTCTTTATTGTAATTTAGAATATTTAAAAACTATGCGTGTATATAACTTTATTATAGAAAGGATGGATGCCCATACAACATAACTGAATATTAAAATTTTTTTTTTCAAATTCTGAATTTTAATAAAGCTTATTTATGCACAAAATAGCCCTGCTTGACTGTATGTAGTTTATCCAAATACGCATTTTTTCTCTATAATAAAATGTTTTCTATAACTGTAAAACAATTATACCTGCAATAAAACTTAGTTTAATTGAGAATTACATGTCACTTTTTTCTAAGACTTTTTTAAAACAAATTAATAAATTATAAATTATATATATAATTCTATCTTGAAATTAAGGAATCAATCACAAAACATTTATGTATATATATTTCCACCACTATTTATTCTAAATTAAATTCTAAGCATATATAACATATATTGGACATTTATAGCTTTCGGATAGCTATATCTGCCATGCCAGTACTGGCATTATACTGCGCCAGATGTTAATTTTTTATTATGTTGTTACCTATAGTATAATGTTATTTTCAATATCCAGGCCACGTTGATTTACACACGGAAAAAAATGAATTGTCTGCAGTGGGTAACTAATATTTGCTGTGGTAATGAAAAAAGTTTGCTGTAATAAGCAATATTAGAAAAAAAATTAAAAATTTACTCTCACAGCAAACTTTTTTACTCTCACAGCAAATTTGTTTGCTGTCCCTATATTTGCAAACTTATTTTGACGTGGCAGCGAATAATTTACTGCCACAGTAAACTTCTTTTATGCGTGCACTGCAGTTTTGTAAAAAAATCCTAAAATTTCAGAAGAAACTAATAAAATATTCAATATGTAATGTTTAACCAGTTTTTACTTTGTGCTTAAATTTTAGAACATTTGAAGCTGCTCTGCAAACAAGTTTGCGAATCATATGCGAAAACTGAATGTTGAACTATACACTGCAAAAACTGCTGTCTTCTAAGTGTCTTACTTTAAGACATTTTGGTGTCTTTATTATTTTATCAAAGACGCCATAAGTGTCTTAAAATGAGACATTTTGTGCGTCTTAGACACCAAAACGTCTTAAAATAAGACACTTAATAGAAAACAGCAGTTTTTGCAATGTATTATATATACACCCCGAGATACACGGAAAAAAGTGAGTTGGCCGCTGCTGCTAACAAAATTTAGCAGACACTTATTTAGTCATCACAGCTAAATATTAGCTAAGGCAGTTAATACGTCAGCTGAAAGTTCGCTGTGGTAGCTAACAGGTATGAATACCATAGCTAAACATAGTTAATATCCTATAGGGACAGCTAAACCTTTTTTTAGCTAAAGTATCTACAATTATTAGGAACCACAGCTATCTTTTAGCTGTCGTAGCAAATGTATTAGCTACACGGAGAGAAGGATCTTGCTTTTATAGCATGCCAGTAGTTCATGATTTTCTTGTAGAGTTACTTCGCTTGCTACTGACGTATGAAATCATACGTCAGCAGCATGAGCGCCATCTGTACTACTAATGTAAGGTACACACGCTTGTGCTGTTTAAGTCGCATACACAAGCAGTAGGGGCGCCTTGCGGTTACTTCATGAAGTATCACCTTACTACTAATGCATGAGACCCATGAAATTCTGGTATGGGAGCCTTGCATTAGACATTTTCTTTGGGAGACGCATGACTATGTTCTGATTCCGATTAGTTCGCACTTTCATTTGGTCGAATTCCATTATCCAGAACATTCTTGTAGCCGAATTCTCATTTCATAGAAATAATATTTGACGGAAGTCAATTGAAACTGATATTTCATGTACTATATATTTGATCAAATTTCCATTTAACAGAATGCCCAGGTGATGGAATTTCTATTTTATAGAATCGACATTTAAGCGAAGTTTCATTTGCTCGAATTTTAATTTACACAAAATAATTTTTAATAGAATCCTTATTAAAACGAAATGTTATTCAATATAATTCCTATTTCATCGAATATTTATATAATAGAATGTATAGTTAAGTGAACTTTCATTTAATAGAATTCATTTTTAGTCGAATTTTCTTTTAACAGAATTCTCAAGTGAACGAATTTCTATTTTATAGAATCGACACTTAAACGCAGTTTCTTTTGCCCGAATTTCAATTTACACGAAGTAATACTTAATAGAATCCTTAATAAAACGAAATATTATTTGATATAATTCCTTTTTCATTGAATATTTATAAAGTATAATGTACAGATAAGTGAACTTTTATTTAATAGAATTTATATTTATCGAATTTTCATTTAACAGATTTTCAGGTGATGAAATTTCTACTTTATAGAATGCCTGTTTAAAAGAACTTTTAAGTGAGTGAATGCATTTTTAATAGAAATTCGACATGTTCGAATCTGTATTAAAACGAAATATTATTTAATATAATTCTCATTTCATTGAATATTAATATAATAGAATTTACAGATAAGTGAACTTTTATTTAATAGAATTAATATTTGGTCGAATTTTTATTTAGCAGAATGCCCAGATTATCGAATTTCTATTTACACGAAGTAATACTTGATTGAATTTTTAAAACTCCGAATTCTCATTTGTCCGAAATCGCGAATGTCTGAATAAGTATTCGTTAGAAAGATATTGGCGCGAATTTGAAAATTGGCCAATCAGAAATTATCAACAAAATTGTGATTGGTTAATTTTCAAATTCGCGCTAAAATCTTTCTAACGAATGCTTATTCAGACATTCGCGATTTCGGACAAATGAGAATTCGGCGTTTTAAGAATTCTATTAAGTATTACTTCGTGTAAATCGAAATTCGAGTAAATAAAACTTCGTTTAAGTGTCGATTCTATAAAATAGAAATTCGTTCACTTGAGAATTCTATTAAAAGTGCATTCACTCACTTAAAAATTCTTTTAAACAGGCATTCTATAAAGTAGAAATTTCATCACCTGAAAATCTGTTAAATGAAAATTCGATAAATATAAATTCTACTAAATAAAATTTCACTTATCTGTACATTATACTATATAAATATTCAATGAAAAAGGAATTATATCAAATAATATTTCGTTTTATTAAGGATTCTATTAAGTATTACTTCGTGTAAATTGAAATTCGGGCAAAAGAAACTGCGTTTAAGTGTCGATTCTATAAAATAGAAATTCGTTCACTTGAGAATTCTGTTAAAAGAAAATTCGACTAAAAATGAATTCTATTAAATGAAAGTTCACTTAACTATACATTCTATTATATAAATATTCGATGAAATAGGAATTATATTGAATAACATTTCGTTTTAATAAGGATTCTATTAAAAATTATTTCGTGTAAATTAAAATTCGAGCAAATGAAACTGCGTTTAAGTGTCGATTCTATAAAATAGAAATTCGTTCACTTGAGAATTCTGTTAAAAGAAAATTCGACTAAAAATGAATTCTATTAAATGAAAGGTCACTTAACTATACATTCTATTATATAAATATTCGATGAAATAGGAATTATATTGAATAACATTTCGTTTTAATAAGGATTCTATTAAAAATTATTTTGTGTAAATTAAAATTCGAGCAAATGAAACTTCGCTTAAATGTCGATTCTATAAAATAGAAATTCCATCACCTGGGCATTCTGTTAAATGGAAATTTGATCAAATATATAGTACATGAAATATCAGTTTCAATTGACTTCCGTCAAATATTATTTCTATGAAATGAGAATTCGGCTACAAGAATGTCTGGATAATGGAATTCGACCAAATGAAAGTGCGAACTAATCGGAATCAGAACATAGTCATGCGTCTCCCAAAGAAAATGTCTAATGCAAGGCTCCCATACCAGAATTTCATGGGTCTCATGCATTAGTAGTAAGGTGATACTTCATGAAGTAACCGCAAGGCGCCCCTACTGCTTGTGTATGCGACTTAAACAGCACAAGCGTGTGTACCTTACATTAGTAGTACAGATGGCGCTCATGCTGCTGACGTGTGGGAATTTAGGTTAAGATTACGGATAATAATCTTCACAGAAGGAATTCTCCACTTAACATGTTCTTGATAAATTAATAAACCTCACTTCTTAAATTTCTTAAATCATAATTTATTTCTCGTCTGGCACGATTATCACATCGCTTCATACGAAGCTTAACTTTTACACGTCTGCACAATTCAAATAACAAAATATGTCTGCCGGTTCGCTACCAGCTGCGCAACTTGCGCGATATACGCATGACGTCACATCGCTAGAAAGAGACAGAGATATGCGGATCGCCACATACTCCCCCCCGAGTGTCGGAGACACGAAATTTAAATTTCATTATTTACTGAAGTCACATACAAATCATTTCGTTGTAAAATATAATGGATTGAATAAAAAATAATGAAATTTTTTTTTTTTTTTTTTTTATCATTTTTTGCGTTGGACGTCATAGTTATCGAAGTTTTGTACATTATATAATAACAGTTTATTTTTAGTCGTGATAGAAAATATATCGCAGTCTTTCGTATATGATTTTAGATTAAAATAATGTTTTTTTGCTTATAAAACTTATTTGATAAATACATTTGTTTTAATACTTTTTCTTTTTTACTTTTGAACGTTCAGTCTTTTATTTTGTTTCATTTTAATTAAAAATTAGAAATAAAAAATAGATATTTATAAAATATATAGAGATAATTTATATAACAAATGTTTCTCGTTCTCGAGCACGGAAACTTTGATTAGTTATGGTAAAATCGAATAGATTTCTGTCAAGTTCAAATTACTTTTGACGATTATACTTATTTTACATTAGTAGTAATCGTTTTCTTTTTATTTACATAAGTTCTGAGTGTCGGTTGAACCCGAACTTGATTTTGATCGCCAACGTTACTCTCTGAGGTGGGGATACGAGCTGTAAGGGAAGGTGCGCCGCCCGGTCTCGTGTTCTCGATGTTACTACCGATCGGCAAATCGTCAGGTACAAAGTATGCTGGTTTGATATTTTCGACTGACACGCGGCGTTTGACGCCATTGACGTCAATTTCAAAAACTTTGTCGGAAATACGTTCCAAAACCTTGTGTGGACCAGAATAGGGACATTCCAACGACTTTTTTATAGTGCCAATCTTCAAAAAAACGTGTGAACAAGAATTTAAATCCTTATGACAGAAAATTTTCCTTTTATGTTTATGAGTTACGGGTACGGGTTTCACTTGGCGCATGTGCTCGCGAAATTCCTCTAAAAAGTAATGGCGATCGGGAGTAAACTCTTCTGGAATCACGAACTCTCCGGGAAGCGTCAAGGCCGTACCGTAATGATAATCAGCGGGAGATGCACCGTTGTCACCAATACTGGCTCTGAGACCCAACATGACCGTGGAAAGAACGTGAAGCCATTGTTCATTCGAATGACACATTATTGCCGCTTTTAGGGTACGATGCCAGCGTTCCACCATTCCGTTTCCAGCTGGATGATACGGAGTAGTTCGAATTCGACGACAACCGGTTAACTGAAGAAGAGAAGTGAAAATTTGGGATTCAAATTGACTTCCCTGATCGGACGTCAATATTTGCGGGACACCACAACGTGAAATCCAACCGTCTACGAACGCGCGGTAAATCGTCCTAGCCTCTATATTTTTCATGGGAATAGCCTCGGGCCAACGGGAAAATCTGTCGATAATCGTCAAACAGTATTTGTATTCTTCACATACGGGTAAAGGACCTATTATATCGACATGAACGTGGCGAAATCTTCCGTCTGGAGCCACAAAATGTGAGGGTTGTAGAATAGTGTGGCGCGAGACTTTCGCTTTTTGGCATTCTAGACATTTTCTACACCACTCTTTGATATCTTTATGCATATTTGCCCAGACGTAAGATCGACGAATCAATCTATCTGTGACTCTTGCGCTCGGGTGAGCTGGATTATGTAATATGCGAAAAAGACGCTCACGTAAGGATAAGGGAACACAAGGGCGAATGATCTCTCCTGATAAATCGCACAGTACCGGGGTGTGATCAGGACCCCACAACATGCGTTTCAAATTGAGATCTGTCGTGTTATTTTTATATAAAGCCACGATTTCTGGGTCGACCCATTGGGCTTCCGAGAATTCTTTTAAATCGATGTTCATAGCCAATCGTATGAGGTCAATTCGAGAAAGACCGTCTGCCACCACATTTTCCTCGCCAGGTATAAACCTCAGGTCAGTGGTGAACTGTGACACGTACGACAACTGTCTCAATTGGCGAGGAGAAGCTTTATCAGCTTTCTGGTTAAAAGCGTAAATCAGAGGCTTGTGGTCTGTTGCCACGTGAAATTCGCGACCCTCTAGAAAGTGTCGAAAATATTTAATTGTTTCGAATATAGCTGTGAGTTCTCTATCGTAGGTACTATACCTTTTTTGAGTCGACGTAAACCCGCGCGAAAAAAATGCTAAGGGTTTCCAGGAATTGTCCTGGAACTGTTCTAAGGAACCTCCCATGCCCGTATCTGACGCATCAGTGATGATACGTGTCGGTGAATCACAGTTAGGTTGCGCGAGAAGTGCAGCGTTTGCAATATCCGCACGACACTTCTCGAAAGCTTCAACTGCCTGAGGAGTCCACAGAACTTCACGTTTGTCATTTTTACGTGACTCGTGAAGATAGGAATTAAGTAAACTTTGTGTTTCCGCTGCGCGAGGTAAAGCACGTCTATAAAAATTTATCAGGCCGATAAAACGTCGTAGTTCGACTATAGTTCGTGGTTTAGGAAACCTCAGGATGGCTTCAACCTTTTCCGGAGTCGGTTTAATGCCATCTTTGTTAATCAAATGACCTAGGAATTCGATTTCGGTGGATGCAAAAACACATTTGTCGAGATTTAAACGCAACCTTGCGTCACTCAATCGTTGGAAAACAATTCGCAGATGCTTCTCATGTTCTTCTGGATTAGAAGATGAAATGAGAATGTCATCTATGTAGGTAGAAACATATTCTAAGTCACCCAGCGTCCTGTTTAGGTAGCGTTGGAAAGTTTGACCAGCGTTTCTGAGACCAAATGTCATGACCGTAAATTCAAAGAGGCCAAAAGGCGTTATTACGGCTGTTTTTGGAATGTCTTCAGGAGCGATTGGGATTTGATTGTATGCCGCGTGAAGATCCAATTTCGAAAAAATGGTCTTTCCGTGAAGTGTAGCCGAAAAATCTTGCAAATACGGTACCGGGTATTTGTCTGGAATTGTGATGGAATTGAGACGACGGTAGTCACCACACATTCTCCATTCCCCATTTTTTTTGCGGGTCATATGGAGGGGCGATGCCCATGGGCTACTCGACGGTCGACAGAGTCCGGATGTTTTTAACTCTTGAAAATAGGCTTTGGCTGCCTTCAGCTTATCGGGGGCCAATCGACGAGCTTTTTCAGCGACCGGAGGACCAGTTGTTAAAATATGGTGAGTAGTACCGCGTTCTTGGATGTTATGAGATTGAACTACACCGGTAATTGATGGAAAATCAGCTAAGATTTTTGCGTATAAGGATGATTTAGCGATCGTGCTAACACCGAAGATCGATGCCTTCTTCATTATGCCAAAAGATTGGCATTTTGATAACGAATCAATCAGTCTACGACCACGAAGGTCAACGAGTAAACCATATGCTGCTAGAAGATCAGCTCCTATGATAGGATAGGGAACTGATGCAAGGCAACAATTCCAATCGATATTTCGCCGGAGACCAAGATCCAAGGTCAATCGACGTTCACCATATGTGTTTATCAGCGAGTCATTCGCTGCATAAAGCACATACTGGGAAGGTCGGAGCTTGTGCTTGTTCCCGGCAGGAATTAAAGTTACATCTGAACCTGTATCGATTAGGAATATAAAGCCCGTATTTCGATCTCGAATATGGAGACGTTTAGAACTGATTGTTACGCAAATCTCCTTAATTTGGAACGGCGGTTTTAGTTTCCCGAATCTGGTGCCTTAAAAGAACACGGTTGCTGACATTTTTTCGCTTTGATCCCGTATTTGTTGTGATAAAAACATTTATCGCTTTCCTCTGCATCACGATCTTGAGATTTATTATTCTGATTTTTATTTTTAAATCTACCGTGATTTTTTGATTTAGTTTGCGATTGAAAACTAGAACACGCCAAAAGCTTTTCAACTTTTGAGGTTAAATTGTCAATTTGATTTTTCAAATCTTTTTCAGAAGAAACTGCTGCAATGCTACCACTAGGCGGATTATACGAGATGATTCTATCAGCTATAGTTGCTAACTGCGAAAGATCATTTGTTTCCACGACTGCTAAAGCTGCACGACAATTTGCGGGAATTTGTTCCAAAAATATGGACTTAATTATCTCGTCACTACAACGACCGCGACTCAGATGACGAATTTTGTTTAAAATCAGAGAAGGTTTACCGTCGATATCGATCTCGCCTTTAAGAATGCTTCTAAGTTCACTTTCCGGAGCTACCGAAAAATTTTGTATAATTCTTTTTTTAATTTGATTATAAAGATCGACGACGTTTTCGTTGTTTGTTAATAAATCTCCGATTGATTGGATTACGTCGTAGTCCATAGCTGCCATGATAGCGCCAGCTCTGGCCCGTTGTGATTCGAGATGCGCATATTCGAACATTAATTCGGCTTGTGAGAACCATAATTTCGGATCCGAACGAAAAAATCCCGGAAGTTTTGGAATGCGATAATTTGCATCGACTCGACCGGCATTAGGAACAAAAGGTTGAGCTGTTCCTCCGAAAGCTCCCAAAAAAGTTGTTGGAAGGAGCCCTGTCGTTTCCGTCGCCTTATCATTACCAGCACTACCACCCTGATCACCGTTTTCGACCATGATGTCAATTATAAAAAATCAGAAAAAAATTAATAAAATTCAAAAAATGGTAAATTATGCAAAAATATTTTCTGCAATTTAAAATAAAAAACTTTAATTCACCGGAAAAAGACCCGAAAGCGGATGACGCACCTTACCCGGAACTCAACTTGGATCTAAAAAGTTTTATTTGAGGTTATGTCGCTAACTGTTATTCTCGCGAAAGTCAATAATGCTGATAATATTCGATAAGCAAAAAACATGACAATTATAAAAATAATGTTATCCACAAACAGTGGTGTTGTTAATACAATACGCATTTTCAAAAAACGAAAGAAAATTACAATGTCATTTTTCGTAATAATTGTAACAAAAATAATTTAGTTGAAATTTTAAACTAATTTTATAAAACTATTTGCAGTAATTAATGTTTCGCTTATTAATATTTTACTAGAAAATAATTAAATTTGAAAAAAGTTAATTTCACAAAAATGAAAAAATTTTTTAATAGAAACGAAAATCACTTTTACTAAATTCAAAGTTATTTAATAAATTTTTATGCTAAATCAAGTAATTGTTTTTCAAAAGATTATTTGATGAAAATGAATTTATTTAATGTAAAATTGAAAATTTACGAAACGTTTGATTTGAACTGTCACAAAAAATTTTAAATTTCAATAACTCACGACAAGTAATATACAGTCATACTGAGATACATGATGAAAAATGCGAAAGCGACAAAACTTTCCTCGGCGATGATGGTGCAGGAAGCTCTAATGCGAAACTCCATGTGGCAGGAACAAAAGGCAGCTATGTAGTCTCGAAGTGATGAATTGTTCACCAGGAAGTCGAGCTTTGTAGACGACGTCCTCTCGAGAATCATGAATTTCGTGACGTATGAGAGCATGAAAAAAATGTACTCATGAGCGAGTAGAAGAGGCTCGATATCACATGACTTCATGAAAAAGGTTGAAACTGAAAAACGTACCTTTTGCATGGGCTATGAATTTGCCCATGCGTCCTTTTTACCAAGCATTCGGAAATACATCCGCATAAAACCTCCGGCATACCAGCGCACCAGGTCCCAAAATCGGAGCAAAGGCGGTCAAAATATCGGCTGCAGGTGTCCGGAAGTCGTCAATTGTTTTTCTTTTTTCATTTGTTGCAGAAACGTGTTGATACTGCATGGAAAGCAAGCGTCGTTCCAAGTCTGAGAAGCGGAGTCACGTGGTCCAGCAATTTTTCCAAAAATTGGAAAAAAATCCAAAATATGTCGAAAATTTAATTATCGACATAAGGCTTGATTTTTTCTTGACACAATGAGTCCAAAAAAGTCCTTGGTTGCACTCATCCTAGCCGGATGTGGATCGATTCAAAAAATTAATTGCCATGAGGCATCACGTCGGGGTCACCAATGTGGGAATTTAGGTTAAGATTACGGATAATAATCTTCACAGAAGGAATTCTCCACTTAACATGTTCTTGATAAATTAATAAACCTCACTTCTTAAATTTCTTAAATCATAATTTATTTCTCGTCTGGCACGATTATCACATCGCTTCATACGAAGCTTAACTTTTACACGTCTGCACAATTCAAATACCAAAATATGTCTGCCGGTTCGCTACCAGCTGCGCAACTTGCGCGATATACGCATGACGTCACATCGCTAGAAAGAGACAGAGATATGCGGATCGCCACAGACGTATGATTTCATACGTCAGTAGCAAGCGAAGTAACTCTACAAGAAAATCATGAACTACTGGCATGCTATAAAAGCAAGATCCTTCTCTCCGTGTAACTTAGCTAATATTTAACTGTGGTGACTAAATAAAAATAAGTATCAGCTACATTTTTTATCTGCCACAGCTAACTCATTTTTTCCGTGTATATCTTAAAAGCACGCATCGATAAGCTATTTACGAACTTTGTAAAACAATTCTACTCAGAGTTATCAAGGTTTTCAAAATTGAAACATTTTGAAAAGAATTTTTAAAGAAAATTTAGCTGCTTCTTTAAGGCTGATCAAGGCAGTGAACAAAAATGCTCTCCCTGATTTAAATTTTGACGTTTTTCGCTCTTAAAAGACAAGATAAATTACATATCATAAATTGTCGATTTATTAGAAATAATAATGGACTGGCACAATCGGGGCAACAAACATTTCTTTGCTATAAAAAGAGCTAAATTTTATTTTTAAATAATTATTCCAAATATTGAAACTAACTATAAAAAATATAATAAAGCTTTTATTTATAGCAAAAAAATTATAGTTACCCCACTTGTGCCATTATATTATTTTTCATAAATCGACATATAATATTCTAATTTATCTTGTTTTTTAAAAGCGAAAAACGTCAACATTTAAATCAGGTGAGAGCATTTTTGTTCACTGCCTCGATCAGCCTTAAGAAAGCAGCTAAATTTTCTTTTAAAAAAATATGAAAAAATCCAAAAACTTAAACTTTTTATTGTTTAAATGTCACTAATTTATGATTAATAGGTTGCAAGGAATTTTTAAATATTAATTAAATTTTAATTGATGCGTTTTTTAAATGTCTTCAAAATAGATGAAAAATATTTTTAACTTATATTTAAATAAGATGCAAAAAAACAACAAAACTTTATTTTATTCAAAATTTTGAAAACCTTGAAAACTCTGAATAGAATTGCTTGGGGTGTATTTGAAACACCTATAAGTTATAGTGAAAACATAATGAAATTTGCATCACAACATAATTATATATTTAGCAAATGCATGTCAGCTGCTTTAGCAAATATTGAGCTATGATGACTAAACTTGTCAGCTCAATATTTTTAGTTGTAAATATATTATTTCTCTGGGTGAATGTTGTAAAATATTCTGTTTCGCATGATTTGCAAACTTGTGGGCAGAGCAGCTTCAAATGTTCACTGAAAAAAATGTTTAGTCATTTCAACAAAAATTTTGTTGGCTCAACCAAATTTTTGTTGATATGACAAAACATTTTTTTCAGTGTTCTAAAATTTAAGCATAAAGTAAAAACATATTAAAAGTAATCCTTTATAAGAAATCAGTTAGTGATAGCTATAGATATACTGCTGTAGAAATTTGCGTACGAAACCGAGAAGGTATGGCACGCCTTCGGGAAAAACGTACGTAACCAGTAGGCGGGGCATAAGCGTACGGAACATAAAGGAGATTTCACAATTTCTCCTAATTATGTATTTGAATTTAAAAATTTTGAAAATCAAGAATTAGGAAATCACCACGAGGAGAACCGATTTCCTGGTGACTTTTGGTGAACTTCTTAAAGGTAGTTAACCTCAAAATTTAAAAATCAATAATAAGGACAACAATAACTGCAGAACCCATGTCCAGGTAAGTTTTGTAGAATTTAACCTCAAACTTTGGAAATCGACATTCAGTTAAACACCAAGTGCGGAACCGATGTTCAGGTGACTTTAGGACAACATCTTCGAGGAATTTAACCTCAAAATTTAATAATAAAAAAGTATAGAAAGACAAAAATTTAAAAATACATAATTAGGAATACGCCAAGTGCAGAACCGATGCCGAGGTAACTTTTAGTGAACTTGTGGGATGAAGTTAACCTCAAATTTTAATAATCAAAGATTAGAAAAACACTAAGTGCAAAACGGATGTCCAGGTGACTTTTGGTCAACATCTTCCAGGAAGTTAACCTCAAAATTTGTAAATGCATAATGAGGAAACCTCTAAGTGGCGAATCGAGTTGCAGGTTACTTTTGGGTCTACTTATTGAAGACAGTAGATCTGAAAATTTAAAAATCTATAATTCGAAAAACAGCAATTGCAGAAGTGGTAGGAAGTTAATCTCATAATAATTTATTAATAAAAATTTAGGAAAGCAGCAAGTGCAGAAATGCAGAAAGCAATAATTAGGAAAACATCAATTGCCGCAAGGATATACAGGTGACTTAACTTAAGTTAACCTGAAAAATTAAAAATCTAATATTAGTAAAATTTTAGATGCTTAATATGCCCATGTTCGAAGTTTCATAACAAGAAATTGAATTCCATAAAAAAAAAGGTTATCTTCTCTAAAGAAGTTAAAGAAAAATGACCTGGATATCGATTCTGTACTTGGTTTTCTTCGTAATTATAGATTTATTAATTTTGAGGTTAACTTTCTCGAGGGAGTTGAACAAAAGTCACCTGGTCATCGGTTCTAAACTTGGTTGTTTTTTAGTTATTGTTTTTTAACCGATTAGGAAAGTGCGATATTATTTGAAAACACATTAAAGTTTTTATCGGAATTCCTGTGGAATTTGTGACGGGAATTTCCGATCGGAATTTCTAATGGGAATTTGCAGGGAATCTTTCCACGTGGGGATAAAGATAAGCAGGGCCGGTGAAACAGATTCTTTCTATATGGAGAAATCCCTCTCTTACCTTCTACCACCTATGTAAATAAAAAAAAAGTTATTTTATGTAGGAAAATAAGTAATGTAGCATGTGGAGTTCCCCACCGACTTGGATTTAGCGTGGAGAACATTCCACACACTGAAAAACAATGTTATTGAATGAAGAAAATTTTATTTGGTTCAAGTATATCGCCGGCTTCAATGGAGACAAGTGGATTATGATATTGGTTGAAGAAAATGATTGTCTTGTAATAGTATAATTGTGCTGAGCGCAAATGTTCTTGATCCAAGAACATATAGGATCGAGTTGAAAATTTGACAAACTTGTAAGAAACGTAGAAAATATTGATTAGAGAAAATATTATCTCAATTTAAGAACATATTTTCTTGATCTAAAATTATCTTTTTTTTGAAGTACAATAATATTTTCTTGTTTTAATAATCTCCTGCCACCCTCCACATTTACCTCATATTCTTTTCCTCTTTAACATTATATTTGCACTTTTTCATATTTATAACTTCTGTATTTTATTTATTGAAATAATACTTATTGTACATACATACTTACATTTAATGAACAACTATTAAAGCTGAGTAAATAAATTATGAAATTAAATTTTTGCAGTCCTGTGGGATAAGAACCCGCGACTGCACGCGTCCAAACTGTCCACGATGTCCACTGTGCAACGTCACGCTTGATAACGAAATCGCAAAAAATCCTATGTAGGCTATATAGGTAGCAAGATATTCTTGTATCAAGAACATCTGTGTTGAATTGAGTAAAAAGGATTGAAGTAAATGATTAAAATTATTTTGTTCAAGAAACAAAAATTTTGGAAACATACTCATTATTGACTTGAGAGCATACACAGAGAGAAACGGATAGTAAGATTTTGATGTTAAAAAGGTTATGTTATACGGTACTATCATTATGCTACTGGCTACCATCAAAGATGGTAAAAAAGTATAGTTATTCTACCCCGTACTATCAAGATGTTACTCCGTATAATCTCGGTGGTAACTTTTACTATCTAGATAGCTGTCCGTATTTGTAACACTAAATATGGTTACCGTGAACATCATTATGTTACCCATTACTATAATTTTCTCTCAGTGTAATATTCTTGACTGAATATTTTTTGAGACTTGTCCTATGTAAAGTAGTTTAATGAAGATAATAAAAAAATTTGCTAAGAGTTCCTTTTGAGTAACAGAATTGACATAAGATTGTCATTAAAAAAAAAAATACAAAAACTAAAGAAAACAAAAAAAGTGGAACCATAATCTTGCTGCGTCTCTGTCGTTGGTTGTGGGTAGCGCTAAGAGCAAAATAACTTTTTTAAGAAGCAATTTAAAATTCATATATTCAATCACAATCTTTTAAAATATTTAAACTTCAATATTAGGTACAGTGATCTCAGAAAAACTCTAAGTAAGGTGTTTTAAGCAGAATTTTGTCAACATTCCATTCTTTTGTGATCCAAATTTGGGTCAGCCACTTTGAATTTTGGACATCTAATGTCACATTTGTATTCAGTGACCCTGAAAACCCCGGAGTAATGTGTTTGAAACAAAAATGTTAGATTTGTAATTTTCCTTCTGCCATATTGGATCTGCCATTTTGAATTTGAAAAATCTAATGTGAGATTCGTATTCAGCGACTCCAAAAACCCCCGAGTAACATGTTTCAATTAAATCCGGCAAATTTTACATTTTTCGTCCGCCATATTAGATCTGTCATTGTGAATTTTTGAAATCTGATGTCAGATTCGTATTCAGTGACCCCAAAAACCTCCCAAGTAACATTTTTTAATTAAATGCGGCAAATTTTGCATTTTTTTTACCGCTATATTGGATCTGTCATTTCAAATTTTGGAAATTTGATGTCAGATTCGTATTCAGTGACCACAAAAACCCCCGAGTATGGCAAGACCATTTCTTTCAAGTATGGATTTTCTTAGAATAACAATAACATTTAATAAATACCTAATACTATAAGAAACTTTTAACAAATTCAAACAAAATTAATGTTTTTTTGGAATTTTGCTGAAAAATTTTGTAAGAATTTCTTATAAGTATTTTCTTATTTTCTTAATTCACGTAGATTAATACCTATATACTTCATAGGTTTACAGAAGTAAATTATTTACTAAAAAATAAGTAGATTGTTATATAAAAGTTATAAAAATGGTAGTTTTTAGAATAAGTTATTAGAAAAAGGCGAAAAGGGAGAAAATATAAGATTTTAGGTGTTTTAAGTAATTTTTACTAAATAAGAATAAAAGGGGAAAAAGAGGATTAGGTCAAAAAGGGGAGGAAATGTGATCCCTGCCATTATTTTCACCAAAATGTGACAGAAAACTTAAAAAATCCAATTTTTCTCGAATTCTAAGATTTGTCCTGCCTTTCTTTTATTATTTTTATTCTCAGTTTTATAACATATTTTTTCTCTATCAAAAGAAGAGTACAATAGAATTTGTTGATAAGAAAAAAAATTTTTTTTTTTTTTTGAAAGTTACTTTCAAAGTTTGACGCACCCTCAAAATCACTACTTTTCCCAACTTATCTGGCGCTTTATATTACTTTACAATCACCAATAATAACTTACCTTTTTTACTATAAAATAAGCTATAACTTCATTCTAGGTAGACCTTAACAGCTGTAAAATAACTATGTTAAAAAATGAATAACTTAAGAAAATATAATTTTTATGCATAAAAGTTACTTGAGCGACCTCTAAAAATTTTTTTTTTTAAAATCCAAGTATATACTCTCTTTTCTTTGCAAAAAGAACCTGTATTTCCATGAGCACTGGAAAAAAGGAAAAATAGTTTTTTATGGACCACCCTAATAAAAATATAGGGACGTATGATGAAGTTCTCATATGAATTATTTAGAATTTTCTTTTATCCGAAATTGTATTAGTACGAATTCATATTTGATGAAAAAGATAGAAGGTACAATGTTCATTTTTTAGAAATTGCAAATGGCCAAAACTTTTCCATGAAATCTGAATTTGTAGGGGAAGAGGTTCGGTTGTGGGCATGGTTCGGTTGTGGGCACCCCTGCGAAACTTTTGACAGAAAAGAGATTTCTGAAATATAAAAATTGTCAAGTGTGTGTTATGACCGCACTTACTTTTTGTGTGAATAAAAAATTGAACGGACACCTGTGCTTCTTGCTAGAAAGAAATTACTTTTTTGACAAGTTACAATTAACACAAGAACTTTTTTAAACATTTTTAAAAGTGACACAAATCAAAGTGAATAAATAATTTAAATAATCTAAATAATCTAAATAATTTCATTTTTAATCATATAATTAAATGTTAAATTTTAATTTGTTTCCTTATTTGCTGTGGTTTTAATGTATTTTTCCCCATATTTAGCAGTTTTTTTGTAGGGTGCCCACAACCGAACCAAAATTTTTTTTTTGCGAAAAATTACCACTTTGTAAAATTTTTAATAAAATTTTTCTATTCGACAGAATCAATTTACTTTCTTCGCCAGTAGTTAGCTAAGGTCTCTAGCTTTCCATACATATGTTATTGACCGCATCATATTTATTGGGTACAAGTAATCAGTCAAAACCAAAAGGGTGCCCACAACCGAACCTGTTCCCCTACTAATACAATTTTGGACAAATGAAGATTCGGTCAGATGAATATTCTGTTATTTAAAAATTCGATGAATTTTAAATTCTATAAAATGAAAATTCTTCTAAATTAAAATTCGCTTAAATTGAATTTTTTTCAATGAAAATAATTTTAGATATACATTTGATGGCCTAAAATTTCTGTTAGGTAAAAATTAGAATTCATTTAAATTTGATTGAAAACAAATTCGAGAAGTGAAATTTCGGCTACAAGAAACTTGTAATTCATGAAATTGCATGAAATTAAAATTCTAAATAATTCATTTTAGAACTTAATCATGCGTCCCAAAATATAAACAAATTTACGAAGAGAAGGTATAATTATGTAAACAATACTTTCAATAGATAGATAGATAGATAGATAGATAGATAAATAGATAGATAGATAGATAGATAGATAGATAGATAGATAGATATATGGCTAGATAGATATATAGATATATTAAGAATATACAGGGAGAGACAGAAAGAGAGAAAGAGCGAGAGATGGAGAGATAACTTTCCTTCAGGTAGACAAATGTACTTCCTTACAATTAAGAAAAGGCAGGTAGGAATAGAAATAGAAATTCTTTTGTTTCTTAATTATACACCATACCCTTTGAAAATCATTAAATTTCTGAAAGTTATTGTTGAATAGGAGGTAGCAGATTTAAGAACTCAGTATTTCTTTAAATTTATTTAAATTTCTTTTCATTCTCAGATTTAATATCTCAGTATTTCACTTGGTGAGTACTGTAAGATTCATTATTTACTGGACGTTGTTCAATAATATTTTTGGTTTTTCATAATAATGTAACATTAAAGTACAGTACAATATTCAATACTTAAATAGTTTGATTATTGTTAATTGGAGAATTGAGAAATTTGACAGTGAAATTGGTGAAGTGGAAAAGAGACAAATTTAAAAATTGGTAAATTGGCAAATTATTGAAATTGATAATAAGTAAATTGGAAAATCGGCAAATTGGCAAATTGGAAAATTGGCAAATTGGAAATTTGGTAAATTGGAGTATTGGTAAAATGGACAATTGAGAAAGTACTAAATTTGAAAAATGGAAATTGGTAAAATAGGACATTTAGAAATTGAAACATTTTAAAAATAATTAAATGGTATATTGCTTTTTAAATACCAATCACTTTCATCAATTTATAAAATTAGAAAATAAAAAAGTTGATGTTAATTTCTTGAAATGAAACATAAGTAAATTGCAAAATTGGGAAAGTGAAAATTTGATAAATTAAGAATATTGGTAAAATGGATAATTCATAAAGAACAAAATTAGAAAAATGGACAGTTGAATAGGACATTTGTAAATTGAAATATTGTGAAGTTATTGAAATGGTTTATTGTTTTTTAAATACCAATCATTTCTGGTAACTTATGAAATTAGAAGACAGAAATGTTAAACTCTTTATTAGAAAAATCTCTTTACTAGAAATATATGAAATGTTTTATGGGAATTTCAGAACTAATAAATTAATTATAATATTTCTGTAACATTGTAAAATATGAAAATTGTTAAATTCTCTAATTCCTCTTTAAAAATTGGCAGATTGGAAAATCGTGATACTTGAAAATGTATTTTTAAGATCATTATTTATTGCAAATTTTTCGGTAGGTAATTGGCAAATGTGTAAATTGCTATGTACATAATTATAAAACTGGTTACGTGAAATTTCGACATTTTGAAATTGCATATTTCATATATTATGAGATTTATTACACTTTCACATATTCATATTGTATAAATAAAATTTCGAATAACATGGAGAAACGACAGAAGGAAAAAAAAATGTTAGTACAGAAAGGGTGAAACGTCATCGTGCAGGTTTATCTGTAGAGAAACAAATAGAACTTCGAAAATTGGAAAGAGAAAGAATGAAGTGTTATCGTGCTAAATTAAAAGAAAAAAAGGGATTACAAAGTAATATATCAAAAGAGATAGAAAAAGTAAATTGCAATGCAGAGTCTCAAAATTTTTTTGACAATGCAATACCATCAACATCCTTTCAGACAACTTCACATTCAAAAAATGTACAAATAAGTAATGAAGATTCCACATTTAAAGAAAAACAAATATTTACCGAGAAAGAAGTAGAACAATTACAAGAAGTTGATAAAAATATTGTTACTACAGAACAAATAAAATGTCATCGCGCGAATTTAAGTGTAGAGAAAGAAATGGAATTTCCACAAAAAGGGATACAAGGAAAGAAGGGATTGCAAAGAATTATATCAAAAGAGGTAAAAAAAGAAATTTGTAATGCAGATTCTCAAACTTTTGTTATGACTTCGATACCATCAACATGTTTTCAGACACTTTCACATTCAGAAAATTTCGAAATTACTTCTCGAAATTTAATTGAGAATGATGTTTCTTCACCTATTCTCCATTCAAAGAAAGTACAAACTGATGAATTTAATGATTTGAAAAAGGATAAAATTGAAAGATTGATATTACCTGAAACGAATAATTTGAATGACGAGGGAGAAAAGTGTTGCAGATTGGTAAATGATGTTAATACTGATAATAATGTAAATATTTCTGAATGTCTTTCTTCAGATGTTTTACAAAAGCAGAGTATATCAATGAAAAACGAATTACAGGGTAGTGGAGTAAGAACAGGAAATAAAAGAAAAATTATTGATTTAGAAAGTACCGTAATTCCGGAAAAAAGATCTTTGTATAAGTTGCATCCAATAGACGAAATAGAAAGGACAAAAACATCCCAAAAAAATAGAAAAGAGATTAATACTTTTGTAGAGAAAAGAATGCAAAATTGTAGTGCCAGTTTAAGGAAAGGGAAACGATTTGAAGAAAAACAAAGATTTATGAAGAAAGAAAATATTGTTAGTACAGAAAAGGTGAGACGTCATCGTGCAGGTTTATCTGTAGAGAAACAAATAGAAATTCGAAAATTGGAAAGAGAAAGAATGAAGTGTTATCGTGCTAAATTAAAAGAAAAAAAGGGATTACAAACTACTATATCAAAAGAGATAAAAAAATCAACTTGTAATACAGAGTCTCAAATTTTTTTTGAGAATGCAATACCGTCAACATCTTTTCAGACAACTTCACATTCAGAAAATGTACAAATAAGTTATCAAGATTCCACATTTGAAGAAAAACAAAGATTTACCGAGAAAGAAGTAGAACAATTACAAGAAGTTGATAAAAATATTCTTAATACAGAAAAAATGAAATGTCATCGCGCGAATTTAAGTGTAGAGAAAGTTGCTAAAAATATTGTTAGTACAGAGAAGGTGAGACGTCATCGTGCAGGTTTATCTGTAGAGAAACAAAAAAAAATTCGAACATTGGAAAGAAAAAGAATGAAGTGTTATCGTGCTAAATTAAAAGAAAAAAAAGGATTACAAAGTAATATATCAAAAGAGATAAGAAAAGTAACTTCTAATGCAGATTGTGAAACTTTTGCTGTGAATTCAATACCATCAACATCATTTCACACAGTTTCACATTCAGAAAATGGTCAAAAAAGTTATCAAAATTCAATTGAGGATGATGATTCTCCATCAATTCTCCATTTCAATGTAACTCAGGAAAAGTTAGTGAGCGTATCAGGTAATTGTTCAGAAGAATTAGAAATAAACAAATTGCATTCACGAACTTATGCAGAGGATTATTTAGGTAAAATGTTACTTTATTGCACTCATTGTGATGCTAAACACTTCAAAGATGAAAAAGTTAGTACTAAAATTACAAATTCAGATGCTAAAAACCTGAAACATAAAAAAGATGATAACAAAAAGTATTCTTTCGCTGATTGTTGTAGCCATGGAGGTATTAAATTATAACCTTTAAATTATCCATCTGAATTGAAAATGTTATTAGATGGTTCACATGAGAAATCAAGCCATTTTCGCCAGAATATAAGATGTTACAATAATTCATTTGCTTTTGCATCATTTAATGCTAATGTTATTAATTTCCATGGTACCCGAAGAGGACCGTATTGTTTTAAAATACAAGGTCAAATATATTATCAAATGAATAAAGCTTTATATCCTGAGAACGGTGATGATCCGTCTTATGGTCAATTGTTTATTTACGACCCTGATGATGCAATTGAATACAGGTTGAATAAAAATAATAGATTAGATAGAGATATTGTAGGAGGAATTGAGAATTTTATGAGAAAACATAATACGTTCAGTCAATCATTTAGAATGATGAAAGAAGTTATAGAAATAGAAACAGCGTTGGCGAAAAAAAATGATGAAGAAATTCCAGAATTGAAATTATTATTTACTTTAAAAAAAGAAAAAGATCCACGGCGATTTAATTTTCAAAGAGTTAATGAAGTAGCTGCTATTTTTAATACAAATTCAGAAGGTGAAATACCTGATTCTTATGTTACTGTGTATAACAAAATAAGTAAAGAATTGCAATTAGTTAGTAGTTTGGATCCTTGTGTAGAACCTTTTATATATCCTCTATTTTATCCTTTTGGAGAAAAAGGTTATTGTATTGATATGCTTCGAAATGATACAGATAAAAGATTGAAAAAACATAGAATTTCGAGGGCATCTTATGTAAAGTATAAAATAGCAATTAGAGATGATATATTTAATCAGTTTCTATACGGTGGAAGACTATTTCAACAGTGGCTGGTTGACAATTATGTTAAAATGGAAAAAGATCGGCTTCAATATTGCGCAAATCATCAAACAGAATTGCGAAGTGAAAGTTACAGAGGATTAATAGATCACATTAATGATGTAGCACAAAGGAATGATACACCTCTAGGAAAATTAGTTGTCTTACCATCAACATTTATTGGTTCACCTCGTAATATGATGGAATTATATCAAGATTCAATGGCTATTGTGGCAAAACATGGTAAACCAGATTTATTTATAACAATGACATGTAATCCACAGTGGAAAGAAATAACAGAGAATTTATTACCTAATCAAACAGTAGCTGATAGACCTGACATTGTCGCGAGAGTCTTTTCTTTAAAAGTAAAACATTTGATAGAATGTATTGTAAAGAATAAATGTTTTGGAGATGTGAAGTCTTACGTTTATGTTATAGAATTTCAAAAAAGGGGATTACCACATATCCATTTGTTGGTTATATTAACGTCCAATTCAAAATTATTAACACCAGAGAGTGTTGATGGATATATTTCAGCTGAAATACCAGATGAAATGGTTAATCCTAGATTACATGAAATTATTATGGCAAATAATATACACGGTCCTTGTGGAGATTGGTGTTTCGTTGATGGAAAATGCTCAAAAAAATTTCCTAAACCTTTACAAGAAGACACTACTGTTGAAGAAAAATTGTTACGTGGTATATAGAAGAAGAAACTCAGGCAAAACCTATACACGACCTAATGAATATATTGTTGATAATCGTTTTGTTGTACCTTATTCTCCTAAACTTTCACAAACATTCAATTGTCATATTAATGTTGAAGTTGTATCCAGTATTAAGTCCGTCAAATATTTGTATAAATATATTTATAAGTGTCATGATGCTGCATCAATTATCATTACAAATAGTAATGGAGAGGCTACTATCAATCATAATGAAATCAATCATTATGAAGAAAATAGATATGTTGGTCCAGTAGAAGCAGCATGGAGAATTTTAAGTAAAACTTTATCCAAAAAAAGTCATAGTATAAATCGTTTACCAATACATTTACAAAATGAGCAAAATATTCTTATTCGGCAAGTAGATACAAACGAAGAAATATCATTTAATTTAAATAAAAATACAAAATTATTAGACTACTTCCTTTTAAATGAACGTGATGTAAATGCTCGTCAGTATTTTTATACTGAGATTCCAGAATACTATTCATGGGATAAAACAAAATGTAAATGGAACAAGAGACTCCGTAAAGAGAAGGTAATAGGCAGAATTTATTCTGTTAATCCCTGCCACACAGAATTATTTCACCTTAGATTATTATTACTTACAACTAAAGGTGCGATTTCATACGAATCAATGAAGACTGTTAATGGCGTATTACATGAGACATTTACGTCAGCTTGTTTAGCATTAGGACTAATAGAGGATGATCATGAATGGAAGGCAGTGTTACAAGAGTCTACTTTATGGATGATGCCTCAATCACTTCGACGATTATTTGTCAGAATTTTAATTCACTGTCGTCCTATAAATGCTGGTGAACTTTGGGAACAATTCAAAATTTATATGTTCGAAGATTATGCTAGAAACGTTGATAATATTGCTGCTGAAAAAATGGCATACATACATGTCAAAAATATGTTATCTGATGAAGGTTATAAGTTGAATGATTTTCTTGGATTGATGGATGTAGAAGATGGAACTGATAATTTTGCAGTTACCCACTCTATAAATATTGAAGAGGAAAATAAATTAGGAAAAGAAAGGTATGATAAACTGAACGTCAAACAAAAAGATATAGTCGATTTTATATTAAATGCAGTAAATGATAATAACGATAATACTTGTCGGTGTGTATATGTCGATGGTCCTGGAGGATCAGGAAAAACATTTATGTATATTACATTGTGGCATTTATTGAGGAGTCTCGGTAAAACTGTTTGCAATATGGCATTTACAGGAATAGCTGCAACCTTACTTCCCATGGGTCGAACAGTTCATAAAATATTGGGTTTACTTGTGCCATTATATAATGATTCATCTTCAAATATAAAAGTGCAGTCTAAAGAGGGGTTGTATTTGAAAAATGTTGATGTCTTCATTTGGGATGAGGCTCCAATGTCACCAAAGTATGCCTTAGAGATTATGGACAGAACATTAAGAGATATTATGCAAGTAGATGTTCCTTTTGGTGGTAAAACGATAATTTTAGGAGGTGATTTTAGACAAGTATTACCAATAAAACAAAATGGTACAAGATCTGAAATTATAAATTTGTCAATTAAAAACAGCAAATTATGGAAGATATTTGCAAAATTTACATTATCTGAGAACATGCGAGCTTTACCGGAAGAAACACAATTTGTTAATTTTTTACTTGACATAGGAAATGGCAGATTGAACGATGTAAAAGATTGTGTTCAATTACCAGACAACATTCTGGAAGAAGGAAATATTGATATCAGTACAGATGTGTATGGAGAGTTAATTAAACAGAAAAGGTTTGAAGATTTGGCATTATGTGCTATTTAAGCCCCGAGAAATATTGATGTAGATGAAATTAATAATAATGTTGTCCAGTTATTAGATAAGAGCGAAGAAAAAGTTTATAGAAGTATTGACAGTGTAGATAATCGTGATAATGATAATGATCATGAAGTCATTTTGCCTGATTACTTAAACACTCTATCACCACCTGCTTTACCACCACATGTTTTGCATTTACGAATAAATTCCGTAGTTATGCTTATAAGAAATCTTAGTATTAACGAAGGTTTATGTAATGGAACAAGATTATTGGTTTTAGCTTTATCTAATCATGTTATAAAATGTAAAATATTAACGGGAGATAAACGTGGAAATATTGTATTCATACATCGAATATTATTGTACTGTGAAAATGTTTATCCCTTTACATTTAAAAGAACACAATTTCCAATTAAACTAGCATTTGCTATGACTATAAACAAATCTCAAGGACAGACATTTCATAAAATTGCAATTGATTTAAGAAAAGATGTCTTTAATCATGGTCAATTATATGTTGCATTATCAAGAGTTCGTTCATTTAATTCAATCAAAGTTTATTTAGGAAATCAAAGAAGTAGAAAATGTATTAAGAATTATGTATACAAAGAAATTTTTGAATAATTCTTCTTGTAAAAATAGAATATATATTCTTAACATATAATATTATTATAGAAGGTACTATGTAGCACAGTTGCAAATAGTTCATGAAAATTAATAGTTACTGATAATATTGAAATGTTATATTCGTTTAGAGATTCCGTACCATAAAAATCTTTGTTAATTGTTTCTTATTTTAAAATTTGAAATATTCATTGACACGATTCTGTTCAAAATAACGTTTGACTTGATTTTAAATGACGTGTGAACTCAAGGAATGTGAAATTTAAAAAATTATGAAGTAAAAGAAATACAATGATTGTGATATTTACTGACAGCCTTATATTGAATATCATTTATTTCATTTTTCTATTCTTTTTTTTTTTTTTTAATCAGAATGTTAATATTAATACCCGAAAACACAACTG
This sequence comes from Ganaspis brasiliensis, assembly GCA_037103525.1. Taxonomy (NCBI): domain Eukaryota; kingdom Metazoa; phylum Arthropoda; class Insecta; order Hymenoptera; family Figitidae; genus Ganaspis; species Ganaspis brasiliensis. The sequence continues at coordinate 5,846,608 of JAZKLR010000152.1, forward strand.
AGTGGAAATATGTTTCCACGCAGTTTATCCTTTTCCCTTTTCCTTCATGGAGAGGTAAATACGCTGTATTTAAATTGTATATATGTGTGGGAAAGAAGCATTTCTGCATATATCATTTAAGAACAGTGATAATAATGGTTGTACCTCACAGGAATGGGCGAGAATGGGGCCCTTCCTTTCCCCTTCCAAAAAAAAATAATTACTATAAACTATATTTCATGCTTTTTAGGATTTAATGTAATTGAAAGAGCTGATTTACAAAACATAATTGTACAGACAAAAAATAAAATAAAATATTTCTTATCTCACACACACATAAATGGCGCTTTAAATTTTATTAACATTTCACCAATTATTAAAGACTTATGTAAAAAATGTAATAATCTAAAACATTTTATTTAACAAGTTTCTATTAATAACTGAAAGAAGACGAGGAATTTGTTACTTTTACAAACACTTTTCCTTCATGTAAGGAAAAAGCTTGCTTCCTCATAGATGACATGGAAATTTAACTATTAGGTATGAAATTCACAATTTAAAAAATTATATGACAATAGGTTAGAAATTCATTATTCCTTAAAATGTCAATAATTCATCACTTTATTTGGCTACAAATGGTACCTATAATTTTCAAGATTTTTTCTGAGGAATAACAAAGTAACATATATATATATGTGACGCGATCCGAAGAAAGGGACCTTAGAAGCAAATGGGTGAACTACAGGGGAGTGAAAAGAGAAGAGGAGCGTGCATGGTATTATGTACAAACCGCCAATGCTTTAATTGCCATAACTTGAAAAGTAATTAATAAAAATATTTTTTGTCCTACATGCACGGAAAGCATGTCATTTCAGGCACTTAATCCGGGCACAAAGTATGACATTCCCGCCCGGGGGTAGGGTAACCGGGCGCAAAATACTTTCACGCCCGCTGACGTCACATAAGCGGGCGCAAAATACATTCCCGCCCGCGACGTCATAGAAGCGGGCGCAAAATACATTCCCGCCCGCTGATGTCATTGAAGCTGGCACAAAAATTCTGAACACGTGGAGTGATTTTTTATGTTAGTAAACCATGCGCAGTATTTTCCCATGATATTTGCACCAGCTCAGTATCTTTTTTGATATTTACACATACAGTATTTTTCTATGATAGTCACACATGCGCAGTAGTTTTGTATGATATTTGTACATGCTCAGTAGTTTTCTGTGACAGTTACACATGCGCAGTAGTGTTCTATGACAAATACACTTTTATAGTGTTTACAAATTATGTTCACTAATTGTTAATTAGTTAAAGCTTATGCCGCTCGTGCCCTCAATGCCATACTTTCCATGCAGTAGGACAAAAAACGTTCGCACCACGGGCGCAAAGGTGATTATAGCTCAGGCGAGATTTGCGAAACCAAGGGGATTCGAAGCGCCCGAGGCGAAGCCGAGGGCGCGGGATCTACGTTGGAAAATACCCATAAGACATCGGGACGCGACCTCTGGAGGACAGACTTGCAAAGATTTCATTTTCAAAACCGCTAATATTTTCCTATTTCGTCCTTAAACTTTTTTACTTGATTATTCATATTAAACTATATTATTTAAAAACTAATAAAGTATTAAGATATTAATTAATTTATAATTCGAGCTCTTTAATTTTCGAAATATCAAAATATTTATTTAAAATTATTAGAAATAAAATATCTCTTTTTTATATTTTTATATTTTTATATTTTTATTAAAAATTTCATTATCATTTAAATATATTATTATGAAAATTAGTAAAAAAATCTATTAAATTTTAATGAATTATATTGAAATGAATTTTATAGAAAATTCTTATTCAAAATTATATTTAATAAAATTTATTTAACTTTATCATCAATAAATTTCAATTTTTTAAGAATATTTATTTCTTTATTTTTATTTTCTATTTTATTAATATATTTAATAAATTAAAAATATTAATTATATAAATAAATATGTATTTAACTGGGGGGGGGGGAATTATATTCTTTAAAAAATAATAAAGTATTAAGATATTAATTAATTTATAATTCGAGCTCTTTAATTTTCGAAATATTAAAATATTAAAATATTAAAATATTGAAATATTAAAATATTTATTTAAAATTAATAGAAATAAAATATCTCTTTTTTCTATTTTCAAAATATATACTTTAACAAGTTCGTTAATTTCTTACAATTATTAGATTATTATTATTATTATTATTACTATTATTATTATTATTAATTTTATTATATAAATAAAAATTAAAATATTTAAAATTACAGTTAAAAATCTTTTTCAAATTAATATTATTAATTTATCATACCGAATTCGAGGAAACCTCCCTCGAAATAAAATAATAATTATTATAATAAATATAATAAATAAATAAAATAACTATTTTGACTATGAAAAAGGAACTTTTAACAGAGTTAAGTCAACCATACATAAAACATCTATTTTTTGCTTCCAATGTCCCTTTGTTCTGAAAGCGTCACATATTTTTTTTACACATTTCTTTATATAATATGACATATTCAATACGAAAAAATATATATGTTTGTAATTGTAGGTTCTTATTTACAATATCAAACTTCCATACTTCCTTTGGTCAATTTACTATGTGCATAATACTTTTCATTGTTACCTATCCAGCTTGCGAAACTTGGCGCGCGTAGCGCGCACTTTTGGTGTTCTAGTTATATTAAAATGTCTATTCGTTTCTTCTGAAATTTTAGGATTTTTTTGCAAAACGGCTATGTAAATCAACCAGGACTAAATATTAAAAATAAAATATACTATGTATAAGTAATAACATAATAAAAAATTAACACATGGCGCAGTACAATGCCAGTACTGATGCTGAAAAATCGAAAATTTTAAATCGCTTATTTATAGATGAAAACAGACAATTCCAATTTCAAACATTGATTTTGATAGATAATACTGGAAAATGGGCCTGCAAAGTGTAGACTTGAGCCTCCAAATTCGAGGAAATAATAGGCGACCGTTTGTAATAAACATGACTCATTTCAGGCAAATTCAGGTATTCAGAGCATAAACTCTTGTAGGTATACATCTCTTTAATAGTCGAAAAATGTTTGAATACGAACATTTAACATAAATTGTCTTTACACTGAAAGAAAAACAATTTAAAATTTACTTTAGTTTTAAGTATTATTTACTTTTTTACTCAAGCAATGGAAACAAATTAAAAATTGCTGTGAAACCAGGTAATTTTTACTTTGTTTTCTAAGGATAAAAAAATGTCACTTTTCGAATCAAATTTGACGTTTTGTATTTGAAACGAATATTTGGAGAAATTAAAGAAAAATAAATAATAAATTAATACATAAATTACTTTTCTACTTACTTTTATTTATACTTCCATTATTAAATCTTCCGGAATATAATTAAAATTTAACTTCGAAGAGTTTGACACAAAACGTCAAATTTTCTTCAAAAGTGTCATTTGTTTTTTTTCTTTTTAGAAAACAATGTAAAAATTACCTAGATTCACAGCAAGTTTTAATTTATTTGCATTGCTTAAGTAAAAAAAGTAAATATTACCTAATTCTCAAATAAATTTTAAATTGTTTTTTTTTCAGTGTATTTAATACCCAAAAAATAATATTCTTCAATTATTTTTTATTTTTGTAATAAAAATATATTTAATATGTAATTATTATTAATGTAAATTTCAATTATCTATTACAAATTTTTTTAATTTATTATTCTCTTCCATAAATATTTTTCAATATTAAAACAAAACTGTTTTATTTATCATTATTATTATTATGAAACAGGCCCCTGTGCACAGGGGGGGGGGGTTATACCCTCCTCCTAGAGAGGTGTAAACTTATTTTTAAAATTTTCAATCTTTTTGATTAAAAAATTATTTTTATTAAACGGAAGTTTTCACGAATTTTTGTAGCCCCCCCCCCCCCTGTCCCCAGAAGTAAATCCTGCGCAAATGCCTGTGTCACGTCCCCGTGACTTCTTGAGTTCAGATGCCAATGAACTTTACAAATATCATACTTTTCTAAAAATCAATACTTGAATCTTGACGAGTTTGAGAATTTGGGATTTGGTAAATGACCGAGGGGAGCTAAGACAGATTTATGAGATCAAACTCTCCCCTTGTCTAAATAATATTTGTTCTTTCGAAGGTTTAATTGACCAACCGGATGCGGATATGCAACCCTCAGGTGTAGCACCCTTTTTCGCGTGGGATGTATGATTTTCCCTACGTTTTTTATGAAACCCACGCTAAATTCTGGAAGGGATAAAACTACAGGGAACCGAGGTTTCTTAAAAAATTAAGCGAAACCAAAAATCAGTTCTTGCTTCACCACGGTCACCTCCGGTTCACTTTCTGTAAAGATTGACTGGTAGCATAGTCTACAATTCTAAGTCTTATATTCAAACATAGTTCTCACACTTATCGTAACATATTTCTGCGATTAATATTGTCAATTCGTACTGTGTCGGTTGCGAATAATTATTTACGTGTTGTAGCGAGTGAGAAACTTTTCATAATATTATAATTATAAAATTGGAGTACTGTTGGTATAGAAATTAAGTGAAACTGTGAATCTAGTGAAGGTGTAAGAACTCCTGACATAATTTGTCAGTAACAATTTCCAATCCTTTAACCCTTTAACAATTTAAATCCTTCTAACCCTTGACTTTAATCCTTGTGTCAAAAAAAACAGTAAACAGTTTATTGAACAGTAAAATTGTAAATCATCGAGCCAGCTGTCTTCGATCGTTCACCAATTACTTGAGGAAGGACCAGGTTTCACCTTCGTGCTGATATATATAAACATGCTATTGGGATAGTGGAGAACAACACCTACGCACTGCCTTACTTCATTTGAATTGAGTCGCGGCCTATTTCTATTTTTCTCCCGGAGAGCACGAACCTGCGAAGCTAATAAATCTCATCGACCCTTCTTTCTACACATCTTGAACGATCACTCTGTATATTCAGAGAATTCAACTGAGACATTCTTCAACTAATAAACACAGTAAGTTAAGAATTTTACTCGGCTTTTATCACGAGCAAAATAATTTCCCTAGCTAAATATCATTCATTGTTTCAGTGAATGACGATTTCTTAAAACAACCAAGGATACAAAACAAGGGATTTCTCCTCTCATCTTCCTTCTCTTACTCCTCTAAAAATTGTATTTAATAAAATAAATGTTTGAGAATTATATAATCCAATTGATGCTTGTTCAGTGGACTTTCTTTTCCCTGTTCCCTTAGTTCAAAGTCCGTTGGCTTTGTAAATAAATCAGGGGTAAAATATTAAAATAGATAGATTTGTAACCTGCGAATGTCCGTTCCGGACATAACACCTGTTATGAAAGGTTTGAATAAATATATATGTTTTTTACATATACAGTAAAACCCACATATATTGGATTTGAAGGGACCGGGAAAAATATCCGATATATTCGGGAATCCGATACACCTGGGAAAACGCTATAACCAAAAATGTTCATTGAAAGTGATTTCTTTTATTAAATTATTACTTAAAAGCATTAAAAGTGATGTTTTTATGTATATTTAATATTTTATTTAAAGTTTTAATTTATTTTTTTAAATTAAATATTGTCGGTAAAATAAGTCAGATATTACTCTGTTCACTTCAGACTGTCGATTTGAGTAAATATTTATGTATTGTTTCAAATTATGTAGAATACTATGTAGTTTTCTTTTTTAAACGTTTTAATGTTTGTTTTCTATAAAGTTATTTGATATTTATTCTCAAAAGTTATTTTAATTAATAAATGATATTATATTTATATTAAAAATTATACTTATAAGTTATAAAATTCTAATCTCAATTTAAAAGCTTATCAATATTAAACTCAATTACGATATACATACTTGCATTTTCTTGTTTATTTTTTACTTGTTTAAATCATTTATTTACATTTAGTGAATGGATTTTAAAAGTTCATCCGATGTAAGCGAGTTTCCGATGAATGCGGGTCCGATATAAGTGGGTTTCACTGTATGACCTACCTTATTTTTTGTTATTTTTTATAAGTTTATTTAGTATATATTTGATTTCAATAAAAATATAATTATTTTTTTTTTCTCAACTTGTTTTAATCTGGCATGAAATTCCCCTATCTGTATATAATATTATTTTTACCGTTTATATTTTTGTTATTAAAAAAATTTTTTTTATTAATTAAATACAGAGTCACAAAAAAAACCTGACATCCAAAAAAGATTTAAAAAAATTTTTTTTTTAAATTAATTTTACTAAAGTATGCAGTACAGTATGACAAATTCCACAAATTAAATTTGATAATAATTTATTAGAAGAGAAAAAAGAATTTATTTTTGACTTACCGATGCGTCGGTAAGTCGAAAACAAATTTCATTTTTCTCTTACCATAATACATAGCGCACCAAAAAACCCTCAAGTTACCTGCTGAACTTAGTAGTACGGAGAGGGCAGCAGTGAAATAGGCAAGAAAACATGGTTAGCTATATATATCGCTTTACCCCCACTTTATCCATCGCCGCATCTAGGTGTATAATATCTTTCAGGGTGCCGTCTCATGCTAGGGATTAATGGATCAGGTATTAGAATAGACCAATCAGAAATTGCTTTCCAATGTGACCAATTATCTGATTGGTCTATTCTAATCCCTAATGCATTAATCCCTAGCATGAGACGGCACCCTAATAAGCCCTAAGGGCGCAGTCCCATGATTGCGTTTCGACGCACGTTTTGTAACTAGACCATGAGTGTAAAAGAGATACAGATATACTGTTGTCACTTTCGCACACATGGTCTAGTTACAAAACAAACGTTAAAACGCAATCATGGGACTTGACCCTGATTTGTCTGCAACATGATGATTTTCTTTTCTTGGATCCATGTGTTCAAACCCTGTTTGCTCGGAAATTTTCGTCAATTTTCGTGTATAGCCTAAAGCACAACGAATCGTAATCGCTAATCCTTAATCGTAATAATGAGAGAAAGCAGGACAGAGATATATGTCTGTCCTACTTCCTCTCATTCTTACGATTAAGGGTCCAGGCACATGGTGGAGAATAGGAGAATAGAGGAATAGAAGTCGACCAAACAGGTGCTTGCAGGGGATTTTACATTTCAGAACAAATTCGTATAATTAGTGCTATGTTTTAATTCAAAACAAATAGATTATTGAAATTAACTTGTAAAGATTCTGATTTGTGACAAGGATTTTATACGTCTGACTTCCGCGACAGGAGTTGAGGAACTAATTTCTTAACGTATGACGGTTACATGGACCGATTTTTGTTCTCACGATTGGGAGGTTGTTTTGTCTCAGGGGTTCAAATTTTGTACAATCAGCAAAGATAAATTACCCTTATCTAGGATAGGGTTACATATGAAGACGTTTGCGTAACAAAATTGTGAGACATAATTTCCTTTTGATATTAAATAACAAATTTTATTTTTTATCGTTATTAGCAAAATAGCTTTATTTATTATTAAATAAATAAAGTTTTATTCTTTAATAAGTTTTAAATTTAAATTATTTTACCACTCTATCGTAAAAAGTCTACAAACAGTTTTACTAAACTAGACTATAAAGTTTTCTTTTGAAAATAATTCGACGAGAGTTTTACCATACCATTATTAAAATTTACCGTTCCATTTGGTTAATTCTACAGTGTTATTATATAATTTATAAAATTCATAAAACTACAATTTTACGTTTATTTATAACAATAGACTGGTAAAACAAGTATATATTTAAATTTTTATAAAAATCGGTCCATAATTTATAACAAAATTCGGCTTTGTAAATCTCGAGAAGTATCAGGAAAGCAGGAGGTAACCGGGAAATTTACATGTCAAATATCATTAAATATAAAAGTTGAACATAAATTCGCATTCTTTTGTAAGGTTTTAATTCGTTATTTTATAAAAGTTTATTTGAAAAGTATAAGATTTGTTTTTAACAATTAAAAGTTTAATAATTCATAAACCCGGTTTTATCGTTTTTTGTTGTTAGCGATTTTTCTTATATGGACTAATTAAGTAAACATACTCTATATGCTAGATAAAAATATATATATTCGTAATTCAAGGTCTATTATATGGTAGGGTGCAGTAGATTTGATTTAAAATCAAATCGTTATAATTCCTATAAACGTAAATAATTTGTTCATAGAAATTATATTTTCCGAGATTGCACTCTATGTTTCTAGATTATTATATTTAAACCCTTTTTAATTTTCAAAGTGCAAAGGAGGTTTTATTAAACAAAGAAAACGTTTTAAAATTTTGCGAAAAATTTTAGGACGTTACAACTGTTGACTTTGACAGGTCACCATTTTGTCGAATATTTTTTTTTCTTTAAATCCTTCGATCACTAACAGGATAATCTTATAATAAATGTAAATCAATTTCATTTTTTCATTTTATACGAAGCATACTTGCAGAATACTGATTACAGCGAAACACCTTTTTTTGGAAGGCGTCGCTTCAATGGCTCACATCTTCAAAAGTTTTGGTTGAAAAACACTTTTATTTTTTTTCATTACAGTTTTTAACATGTACTTTTAACTAATAAATAGTATTCTTCAAAAAGTTTCATGGTTTTCTAGGAAAATTTTTTTTAAAAAAGCACTTTTTTTAGTTACAACTGGTGTTCCCCCCTTAAGAAATAATAAAATTTGGCGTGCGCTTTATTTTCTAGTCTAAATTGAAAACTTACACCTTCAAACAGGCATTTTCGGTAATTTCAAAACACTTAACAATTATTCTCTAACCACTCAGACACAAATTGAAACAGTAATTAATTTTTTTTTATTTTAAAAATAACTTATTTAATCATTTTTTATATTAAAAACACTTGCTTCAATATAATACATTCCCACAATTTTTATCTTTCTGACGGTAATAATTTTTTAAAAATTCCAATTTTCAAAATTATTTGTCCCGGTATTTAATTTTTGTCGTTTTCAAAAATTCCTAATTAGTAAGTTTTTTAAATACAAACTAATTTCTTATTCGTTTCTGAATAAAAAATATCTCAGAATCCAACTTGCAAAATATATCTAGACAGTAATGAACTTTTTTCGTTTAAAAAAACGTAAATAATTATTTTTGCGTCTTTACAACAATTTCACACGCACAAATAAGTTTTAAATTCTTGCATTAGAAAAACTTTTTTTAATATTCGAATCAAAAGAATTAAGCTGGTTCCTAGTTAATTTTTTAGATTTTTATAACATCTCATTAGTTATGTAAATTGTAATTTTAAATACATTTTTACTTAGGGAAGAATTACAAACTTATTTGAAGAAGAGCAGGATTAAAAACTTGTTTGTAAAAAGAAATTGAATAACTTGTTTTTAAGTTGCAAAAAGTTTTTAAAAACGAAAAAAGTTAAATACGATCCAGTTAAATTTTGTAAATTGGAATGTGAGATAAATTTTTATTTAGAGAAGAAAAAGAAATTGATTTGTATGTATGAAATTAAATTATGTTTTTTTAATAGCCAAAAGTGATTAATTATGAATGTTAAAAGCGACAAAGATTAGATACCTGGCTAAATAAATTTGTAAATTGGAATTTTTAAAAAATTTACACTGACGGAAAAATGATGAAAATGTGAGAAAACATTAAACTGATGCGTGTGCTTTTTATATCCAAAAATAATAAATTTAGTATTTTCTTAAATAGAAAGAATTAATTACTGTCAAGTATAATTTTGTAAATTGGAATTTTAAATAAATTCTTACTAAGAAAAGAATAAGTAACTGGTTTGTATGTGAGAAATTTAATTATATGTTTCTAAGAGACAAAAAATATTAATTAGGTATTTTTAAAATCAGCAAAAATAAAATACATGAACAAATAATTTTGTAAATTAGAAATTTTTAAAAAATTGCACTATCGGAAAAATAAAAAAATTAGCACCAAACTTGTTCGCTGTGATAGCAAATATATTAACTGTTTTAACAAATTTGCACAGCAAACATTAATTTACAATTTAATTAAGTTAATTTAAATTTAATTAAGTTACAATATGAATATTACGATCCATGCGGGAATTTTCGATGAAAGGAAGAATTAATTACTGTGCAGTTATATTTTTCAAATTGGGATGTGAGATATCTTTCTTCTTAATTTTATTATGTAAAAATATGAGTTATGTATTTCTAAGAGACAAACATGATTAATTAGTAATTTTTTAAAATATCCAGAGATGATTAATAAAGTTATGTTATGTTTAAAATAAATAAATAAATTACTGTCCAGTATAATCTTTCAAAATTGAAAATACTGAATAATTTTACTTATAGAAGAATACGAAACTTATTTCTGTGTCAGAAATATAAAAATGTTTTTTAAAGAAAGAAAAGTCAATAATAATTTGTTGTTTTCAATTACGAAAAAAGTTAATTACTGGGCAGCATAATTTTGCAAATTGGATTTCTAGATAAAATTTTTCTTAGAAGCGGGTAGGTGTTCTGTATGTGAGAAATTTTACCGGGAATAATAATTTTAAAAATTGGAATATTGTTAATAAATTTTTGCATAAAAAGTATGGTAATGTATTAAATTGAAGCATGTGTTTTTAATATTAATTACTGTCCAGTATAAATTTTCAAATGAATCTTGAAGAGTTTCACTTAATAATAATAATAATAATAATAATAAAAAATAAGGCATTTATTTCTGTGTTGGAAGATTAAATATTATGTTTTTAAAGAGACAAAAGTGATTAATTTGTTGTTTTTAAAGGTAAAATTTCAATTTGTGTCTGAGTGGTTAGAGAATAATTGTTAAGTGTTTTGAAATTACCGAAAATACCTGTTTGAAGGTGTAAGTTTTCAATTTAGAAGACTCAATCTCATTTTTCTTTTAGTTATTTATATTAGTTGCCTTATATTGTGTTTATATTACTGTTATTATTACTATTATTTACATTAATCTTTAATGCTTATTTTTTCCTTTTTAAAAATATGTTTTTTATTTTTCAAATATTACTTCAAAGAATTATAACTTTTAACACAGCCAAAGGCGTACATAGGAATCCGAAGGTAATATCAACATGATTTGGAGCTTTATCTTCAAAATATTGATAAATCTACAGCATCTGATGAGGAATTTCTTTAGAATAGAAATTTTTTGTATTCCAATATTTCTGGAAAAAATAAGAATGATTATTTATTACAATTTTTCCCAATTTCAATGTATTTTAGCATTAATGGATTAATCAAAAATAATTTTAGGAACGCCAATAATGTTATAAAAAAGTTTTTTAAAACACTGTTTAGTTTATAGTTAAATTAAAACTAGTTGTAGATTATTTAACTATGTACAGTTGACTTGCTTACTATTAAGTAAAATACAATTTGTAATTTATAGTATTATAAAGCTTAATGTAAAAACCTGAATATTTGTAACTGTTAAATAAAAATACTATTATTAATTAAAAAACAATAAAATCCTTTTATTTATCAATTATTTATATGTTATTTTATAATGTTATTTATTGTAATAAACAATAAGATCATTTATAATTTAAAAATAAATTGAAGAACTATTAAGTACATTATGTTTTATAATTATAGATTTGATTAAATTTAAACTTAAAATAAAAATTTAATAAAGATAGTATTAAATTCACTAAATATTTAATTTTATATTTATACTTATTTTTTTATTTTATATTTAAATTTAAATTTAGCCTAATGCTTAAAGTAATGGTGATGATATTTTATGAATTTTATTTTAAAATTATATAGTTTAATTAAAGAAAAATTTAAATTATACAAAACATTTTTAAAAATACATCATTTAATTCTTTATTTAATTATATTAATAAAAATTTTATAAGAAAATATTTAAACACATACCTATATTTAAACATTTATATTCAAAATTGTTATTTAATAAAAAAGCTTGTTATAAATTTTAGTTTTACTTTGACAAAACTAGCTAAATTAATATTAAAATAGATATTTCGAAATTATATTACCTAATAAATTAATAATTAATTATAAACAATATGTAATTTGAACAAATTAGTATTATTATTTAAATGGAATATAATACATTTCAAAACAATAACTCTACTTTTATTAAAATGTTTAAAGACAATTATCTTATAAAAATTTACCAATATTATAACTGTCACGTACATATTCACTAATTTCTCGTCCTCTTCACATCTTAAAATTATCTAAGGAACACACACTTTATTTAAAAAATTTTAATTTAACCAATTTTTAACCTTTTACTTGTAACATTGCATAATGTAAACAAACTATCGTGACTTATACACTTTACAGGTGAAACGGTTTGAAACAGAGTAATCCCGCGACATTGTTTCTTGGGTTCGCCGCCAGAGGGCTGCCATCATTCTGTCTCACAAATGAGACCGAACTCTTAGGTATTATATATGGATCAAGAAATAAGCATTTTAAAAGGATAAGACACATGTCTTTCCTCTAACAAAAAATAAAAGTGCGTCAAACTATTATGAATGGTTATGAATGACCTTATTATTATTAATGTTTTTAAATATTTTTTCAGACATTTTGAAAAATGTCTAAAAATTAATTAATTAAATTTAATGAATTTAGATTTTTAACTTTAATTTAATTTATTAATACACAGTTTTTTAAAATTATAAATATGAAAACATAAGAAATCACATAAGAACTTACCTAAGATCTTACCTAAGATCCAACATCAGATCCTACGTAAGGTTGTTAAATAGGGATAGTTCCGATTAGTTTGGATCAGCCATAAAAAAACATATGCTTATATAAAGACATGATTTTAAAATTGAAATATTTAATTTACACTTTTTAAATAATTATAAAACTCCGTTTAATTTTTTTTATTCCTTAGAGAATACCATTTCCTATTAAAATTAATAATAATGTAAAAATATTTTTATTTATCATACATTATTCATTAATTTTTATTCTTATTTATCGAAAAAAATACCTTTATTTTTTAAAGTTTAATACTATATAGACTCTAAATTTTAAACGTAGAGGGCTGATAAAGTTTCAATAAGTATTTTGCATGCAGAAGAAAACACTTTTTTGTAGATTTAATATAGAATGCACGAAAATCAATATTTTTTAATTAAACAACTTAGTGCCTTTTCAGAAACGTTCAAAAATAACATTCAATAATTTATTAATTAATTTTTTATCATTAACTGTTTTTTTAGAAACTCGCAATTTTTTTGAAATTTTGAAATTTTTTACGTGTAACGTAACCATAAATAAACAATAATTAAAAACATTATTTATAACAATTGTTTGAACAAGTTAATTGTTGTTATTTATCAACTATTGGTAAAGAAAGCTAGAGATTTTCAATTTTTTCTGTAGTTTGCACTAAAGATATAGAATGTGCTTTTTTTAAACTTTGAAATATAACTCCTTGATTTTAATTTTTTTAAAGCATGTTAAATTCAAAGAGTATTGCTTATTATTATTATTTCTATTCTATTATTTTTTCTATTAAGTTTTAAGCATATAAAAATGTTTTAAAAATAATGAATTTTCCAATTTTATATTTGAAATAAAAAATAAGCTCGCTCTTTATCACAAGAAAAACGGAACATCAAGTTTGCTTCTATTTTGCTATAAAAGTTTTAGGCGATCTAAAACCTGAGGCTTTTGCATTAAAAAAAAACCAAATAAGTAAAATTAAATAATTTTTTAAATAACCACGATTTTTCAAATTTTTAAATTTAATAAATCGAGATTTAATTTCAAAATTTTTCAGCAGAAACGAATTATGAATTTCACGTATGAATTTATATTTATTTCTTAAAATAAATTTTATTGTTACTAAAATAATTTCTATTTCAATAGTCTTTTAAAACAACATCTTAAAACGGTTCTATTTTTATACCCATTATCCCATACCCTCCACCCTGAAATAATGTTTAATTATAATAAAGTTATTATTATCTTTATACCATTGTTTTGTTTTTGTTTTTGTAAACAAAAAAAATGATATCACAGAAAGGAAAATTTAATAATTTTGCTGTTACCGGATATTCTACTTTTTCAATCTTTTTCTATCAAACTATATGTATACGACCTTAAAAATCACATCACTAATATTTAAAGATTTCTAAAAGTTTAAAATACCAAATAACTGTTTTTTATGATATACGATTCTAGACAATTTTAAAATGTTCTTGTTAAAAATAATAAAAAATTTTGAACAGAAATTACAAAAGAATTAAAGTAACTGATAAATTATCAAATCTCTAAATACATCGACCTTGCTCAAAATCAATTTTACTTCAAGTTATCTTTGTCCTTAAGTATATTAAATATAAATTCCATTTTATCTTCTTCTATACTTGAATAAAATGCTTAATTGTTACAGAGTCATTATTTCTAAGCTGCTATAAATGTTCAGATTTTGATTCTGATCCAAGTAATCATTGCACCACTCAAGGAAATCAAGAAACTTGCACAAGAGGAATACTTTACTGCCAAAACATATCTACTACCACCAGTGAGTATATGTTATTAATGCATTGTTAAAAACTAATTTTAAAACAATTTTGTACAATCATTATATTGAATATTTTATTTTACAATTCGCAGTAATTTACTTAAAAACTTGTCATTCTGATTTATTATTTTATTTAATTACATTAATTTATATTTTATTTTACACTTTCTTTTTAAACAAAATATTTAGGAAATATGTTAATTCAGAAGATTCATATTACACAGTTTACTCTTTAAATAATAATTAAAACTAATGTACCGTAGAAACTAGACTTCTATTTGATATAGCACTTAATCTATTTTTGGGGAATTAACTTTTATTATTATCTAAGAAGTCAATTGTTGTAAAATACGAAGAGTAAAAAATTCGTTTTTCACATGCCCTTAAAATAGTATCTGAACTTACTGTTTCAAATACTATTGCATAAAAATCATTTTGCATAAATTATTTGATTAAATTACATTGCAATAATAATATAATTTACTTTTTAACAATTTTTTTTAAAAATCTTACACAGTATTCGCTTAAGTAATTTAATTGTGTTTTAAATTTAGACATATTAATTCTAAATTTTTTGATTTTGTACCAATAATGGATCCAGTGACGTAACTAGGTGGACAAGGGCCATAGAGCAAAAAGGAAAATGGAAAATCCAAATACAAACTAAATAGTAACTACTTGTAATATTACAAGTAGTATGTTGTTTCCAAATTTTTAAAAACAAAAGGTCTATTAGGATTGGCCAAGGGACCCCTGAACTTAGAGGTCCCGGAAACTGACCCACTTTGGCCCGCAGTAGTTACGTCACTAAATGGATAAACTGATGTAAAAAAGCTTATGAGTTTCTTTCAAATTTATTTATGTAGCATTATATCATAATGGACAGTTTTTCAAAAAATTTTGTAACAAATTCTGGAAGAAACCTTAAGAGCTTTTTTAATAATATAATCAATTGGGTGGTCAAAAAAAAAAGTCGGAATTTTAATGCTCTCACCTCCTAGGATTGTTCTATATCGAAAAATAAAGGCCTGTATTTTTCAAATTAAAAAAATACTTAGGGGTCGCTCAAAGCGCTCAAAATTTCCCATGTAATTTTCTTTATCTTTCCACTCACATCCTTTCTTCACCTCCTTCCTTACTTCTCTTCAACTCTTCTCCCACTTTGACATCTCCCCATCACCTCTCTTTTCCCTTCCACTAATTAAATCTTTATCTCTTTTCTTTTATACTAGAATTCCAAAAGCGCGAATACGCGCGCGCAATTGTTGTTGTGCTAATTTTCTTAATTGAAATTTTCTGTACTTCTACAATTTTGTAGTAAGCAAATTTTCAATTCCCTAATATGCCAATTCTCCATTAAATAAGGCTCAGATTTCTCTATTTATTATTTCACAAAATTTTCCAATTCTCTATTTTATTAATGTTTATATTTTGACAAATTTGTCAATAGAAATTCCTTTTTTTAATATTTTGTAATAATTCCTTTTCCACTTTCATAAAATACATTTTAACTAAATTAAAATAATGAGCTACCTGATATTATATCATACCTATCTTTGTTGTTTCTGTCTCTGTCAGCGTTACTGAGATAGTATAGCAGTATGGGGATACGGTTATTTTTTTGGGAAAAATGCTTTTAATTTGTACCATTCCTGCACCACATCCATTATATTCCTGTAATGCGATATCTGAAATTTGCTAGACTTTTGTAATTTGACAAATAAATTGCAAAAAAATTGTAGAGAACTTTGTTAAAAGCTATTATCATACTGTTCTTTAATAAGAAACTTTACGATTTTTAAACAAAAATTATGCTAAAAAATGAAATAATTTTACAAATGTAAGAAATGTAAAGTGTGTGTTATGATCGCACTAACTTCCTTCTTGGAATACAAAAATTTTACAAAAGTGACAAGTGTAAATTGTGTGTAATGATCGCACTAACTTTCTTCTTAGAATACAAAATCAAACGCACATAATTGCTTTTTACTGTCAATAAATAAATATTTTGAGAAGTAAAAATAGAAATTAATTTTTTTCTAAATGTTTTTAAAAGTGATAGAAATTGAAATAGAAACATTATATTAACTATTCCACATATCACCAATTTCAAAACTTCCCGATTTCTTAAATTACCATTTAACCATATAAAAAATCCACCAAAATTATCATATCAATTGTAGCAATTATGAATTTTCGAATTCAAGATTCTTCTCAGAATTTTAAAAGAAAAATTTTGTTTATTAAATATTTAATTAACAAATGATTTGTACTATTTAAGCAACTATTAAAAAATAGTTTTAAGCAACAGTGTTTATTTAAATTTTTTTTTTGATTTTGTTTTTAGCAAATAAATAAAAAGTTACATTTCAGTTGTTTTTGGCAATGTTTATAAAATTGTTTTGATCTAAGATTGACATAATTGCAATTACTTAGGGTTTCAAAGTTCAGTTTTTAAAAATCCATTTATTGTTTATAAAATAATTAACAATATTTAAATAATTATGATCTGTTCAATTTTAACATCCTTAATTTTTTTTTAAATTAAAAGGTAGATAAATTTGACATCGAAACTTCTTCTAGGAATTTTAAAAGAAAAATTTTTTTTATTAAATATTTAATTAAGAAATTAAACAAAAATTTTTGTTCTACATTCAAAGAGTGCCTACTATTTTCTAAAATTTACAAAATTTTGTTTAAAAATTATTTGTACTACTTAAGCAACTATTGACAAATAGTTTCAAGCAACAATGTTCATCTTAAAAAAAATATTTGATTTTGATATTAAAGAATAAATAAAAAGTTACATTTAAGTCGTTTTCGGCAATGTTCTAAAAATTGTTTTGATCCTAGTTTAACAAAAAATTGCAATTATTTAAGGTTTCAAAGTTTAGTTTTTAAAAATCCCTTTATTGTTTATAAAATAATAAATAATTAATCATAAAATAATTAACCATATTTAAATAATGTTGTCTAAATTTTTTTTTAAATTAAAGGTAGATAAATTTGTCATCGAATCTTTTTCTCGAAATTTTAAAAGAAAACTTTGTTTATTAAATATTTAATTAATAAATTGAACAAAAAAATTTTTTCACTTTAAAAGAGTACTATTTTCTTAAATTTTCAAATTTTTTTTTAAAAATGATTTGTACTACACTGTGTTCCACAGCTAAAGTTTTAAAAGACGTATGGGGTTCCCCCCAACGTTTTTTTCCTAACTACGGTCCTCACTCGTATTTATAATTTGTGCACAAACAGTATACAAATTAAAAAAAAAGCCTCGACCTGACAATTGTACTGCACTAAAAAAATTAACACATCAAACACGGAACATTTCATTATTGGATGTCAATTGAGGATGGGAAGTACGAATAGAACTTTTTGACACATTTCATAAACAATCATGTGAGGGCTTGAGATGATCATATGCACCAATCTTCACACTGTGCCACATGCAACAGGAAGTCAGGACCGTACTTAGGAAAAAAGGTGTTGGGGGGCAACCCCCAACGTCTTCTTAAACTTTGGCTGTGGTACACCGTTTAGCAAATATTAAAAAATAGTTTAAAGCAACAGTGTTTATTTGAATTTTTTTTTAATTTGTTATTAACAAATAAATAAAAAGTTACATTTTACTGGTTTTCGGCAATGTTTATAAAATTGTTTTGATCCTAAATTGACAAAATTGCAATTTTTTAAGGTTTCAAAGTTTAGTTTTTAAAAACCCATTAAATATTTAATTAACAAATTAAACAAAAGTATTTTTTCCACATTCAAAGAGTACTATTTTCTAAAATTTACAAAATTTTGTTTACAAATGATTTGTACTACTTAAGCAAACATTAAAAAATAGGTATAAGCTATACAGTGTTTATTTGAAAATTTATTTTTGATTTTGTTAACAAATAAATAAAAAGTTCCATTTCAGTCGTTCTCGGCAATGTTTATAAAATCGTTTTGATCCTAGTTTGACAAAATTGCAATCATTCACAGTTTCAAAGTTTAGTTTTTAAAATTCCATTTATTGTTTATAAAATAATTAATAATTAATCATTAAATAATTAACCATATTTACATAATTTTGTTATGTTCAATTTCAACATCCTTAATTTTTTTTAAATTAAAAGGAAGATAAAGTTGACATCGAATCTTCTTCTCGGAATTTGAAAAGAAAAATTTTAATTATTGAACATTCAATTAACGAATTAAACAAACAAAATTTTTCCACTTTCTAAAAGTCCTATTTTCTTAAATTTACAAAATTTTGTGAAAAATGATTTGTATTTATTAAGCAACTATTAAAAAATAGATTTAAGCAACAGTGTTTATTTGAAATTTTTTTTTGTTTCTGTTATTAACAAAAAAATAAAAAGTTACATTTAAGTCGTTTTCGGCAATGTTTATCAAATTGTTTCGATCCTAGTTTGACAAAATTGCATTTATTTAAAGTTTCAAAGTTTCGTTTTTAAAAATCCCTTTATTGTTTATAAAATAATTAATAATTAATCAATAAATAATTAACCATATTTACATAATTTTGTTCTGTTCAATTTCAACATCGTTAATTTTTTTTAAATTAAAAGGAAGATAAATTTGACATCGAATCTTCTTCTCGGAATTTGAAAAGAAAAATTTTAATTATTGAACATTCAATTAACGAATTAAACAAACAAAATTTTTCCACTTTCTAAAAGTCCTATTTTCTTAAATTTACAAAATTTTGTTAAAAAATGATTTGTATTTATTAAGCAACTATTAAAAAATAGATTTAAGCAACAGTGTTTATTTGAAATTTTTTTTTTGTTTCTGTTATTAACAAATAAATAAAAAGTTACATTTAAGTCGTTTTCGGCAATGTTTATCAAATTGTTTCGATCTTAGTTTGACAAAATTGCACTTATTTAAGGTTTCAAAGTTTAGTTTTTAAAAATCCCTTTATTGTTTATAAAATAATAAATAATTAATAATAAAATAATGAACCATCTATCTATATTAAAAAAATCAGAGTTTTGTTTGTACATTGCACAGAACTTGGAAATTTGTGTTAATTTTTTCGTTTCAAGTAGTAACAATTTCAAAAATGTCCAGGAATATTTTATCCGGGAATCACTTAAAGATAAAATGGAAAAATAAATTACAAATTAAATTTCAAGTTTCTACAAAATTCATAAAATCAAAAATTTTCATTTTTAAAATTTTTTGTTTATTTGAAACCAAACTTGACAGAGTTTGCAAAAACTATATTCTATATCTGAGATAAGACATAAAATTGTTATCGGGATAAAAAAAATCGAAAAAATTATAATTGAGTGGTATTGTTGAGGTCTTTGATTAAGATTTTGACGTCGAAATATATATTTCAGAATTACAAATTCAAAATGTCAGATTCAATTATTTGAGAGTTGTTTAATAGTAAAATTAAGCAATACATGGTTAAAATAATTAATTCAATTATTTAATAGACACAAATCAATACTTAACTAAAAATTGTAATTAATTGAATTGAATTTTGAAATGGGAGAGACAACATAATTTTGAAAAATGTATGTACATTTTTAGAATTGTTTCTTTATACAATGTTCCGTAATTAAAAGAACTTTAAAAATATTTAAAAAGAGAGATTGAACAATTTCTCTAACAATCTAAAAATATTCTTAAATTTATTATTACCTAATATACATGACTTCCAATATTTATAACTAATGTGAAATAAAAATTTTATTAACTAAAATAAATTTTATTTAATTTTAAAGTTGGAATTAAAACAGATTTGCATAATATATTGTGTAATACTAGGAGGATTGGGAAATCGAAATTTTAACTGAAACTAAATTCGTAAAACAAACTATAACATTTGGCCGCTCATGAAGCGCCATTTTGTGATCTAGATTTTACATAACCTAAATTTCTCAAAAAAAAAAATCTAATTAAACATGAACTCAAAAGAAAATAATTAATACAAAAAATACATAGCCAAAAGACTTACCTCCCGTTACGTTTTGGGATTCTCTCTACTCTTTCAAATAATTCAAAATTTAACCGTTTGGGCGCCATTCCTTTCTTGGGAAATTTCTACATAAACTATAATTTGAAAAATTCCTAAGATTTAACATATAACTGATTCCACTAGAGCTCCGCAATAATGAAGCCTTCTAAGATAAAAGGATTAATGTTCAAACTGGAGAATATTACATCATAATAGTTTAACATATAACTAATCCTTAAAGAAGATTAAACGATAACCGAAATAATAGGATTAATGTTCAAACCCGAGGACTTTATACCGAAAAAGGTTTAACATATAACTAATCCTGACCCAAAACATAAATTACTAAACTAAATATAGTGGAACCAATGTTCAAATCTCAGAAAATCTTCAATTTCAAAAGATAAGCTATAAATTTTACCGGAATAAAATAACCCTAAATTCTGAAGCTAAAATACTAAAATCAACAACAAAAAAAAGAATTAATTGACTAATTACAAAATTAGACCAGAGATTTTAAATTCTCGGAAAGGAACTAAATAAATTCACTACAACATAATCCACAAAAAGAGAGAGAGAGAGAGAGAGAGAGACCCAATATTATTCCCAGGCTGACTCAGCATATCTTTATTGACGGAGAGGAGGGGTGGTTCATATAAAGTTTTGAAAGAACATAATAATTATTCGATATCCACTGGACTGAATTTATTAAGGAAAATTCAATATAAACTTCTACATGATACTAAGATAACAAAATCAGTTAAACGATATAATCATAATCGGTAATTGAAACTAAATTAATAGTGACTCGATATTATGTCGTGTTTAACTACAAAATTTTTCATAAAGGAAATATCATAACTCGACTTTACAATAATAATAGGTAACCCAAACCATAATTTTCTTCACACTCTCATTCTTACCGGGAAAACGTAAGGGTGACAAAAAAAAAGGAAAATATACATAATAAATTACTTAATACTTCGGTTCTCAATACCGGTTATAAAAGTTATAAAGGGAGAAAATTAATTGACGCATAAATAAACAAAAAAAAAAGAAGGGAGTTTGTAGCAAATTTAATTTTAACCGAACCAAAGCGAATATAACCTCAAAATTTTAACTTTTAACGGATTCATTACGTCTGATTATCACATATGATCCTGATCTGCCACTAGAAATATACAATATAAATTCGAGAATTAAAAAAAAAAAGGAAATTTTGAGTTCTTATATTCGTTTTCACAAAACGGAAATTTACCGGGGATTTCATAATTTTATAAAATATAAACTTTTAAGGAAACTTCATAAATCGAATTACATATTTAAGATAACCATGATCTGAAAAGGGGAGAAGTCTATAAATTTTGTATTAATTTGACAATTTCTCAATTCACAATATTCAATAAAAAAAAAAGATTTTGAGTTATTGACCTGAAATGGGGAAAAATAACCTAAAAATTTACATTATTTAATAATTGACGACAATTCTAAGGGGATCTTTATTTTAAACTTTGACTATTTAGTCACCGACTGTAAATATAACTTAAAATTTTACAAAATGGAAGTCAGTAAGGGAACAAGATAACCACGACGCATGTTCTAGATTTTCAACATTCTGACAAATATCGCATAAATTTCTTAAAACTGAGAACTGAATTTACGTATAAACAACAACTGATAATCTTAAAATTAGGAAAACCATTATAAATCAGATTGGAATATAAAATATGGTTAACGAACCTCAAAACGTCACTGTCTATTAGTGAGGTTTTTCTTAGATTATTAATAAATGAAACCTTTAAAATTCCATAGAATATAAACAATACCAGAGATTAATACACAAATTTTTATCGTTAACCTTATTTTATCTTTTTATCAATCAATAATAAAAACTAATAAACTTGGAAAATCCAGGGGAGTAAAATTAAAGGTGACCAGACTCGAAAAATAAAGGGGAAAACTCATATTATTAACGCGATATTAAACAAACAAAAAGGACGAAAAGATAACCTAATAATGGATTGTGTTCGCGTATCACAATCCATGACTCTGGCGTCATTGATTCACTCACGAGGTCGAAAAATGGCGAACGGATGAAATAAAAAGAACGGAACACGACTCATGACCGGTAGAATAAAAGCACAATATTAAATTTTTGGAAATCAAGGGGAGACAAATCTAATTATTTCTAAGGGATCACTCGAGAATTACACTTTAAAGAAAAAGACTTTAATTTCGGGAGTACATTTCCGGACTGGAACACGTGGGTTTTCACTTGCATAAAGATTTCTATTTAACTTCTCACAATATCTAATAATTTATACACTTTTCACTACGCGAAAGACAGGCAATAAATCTCAAAAGGAAACTAGTGGTAAACAAAAGAATTTTAAATTTAATAAGAGCACGTGCACCGATCCGAAAATGTCACAAAATGGAAGCAAGAGAACGCCTTAAGTAGAAGATTGTTACTCACATGTATAACTAAATTTTAGTTATTATCTAATTTATGTCGACAAAAGAACTTCAGTGTAATATTCTAGAATTTGTCCAACTTTTGACTTTTAACTTTATAATTATCTATAATCAATAAATCGTCCACACTCTCAATTTGATTTTTCCCCGTTATAAACTTTACAAGCGACTTATTCGACGACGACGCCGAGAGTGATCGTCCGCTTCATCTCCTCTCGTTCAGCTGGTCCTTCTTCATCGCTCTGTCTCTCTCTTACCAATCGCTCCGTCTCACTCTAGCACTATCCTAGTCAAACTTGACTTCCGGTTATCAGGCCCGGAGCGGAATATGGGGTACTAAGGTGACCAAATTGGATCTCAAATAAAGCTTAAAAAGCACAAATAAAGGACTCAGATGTTACTTTCAGTCTGATCCTACACAAACGTGTTCCAGAAGAACTGCTAATATCAATTGGACGTCTCCAAATTGATATCAGAAAAACAACTTTACTAACGTCAGGGCCGAAGCAAAAGGGTTCCTACCAATGGGCAGAAACTGACTCCAAAGTCTTCTTGATTTCTCGAACTATAGCAAGAGACAACCCACACAGTAAACATTGTGACAATTCATAGAACAGAATTCTATTAATTTTCGAATATCTTATTTGCTAGTTGCTTTTCTTAAATTCAATCAAGGTTGAGTTCGGTGGTTTGAGAACACACGAACTTTTCGATCCAGTATTGATTTTTAATTCCAACGGGTAGGTGGCGACCTCTGTACGCAGTAAGCGGGAGTTCATGGCAGGGTGAGAGAGAGACGACGATATCTCTCTGTCCTTTGTTTTCTCATGGTAGCGGTGGCGCTGACTCGAGGCTCCAGCAGACGGTTTTCGTGGTCGGTTTATAAACAAAACAAAAATTTCGAAAAGTGTTAAAAATATATTAAACTAAAATTAATATTTCGACCTCGGAGTGTGAGAATATGGACGGTGTGTTTCGTGAAGTGCGCGAAAAATATACCATGTTACAACACCCCCTTACTAGAACAACGGCCGGAGTAGGCCTCTTGCTTCAGGCAAGCCCTTCCTTCCACTATTCACACTCTCCGAGTATCAAAAACAAAATAAACTAATCACCAATATCTCAACATCAATAAATTTAAATAAATAATATTTATTACAATTCTAGAATGATCCTTGTATTTTTATTTTACCATTAAACATGTCTCACCTTAAATGTCTCTCTGGGAAAACGTTTCTATGACAACTTCGGATGGTTGACTGAGGGATGTCATCACTAAGTTCTGCCTTTCTGAGAGGATGGCTCGGTTTCTACTCGTTTGTTCATTAATTGATCATTTTGTAAGATTTGTTTTTCTGAGTAAAGGATTCTACTTTAATTTTGAATAAAAGAAACTTTTTTAAAAAAAACTCATTGACAATTTAATTTTTCCATTATTTTCTAAAAGAAATTGAAGTGAAGTATCTTTAATATAGTCAGTATTAAGTAAAATTAAAATTTTGAATTTTGACTCTTATGACTCTAACTCTTGACAATATTGACAAAATTAGGTTTTCTAGGATTTAAAAAAAATTAACCAAGTGTAGTTCTCTGCAATTTTAGTTTATTATCAAAAATTATCATCTCGTGGAATAACAATATAAATTTTTGGGACTTATGTCCTTTTAACTTAACACTTAGTCTTTGATCTCTTATTTTTCTATAATCTCTATTCGTAGTGTTTGAGGTATAGCAAAGGACTAGATAACCAACTAAACTTTATTTATCACATGACTCGGGATTCGACTAAACTTTAATGATAGAGTATTCTATACGATTCGAACGATAAAATTGTGGGTCTTTAAATTTTTAATCTAATAAGGGGGATGGTGACCAAATTAAATTAATCTTTCAATAATCGCGGGAATATTGATAAACTAGGCATTAAAAAAAAATATTGACCTACATTTTATTTCGAACTTAATATTGATTTTAACACGAACTAATATAAACAAAAAAAACTTTTGATGATTGATTACAATAGAACAACTAATAGGATCTCGAGTAATATTTTCCTGAACTAATAATCTTCCTCAGCTTCGTCCTCGATATCTGATTCCATGGCCATTACTTCTCTTGTTATCTTACAATTTTCGCATGTCTCTGCTGAACATTCCGGTTCTCCACAATCAGTGCAAAACTCTCTCGGTTCTTCTGGGCAGTCATTATGTCCATGGAAAGAGTGTCCACAGTTCCAGCAACCTCGAATAGGTCGTCGTCTGAGCCAACGAACTGTCCTGGGATCTACGTTGGGAGGAGTAGGTATGACCAGAGATTTTAGAGAAGGTATAGTTGAGTTAGGTTGGTTGAGAGGTACGAAATTCGGGTAATCGTATTTGGTATAGTTCGTAACTGAAGGAGGAGGATCGTCTGAACCGGAATTGGTAGATTCAGAGTCAATATCGATGACTAAGTCTACGTGTGCTCGGGATGTGGATGGAACTGGTGACCGTGGTCTCCTTGGCGGTTGAATTGGACCTTTAGGACGAGAGACAATTTGTTCAGATGATTTGGCCTGGGCGGCACGGAGCTCATGAGGATAGGATTTGATGACTCTGTCTGGTATGGAGGGTTTAGGAAGATTGTCGTCAGTCTGAGTACATACATTATTTGTTATTGGAGGTACTAAAGTCTGTGTTGATTTTTCTCGAAGGGAAGTAGTAAGGGGAACAGGTCGTATTTCCCTCATTGTGAGTTCAGCTACACGTCTTTCGAGAGCGATTACTTGATCTGAAAGGACATCCTTCTCTCTCGCAGTGGCGAATACCATGTCTCGCAATCTAATTAATCTATTTTCCGCTCGTTCTAACGTATCACTTTGTTTGTTGAATTTGGATTGGAGAGCTAGTAGTTCTTGTTCCGCGTTGGTTCGTATGGTCTTGGTCTCTAACTGATCAAGTCGTAACTTGCCTATTTTCAATTCCAATTTGGCGTTATCAGCCTTCAATTTCTCTATCTGTTCATCCTTCTCTGCTAATTTCTGAGTGGCAACCTCGTTAGCGGTCTCTAAGTGGTCGGTCGTAAGTTTGAGTGCGTGGGTCTCCTCTTTCTCTAACTCAAGCCTGGTAACCAAATCACTAATACATTCTGCTTGATGCATGATCTGCTTCTCTAAGGTGGACTTATTTCCCAATTCGTCTTTTAAATCAGTCGACTCCTCCATCGTGAGAAAGGGGCTTAAATCTGAGTGGTAACCGAATCTACGAAAATAATAAAGCATTTTAATTATCATCACTTGGAACATAGGATTTTAAGTCTTGGACATGATATTTTCCTACTCTGCTATTTGACAAATCGCTTAACTCATAAACGGTAGGGGATAGAATTTTTGTGACCTTATAGGGACCGACGAATTTAGGGCACAGTTTTGCTGCTACTTGTTTGACCTTCGACGACAGTGTGCGACAACGCATCAACACTAGGTTCTATAGGTAAGTATCCTTCTTGTATTGCAGGTGACTCCAAACATTCAGGATTTGATTCAGGAACAAGTTGGGGGTTTGTATCAAATTTTTCATCAACGCTGGTTATCAATTCGTCAGATACTTGTATTGTTTCCGATATGGATTTGTTTTCAGACTGCTTTTTGGGCTCTTCGGAAGTAATAGGAATCGCGGCGGCCCTATTTAACGATCCCTCGGTTCGTTTCCCTTACACCTGAGGCAATTAAATTTGGTAACGTTTTTATTTCCACATCTATAGCAATATATTGTTTTCGGTCCCTTGCATAACTGAGCTCTATGACCTTTTTGGTCACAATTCCAACATATAATCTGATCTGAAGGGGTCCTCGGGCTTCCTAAACTTTTAACATTCCCAACAGTGTCTTCATTCTCTGTCGTATTCTTGGCTGAAATGGGGGTAGGATTGGTTGAGTTGTTTGAACCTTTTGTAACCTTCTCCTTTTGTCCTTTCTTCTTGTCCATTTTGTTGTCCTTAGGCCCTTGTTGTCCTTTGTTGTTGACTTCTTTGGTTAGTATGAGTTCTTCTCCCGACTCCTCTTCTAGACTTTCAATCTCATAACCTAGATAGTTCAAACTTTCCTTCCGGCGATTGTTGTTCTTCGTGAAAGGTTCATGATAAGCTAATTCGGGTAACAAAGACCTTTCGGGTCTTGGAGGGGGGCGAAAACTTTTAGCTACTCTAAACGATTTCTCCATCGATACGGCAACTTGTTCGAGTTGATTAAAGGTGACGATCGAGGCTCGAGGTATCGCGAGGTGTAAAGTGGGGAGCAGATTACGATGTGCATAACTTATCTCATCGCTTTCCGACATTCTGGGGGATACTCGGTCGAACATTGCTAACATGCAAGTCAAGTAGTCAGCTACTGATTCGTATTGACCTTGGGTTCTTCTGTGTATCTCCTGGGATAATTCAAACTGAAAGTCGGGGTCACTGAACCTCTCTCGACAAGCTATAGCGAAATCTTCAAAGGTATACCAGTAGCGCTTGTGGCCATCAAACCAACAAGCAGCTATACCGGATAGGAAAAAGGGCAACAAACGCAACAACTCAGTATCTTCAATGAAAATCATGGCTCTACCATTTTCAATTCGCGTTAAGAATGAATCGGGATCTTCGTTTCGTGCTCCAGAGAACTGGAGGTTCCACTTACGCATTACTTCGTATGTCGACGCTAAAGGACTGTAATTATTCCGGCGGGAATGAAACTCAGTATGATTACGTTGACTATAATTAAATTCTTGATGATTAGGATAGTCAAATTGAGGGCGATAAGAATTAGAAGGCCTAGCAAAACTTGTGTGTCTAGTGTTTTGATTTGAATATTGACTCTGGGACTGATTAAAGTCTGATCTAAAATTTGAGGTGCGAGAAAAAGGGTTGTAATTTTCTTGATCAAATCTATTTTCTTGTGCATAACGGTTATGATAACGGGGGGGTGAATTAGGTCGTCGTTGATTCTGTTGACTAGAACGAGGAGTGTCATGTGGATTTTGATAGTCTCTTCGGGTCCTATTAGAATCAAACTGGTCCTGTTGTTGAGGTGGTTCTCGGGAGTAATCTGTCCGTCTATTGTTTTCAAAAGAAGGGGAAGCAAAATTGACTCGTGGTGACCTTCGGGTTTCGTGTCGTGAGTCCCTATACTCTTCCTGGTTGTCTGAACGCTCACGTGAGTGTTGTTGTGACCTATGATTTTCATTATCCTCTGAATCTCTTCTTCCAGGGGGATTTGTTGGTCTGTGTCGTTCTTGATTATTTTCATTTGGTAGATCTTCGTTGTATCCACTATCTGGTTGTCGGGGTCTAGATTGATTTGGTGGTGTTTGGTTAGCTTGTTGTCGTTGACGATTCCTTCTTGGAGTGGGGGGAACTCGAAAAAATTCTTCTGGCATTATTAAAGGGTCTCCGACTGTTTTTTCTTTACGATGCCTCGTATTATATGTACGACGCGAGTCTGAGTCTTCATTCCGTCGGCTATCATGTGTGGTTCTCTGTCTTGGATGATCTGAATCATCTACTTCTGAATCTGACAGAGTGGTTTGGGACATTCCAGTAATAAGATCTATATTTTCTTTCGTGTTGTCTATTTCTCCTCTTGCCTTACGTTCAAATTTTCTTAACCTTTCTCGCAAAACAGGAACAGCACCAATTATGGATTGACCACGATTCTGTAACTCTGCCCTTAGTGCTTCTTTCTTCAATTTGGTAATCCAAATATCTCGAGGATCGATGGTGACTGAAGAATAAGAGGGAGGCGGAGCGTTTGCTCCTTGATCCGTATTATCATCCGTAGAGGGGGGAGGTGGATCACCTGTTCTTTGATCTGTAGTATCATCCATCTTGTCGAGGGTAGACTAAGTTTTCCGGATGAAAAAGAATCAACTACGTCAGGTGTACTTCTTGTACTACACGAGCTACATAAAAAAATATTTTTCACACTATAATTCGAGAACTTTACTTAAAGGGGTATTTGAATAAGGGTGGTAACTATGGGATATTATTCTAAAATTTTATTGTATTTATCGTAACGTAACCTCAAAAAAAAAAAAAAAAAAAAAAACGACTCGGTACTTTACTTATGGGAAATTTCCAGTCAACAACTAATTTATTATACTTTAACAGGGATATGAAGAACAAAGAAGATTTTACTTAATTTCGTGATGTTAGAAAGAAAGAAATAACTATTCTTAAATTTGGAAAACAAGACAACAATTTCGAATTTAATTTTTAAACTACTGTTATCGTTTAACTTTTTACTAATTTTTACCACTCTTATAAGATTTACAAACGATAAACGGTTGATGTGAATAAAGTTCAAATTTTTGAATAATTTAATTAAAACAAAAAAAATTATTATAGAAAGTAGTTATTGTTTTTTTAAAAGAAAATTTATTAGAGGTTTGTGTTAGTCACTTTTTTTTTTTTTTTAGTTTTAAAAAAAAAAAGAGAAGCAGATTCTAAATTAATAAGCAAGCTTTAATTTTACAAATACGAACAGCAATCTTTAATAACTCACAAAATCGTTATTGAACCATTCTCACCAGTTAGGATGGTCAGTAGCATAAGCAAAAATTTTAACTAGGGGAAATATCATTTGTCAGGACATCAAATAGCAGGGCAATATATATCAAATAGCACAAGTCAAAATAGCATAAGCCACAATAACATAAATGGAAATAGCATAAATCGAAATAATAAACATCTAAAGCATGTGATAAAATAGCAAATAGCAAAATAGCATATCATTTAAATAAAAGCATGTGAATAATAATGAGAGTAAATAAAATGTCGGTAATTAAGTCATCAATGGTCATCCCTACTCAGATTTTGTATGGATAAAAATTATATACGCGTTTTGTGGTTTTAATATTCAAATATTCAGAACTCAAATAAATAAGTTTGTGTCTCTGAACTTTAATTAAAATTTGATAGAATGATTAATTTTCGTCAATGAGGCTCATGACATAACGAGTCCAACCTCTCAGAGAGCAAAATCCTCAAATTTTTACGAACCCAAAAAAAATTTTTAGGTTTGGATATCAGAATTTTTCGACAAAAAAGTTACACTTTTCTGAACTCGAATAAATAAGTTCGAATCTCAGAGTTGTTAATTTTCAAAATTTTCTGAATTCGGTTAAATAGGACCGGATCTCAGAATTGTTGTTTTCTAGAATTCTCTGAATTCGATTAAATAGGATCGAATCTCAGTAAATTAAAATCTTAGTAACCATATTACCCGAAAACGAGTGTGAAGAAAGTTTCCCAAAAATTAGAACCATAATACTCAAAAAAAAAAAAAAACTCAATTTACAACTAGAAGTCCAGGATATCGATAACCAAAAAAAATCATGAAACTTTCGAAAATTTGCTTTTGGCGTTGCCCCACGTTGGGCGCCATTTTGTAATACTAGGAGGATTGGGAAATCGAAATTTTAACTGAAACTAAATTCGTAAAACAAACTATAACATTTGGCCGCTCATGAAGCGCCATTTTGTGATCTAGATTTTACATAACCTAAATTTCTCAAAAAAAAAAAATCTAATTAAACATGAACTCAAAAGAAAATAATTAATACAAAAAATACATAGCCAAAAGACTTACCTCCCGTTACGTTTTGGGATTCTCTCTACTCTTTCAAATAATTCAAAATTTAACCGTTTGGGCGCCATTCCTTTCTTGGGAAATTTCTACATAAACTATAATTTGAAAAATTCCTAAGATTTAACATATAACTGATTCCACTAGAGCTCCGCAATAATGAAGCCTTCTAAGATAAAAGGATTAATGTTCAAACTGGAGAATATTACATCATAATAGTTTAACATATAACTAATCCTTAAAGAAGATTAAACGATAACCGAAATAATAGGATTAATGTTCAAACCCGAGGACTTTATACCGAAAAAGGTTTAACATATAACTAATCCTGACCCAAAACATAAATTACTAAACTAAATATAGTGGAACCAATGTTCAAATCTCAGAAAATCTTCAATTTCAAAAGATAAGCTATAAATTTTACCGGAATAAAATAACCCTAAATTCTGAAGCTAAAATACTAAAATCAACAACAAAAAAAAGAATTAATTGACTAATTACAAAATTAGACCAGAGATTTTAAATTCTCGGAAAGGAACTAAATAAATTCACTACAACATAATCCACAAAAAGAGAGAGAGAGAGAGAGAGAGACCCAATATTATTCCCAGGCTGACTCAGCATATCTTTATTGACGGAGAGGAGGGGTGGTTCATATAAAGTTTTGAAAGAACATAATAATTATTCGATATCCACTGGACTGAATTTATTAAGGAAAATTCAATATAAACTTCTACATGATACTAAGATAACAAAATCAGTTAAACGATATAATCATAATCGGTAATTGAAACTAAATTAATAGTGACTCGATATTATGTCGTGTTTAACTACAAAATTTTTCATAAAGGAAATATCATAACTCGACTTTACAATAATAATAGGTAACCCAAACCATAATTTTCTTCACACTCTCATTCTTACCGGGAAAACGTAAGGGTGACAAAAAAAAAAGGAAAATATACATAATAAATTACTTAATACTTCGGTTCTCAATACCGGTTATAAAAGTTATAAAGGGAGAAAATTAATTGACGCATAAATAAACAAAAAAAAAAGAAGGGAGTTTGTAGCAAATTTAATTTTAACCGAACCAAAGCGAATATAACCTCAAAATTTTAACTTTTAACGGATTCATTACGTCTGATTATCACATATGATCCTGATCTGCCACTAGAAATATACAATATAAATTCGAGAATTCAAAAAAAAAAGGAAATTTTGAGTTCTTATATTCGTTTTCACAAAACGGAAATTTACCGGGGATTTCATAATTTTATAAAATATAAACTTTTAAGGAAACTTCATAAATCGAATTACATATTTAAGATAACCATGATCTGAAAAGGGGAGAAGTCTATAAATTTTGTATTAATTTGACAATTTCTCAATTCACAATATTCAATAAAAAAAAAAGATTTTGAGTTATTGACCTGAAATGGGGAAAAATAACCTAAAAATTTACATTATTTAATAATTGACGACAATTCTAAGGGGATCTTTATTTTAAACTTTGACTATTTAGTCACCGACTGTAAATATAACTTAAAATTTTACAAAATGGAAGTCAGTAAGGGAACAAGATAACCACGACGCATGTTCTAGATTTTCAACATTCTGACAAATATCGCATAAATTTCTTAAAACTGAGAACTGAATTTACGTATAAACAACAACTGATAATCTTAAAATTAGGAAAACCATTATAAATCAGATTGGAATATAAAATATGGTTAACGAACCTCAAAACGTCACTGTCTATTAGTGAGGTTTTTCTTAGATTATTAATAAATGAAACCTTTAAAATTCCATAGAATATAAACAATACCAGAGATTAATACACAAATTTTTATCGTTAACCTTATTTTATCTTTTTATCAATCAATAATAAAAACTAATAAACTTGGAAAATCCAGGGGAGTAAAATTAAAGGTGACCAGACTCGAAAAATAAAGGGGAAAACTCATATTATTAACGCGATATTAAACAAACAAAAAGGACGAAAAGATAACCTAATAATGGATTGTGTTCGCGTATCACAATCCATGACTCTGGCGTCATTGATTCACTCACGAGGTCGAAAAATGGCGAACGGATGAAATAAAAAGAACGGAACACGACTCATGACCGGTAGAATAAAAGCACAATATTAAATTTTTGGAAATCAAGGGGAGACAAATCTAATTATTTCTAAGGGATCACTCGAGAATTACACTTTAAAGAAAAAGACTTTAATTTCGGGAGTACATTTCCGGACTGGAACACGTGGGTTTTCACTTGCATAAAGATTTCTATTTAACTTCTCACAATATCTAATAATTTATACACTTTTCACTACGCGAAAGACAGGCAATAAATCTCAAAAGGAAACTAGTGGTAAACAAAAGAATTTTAAATTTAATAAGAGCACGTGCACCGATCCGAAAATGTCACAAAATGGAAGCAAGAGAACGCCTTAAGTAGAAGATTGTTACTCACATGTATAACTAAATTTTAGTTATTATCTAATTTATGTCGACAAAAGAACTTCAGTGTAATATTCTAGAATTTGTCCAACTTTTGACTTTTAACTTTATAATTATCTATAATCAATAAATCGTCCACACTCTCAATTTGATTTTTCCCCGTTATAAACTTTACAAGCGACTTATTCGACGACGACGCCGAGAGTGATCGTCCGCTTCATCTCCTCTCGTTCAGCTGGTCCTTCTTCATCGCTCTGTCTCTCTCTTACCAATCGCTCCGTCTCACTCTAGCACTATCCTAGTCAAACTTGACTTCCGGTTATCAGGCCCGGAGCGGAATATGGGGTACTAAGGTGACCAAATTGGATCTCAAATAAAGCTTAAAAAGCACAAATAAAGGACTCAGATGTTACTTTCAGTCTGATCCTACACAAACGTGTTCCAGAAGAACTGCTAATATCAATTGGACGTCTCCAAATTGATATCAGAAAAACAACTTTACTAACGTCAGGGCCGAAGCAAAAGGGTTCCTACCAATGGGCAGAAACTGACTCCAAAGTCTTCTTGATTTCTCGAACTATAGCAAGAGACAACCCACACAGTAAACATTGTGACAATTCATAGAACAGAATTCTATTAATTTTCGAATATCTTATTTGCTAGTTGCTTTTCTTAAATTCAATCAAGGTTGAGTTCGGTGGTTTGAGAACACACGAACTTTTCGATCCAGTATTGATTTTTAATTCCAACGGGTAGGTGGCGACCTCTGTACGCAGTAAGCGGGAGTTCATGGCAGGGTGAGAGAGAGACGACGATATCTCTCTGTCCTTTGTTTTCTCATGGTAGCGGTGGCGCTGACTCGAGGCTCCAGCAGACGGTTTTCGTGGTCGGTTTATAAACAAAACAAAAATTTCGAAAAGTGTTAACAATATATTAAACTAAAATTAATATTTCGACCTCGGAGTGTGAGAATATGGACGGTGTGTTTCGTGAAGTGCGCGAAAAATATACCATGTTACAATTGTAACGGTTCGTCTTAAGACAAGACATTACATAAAACCCTAAAATAAAGAGATTGTTGATTTATTTTGATTATTATAAAAATAAATAAAATTTAGTTAATACTTACGATTGAGTTGTATGTACGGCAGAAAATTAATAAAAATAAATGCCAATTAATTTAAACTGAATCTACGCTCACTTACCTTCCCTCAGGCTTTTTCTTAGGTCTTATTAATATAAAAAGTTAGACCGTTAGATAAACGAACTGTTACAATATATTGTAAATACTCTTGTGATAAATATAACATAATGTAAACGAAACAATACAAAACTATTAATTTTCGTAAGATTTTTGCTTTTTTGGTCCTTTTTAAGTAAATTATACTTATGAATATAAATTATCCTTTAATATGTGACTATTCTTAAGAGACTTTAAAATTATTTTTGAAGATGAATGATTTAAGCAATGTAAAGACAAAAGTTGAAACGTATCAGTAGGAACTAAAACCCGTCGATGACGGGAACGACAACTATTAAAGCAACTATTAAAAAATAGTTTTAAGCAACAGTGTTCATTTGAAAATTTTTTTTGATATTGTTATTAACAAATAAATAAAAAGTTACTTTTTAGTCGTTTTTGGCAATGTTTATAAAATTGTTTTGATCCTAGATTGACAAAATTGCAATTATTTATTTAAGGTTTCAAAGTTTAGTTTTTAAAAATCCATTTATTGTTTATAAAATAATTAATAATAATTAATTATAAAATAACTAACCATATTTAACTAATTTTGTTATTTTCAATTTCAACTTTCTTAAAAAATATTGTTATCTGTGCATAATATGGTGCTGTGCATTATATAATTAGTTATATAAACAAATCTTAAAAAGATTACCGAAAACATCTTAAATGTAACTATTTCTTTATTTGTTCAACACGACTTTCTATGAAATTTGAAATGCCAACCACCTTCTAGCAGGTAAAAAGGGTAAAAGAGGTGGAATTTTGTCTCCAATTTTTGAAATTACTAGTATACCTATTTCCATTATCTCTCACTGCCTCTCTCTCTCTCTCTTTCTCTCTTTTAAGCTACCTGGCATCCCAAATTAGGATAATTAGGTTTAAGTCTTAATTATACTAACATTTTCAAATTATACCTACCTTTCTTATCTCTCTCAATCTTAAACAATTTTCAATCTTCGTTTCTCTCTACATAACCGTCCTGCGTAACATTTTTGCGTTACAGGCCCATAGCTAGCTGATTTCTTATATAGGACTTTCCTTATTTATAACTTCCCATTTGCTTCCTTTCTTCACAGCTTCTTCTGCTTCTTTCCTAAATCTTTCTCCCTTCTCCTCTTTCTTTTCTTTTCTTTAAGGAGGTTCTCATGCTTTCTATGCATTAAATTATATTCCTTTCTCTCTATCTCATCTTTCCTCCATTCTATAATACTCTCTCTTAAATCCTCGTTCTCTACCGATGACCAATTCTTCCCTTTTTTTCATTTTTCTCTCAGATTCTCCTAATTTATCCATCCCCCAGTTCCCGATTTTAACTTTAGTCTCTGTTCCGCTATACCCCTTTTTTTTATTTTTTCCTTCCCTGGGAAGTTCTCTGACTCAACCTCCCTTCCTACCTTCATGCTAATAAACCTACTCTTAACTCTCTCATCCGCCATAACGTAATCTATCACCGTATCTCCTTTCCCCGTGAATGTTTATTCTCCTTCTTCATCTCCTCTCATGTTTCCGTTGCATATAGTCCACCCTTCTTTGTTAATTTTCCTCTTTGTCTACTTATTTATGTTTTGCTGCCCTTTCATACTTTCCACTTTCTTCATTTCACGTTCCACCTCCAAATTCTCCTGTCCATGCGTTAAAATCCCCTCCTATTACAATCAACCTCTCTTTTCCTATTTCCACACACTCTTCTATGTATTTCCAACTCCCTGTCTTCTCCTCTCCTTCTATATATTCCTACTACATCCCACTTGTTTTTTTCAATTCTGATGGTTTTTACCATACTCCCCTCCATGTCACTCGCCTGTCTCCCTTCTTTTTTGATTCTATCACTTACCCCTGTGACCATTCCTCCCGCGCTTCTGCCCTTATTTTGCTCTTACTTTGCCGCCTGCATTTCTTATATATTGTAACGAGGATTTACCAAACCCTCGTTATTGTGAACAAGTCACTCGGATATCGACGAAGCCGACCGAGGAAACGTAGAGTCCCGTGTCGCGATTTATCCAAGAGAGAGAAATAAACCTCCAACACACACTCAACCACTATAAAACTCTTTGTAAACCATGCAACAATTGAGGTTAAGTAGACTAAGGTTTGACGATAATTTTTGTATATATTTTATTTTGGTCTCGATTGAAAACAATACCAACGCACAGTCCCTTTCACAATCAACGGAGTGGGTGCTGGACAGCGAACCAATGATCCTGGGAGATGCCGGAAAGACCAGGAAGTACCGGGCGGAGAATACCAGCTGACAGGCGTAGTCCAGGTCACAGTAACCAGCTCCTCGAGAAAGATAAAGAAGGAGGCACGCGAGCACGTCACTTGAGAGGCAACCAAGTAGTTTAAACAAACGTAGTTGTTTAAACTCGATCTCGTTTCACGTTTATTGTCAACATACGGCACGAGAAATGTTGACAATGTGGAGCAGACGACTGGGCCCAGTTGACTGAGACAACGGCCGCGGGGCGGCAGCACCTCCCGGCAAGAAGATTCACGGCCACCGGAGGAACTACGCCAACCAATCAGTGGCGCCTACAAGTCACTGGAAGCCAATAGGAGCATCTCACGAGGTTCCACAGGAAAGAGCAAGAAACCAGAGACACTGGACGTCGTTTCTTGCTTCAGTGTGTGCTGGTGGTTGTGAGTGAGCCAGGTGCCTTATTTTTCACGACATTTCGAGACTGGGGAAGACATCCCAGACGCCACCGGAGCTTAGTCTTTGAGGAACCGAGACCACTTCACGCGTGATGGAGAACTGGCAGGAAATGCTAGAGCGGCTTCACGGTTAGTGTCCTCTTATGTTCCGTGCTTGAGTGCGGGTCCGACCACACCGTCAGCCATTTCCATAGAGGCAAGGGGGGGGCTGTGCCGAGGTGAAAGCAGACTCTTTTGTTTATTAGTATTGTTGAAATTATTAAAGTAGAGTAGAAATTAATCAGTGTTTTATTTACTTTATTTTGTTTTACATAACCATTTGCTCGGTAGGAATAGTGTAGTGCTCTCTCTCTCTCTCTCTCTCTTTAAACGTTCTCCCTCTGAGAACCGAGTCTCTAAGCTGTAAATTCACGCGGGTCAGGCGGGTAACCGCCATAGTTCGTCTCTCTTTCCAGCTCGCGGAGTCCGGGTGAAGGAAGCTTCACCTGTCGCCCGGGACAACCTGGAGGTTGTTCCGAAAATAAAACAACGGTCTTCGCAGGTTGTCTGTCAGCTGGAAGAGCGTAGCTGACAGATTATCATTGTGTGTCAAAAGGGTCGGAGAGACGGCCAGAACCGCCGTTTCGTGTTGCTTAATTACAGTAAGTAAAAATAAAATTATGATTTGTCTTAACGAGGCAGATTCCTCGTTACAATGACGCCCAACCTAAGGGCCTGAGAGAGAGAGAGAAAGAGCTAGGTACTCGGCACAGCCGGCACACTCAAGGCTTTTGAAAATTTAATAGTTTCCAGGATTTAAATTTTCAACGGGGAGAATATTGAAATTTTGAGTTGTTCCGGAGGTTCTCAAAAATCTCAATATTATGTAATAAAGTGTTTTCTATTGTATTTATTTCTAACATGTGCTCTTGTTGTTAATGATTTATTTTTCAATAATTTTGTAGCTGGCTCTGCTTGTTTTTTTTAAATTGTTTTGCAAAATAACCTGTACTGTTCCCTACCACCTAACCCCTTCGAGAAAAAGTGACAGGTCGCGGAAGATGTTTGCTGCATAAGGCGATTCCGTATTGCAAAAATCCTAGGAGTTTTTCTGGAAGTACTGCTCAAACAGCAAAGTGTTTTTTTTTCTAATTTTGGGTCGTGTTTCGCGAGTAAAATCAGTGAAAAAAAGTGGTTGTTTTCGAGGTTACCCACGTGGTGAAAATTTTCCGGAAAGATACCGAGAGTCACGCGGAAATTTACCAGGTTCTAGGGGAAACCTAGGGATTTTTGAAATCGAGTTCGTTTTTCTTGGGTTACCGAGCGTGGGCTGAAAAGTTTCGAAAGTGACCGCGGAAATATAACCGGAGCCGGAAATTTACCGCGAATTTGTGAAATTATTGAGAATTGTGGTAAATTTGAATTTCTTTTTATGAAATCGAGTGTGGTCGAGTTAGTTAATCTTAATTAAAGGCTATTTAACCTCGATTTTGAAAATTTAAAATAATTTAACCTCGCTTAACGGCTAAATAACCACGGTTTGGAGTTTTTCACACGGCTTTGTAAATTTCAGAGGTAATTTCCGAAATAAATGGTCATTTTGGAAATTTAACTACTTTTTAAAAAAAATTTAAGGTCCTCTAAGGTTATTTAACCCCATCAGTGGAAAGTTAACCTGATTTCGCAAAATTTCGAAAGGGAAAGCACGGTTATGAAAGTTTAGCTCGGTTTCGAAATTGACCAAGATAATTTATGAAATTAAAGGTAATTTTGGAAATTTAACAAGGTTTCGGGGAAATTTACGGTTATTTGAGGTAATTTAACCTCAATATTGGAAATTTTACCCCAATTTCAAAAATTTTACCAGATTTTCGAGAAAGTTAGGATAACTTAAGATTTTCTTGGATTTTCGAGAATTTAACCGTGTTTTACGGAAGTCACGTGGAATTACGAAGGCACTTGAGGAAACGTAACCTCAAATTAACAGGGTAACTCGTTTTCGGCAATTCAAAGGGAAAATAGTCACGGTCGGGAAACTTTACCGGGTTTAAGAAATTTCCAAAGGTGATTTCCGAAATTAATGGTATTTTTGGAAATCTTACCAAGCTTTCGGGAAATTTAAAAAGAATTCGGATCGACCTTCACTGTTTAACCGGGAATTCGGAAACATGGAGTCACACGACAAAACTGGTAGGGAAAACGATGCGAATAACGAGCAGAAAGGGGAGGGCAATGGCTCAAGGAACCCCCCTCCACCTGGCGGACCCCCGCTACACCGCGAAACCCAGAATAGTGTGGGGGATGAGTTGTTGAGACGTTTCTCGCAACTCTCAATGGAGGAAATTATGTCGCAAGTGCCAAACTGGATCGCTAGGTTCACGGAGGACCAGTTACGAGAGACGCTAGTCGAATACGGGTTATGCGCAGAGGGCACTCCGGATGTAATACGCAGTCGCTTTGAGCGGTTTCTATTTCGGAAAGCAGGCGATGAGACGGTATCATGGGGCCCCGAGGACGAAGCTCAGGTAGAGCATCCCCACTCCTATGAAAAAAGATGGTCAACTTTTAGAGAAAGCGGCCATGACAGTAGTGGAGGGGATACCGACACCCCCAATAGTACCGCGGATAGGGAGTTTCGGTTCGACAGCCCAAATGAAACGGAGGGCGGGAAAAAGAACACGGGTACCGGAAAGAAACCGGTTGATTTTGCCCCACCCCGACTCCCACCTATTACATCGGGTAGCCACAGTACCCCACACCCAAATGTAAATACTATGCCACGGGGGGCAACTAACGAACACGATCGGGTAGGCCCCGTCGAAAATGACCCACTAAGCCAATCTGCGTTGTTGGAACTGATTCGCAGCCAACAAGACTTGATCGTGGAGCTTAAAGAAAGCTTAGTTAAGCTCCAGGCGGAATCAGTAAGACCCCCAGCGAAAGAAACCCCTCAGCAGACGCCGCGTATGACTCAGGATGGTGCAAGGGCCGAGGAGGGGAGATTCGGTGGGATATTTGGCAATAGCTGGGATCCAAAAACGTTCCCAAGCTCACGATGGTCATCGGGGGTACCAACGGTAACAATAGCCCCCCCAATAGTATCAACGGCGTCGATCCAGTCCTCGTACACTCAGTCCGGTGGGCTCACACAACGACACCGGGATGGCAGCCTCCGAACGGTTCTCATAATAACCCCTTCAACCTATTCACACAGGCTGATCCGACTTCGGCAGCTAGAAAAAGTTGGAGAAACGAAGCTCAGAGTGGGGGGGAAGCCCAAGAACGATTTTCTCGGATTGCTACGTCACTAGGGCTACCGAGACACCAAACAGAGGCGTGCTTCCCACCATCCGATCAACAGGGCTTCCGGCAAGAACCTCGAGACGCCAGGGGCAATTATGAGAACTCTTGGGGACACGCGAATCCTGAGCCTGACGAATTCACGCGAAGAACCAGGGAAGAGTACCAAAATATTTTTGGATCGGCGAATCTCGGGCCGGAAGAATTTAACCGAAGGGCTAGAGACTTTTATTCGAACTTTTTCGGATTCGATACTCAGGGGCCGCCCCAAGGAACACAAGATTTCCAAAGCGGTCCAGGTAACCAACAAAGTGGATTTCCGTTTTCCACGGCTGGACCGCAGAGCAGTCAAAGGCCTATGAGCTCTAACCCACACGACTCAGCGAATCTCGGTGGTGGAAGGAGTGGGGGACAGAGTTCCTACAGACCTCACAATCCACCACGTGATGTCCTAAAAGTCGTGGGAAGTTGGAAGCTAAAATTCAAAGGAGAAAGGGGCGAGAATCTTGACCAGTTCCTATGGAGAGTCGAAGAAGGTAAGGCAGGGGCCTACCTTTCCGACGAGGAACTGTTGCTCGCCATGCCCTTCCTCCTTGATGGAATGGCCTACCACTGGTTCCGCCAGAACAAAGGCAGGTGGACCAGTTGGGACCAATTCAAGCTTCATTTCCAAACGAGGTTTGGAAATACGTCGTTCCAAGAGAAGCTTGAAGAGGAAATACTGCTCAGGAAACAAGGGGCAGAGGAACCGGCTATGGACTTCCTTACGTGCATGTACGGATTATTTCAGTTGTCAACCGTACCGGTACCGGTAGAGAAACAACTGAACCGGATTTACGAAAATTTAAAGCCCGAATTCCGCCGAGCGATCCCAAGGTATAATTTCGCGGATTATAATGGACTTGCCGTACTGGCCGGACAGTATGAGAGAGTCGCAGAGACTCTCAACAATCATACACCCCCTCCACCCCCCGAAAAGTCGTTGATACCCGACTTTGCGTACAGGGGAAAACCAACAGCTGCTAAAAAGGCTCCAACGGTAGCAGCAGTGGCGGAGAAACCGGTCCCAGACGCTTGGGCAGAGAAATTCAACGAGCTGTCAAAGAAATTTGACACTGCAATAGCTGCGATGGGTACTGCGAACGCGGCCAAGCCCCAAACCCAAACGAAGTCCGGGGGAACCAATCAGACTCAGAGAAAGGGCTCCCCAGATCAGAAGGGCAACAAGAAACAAGGCCCACCAACAAAGAAGCAGGACAACGCACAACCGGGGACTTCCTCAGAACCCGTGGAGGAAAAAGTCGTGGTGTGTCGTAACTGCAAGCAAGAGGGACATTACCAAAGAGGTTGCCCCAAGCCACGCAGAAAGGATTATTGCATGCGATGTGGCAAGGACGGAGTAAACACGAAGTCCTGCAAGGATTGTCCGGGAAACCAGCGTCGGGAGAGCCAGTAGGGGTCACCCCTCTCCCCTCGAAGACGTTGACGACCCCCTCAGATAAACAGGTGTCTTCCTCAGACCTGGGATCGGAACCAGTGTTATCCCAGGTAACGAGAGAAGCACCTGGCACCAGTCGAGTACAAGATTCAGACGACACTCGACTGAGCACTGAGGAAAAATCCGAAACAATCCCACAGGAGGTAATGCCGCAGGATGAAACATCCTTTCCACCCGACAACGCCCAACCATCGACATCAAGCCAAAATGGTACACGAAACGAGGACGCCATTTTGGTAAACGATCGAGTTATGGGGAAAGACGGAAAGGATCCTTGGAAGTCAAATCAGGTAATTCTGGCAATACTGAGGTCCCGTGACTTGCCAGAGATTACACCTGAACCAAGGTCATCCAGACCACTCAAATTAAGGGTAACAGAGCCACCAGTGGAGGACGAAGGCTTTACCTTGCGAGCCTTTACGACTGCACGGATAGGTAACACGCCGAATGTCCGGGCCTTAATTGATGGTGGTGCCTCTCGAACGGTAATGGGAGACATTGGCTTGGCAATAGCCAAACGATACCAAGCAACCTTAGAGCAGACGCCTGGTAGGGGTGTTGAAACCGCAGACGGTACCGTTCGACCAGTACAAGCAAGCTGTCTCCTGCCCATCGAGATAGACGAAGTATCCCGAATGATGAGAGTCCAAATAGTTCCAGGAATGGGCGAACAGGTTTTCTTTGGAATGGACTTCATTCACACGTTCGGGATAGTTCATGATGGCAAAAAGAGAACTTGGCATATGTCAGACTACCCGGAAGTAGTCCACCACTATGCCAAAACGGGAGAGGAGGAGGTAAGAGACGCTTCGGGCGAGTTGTTGAACATCAGCTCGGTCTGTGGACTCAGGCAAATCTCAGATATTGAGAGGTCCGAGCTGGATGAACTCGTCGCGAAAGTAATAAGACCACCCCCTCCCACCCTCCCAGCAACAGATCGAATTGTCCATAGTATTGACGTTCAGGGCCACCCGCCGATAAAGCAACGCTACTATCGGGGGTCTCCTAAGGTCCTGAAAGCGATGCAAGAAGAAACGTCAAGACTATTGGCCGAGGGGATAATAGAACCGTCTAAGAGCGGATGGTCCAGCCCGGTAGTCATGGTTAGAAAATCGGATGGTACATACCGATTCTGTGTCGACTACCGGAAACTGAACAAAGTGGCAAAGAAGGACGCCTATCCCCTCCCCAAAATGGACATGATCCTAGAACAGCTCCGAGCTGCCAAGTACATAACGACACTGGACTTGAAGTGGGGATACCACCAAATACCGATGGCCGAAAATCGATTCCAAGCAGAGGCTGCTAGACCAGTCAGGCCGATACCATTGGATCCTCCACAGTACCATGGAGGCGAACCAAGGGCCGGAGCCCAATATCGAGTGGAGGCTGCTAGACCAGTCAGGCCGATACCATTGGATCCTCCACAGTACCATGGAGGCGAACCAAGGGCCGGAGCCCAAAATCGAGTGGAGGCTGCTAGACCTGTCAGGCCTAGACCATCAAGCCCACTGCAGTATCAGAGGGAGGCCGGGGGACGGAGACAAGGCCAAGAGCCAGAAGAAGTCGCCAGAGCAGTCGTGGCATTTCCTAACGACGAACCACCGGGGGCCCATCCGAAGAGGAATAGCCGCCCCCCCAAATACATTAGAGACCGAGAGCGCAGACAACAGGAAGGCCGGGAGGCAGCAGCCAGGGGCCGCCGAGAAGCCCGGCAAGACCAGGCAATCCGAGGTAAAGCCGCACGAGCCCAGGAGCGACAAACCCGGAATGAGCAACGGGCTGAGGAAGCTCGAATACTCTGGGAAGAGCGTCAGAGGTTCCTTCTGGAATTAAAAGAGAAGGAGGAAGCCGAGAAGAGACGACAGGAACGAGAGGCTCGCAGGCGAGAGAGCGAGGCCCGACGTCGAGAGGAAGAGCCCACCCAAGAAAGAGAGGAGGAGCTTCAGAGACAGTGGGAGGTGATGGGACACTCTGACGTACCGTGGTACGATCCAGCTCAGGAGCGGGATAGAGCAAATATCCCCCCACCGCTAATACCAAGGTTCTGCCGTCGCTGCCAAGGAAGGGGCCACCACGAGAGGCTCTGTCCCAACCCAGGTGGGAAGTAGGACAACCCGGAATGAGTACAGCAGTCAAGAAGACCGACCATCTCAATTTCCCGGACATTGGACCAGCGGCAAGTGACTTTAAAGGGGTTTGGCAGTCAAGCCCCCCTAAAACCCGCTAAGTAGTCGGTCGCGACATATATTTTTTTCGTTTCCACTTCGTATTTCGTCTCAGCCGACGAAACGGTCATTGTTTATAATTACGTTGTAAGACAAGACACAATAAATAATAATAATACATAATGAACCCCTAGTCTTTCACACCCCA
The DNA here is from genome assembly GCA_037103525.1 of Ganaspis brasiliensis. Lineage (NCBI taxonomy): Eukaryota > Metazoa > Arthropoda > Insecta > Hymenoptera > Figitidae > Ganaspis > Ganaspis brasiliensis. The sequence goes on from JAZKLR010000152.1 coordinate 5,890,727, forward strand.
GTAAGAGACCTTAAGACTCATTAGGAACCTCGTGAGTGGTAGCGGAAACAACCCGTCGCGGTAAGTTAATGTTTTCACGTACGAGGTACGAGAAAGGCTCCACAGGAACTCTCCTAGTATACAGAACAATTCTACAATAGTTCCCTGAAAGTTGAGGCAAGCAAGGGTGAGTAGAAAGAACGGTCCAGGTTTAAAGTAAGGGGGAGTAACAAGTCAGAGCCAGTAGGGAGGAAAGCCTTGTGTGAGCACCAGGGGGGGGGAGAGGCGATGGGAGGACCCGTGCGAGAGTGTGGACGGAGGGGGACGGGTCGTGAGACGCGATCCGACCAGTAGATTTTTTTTGAAAAAGGAAAAACGGAGAGGCTTCGTCTAGGTCCGGGGGAGTTGTAACGAGGATTTACCAAACCCTCGTTATTGTGAACAAGTCACTCGGATATCGACGAAGCCGACCGAGGAAACGTAGAGTCCCGTGTCGCGATTTATCCAAGAGAGAGAAATAAACCTCCAACACACACTCAACCACTATAAAACTCTTTGTAAACCATGCAACAATTGAGGTTAAGTAGACTAAGGTTTGACGATAATTTTTGTATATATTTTATTTTGGTCTCGATTGAAAACAATACCAACGCACAGTCCCTTTCACAATCAACGGAGTGGGTGCTGGACAGCGAACCAATGATCCTGGGAGATGCCGGAAAGACCAGGAAGTACCGGGCGGAGAATACCAGCTGACAGGCGTAGTCCAGGTCACAGTAACCAGCTCCTCGAGAAAGATAAAGAAGGAGGCACGCGAGCACGTCACTTGAGAGGCAACCAAGTAGTTTAAACAAACGTAGTTGTTTAAACTCGATCTCGTTTCACGTTTATTGTCAACATACGGCACGAGAAATGTTGACAATGTGGAGCAGACGACTGGGCCCAGTTGACTGAGACAACGGCCGCGGGGCGGCAGCACCTCCCGGCAAGAAGATTCACGGCCACCGGAGGAACTACGCCAACCAATCAGTGGCGCCTACAAGTCACTGGAAGCCAATAGGAGCATCTCACGAGGTTCCACAGGAAAGAGCAAGAAACCAGAGACACTGGACGGCGTTTCTTGCTTCAGTGTGTGCTGGTGGTTGTGAGTGAGCCAGGTGCCTTATTTTTCACGACATTTCGAGACTGGGGAAGACATCCCAGACGCCACCGGAGCTTAGTCTTTGAGGAACCGAGACCACTTCACGCGTGATGGAGAACTGGCAGGAAATGCTAGAGCGGCTTCACGGTTAGTGTCCTCTTATGTTCCGTGCTTGAGTGCGGGTCCGACCACACCGTCAGCCATTTCCATAGAGGCAAGGGGGGGGCTGTGCCGAGGTGAAAGCAGACTCTTTTGTTTATTAGTATTGTTGAAATTATTAAAGTAGAGTAGAAATTAATCAGTGTTTTATTTACTTTATTTTGTTTTACATAACCATTTGCTCGGTAGGAATAGTGTAGTGCTCTCTCTCTCTCTCTCTTGGATAAATCGCGACACGGGACTCTACGTTTCCTCGGTCGGCTTCGTCGATATCCGAGTGACTTGTTCACAATAACGAGGGTTTGGTAAATCCTCGTTACAACTCCCCCGGACCTAGACGAAGCCTCTCCGTTTTTCCTTTTTCAAAAAAAATCTACTGGTCGGATCGCGTCTCACGACCCGTCCCCCTCCGTCCACACTCTCGCACGGGTCCTCCCATCCTCTCTCTCTCTCTCTCTTTAAACGTTCTCCCTCTGAGAACCGAATCTCTAAGCTGTAAATTCACGCGGGTCAGGCGGGTAACCGCCATAGTTCGTCTCTCTTTCCAGCTCGCGGAGTCCGGGTGAAGGAAGCTTCACCTGGCGCCAGGGACAACCTGGAGGTTGTTCCGAAAATAAAACAACGGTCTTCGCAGGTTGTCTGTCAGCTGGAAGAGCGTAGCTGACAGATTATCATTGTGTGTCAAAAGGGTCGGAGAGACGGCCAGAACCGCCGTTTCGTGTTGCTTAATTACAGTAAGTAAAAATAAAATTATGATTTGTCTTAACGAGGCAGATTCCTCGTTACAATATATCACCTTTCGGTAACGTCCTTTACACCCAATCCCAGTCTTTCTTCTCCGATTATGTGTTGCTCAGGAGTACTACATCCGACTTCTTTATACTCTTCCGAAAACCGTTATTTTTATTTTTAAGTCTTGAGATGTTCCTGGACGCCACTTTTATTCCTCTACTTTTTCTTTTCCCTCTTGCTATTTCCCTCCTTCTTTTCTTCTCAACCCTGATCCACTTCATTCTTTTACCCATACTCCCGTCTTTTTATTTACCATCCACTTTACACCGCTAACCCAAACTTCCTCTCTACCCATACTACCTGACTAGCCTTATTTCTTTCCTCCCATGCTTTTTTCTCGAACAACCATTTTACTCACCTTTCCATCCATGTCCTATCCTTCTCGATTATTACACTTCTCCCTTTTTAAGTTTTTCTTCAAGCCCATTACCTCCCTTTTTTGCTTCTCGCTTCGTTCTACCACCTAAATTTTTGGAATATCCTTCTCCACTTCTCCTACGCTTCTCCTTCACTTCCCTTTTTGCTTATATATCCTATCTCTATATCTCTCCTCTGGTTTTCCAACCTTTTAAACCTTCCTATCATCCCGTCCTTTGCTTCCCTCTTTCGCCTTTCCCTGTCGTTCTTATTGCCATATTCCCCGTTCTACCTTGCCGAAACCCCTTTCGTCTCTGTCTCACCACTTACACCTCTTTCTCTCTTACTCCCTCCCTGTATCTAACCAAAAAACTATCACTCACATTTTTTACCTTCTTTCCCAAATCTCTAACACACTTAAACCTCATTTTTTATTCAAGCACTGTTAGAAATGTTTGATGGTCGTATTCACAAAATGCCACAGCACTTTAGTTTTACGTAATGTCGTTTGGGGTCGTCCGCAGGCCTGACGAGACGGGGGTGGGGTAGAGGGGACTATTTACCCCGGGCCCTGGCTACTGAGGGGGGCCCGGATATCAAAGGCATAAAAAAATTATTTCCTTATTAATCTTATAAATAACTTGTGTGGAAAAATCTCAGGTTGGTCATAATGTAACAAGGTTTCTGGTGGGATACTCGTGGGGCTAATAATATCGAAAATTTTGCTTAAAATTTACAAAAATTTCGAATAAGGGCTAGATTCTATTATTGATTGTGCTAAAATAAAATTCTTTAAGACCTGATTTATTATAGGTAATTATAATTTGATCTATTACGATGAAAATGAGGGCTCTCTAAATTTGAATAAGTGGAAATTCACTTATATTGAGTGAAATGTGACTTATTGTAAGTGTATATGCACTTATTGAAAGAGTGGAAGACTTTTGACATCTATGTAATATAATTGACACAAAGATAAGTTATTTGTGATAAATATAAATAACTTTGTCTTACAGCCAACTAACTTTTATTTGTTTAAAATAAAAAAATTTATTTGAATCAAATAAAAATGTGTAAGTATAGAAGTTACTAGGCTGTGAGACAAATATATTTTTATTTGACACAAATAACATATCTTTGAGTCAAATATATCACTTCTCTGGGTGTAAAATCTGCCATAAACAAGCGGAAAGGTACAGTTTTTCACAGAAGCACTATTGAGTGAATTTTACTTCACGTCTCAAAAGTAACACAATTCATTGATCTCAGATTTACTATTCGTTAAGTGTATCTGACAAACTTCTAGTTAACTACATTATTGTTTAGTCTGTCAAAGAGAGACAAAAATGTTTTGTAAATATCACTCAGCTCGTGATAATATCCACTAAAATCTTTTCTAAGAGACTGTAACGAGATGAAGAATATAAAGAGATTATATGAGAGAGATGTATATCCTTCCATTTTGTTTAAGTAGAACCGGAAAATATATATGATCCAGGAAGGTATAGAAGTAACACAATTTTATATTATGTCAAAAGCGACGTTTCGCCAACAAGGGTTCGTTGGCCTCATCAGGCTGTTTTTATTATAAAAAATATACAAAAATTAATAATCAACTTCAGATTTTTTTTTATATAATAAGTTAACACATAACACATAAACTATTTAAAAAGCGTATAAAAAACCAAAAAATTACCTATATTCGTTAAAGCTTTAAACGTTCTTTAACTCGTCAACAAAATTAAAATATATAAGTATAAAATTGTGTTTAGTGTAAAATAAACACATTTCTCACAACAGACAGACAGCACGACGTAATTCAGACTGACTACTTATTCAAAAATATTAAATTTTATAAATGCCAAGAAGTTATTGAACTTGGTGAGAGAGATATTATAAATGTAAACACGCTGTATACAAACATGAAACGTACAGTAAATAACGAGAAGAACTCGAATCATGAATTTATTCCGTTGATTAAAGAGAAAACATTTTTGTTTAAAAATAGAATGTCTTCTTTTTTATTTAAAATAAAGTTATTTGATTTAATGTGTAACATCTCAGAAATATTACGTTTAAAAAATGTGATTCTTGGTCCAAAATTTGGGCATTTACCCAATCAAATTCATGATTAAATTCCTCTCGGTGTTGATAGAAAACTGATTCAGGATTTTTTATACAATGAGTTTGGTGTTCAAAGCTTTAACGAATATAGGTAATTTTGTTGGTTTTTTATACGCTTTTTAAATAGTTTATGTGTTATGTGTTAACTTATTAAATAAAAAAAATCTGAAGTTGATTATTAATTTTCGTATATTTTTTATAATAAAAACAGCCTGATGAGGCCAACGAATTCTTGTTGGCGAAACGTCGCTTTTGACATAATATAAAATTGTGTTACTTCTATACCTTCCTGGATCATATATATTTTCCGGTTCTACATAAAGAGGTAGTAAACACGCTATAAATAAAAATAAACAGAAGATTCTATTAAAAACCAACTTCAACACACTTAGAAAAAAATTACATATTGTTAAACAATCAAAGAAACTCGTAAATATTCAAAATTTAAAATAATAGATCCAATATGTTGTCCATTTTTAAAAAATTGACCCAATTCGCCTAAAACTTGTTACTCTGAGGTTTATGGGGTTGCTCAATACGAATTTCACCTCAGTTTTAAAAAATTCAAAATGTCGGATACAATATGGCTGACGAATTTTTTCAAAATTCATCTGATTTGCTTAAAACTTATTACTCGTGGGTTTTTGGGGTCGCCAAATACGAATTTTACCTTGGTTATCAAAAATTCAAAATGTCGGATCCAATATGGCTGACGAAATTTTTCAAAATTGATCTGATTTGCTTAAAACTTGTTACTCGTGGGTTTTTGGGGTCATTGAATACGAATTTTACCTTAGTTTTCAAAAATTTAAAATGGCGGATCTAATACGGCTAATGAATTTTTTTAAAATCCATCTGATTTACTTGAAACTTATTACTCGGGGGTTTTTGGGGTCGCTGCCCTTACAGAAAAGTAGTACTGGATTCAGTGCTGGGAAGAATTTTTGAATTTTTGAAAACTAAGGTAAAATTCGTATTTAGCGACCCCAAAAACCTCCGAGTAATTTTGACAAAATTCGTCAGCCATATTGGGTCAGCCATTTTGATTTTTTGAAAACTACTGTAAAATTCGTATTCACCCGTACAAAAAAGTAGTACTGGATGCAGTACTGGTTTCAGTACTGGTAAGCAGTACTGGGTTCAGTACTGGGATAAGTACTGGGTTCTGTACTGGGTTTAGTACTGCGGTCAGTATTGAAAAACCAGTACTTTTTTCGCCATGCAGTGTTGAAAATTTGTTCACTTTGCGCACTAGGTTTCTGTGGGTCCTGCTTCTGCGCAGTAGTTTTTTTGTTGTATATTAAATAGAGAGGAATACATTGATCGCAAAATCACAGTGCCAAAGATATTTAAAAAAAAAATTGTTATTGTGCTTAAAAAATTATTTTGCGCGAAAAAAGTACTGGTTTCCCAGTACTTAACCCAGTACAGACCCCAGTACTTTTTTTTTAGGTTTGGCGAATCCATTTACGCAGAAACGGGGGCATGGCACAGAATTCGAGTCAAAAAGATGATTAGAATGCCGCGACATACCATCCGAATAGTGTTGGGCTCAAACCCGGATTCTCCGGCCTCAGTATACACTGAGTCATACCAACTGAACCTTCCTTATATCGTGCCAACCTGTCTTCCTCGGCCGCCGTAGCATTACTTCAAGGGATAGGTGTAAGGCATTATATGGCCAAATTTTGGCCCTCTTTTGCTTGCATTTTTTGGGTCTCGGCAATTCTGAGCTTCTCTTCTTCCTTTTTCTTCTTCAGTACTGCCACAATGAAGGCATTTATTGTGTCTTAACATTTCTTTTCTCGGAGCATAATGTCAACCGTATTTTCTGGCTTTAGGACACGGCACAGATCCGTTTGCGTACGGTGACGTATAGTTGACCATCTTGGGCATTTGAAGAACGTGTGTTCAGCTTCGTCGTCTGCTTCACAATAGTCACACTTCGGGGAGTCTTTTAAGTTGAGCTTATAGAGGTAACTGTTAAAGTGTCCGTGGCTTGTTAGGAATTGGGTTAGATGGAAGTTGACTTCTCCGTGTTTTCTACTAACCCACTGTCGTAGATTAGGGATGAGACGCCTAGTCCATTTACCTGTGGTTTCTTTGCTTTAACTGTCCTGACACTCTGACAAAGTGTTTCCTCGTTCTTCCGTTTTTATCGTGTTGCGATCTCGTTCCTCTGTTTTTTTCAAATAAGCACGCCGTCTTTCGTCTGCCACAAGGTATATTGGAATGACACTTGCCAAAACCAGGGCTGAAGATTCGGGTACTGTTTTATAAGCAGAGATTATTTTGAGTGCTCCTCTACGTTGTACGGATGCCATTTTCTTCCTGTAGGTCTTTTGCTGTAAGGCGGAACCCCATACCTCTGCTCCGTACAGCATTATTGAGTGTGCTACACTCATAAGCAGTCTGCGCTTCTGTTCGGTTGAGCCGTTTATGTTTGGCATCAGTCTGGTGAGGGAGCCCACCAGTTTCTCTGCCTTTGCCGCCGCTTTTCTAATATTTTCGAAGAATGTCAGCTTCTGGTCGAACATGACACATAGATATTTGTTGTTCTGTGATGATGTCATTGACAATCTTGACAGATATCGTTTCGTGCTTTACTCTTTGCCTTGTCAAAACGACTAGTTTTGTTTTGCTGGCTGCCAATTCCAGCCCACGATCAAGAAGCCAGTCGTTGATTATCCTGGCAGCTCGTTCCAATAGTCGTTTTGCTTGTTCTCGGGTCCTTGCGGTAACTTTAACAACAATATCGTCTGCGAAAGCTATGACTTCTACACCGTCTGGGAGTTCTAATCTTAAAATTCCATCATAGCTGATGTTCCACAGGTCTGGGCCTAACGCGGAACCCTGAGCCACGCCAGAAGTTACGGGTTTCGTTTTGACTCCCTCTGTTGTTGTGTACACTAGGTTTCGATCGTCAAGGTAATCACTGACCACTCTTTCTAGGTATGTTGGCGTCTTAAACTCGTTCAAGGACTTTAGGATGTCGACCCATTTGACCGAAGTAAAGACGTTCTTGACGTCGAGGGTGGTCAGTAAACAGATATCTCTAGTTCTGTGATTTCCCTGCCATGATTTTTCAACTGCAGTCCTTACTTTTCCAGTGCATCTATAGTCGAAAGGTTTGTTCGAAATTTATGCTGGTTTTCGTGTAGATCTCCGGCTTCTTTGACCGACAGACGAATCCTTTCGCGTAGGAGTTTTTCACAGAACCGCGTTGTCCAACATACAGAGGGGTCTATATGAGGATGGGGTAAGTTCACCACCTTTATCCAAAAGGACCAATCTTTGCTGTTTCCATCTATTTGGGAAAATACCTGCAGTTAGACAGCAGTTGTACATTTTCAGTAGGACGTTTGGATTTACTTCTACTAGGACTTTGAGGAGTTCCGATGGTACCCCGTCGGGACCTGGTGCTTTTTTGTTTGGCATTTTCTTGGTTACAGCTAAGAGTTCCGTCCCTGTGAATGGATTAATTTGCTCGTTGATGCTGAAAACGTTGGTTTTCCTTCTAACATGATCCGGAAATAGTCCTTTGATGACTTCTTCTATCCAGTTAGGTTCCAAAATTATTGGGGCTTTGCTAGGTCCGACTCTATCTGTGACGATCTTGTAGCCCAGACTGTATGGGTCTTCGTTGACATCCTTGATTAGTTTCCTCCATTTTTCGGCCTTACTTTGTTGTATAGCGCGTTCTAAGTCCTTCTTAGCTGTTCTACACGTGGTGCTTTTGGAGTCTACTTCCTCTTTCGTCTTTGCTCTTAGCGCTAAACGTCTGAGTCTGTGACACTTTTTCCGTAAGCCGTCAAACTCTTGTGTCCAACAATAATTTTTACGGTTTTGTCTTCTGATCCTACTTGGCATGGATAAATTGCAGGCCTTTTGGATTGGGTTTTTGGGGTCTCTGCCCTTACAGAATAGTAGTACTGGATTCAGTACTGGGAAGAAGTACTGGGTTCAGTACTGGGTTCAGTACTAAGATAAGTACTGCGATAAGTACTGCGTTCAGTACTGGGGTCTGTGATTCGAAGCGCAGATGGAGAGGTATTAGTCGCAGGAGACTTTAACTCCAAAGCAGTGGACTAGGGAATGCCGTCAACAAATGCAAGGGGGCGGAAGTGTTGGAAATGACAGCGAGATTTGACATGGTCATCCACAATACTGGCCAAACCACAACGTATCGGAAACCAGGAACTAAAGGCTCCATTATTGACCTCACAATGACGTCACAAAACATCTCTACATCTATTAAATCCTGGAAGATTCTAGAGGAGCACTCGGGTAGTGACCATCAATTTATTAGATTTGCAATATCGACGAAAAGCAAACCTTCTATGGAAATTGTTCCACAAGGGAAAAACCTCAAAGGCTGGGATGTGTCAAAACTTGACAACAATATCCTTATAGATATCATGAAACCAGAAAACTATGATTCCTAAAATTGCGCAGAACAGTCTCCGAGACCAGAAGTTCAGCAATTAGTCGAGGAAACCATGGATTTCATCCAAAAGGCCTGCAATTTATCCATGCCAAGTAGGATCAGAAGACAAAACCGTGCAAATTATTGGTGGACACAAGAGATTGACGGCTTACGGAAAAAGTGTCACAGACTCAGACGTTTAGCGCTAAGAGCAAAGACGAAAGATGAAGTACGAAAACTACACGAAAACCAGCATGGATTTCGAACAAACCTTTCGACTATAGATGCACTGGAAAAGTAAGGACTGCAGTTGAAAAATTAGGACAGTGAAATCACAGAACTAGAGATATCTGTTCACTGACCACCCTCGACGTCAAGAACGTCTTTAATTCGGTCAAATGGTTCGACATCCTAAAGTCCTTGAAGGAGTTTAAGACGCCAACATACCTATAAAGAGTGGTCAGTGATTACCTTGACGATCGAACCCTAGTGTACACAACAACAGAGGGAGTCAAAACGAAACCCGTAACTTCTAGCGTGGCTCAGGGTTCCGCGTTAGGCCCAGACCTGTGGAACATCAGCTATGCTGGAATTTTAAGATTAGAACTCCCAGACGGTGTAGAAGTCATAGCTTTCGCAGACGATATTGTTGTTAAAGTTACCGCAAGGACCCGAAAACAAGCAAAACGACTATTGGAACGAGCTGCCAGGATAATCAACGACTGGCTTTTTGATCGTGGGCTGGAATTGGCAGCCAGCAAAACAGAACTAGTCGTTTTGACAAGGCAAAGAGTAAAGCACGAAACGATATCTGTCAAGATTGTCAATGACATCATCACAGAACAACAAATATCTAGGTGTCATGTTCGACCAGAAGCTGACATTCTTCGAAAATATTAGAAAAGCGGCGGCAAAGGCAGAGAAACTGGTGGGCTCCCTCACCAGACTGATGCCAAACATAAACGGCCCAACCGAACAGAAGCGCAGACTGCTTATGAGTGTAGCACACTCAATAATGCTGTACGGAGCAGAGGTATGGGGTTCCGCCTTACAGCAAAAGACCTACAGGAAGAAAATGGCATCCGTACAACGTAGAGGAGCACTCAAAATAATCTCTGCTTATAAAACAGTACCCGAATCTTCAGCCCTGGTTTTGGCAAGTGTCATTCCAATATACCTTGCGGCAGACGAAAGACGGCGGGCTTATTTGAAAAAAACAGAGGAACGAGATCCCAAAACGATAAAAACGGCAGAACGAGGAAACACTTTGTCAGAGTGTCAGGACAGTTAAAGCAAAGAAACCACAGGTAAATGGACTAGGCGTCTCATCCCTAATCTACGACAGTGGGTTAGTAGAAAACACGGAGAAGTCAACTTCCATCTAACCCAATTCCTAACAAGCCACGGACACTTTAACAGTTACCTCTATAAGCTCAACTTAAAAGACTCCCCGAAGTGTGACTACTGTGAAGCAGACGACGAAGCTGAACACACGTTCTTCAAATGCCCAAGATGGTCAACTATACGTCACCGTACGCAAACGGATCTGTGCCGTGTCCTAAAGCCAGAAAATACGGTTGACATTATGCTCCGAGAAAAGAAATGTTAAGACACAATAAATGCCTTCATTGTGGCAGTACTGAAGAAGAAAAAGGAGGAAGAGAAGCTCAGAATTGCCGAGACCCAAAAAATGCAAGCAAAAGAGAGCCAAAATTTGGCCATATAATGCCTTACACCTATCCCTTGAAGTAATGCTACGGCGGCCGAGAAAGACAGGTTGGCACGATATAAGGAAGGTTCAGTTGGTATGACTCAGTGTATACTGAGGCCGGAGAATCCGGGTTTGAGCCCAACACTATTCGGATGGTATGTCGCGGCATTCTAATCATCTTTTTGACTCGAATTCTGTGCCATGCCCCCGTTTCTGCGTAAATGGATTCGCCAAACCTAAAAAAAAAAAAAAAAAAGTACTGGGGTCTGTACTGGGTTAAGTACTGGGAAACCAGTACTTTTTTCGCGCAAAATAATTTTTTAAGCACAATAACAATTTTTTTTAAATATCTTTGGCACTGTGATTTTGCGATCAATGTATTCCTCTCTATTTAATATACAACAAAAAACTACTGCACAGCCGCAGGACCCACAGAAACCTAGTGCGCAACGTGAACAAATTTTCAACACTGCATGGCGACAAAAGTACTGGTATTTCAATACTGAACGCAGTACTAAACCCAGTACAGAACCCAGTACTTATCACAGTACTGAACCCAGTACTTCTTACCAGTACTGAAACCAGTACTGCATCCAGTACTTCTTTTTTGTACAGGTGAATACGAATTTTACAGTAGTTTTTAAAAAGTCAAAATGGTTGATCCAATATGGCTGGCGAATTTTGTCAAATTCCATTTGATTTACTTGAAACTTGTTACTCGGAGGTTTTTGGAGTCGCTTAATACGAATTTTACCTTAGTTTTCAAAAATTCAAAATGGCGGATCTAATACGGCTGATGAATTTTTTTAAAATCCATCTGATTTACTTGAAACTTATCACTCGGGGGTTTTTGGAATCGCTGCCCTTAGAGAAAAGTAGTACTAGCTTCAGTGCTGGGATGAAGTACTGAGATCAGTAATGGGTTCAGTACTAAGATAAGTACTGCGATAAGTACTGCGTTCAGTACTGGGAAAGACCCCTCCGAGGGTTGTTTACCTTGTCGTGGTGGGGGGCTTAAGATCGGAGTGCGACGACCCTCCACTGCCCACTTTGAAACGGACTGCTCGCGCTGCTTCGAGGTCGGGGCCTGCATGTCTTCGGACAGGCGGGTTACAGCCTACTTGTGAAGTACCCTGTTAAGTCAGGCTCTTCCAGAATGAGGGATTGGCAAGCCCGTCCTTTAAGCGATGCGAGACGATTGATCTGCGATGGTTCTCCTTTTAGGACAACCAAACTCAGACTATGTGAGCTCCTTCGACGAGTTGGCGGAGGTGTGGTTCTCGCACCCCCGACCTTACTAAGAAACAACCCAAAACCAAATAAAACTATGAAATGAGTGAGAGTTCCAAACAACTACTCCAAGGAGGAACCCTGCAAGGGGACAGTACTCCCACTGGTTCCGATCAGGTGCAAGCCCCGATGGCCAGTGCAGGATCCACGGCTTTTGGAGGGATCCAAACTCTCGGTGAGAAGAACACTATGGAGATGAATGACTCGGGCCCCATATGTGACAACACTACGAGCACAGAAGTCCCGAACATACTTTGGTCATCTGAAGCTTTGACCAAGGAGGACCTTGAAATAGAAGGCTTTAGATCGTCACTGAGGAGTCTGAAGAGATTCGTTAAATCAAAAAAGAATTTGTTTAACGAGGTCAAGATGGCAATCGAAGAATTCGAAGATCACTTCGACAAAATCAAACGGTTCAGGAAGAACTGGAAAAGAGATCTCGCACAGGCACAACTAATGAACAAGGAAGCAGCAGAGAAGATAGAAACCCAGGCAGGAACCCAGAAGCGCGCAGCGCTTGTGATTAATCCACCAGCTTTGCTCAACACCCCTATTGAATTAGACCCTCAAACAGAGAAGAAACGCACTTTTTCTCAAAGAGAAACTCCGAGTCCGAAAACTCTACCTGAAAGTAAGAAGAAGAAAGAAGACCCAAGGACAACGCAGCAACCGGGAACCCCCATATTCAAATGGAAAGAGGTTATTAGGAAGGAAAACCTAAGAAGAACTGTTGTGGCCCAAAAAGTGTCTAAAGACACAAAGGAGAACACAGATGGCATCACTAGAGGAAGTTGAGAAAGGGGAAACCGGGTACGCCTTCGGCCACAAGCTGTTTTAATCAAGCGCTCGGCAAATGTTAGCTACTCAGAAATACTTAAACAAATAAAAGGGAGCATAAACCCAGAAGAACTCAAAGTGAATGTGCAAAAAATAAGAGAAACCAGGAACGGTGATGTGCTCATCCAGGTAGGGCGTCCCAGCGAGAACAATAATAAATTTAGTGCCAAGATAAGCGAAGTCCTGGGACCTAAGGGAACCGTTAAATCGCTTAAGCAGACTGCACTAGTCCAAATTAAAGATATTGATGAATCGACCGAGAAGGAAGAAGTCCTACAGGCATTGAAAGAAATCTTCCCAGCGGATAATCTACCAGAGATAAAGGTTACTCTGCAAGAAAGAGCTTTCCGTGGCAATAAGAAAGCATTCGTCGAGTTAGACGAAGAAGCAGCTAACACCTTAATAAAGAAGTCTCGGCTTAGAGTTGGATAGGTGAACTGCAGAGTTTGCCAACTAACAAAGATACCACGTTGTTTCAAGTGCCATGGATTCGGACATATTAAGTTCGACTGCAAGGGAACTGACAAATCAGGAAAATGTTGGAGGTGCAACAAAGACAAGCATGATGGCGTGAAGTGCAGCGCAGATCCTCATTGCGTAGCATGCGCTGAAATAGGACACGATCCAAACCATGTCCCTGGTTCGCGAAAATGCAACTCTTTTTTAGAAGAGCTAAAAAAGAAAAAGGAAAGCCGAAAATAGTCCTCCAGGGGAACCTGAGTAGATGCAAGGTCGCCCAAGACCTACTGCACCAAACGATACGCGAGAAAAAGGCCAAGCTTGTAATAATATCCGAACAATACCAGAACAAAAGGGGACGCTCATGGTACAGCGACAAATCTGGCACAGCAGCTATATGGGTCACCGACTTGAGAACCTTCCCGGTAAACAAGCATGGTTCTGAAAATGGATTTGTTTGGATTAAGTCTGGTATAACAACGGTAATCAGCTGCTACTTCTCCCCAAACGACACCATGGTTGAGTTTAGAAAGAAACTGCTTACACTAGAAGACGTTATTGTGAATATCACAGGTGAAGTGTTACTGGCAGGAGACTTTAACACCAAATCAATAGAGTGGGGAATGCCGTTCACTAATACTAGAGGGAAAGAACTGATGGAAATGGTAGCGAGAAGGAATCTGTTCGTTATAAATAACGGTAACAAAACTACCTTTCGTCGGGCTGGAACAAAAGGATCCATCATAGATATTACTTTTGCCTTACAAGAAGTAGCTACAACCATAGCGAATTGGGAAGTGTTGGAGGACTTCACAGCTAGCGACCATCAAATTATTCGCTTCCACATTACGGATAAGAAGAAAGAAACTATGGCAGGCCGGAAGAAGGTACAAGCCTCTCCAAGCTGGAATGTGTCTAAGCTAGACAAAAATACTCTTCTGGAAGTTATCCACTCAGAATGGCCCGTGGATACACAGAACACTGCCGAGACACCGCAAGCAGAAGCGGAACGGTTCGCGGCCGAGACTATTACCGCCCTTCAACGAGCCTGCAAAGCTGCTATGCCAAGGAAGTCACAAGGGAAGAGAAACTCCAACTACTGGTGGAACCCCAACATTGCTGAACTGCGGAAAACTTGTTTTAAGTACAGGCGCAAACTATTACGAGCCAAAAAGAACGAGGACAATACGCCTTTGAGAACTCAGCTCAGAGAAGCAAAGAAGGATCTGTCCCTCGCCATAAGACGCAGCAAGTCAGAGAAGTGGAAGGAACTGATCTTGGAGGTCAACAATAACCCACACGGCCTCGGCTACAAGGTTGTCACGGACAAAATAGGACCCGGCAAAGCACCAGTTTTATTGGACCCTACCGCCATGGATGAGATGGTGACAGCTTTGTTTCCTGACCACCCAGTTAGAGACATAATGGAAATACCCATCCAGGACCCCATTCCACTGTTCACAGAAACTGAACTGTTGTCAGTTACTTCAAAGCTCATGAACAACAAAGCACCTGGCCCAGATGGCATTCCCTCTGAGGTCCTAAAGTTCGTCGCTCAATCCTGCCCAGACATGCTCTTACGTTTGTACAACAAATGTCTACTAGCAGGTATCTTCCCTGGTATTTGGAAGCGCCAAAGATTGGTTCTCCTTGACAAAGGAAGAGACGGCCCAATAACACCGTCATCCTTCAGACCACTCTGCATGCTGGACACGGCAGGTAAAATATACGAAAAGCTACTCCGCAACAGATTACGGGAGATAGTCAAAGCAAATGGGGACTTATCCCAAAACCAACATGGTTTCCGTGAGAAATCCTCAACAAGCGATGCACTTGAGAAGGTTAGGAAAGCAGTTGAAAAGGCCTGGGAAGGACTACACAGAAGCAGGGAAATTTGTGTTTTAATGACACTAGACGTCAAAAACGCGTTCAACTCTGTCCAGTGGGTTGATATCATAGACTCCATCAGTGCGTTTAATACCCCTGCCTACATCATGAAAATAGTCAATGACTATTTGGACAACAGGGTGTTGTACTATGACACAACAGATGGTAGAAGAACCAAAACGGTGACATCTGGAGTTGCGCAGGGATCTGCCATCAGTCCGGATCTGTGGAACATCACGTATGAAGGAATTCTCAGGCTTGAGCTACCCGATGGAGTAGAAGTCATTGGATTTGCGGATGACATAATAGTCAAAGTAACTGCAAGAACACACGAATTAGCAAAGCGCATTCTGGAAAGATCTGCCAGAATAATAAACGATTGGCTAACTGAGCACCACCTAGAACTCGCAGCCAACAAGACGGAGATCGTTGTTCTTACTAGAAAGAGAATAACCCACGAAACGTTTGAAGTCCAAGTCATCGACGAAGTTATTAAAGAGCAGAACACGCTGAAATACCTTGGTATAAATTTTGATCAGAAAATGACATTTTTTGATCATATTAGTAAGGTAGCAGTGAAAGCAGAAAGACTAGTGGCATCGCTAACGAGACTCATGCCAAACGTCAACGGACCAAACGAAGAGAAAAGGCGACTCCTCATGAGCGTTGCACACTCTATTATGTTATAGGGAGCCGAAGTATGGGGCGACTCTCTTAGGCAGAAAGGGTACCGGAAAAAGCTGGCTGCCGTCCAGCGGAGAGGAGCGTTAAGGATCGCAGCTGCATACAGAACCGTGTCTGAGGCGGCAGTGGCAGTGATAGCATCTGTGGTCCCAATACATCTACTCGCAGAGGAAAGAAGGCGGGTGTTCCTTAGGAGAAAGAATGGCGAACTGGCGCCCGTTGTGAAAAGAGAAGAACGCGAATGCATCATTTCAAGGTGGCAAGAACGCTGGAATGTGGAAACTGCGGGTAAATGGACGCAGCAGCGTCTGATCCCAGACTTAAAACTTTGGATTGACAGAAACCATGGGGAGGTGAATTTCCACCTCACACAATTTCTTAGCGGACATGGACACTTCAATAAATATCTGTACAGAATGAACAGAAAGACCAGCCCGAAGTGTGATTACTGCGAAGACCAAGACGATGTGTACCATACGTTTTTTAAATGTGAAAGGTGGGCAGTACAGAGACAACAAATGGAAACTAACATGGATAGCAATATCACACCAGACAACATTATCTGCATCATGTTGGAGAACAAGGAAAAATGGGACATTTTCAACAGATTTGTCCTAGAAATCATGAAAACTAAGAAGACTGAGGAGATGCAAAGAATTGCACTAATTGAAAATAGAGGCCAGCACACGGCATAAAAGCTCCCGTAACCACTTCATGTAGTAATGCATTTGCGGATCCATGAAGGATGGTTGGAGCGAAACGAGGAAGGTTTAGTTGGTATGACTCAGCGTATGCTGAGGCCGGAGAATCCGGGTTCGAGCCCAACAGTATTCGGATGGTATGTCACGGCATTCTTGTCATCTTCTTGACTTGAACTCTGTGCCATGCTCCCGTTTCTGCGTAAATGCATTTGCCAAACCTCGAAAAAAAAAAAAAAAGTACTGGGAAAGAGGGAAGCAGCAGACGGGATGATAGGAAGATTTAAAAGGTTGGAAAACCAGAGGAGGGATATAGAGATAGGATATATAAGCAAAAAGGGAAGTGAAGGAGAAGCGTAGGAAAAGTGGAGAAGGATATTCCAAAAATTTAGGTGGTAGAACGAAGCGAGAAGCAAAAAAGCGAGGTAATGGGCTTGAAGAAAAACTTAAAAAGGGAGAAGTGTAATAATCGAGAAGGATAGGACATGGATGGAAAGGTGAGTAAAATGGTTGTTCGAAAAAAAAGCATGGGAGGAAAGAAATAAGGCTAGTCAGGTAGTATGGGTAGAGAGGAAGTTTGGGTCAGCGGAGTAAAGTGGATGGTAAATAAAAAGACGGGAGTATGGGTAAAAGAATGAAGTGGATCAGGGTTGAGAAGAAAAGAAGGAGGGAAATCACAAGAGGGAAAAGAAAAAGTAGAGGAATAAAAGTGGCGTCCAGGAACATCTCAAGACTTAAAAATAAAAATAACGGTTTTCGGAAGAGTATAAAGAAGTCGGATGTAGTAGTCCTGAGCAACACATAAACGGAGAAGAAAGACTGGGATTGGGTGTAAAGGACGTTACCGAAAGGTTATATATATAAGAAATGCAGGCGGCAAAGTAAGAGCAAAATAAGGGGAGAAGCGCGTTAGGAATGGTCACAGGGGTAAGTGATAGAATCAAAAAAGAAGGGAGACAGGCGAGTGACATGGAGGGGAGTATGGTAAAAACCATCAGAATTGAAAAAAACAAGTGGGATGTAGTAGGAATATATAGAAGGAGAGGAGAAGACAGGGAGTTGGAAATACATAGAAGAGTGTGTGGAAATAGGAAAAGAGAGGTTGATTGTAATAGGAGGGGATTTTAACGCATGGACAGGAGAATTTGGAGGTGGAACGTGAAATGAAGAAAGTGGAAAGTATGAAAGGGCAGCAAAACATAAATAAGTAGACAAAGAGGAAAATTAACAAAGAAGGGTGGACTATATGCAACGGAAACATGAGAGGAGATGAAGAAGGAGAATAAACATTCACGGGGAAAGGAGATACGGTGATAGATTACGTTATGGCGGATGAGAGAGTTAAGAGTAGGTTTATTAGCATGAAGGTAGGAAGGGAGGTTGAGTCAGAGAACTTCCCAGGGAAGGAAAAAATAAAAAAAAGGGGTATAGCGAAACAGAGACTAAAGTTAAAATCGGGAACTGGGGGATGGATAAATTAGGAGAATCTGAGAGAAAAATGAAAAAAAGGGAAGAATTGGTCATCGGTAGAGAACGAGGATTTAAGAGAGAGTATTATAGAATGGAGGAAAGATGAGATAGAGAGAAAGGAATATAATTTAATGCATAGAAAGCATGAGAACCTCCTTAAAGAAAAGAAAAGAAAGAGGAGAAGGGAGAAAGATTTAGGAAAGAAGCAGAAGAAGCTGTGAAGAAAGGAAGCAAATGGGAAGTTATAAATAAGGAAAGTCCTATATAAGAAATCAGCTAGCTATGGGCCTGTAACGCAAAAATGTTACGCAGGACGGTTATGTAGAGAGAAACGAAGATTGAAAATTGTTTAAGATTGAGAGAGATAAGAAAGGTAGGTATAATTTGAAAATGTTAGTATAATTAAGACTTAAACCTAATTATCCTAATTTGGGATGCCAGGTAGCTTAAAAGAGAGAAAGAGAGAGAGAGAGAGGCAGTGAGAGATAATGGAAATAGGTATACTAGTAATTTCAAAAATTGGAGACAAAATTCCACCTCTTTTACCCTTTTTACCTGCTAGAAGGTGGTTGGCATTTCAAATTTCATAGAAAGTCGTGTTGAACAAATAAAGAAATAGTTACATTTAAGATGTTTTCGGTAATCTTTTTAAGATTTGTTTATATAACTAATTATATAATGCACAGCACCATATTATGCACAGATAACAATATTTTTTAAGAAAGTTGAAATTGAAAATAACAAAATTAGTTAAATATGGTTAGTTATTTTATAATTAATTATTATTAATTATTTTATAAACAATAAATGGATTTTTAAAAACTAAACTTTGAAACCTTAAATAAATAATTGCAATTTTGTCAATCTAGGATCAAAACAATTTTATAAACATTGCCAAAAACGACTAAAAAGTAACTTTTTATTTATTTGTTAATAACAATATCAAAAAAAATTTTCAAATGAACACTGTTGCTTAAAACTATTTTTTAATAGTTGCTTTAATAGTTGTCGTTCCCGTCATCGACGGGTTTTAGTTCCTACTGATACGTTTCAACTTTTGTCTTTACATTGCTTAAATCATTCATCTTCAAAAATAATTTTAAAGTCTCTTAAGAATAGTCACATATTAAAGGATAATTTATATTCATAAGTATAATTTACTTAAAAAGGACCAAAAAAGCAAAAATCTTACGAAAATTAATAGTTTTGTATTGTTTCGTTTACATTATGTTATATTTATCACAAGAGTATTTACAATATATTGTAACAGTTCGTTTATCTAACGGTCTAACTTTTTATATTAATAAGACCTCAGAAAAAGCCTGAGGGAAGGTAAGTAAGCGTAGATTCAGTTTAAATTAATTGGCATTTATTTTTATTTTTTGCACGTTCCGGTAGCCTCCTAGCGTGGACCGGAAATCAAATTAAAGAAACGTTCCGGCAGCCTTTCGGCGTACATCGGAAGTGAAATCACAGAAATGTTCCGGTAGCCTTTCGGCGTACACCGGAAATACAATCGAGAAAATGTTCTGGTAGCCTTTCGGCGTACACCAGAAAAATGATGCACAAAAAACAATTGAGAGGTCCCAAGAGCCTTGCGGCGTACCCTGGGAGATAATTAATATCGACCAGTTCACTAAAGCCTCACGGCGTACTTAATGAGACTGGGTTTGCTCACCACGATGATAACTCAGAAAGATGCTGGATCCACAGAAAAGGGCTGAGCGACAACTCTGCGATTTTCACGGGCTGGAATCTGGTCCGTTGCCCCCGGCTTCTCACCGACGCTGGGCGCTGACTCCTACCTATGGTAGTCGAGTGTGCTCTCCTTGCTGATCGGCCTCGAGTTAGAATTAAACAGGGCAGTTAGAGCCTCAACTCGCGAACTTGATCGCAAGTGAGGTTGTCTACCGTGAGAACAGAGTTCTCTAGCGGCAATTCGAGGAACCCTTTTTGAAGCCTCAGGGCTCTCTAATCCGCGCCCGTCCCTGCGCTACCCACGTAGCACGCGTTTGCATCGCCTCGGGTTTTATGTAATGTCTTGTCTTAAGACGAACCGTTACAATATATTATGCAAATCTGTTTTAATTCCAACTTTAAAATTAAATGAAATTTATTTTAGTTAATAAAAGTTTTATTTCACATTAGTTACAAATATTAGAAGTCATGTATATTAGGTAATAATAAATTTAAGAATATTTTTAGATTGTTAGAGAAATTGTTCAATCTCTCTTTTTAAATATTTTTAAAGTTCTTTTAATTAAGGAACATTGTATAAAGAAACAAATCTAAAAATGTACATACATTTTTCAAAATTATGTTGTATCTCCCATTTCAAAATTCAATTCAATTAATTACAATTTTTAGTTAAGTATTGATTTGTGTCTATTAAATAATTGAATTAATTATTTTAATCATCTATTTCTTAATTTTACTATTAAATAACTCTCAAATATTTGAATCTGACATTTTGAATTTGCAATTCTGAAATATATATTTCGACGTCAAAATCTTAATCAAAGACCTCAACAATACCACTCAATTATAATTTTTTCGATTTTTTTTATCCCGATAACAATTTTATGTCTTATCTCAGATATAGAATATAGTTTTTGCAAACTCTGTCAAGTTTGGTTTCAAATAAACAAAAAATTTTAAAAATGAAAATTTTTGATTTTATGAATTTTGTAGAAACTTGAAATTTAATTTGTAATTTATTTTTCCATTTTATCTTTAAGTGATTCCCGGATAAAATATTCCTGGACATTTTTGAAATTGTTACTACTTGAAACGAAAAAATTAACACAAATTTCCAAGTTCTGTGCAATGTACAAACAAAACTCTGATTTTTTTAATATAGATAGATGGTTCATTATTTTATTATTAATTATTTATTATTTTATAAACAATAAAGGGATTTTTAAAAACTAAACTTTGAAACCTTAAATAAGTGCAATTTTGTCAAACTAAGATCGAAACAATTTGATAAACATTGCCGAAAACGACTTAAATGTAACTTTTTATTTATTTGTTAATAACAGAAACAAAAAAAAAATTTCAAATAAACACTGTTGCTTAAATCTATTTTTTAATAGTTGCTTAATAAATACAAATCATTTTTTAACAAAATTTTGTAAATTTAAGAAAATAGGACTTTTAGAAAGTGGAAAAATTTTGTTTGTTTAATTCGTTAATTGAATGTTCAATAATTAAAATTTTTCTTTTCAAATTCCGAGAAGAAGATTCGATGTCAAATTTATCTTCCTTTTAATTTAAAAAAAATTAACGATGTTGAAATTGAACAGAACAAAATTATGTAAATATGGTTAATTATTTATTGATTAATTATTAATTATTTTATAAACAATAAATGGAATTTTAAAAACTAAACTTTGAAACTGTGAATGATTGCAATTTTGTCAAACTAGGATTAAAACGATTTTATAAATATTGCCGAGAACGACTGCAATGGAACTTTTTATTTATTTGTTAACAAAATCAAAAATAAATTTTCAAATAAACACTGTATAGCTTATACCTATTTTTTAATGTTTGCTTAATAAGTACAAATCATTTGTAAACAAAATTTTGTAAATTTTAGAAAATAGTACTCTTTGAATTTGGAAAAAATATTTTTGTTTAATTTGTTAATTAAATATTTAATGGGTTTTTAAAAACTATACTTTGAAACCTTAAAAAATTGCAATTTTGTCAATTTAGGATCAAAACAATTTTATAAACATTGCCGAAAACGAGTAAAATGTAACTTTTTATTTATTTGTTAATAACAAATTAAAAAAAAATTCAAATAAACACTGTTGCTTTAAACTATTTTTTAATATTTGCTTAACGGTGTACCACAGCCAAAGTTTAAGAAGACGTTGGGGGTTGCCCCCCAACACCTTTTTTCCTAAGTACGGTCCTGACTTCCTGTTGCATGTGGCACAGTGTGAAGATTGGTGCATATGATCATCTCAAGCCCTCACATCATTGTTTATGAAATGTGTCAAAAAGTTCTATTCGTACTTCCCATCCTAAATTGAGACCCAATAATGAAATCTTCCGTGTTTGATGTGTTAATTTTTTTAGTGCCGTACAATTGTCAGGTCGAGGCCTTTTTTTCAATTTGTATACTGTTTGTGCACAAATTATAAATACGAGTGAGGACCCTAGTTAGGAAGAAAACGTTAGGGGGAACCCCATACGTCTTTTAAAACTTTAGCTGTGGAACACAGTGTAGTACAAATCATTTTTAAAAAAAATTTTGAAAATTTAAGAAAATAGTACTCTTTTAAAGTGAAAAAATTTTTTTGTTCAATTTATTAATTAAATATTTAATAAACAAAGTTTTCTTTTCAAATTTCGAGAAGAAGATTCGATGACAAATTTATCTACCTTTAATTTAAAAAAAAATTTAGACAACATTATTTAAATATGGTTAATTATTTTATGATTAATTATTTATTATTTTATAAACAATAAAGGGATTTTTAAAAACTAAACTTTGAAACCTTAAGTAATTGCAATTTTGTTAAACTAGGATCAAAACAATTTTTAGAACATTGCCGAAAACGACTTAAATGTAACTTTTTATTTATTCTTTAATATCAAAATAAAAAATTTTTTTAAGATGAACACTGTTGCTTGAAACTATTTTTTAATAGTTGCTTGAGTAGTACAAATAATTTTGAAACAAAATTTTGTAAATTTTAGAAAATAGTAGGCACTTTTTGAATGTAGAAAAAAAATTTTTGTCTAATTTCTTAATTAAATATTTAATAAAAAAAATTTTTCTTTTAAAATTCCTAGAAGAAGTTTCGATGTCAAATTTATCTACCTTTTAATTTGAAAAAAAATTAAGGATGTTAAATTTGAACAGATCATAATTATTTAAATATTGTTAATTATTTTATAAACAATAAATGGATTTTTAAAAACTAAACTTTGAAACCCTAAATAATTGCAATTATGTCAATCTTGGATCAAAACAATTTTATAAACATTGCCAAAAACATCTGAAATGTAACTTTTTATTTATTTGCTAAAAACAAAATAAAAAAAAAATTTAAATAAACACTGTTGCTTAAAACTATTTTTTAATAGTTGCTTAAATAGTACAAATCATTTGTTAATTAGGGGAGAGTGGGGCAAAACCGCTAGGTTTATATTTATTGATGCACAAAATTTTAACTATACGTTCAATTGGAGTAATTTTTGTTTGTTACACTGCTGAAACTAACCAGTAACAGATTTTAATAGTCATTGTTACATTTATCATAATCACAATTACATTATTTAGTTGTTTTTAAAAAGATTCAAACTAGCGGCTTTGCCCCAACTGTTGGGGCAAAGACGTTTTTGCTAATATTATTATTCCAAATATAATAAATGGTCTAAAATATATACTAGATAACATTTATTGGTGCAATAATTATAAAACATAAACATTTTACAGATTTTTAAAGAGATTTAATCCATTTTATTGAAAATAATGACGACTTGTATTTTTAACCTCATATTTTCAATTTAATTGTTTTTTATTTTGTTTCAAAATCTACTTTATCAACTCTACAAAAATAGAGTGTTATTTAAATAACCGCGCGAAAATATGATTAAATAATAAAGCTTATTCAATATTCAAAATGCATAATTTTTTTTCAAACTAGTAGTAAATGCTAATAAACAATTTAAAAATTAAATAATAATAATAATAACAATAAATTTGATAGAGAAAAATACTTATTTATTTTGATGAAAAAATGCAGGTTGACAGTTGATTAACATGAAGTTTCCATCATTTAAAATAACATGATAATATTCAATTGTTTTTTATGAAATATTTTTCAAACGTCTTTGCCCCAAACGACAAACCTTTTTTTAATTTAAAATTTTATATATTTAGATTAAAAATTAAACCTAGATTTCAAAGAGATTGTGTAGATAAATCATTACTCTACTAGAACGTGAAAATTTTAATTTTAAATGCTCACAATTTACATTCAAAATTTACCAGTTTTGATCAGTATAAATTTCATCTCAGACTTGTAAAATCGATTTTTTCCGTATATTTCTTAATACATTTTATATTTTCGAGATTTTTTTTTTCCAAACAATAGTTCCAGTTATAATTATGATAATCTTTAAACATAAGTTGAAACGGTCTAGAAATAAGGGAGATATTTTGAAAAACGTCTTTGCCCCGCTTAGCGGTTTTGCCCCACTCTCCCCTAAATATTTAATAAACAAAATTTTTCTTTTAAAATTCTGAGAAGAATCTTGAATTCGAAAATTCATAATTGCTACAATTGACATAATAATTTTGGTGGATTTTTTATATGGTTAAATGGTAATTTAAGAAATCAGGAAGTTTTAAAATTGGTGATATGTGGAATAGTTAATATAATGTTTCTATTTCAATTTCTATCACTTTTAAAAAGATTTAGAAAAAAATTAATTTCTACTTTTACTTCTCAAAATATTTATTTATTGACAGTAAAAAGCAATGATGTGCGTTTGATTTTGTATTCTAAGAAGAAAGTTAGTGCGATCATTACACACAATTTACACTTGTCACTTTTGTAAAATTTTTGTATTCCAAGAAGGAAGTTAGTGCGATCATAACACACACTATACATTTCTTACATTTGTCAAATTATTTCATTTTTAAGCATAATTTTTGTTTAAAAATCGTAAAGTTTCTTATCAAAGAACAGTATGATAATAGCTTTTAACAAAGTTCTTTACAATCTTTTTGCAATTTATTTGTCAAATTACAAAAGTCTAGCAAATTTCAGATATCGCATTACAGGAATTTAATGGATGTGGTGCAGAAATGGTACAAATTAAAAGCATTTTTCCCAAAAAAATAACCGTATCCCCATACTGCTATACTATCTCAGTAACGCTGACAGAGACAGAAACAACAAAGATAGGTATGATATAATATTAGGTAGCTCATTATTTTAATTTAGTTAAAATGTCTTTTATGAAAGTGGAAAAGGAATTATTACAAAATATTAAAAAAAGGAATTTCTATTGACAAATTTGTCAAAATATAAACATTGATAAAATCGAGAATTGGAAAATTTTGTGAAATAATAAATAGAGAAATCTGAGCCTTAGTATTCGCGCTTTTGGAATTCTAGTATAAAAGAAAAGAGATAAAGATTTAATTAGTGGAAGGGAAGAGAGAGGTGATGGGGAGATGTCAAAGTGGGAGAAGAGTTGAAGAGAAGTAAGGAAGGAGGTGAAGAAAAGATCTGAGTGGAAAGATAAAGAAAATTACATGGGAAATTTTGAGCGCTTTGAGCGACCCCTAAGTATTTTTTGAATTTGAAAAATACAGGCCTTTATTTTTCGATATAGAACAATCCTAGGAGGTGAGAGCATTAAAATTCCGACTTTTTTTTTTGGACCACCCAATTGATTATATTATTAAGAAAGCTCTTAAGGTTTCTTCCAGAATTTGTTACAAAATTTTTTGAAAAACTGTCCATTATGATATAATGCTACATAAATAAATTTGAAAGAAACTCATAAGCTTTTTTACATCAGTTTATCCATTTAGTGACGTAACTACTGCGGGCCAAAGTGGGTCAGTTTCCGGGACCTCTAAGTTCAGGGGTCCCTTGGCCAATCCTAATAGACCTTTTGTTTTTAAAAATTTGGAAACAACATACTACTTGTAATATTACAAGTAGTTACTATTTAGTTTGTATTTGGATTTTCCATTTTCCTTTTTGCTCTATGGCCCTTGTCCACCTAGTTACGTCACTGGATCCATTATTGGTACAAAATCAAAAAATTTAGAATTAATATGTCTAAATTTAAAACAAAATTAAATTACTTAAGCGAATACTGTGTAAGATTTTTAAAAAAAATTGTTAAAAAGTAAATTATATTATTATTGCAATGTAATTTAATCAAATAATTTATGCAAAATGATTTTTATGCAATAGTATTTGAAACAGTAAGTTCAGATACAATTTTAAGGGCATGTGAAAAACGAATTTTTTACTCTTCGTATTTTACAACAATTGACTTCTTAGATAATGTAGGAATTCATAAAACCCAATTGTATGTAGTACCGAGACATCTTCTCAGAGTAGATTAGGCTTGAGTTAAGGGAAAGGGCATAGAGTTGGAAACTGCGTAGGAGTGGGGCGAATAGGGGCCGGCTTGCTGGGGGTCCGAAAAGGAGTTAGTTGATTGACAGGCTACGCTTGAGTAAACTCGTCGCTATGTATTTGGTAAATTGTTCCTAATTAAAGTAAAGTTAAATGTATTTAACGGCCTTTTTTATTTAAATCCTCAATTCCCACAATTTTGGGGGTTCGTCCGGGATTCGAGGATCGGAAAATGTGCCGTGATATGAAGTGATTTCTTTGTGAAATATCAAAAAGACGCGAAAGAACGGCGCCACGCCGAGAGAACGACGCGACGCGACAAAAAATTCGACGCGATGCCGTTGAAATATTTGTGTGAAAACTCAGACGCTTGTGTTTGATGGACATTGAAATGTGTGAATCTAAACTAGAAAATTGTGACTAAGTTAAATACTTGTGTTTTTACTAAAAGGACAGTGAAATATGACGACAAAATAACCGAAGTGATAAAGATTTGTGAAGGTGATGTTAAGTGCAACGACGAAAGAAGAATTTTAAAGACAAGTGATGAAATAAGACGTGTAATACAAGCCCTTAGATGAAGTAAAAAGTTCGAAGCAACCAAGTACGACGATAATACGACGATTAAATAAGAAGTTACGACGTGCTAAGGACAAAAGATTTACGACGAGTAAGGGTATGGTATCAACCCGTTCAAAATCATCAAAATTGGAAGATAAAGAGGAGGGTTCAAATAGGAGAACTGAATTAGACGAATCAGGAAGCATACACGACGTAATTTTAGAAATTGAAACTCCAAGTACTGGGGAAAAAAAGGACGCTAACCAGGGAAATCAGAAAGGGGACGCTTCAGGTACGCAGAGGAAAACAGCTGTTGGTGAGGGCCCTGGTCCAAGTAGTGGGAGTAATCTCCCTTCACCCCCGCAAGACTCCTTTCCCCTTGCCGGAAGCGTGGAAGACGAAGACAGCGACACGGAAGAACACGACGCGACAATAAAGGAATCAACGATGCCTACCGAACGGGAGATAGAATTGCAAGAACAAGTTGCAACACTTCAACAACAATTGAGAGCATCTCAAAATTCTACTCCAACGATCAGAGAATTTGGGATACCTTTGAGGGATGTCGAAGGGACGATTAATAAAATTGACGGTGAAAACCCCGCTTTTACAGTGACGCAATGGATTACCCATATAACAGAGTGTAAAGAAATGTATGGATGGTCAGACGTGCAAACACTGGTTTGTGCGAAAAAATCATTAACAGGTTTGGCTAAATTGTGGTTGGAAGCGCAGAGCACAATCACCAAGTGGGAAGATCTAAAAAAAGGACTAAAAGATGAATTCTGTTCAGAGATGGATGGTTGTGACCTTCACGAAGCGATGCAGAAGAGGAAAAAACTGTCCACAGAATCGTTCAAAGAATATCTGCTACAAATGAGAGCTCTAGGTAGTCGTGGTGACCTTTCGGAGCGCTCTATTATAAAGTATGTGATAGCAGGTATCAACGACTCAGAGGCAAATAAGTCGATGCTTTATGGAAAATGGACGATTAGTGAATTCAAACAGTCGCTCGAAGATTACCAGCTTATGAAAGAAAGAATTTCAAAGACGGAAAGAAGAATCTCGCCGAAAGGAGAAGGTTCATCGAGGGAAAACAATAAAGGGAGGAATGACGGGTCATCAAAACGATGCTATAACTGCGGTGGTCGAGGACACGAATCCAAAGAATGTAAACATCTGGATAAGGGCACTAAATGTTTTAGGTGCAACCAATTTGGTCACATTTCGGCTAAGTGTGATCAGCCACGGCGAGGAAACACAGATTCTACAAGAAGCCCACAGCATGTTAGAATAATTCATCAAGACAGTGCAGAGTGCGCGGAATCCGTACCAAGTGTTAGAATGATTCGTGAAAACGAGACCGAAGAAACAAAAGTGTTATTAATAAATGAAGAAGAACACTGCAGAGTTTACGTAAATATGCATTTAAACGAAGTGCCTGTCACCGGTCAGCTGGATATTGGCAGTTATGTTCATCTGCTGAGCTACGACTTCTATGAAGATCTAGGTGCTCCAGAATTCGATCAAGGACCTAAGGCGCTAAGCTGGATATCACCGGAAGATAAGATGACAACAGTAGGAAGCCTCACCTTGAAAGCAGAACTAGGTGACGAAATATACGAATTAAGATTTCATGTGGTAAGAAGGAAAGATTTTAAAGTAATAATTGGTAACGGAATATTAAGAAAAGCGTCTGTAGAGATAAATGGTTCAAATGTTCGTATTAAAAAATTACCAGGTAACGAATTAAATATTGTTCACTGCGTCAAAATTGTAAATTCATTGCATGAGAATGCGTGTAGTCATCTTATAGGAAAAATCAGGGACAAGATCGAGTCTTTAATATTAAATTACTATTCTTCAGATAAAAAAAGTACGCCGGTTAAGATGAAAATTATATTAAAAGACGATGTTCCTGTTTATCAAAATCCACGTCGTTTACCACTATTAGAGCAGCGCGAAACTGAATTACAGATAGATGAGTGGTTAAGAAAAGGAATTATACGTCCTAGTTTTTCAGAATATGCAAGTCCGATTGTAGTAGTTCGTAAAAAGGGAGGTGCTGCTAGAGTTTGCATAGATTATCGAGCACTAAATAAAAAAATTGTTCGGGATCACTTTCCCTTACCTGTCATAGATGAACAGTTAGATAAATTAGTTCACGCACGAATTTATAGCACGATAGATTTAAAAAATGCTTTTCACCATGTTGAAGTGGACGAAGAAAGCCGAAAGTTTACTTCTTTTGTTACAGCTACAGGTCAGTTTGAATTTAATAAAACACCTTTTGGATTATGTAATTCACCCGCGGTTTTCCAAAGGTATATTATGTATATTTTTAAAGACTTGATTCGCGAGGGTATAATGCTAGTATACTTGGATGATATTGTAATAATTGCGAGAAGTGAAGAAGAGGCTGTATCGAATTTAGAACGTGTTTTGAATGTGTCCGCCTCTTATTCTTTAGAAATTAATTGGAAAAAATGTCAACTTTTAAAAGAATGTATTGATTATTTAGGGCACGTTGTTCAAAGAGGATCAATCAAGCCGTCCCCTGAAAAAGTAAAAGCAGTTCTTAATTTTCCTGAACCGAAAAATAGAAAGATGATAGAAAGTTTTTTAGGTCTTGCAGGATACATGCGAAAATTTATCGAAGGTTTTACGTGGTTAACAAAATCATTACGAGAATGTGCTAAAGAAGGTGTTACATTTTATTTTGGGAAAGATCAGCGTAGGTCGTTTGACACTTTAAAACGAATTTTATGTGAAGCTCCAGTGTTAAGACTTTTCGATCCAAAATTATGTACCGAAGTGCACACTGATGCATCAATCGAAGGGTATGGCGCGATATTAATGCAAAAGTGCGAGGAAGATCAGTCGATGCATACGTGCCTGTATTTAAGTAAAAAAACTACTGAAGCCGAACGAAAATATTCAAGTTATGAATTGGAAGTGTTAGCCGTCGTTTATGCTTTACGGAAGTTAAGAGTGTATTTACTAGGAATACCATTTAAAATTGTGACTGATTGTGTTGCATTTAAGCAGACTATGGATAAAAAGGAGATAATCCCGCGAGTTTCTCGATGGGCATTAGAACTACAGGAGTATAATTACTCAATTGAACATCGATCGGGGACTCGAATGCGGCATGCCGATGCTTTAAGTCGCTACCCCGTCGTACTTCAAATTCGCGATACCTTTTTGGAACGACTTAGACTAGCTCAGATGTCAGATGAGAAGATAGTTGCGATAAAAAGGGTTCTCGAGACAACATCACATGAAGATTTTATAGCAGAAGGAGATTTACTATACCGCGAACGAGATGGAACAAGACTTTTGGTAGTTCCGAAAGGAATGCAAACGTGAAGTTATTTCACGAGCACACGAGTTAGGGCATTTTGGAGCAAAGAAGACTCAAGAAACAATCAACCGCGAATATTGGATTGATGGACTAAAAGTAAAGATTGAAAATTTTATAAAAAATTGTGTCCCTTGTATACTTGGTCAGAAGAAACAAGGAAAAGCCGAGGGTTTCTTACACCCTATTTCTAAAGGCGAAACTCCGTTAGATACGATGCACCTGGACCACGTCGGTCCACTACCGTCTACGTGTAAATCTTATAATCATCTGCTGACTATGATTGACGGTTTCACGAAATTTGTGTGGATTTTTCCAACTAAATCTACCGGAACAAAAGAAGTATTGGATAAATTGAAAATCCATCAACAAACGTTTGGAAACCCGCGAAGAATAATTACTGATAGAGGCACCGCTTTCACCTCACACGACTTTGAAGATTTCTGCAACAATGAAGATATCGAACACCATCTGATAACTACAGGAGTTCCTCGAGGAAATGGACAAGTGGAACGGATTCACCGAACTCTTGAAGATATTTTCACTAAAATTGGAATAGATGAGCCTATGAAGTGGTACAAGAATATCAGTCGAGTTCAACGCGCTCTAAATTCGACTTTCCAGAGAAGTGTTGCCACTTCACCTTTTGAAGTGCTTATCGGCACTTCTATGCGTAATAAGGAGGATATTCGCTTGCACGACATGATTCAAGAATCACTTTTAGAAGAATTTGACGCCAATAGAGAAGAAATACGAAAAAAGGCTAAACAACAAATAGCCAAGATTCAAGAGGAAAATCAACGTTCTTACAATAAGAGAAGAAAGGAAGCAAAAAAATATCGAATTGGCAATTTAGTCGCAATTACCAGAACTCAACTGGGTCCTGGTCTCAAGGTAAAATTAAAATTGTTTGGACCGTATAAAGTAGAAAAAGTTAAAGGAAAAGATCGTTATGGTGTAAAGAAGATTAGCGGTGAAGGTCCTATAGAAACATCTACTTCAGCTGATCTTATGAAACCTTGGACAGGCATCGAGGAAGATTCATCGTCAGGAGACGATGCTTGTCAGGACGGCCGAATGTAGGAATTTATAAAACCCAATTGTATGTAGTACCGAGACATCTTCTCAGAGTAGATTAGGCTTGAGTTAAGGGAAAGGGCATAGAGTTGGAAAATGCGTAGGAGTGGGGCGAATAGGGGCCGGCTTGCTGGGGGTCCGAAAAGGAGTTAGTTGATTGACAGGCTACGCTTGAGTAAACTCGTCGCTATGTATTTGGTAAATTGTTCCTAATTAAAGTAAAGTTAAATGTATTTAACGGCCTTTTTTATTTAAATCCTCAATTCCCACAATAATAATAAAAGTTAATTCCCCAAAAATAGATTAAGTGCTATATCAAATAGAAGTCTAGTTTCTACGGTACATTAGTTTTAATTATTATTTAAAGAGTAAATTGTGTAATATGAATCTTCTGAATTAACATATTTCCTAAATATTTTGTTTAAAAAGAAAGTGTAAAATAAAATATAAATTAATGTAATTAAATAAAATATTAAATCAGAATGACAAGTTTTTAAGTAAATTACTGCGAATTGTAAAATAAAATATTCAATATAATGATTGTACAAAATTGTTTTAAAATTAGTTTTTAACAATGCATTAATAACATATACTCACTGGTGGTAGTAGATATGTTTTGGCAGTAAAGTATTCCTCTTGTGCAAGTTTCTTGATTTCCTTGAGTGGTGCAATGATTACTTGGATCAGAATCAAAATCTGAACATTTATAGCAGCTTAGAAATAATGACTCTGTAACAATTAAGCCTTTTGAAGGCATTTATTTTATGCTCATTATTCAAAAAAGAAAAACTCATAGTTAATAATTCAAAGGTAATTAAAAAAAAAAATTTGAATTAATTCAAAACTAAAATTTTAGCTTTCAAGTCGAAACAAGAAAAGACACTAATTTTAAATTTCATACTTTATTTAGAAAGCTCTATTTCAATTCAAGTATAGAAGAAGATAAAATGGAATTTATATTTAATATACTTAAGGACAAAGATAACTTGAAGTAAAATTGATTTTGAGCAAGGTCGATGTATTTAGAAATTTGATAATTTATCAGTTACTTTAATTCTTTTGTAATTTCTGTTCAAAATTTTTTATTATTTTTAACAAGAACATTTTAAAATTGTCTAGAATCGTATATCATAAAAAACAGTTATTTGGTATTTTAAACTTTTAGAAATCTTTAAATATTAGTGATGTGATTTTCAAGGTCGTATACATATAGTTTGATAGAAAAAGATTGAAAAAGTAGAATATCCGGTAACAGCAAAATTATTAAATTTTCGTTTCTGTGATATCATTTTTTTTGTTTATAAAAACAAAAACAAAACAATGGTATAAAGATAATAATAACTTTATTATAATTAAACATTATTTCAGGGTGGAGGGTATGGGATAATGAGTATAAAAATAGAACCTTTTTGAGATGTTGTTTTAAAAGACTATTGAAATAGAAATTATTTTAGGAACAATAAAATTTATTTTAAGAAATAAATATAAATTTATAAGTGAAATTCATAATTCGTTTCTGCTGAAAAATTTTGAAATTAAATCTCGATTTATTAAATTTAACAATTTGAAAAATCGTGGATATTTAAAAAATTATTTAATTTTACTTATTTGGTTTTTTTTTTAAATGCAAAAGCCTCAGGTTTTAGATCGCTTAAAACTTTTATAGCAAAATAGAAGCAAACTTTATCTTTCGTTTTTCTTGTGATAAAGAGCGAGCTTATTTTTCCTATTCAAATATAAAATTGGAAAATTCATTATTTTTAAAACATTTTTATATGCTTAAAACTTAATAGAAAAAATAATAGAATAGAAATATTAATAATAGAAATAATAAAAATAAGCAATACTCTTTGAATTTAACATGTTTTAAAAAAATTAAAATCAAGGAGTTATATTTCAAAGTTTAAAAAAAGCACATTCTATATCTTTAGTGCAAACTACAGAAAAAATTGGAAATCTCTAGCTTTCTTTACCAATAGTTGATAAATAACAACAATTAACTTGTTCAAACAATTGTTATAAATAATGTTTTTAATTATTGTTTATTTATGGTTACATTACACGTAAAAAATTTTAAAATTTAAAAAAAATTGCGAGTTTCTAAAAAAACAGTTAATAATAAAAAATTAATTAATAAATTATTGAATGTTATTTTTGAACGTTTCTGAAAAGGCACTAAGTTGTTCAATTAAAAAATATTGATTTTCGTGCATTCTATATTAAATCTACAAAAAAGTGTTTTCTTCTGCATGCAAAATACTTATTGAAACTTTATCAGCTTGCTACGTTTAAAATTTAGAGTCTATATAGTATTAAACTTCAAAAAATAAAGGTATTTTTTTCGATAAATAAGAATAAAAATTAATTTATTCCTAAAATTTCATAATTTGTAACGTTATGTTAAAAATTTTTTTTTTAATAATATGTATTTATTTTTACTATGCTTTTCCGCGAGCTATCAAAAAAAGAAGAAAGAAAAGTATTTTATTAAATACTAATAAATTTTATTTTTTTAAACTGTTATATACTAAAATCGAAAGATAGTTTTTATTTTTTTCCCTTTGTTTTGTGTATAATGCAAACTTATTTTTCTTTTTAAAAATATGAAATTAGAAAAATCGTGCTTTTAAAAAAAATTTATTTATTTTTCTTATACCTAATTTTTAAATCCAAAAACCTCCGGTTTTAGACTGCATAGAATTATTAAACAAAAATCGAGGAAAACTTTGTTTTTCGTTTTTAATACAGGGCGAGCTTTTTTTCCTTTCATAAATATTAAATTAGAAATTTCGTGCTTTTTTGAAACTTGACCTTCTTGTTACTTAATAGTAACATTTCTAACTTAATAGAAAAAAAATTTTTACTTATTTGAATTTGACATTTTTTACAAAAATTTAAATTTTGAGGTTACATCAGTTTTAAAGGTTAAAAAAATTAAAAAAGTACATTTTGCATAATTTTGTCTTAACGTAATAAAAGAACTATTTTAGCTAAACCATAGCATTTAAAATTATAGCTATTTAAACTGTAGCATCTGGAAAATAAATTTTGAAAATCAATACAAACATTTTTTAATTTTGCTATTGCACAATAGTTTTTATATGCGAAAATTGCATTTTTGCGGTTGTCACAATAAATCATGACAGCTTTAGCTAAAATAAAAAAAATTAAATATTTGTCGTCAGTAGTTCAGTAAACCTAGAAATTGAGCAAAAGATTAAAAAAACTAAAATTTTCATTTTTGACATATTTTTTTTTCAAAAGTACTATATATTTTGTAATATTTAGACAATTAAGACTATATATTTATTTTTTATTACAGGTTAAAAGATTTGTAACCTTTTAGAATTTTACCATTAAAGTTCTCGCAAATATTAATATGTAAATAATTTTTTTAATCATAAAACAAATCTTATTTAATATAGCTTAATATGTGCGCGATCCTTCACTTAATAATTGACGATAAACTATATCAATAATTTTGATATATTCTTTATTACGTCTATATTATAAGTTAATTGTTTACTTACTTAAATAATTATTATCACATTATGTATGTATCATTTTAATTTTCAAATAAAGTATAAAAAAATAATTTATTTCAAAAAAAAAAATCAGATTCTTTCCTCCTTTGAAGAAACATCTATTTTTATGCTCACGTGGAAGAAACTTATTGACGAAATGAACATAACTTTTAACTAGCATACGAAATAGTATATTACATAAAATATTTTTATTTGATTTTGTAAAAGTTTCATATGAGTTTTTAATGATTATTTTCAAGTTTAATATGACTTCTGTATTCACTGTATTATTTATTTTTTCAAAATTTAAAATATTTTATATTAAAATTTTGCTTTATAGTAATTACTTCTTAAATTGTAAAATATTTAAGTAAAATTTATTAATTAATTTTTCTTTTATATTGTATAAATTATTAATTTAATAATTAAAATTATAAAAATTAACTTCTATGATTGAAGTCCATTACAAGTTTTAAAGTCTTGAGACGAAATTTAAAATCGTAATGACATTATTTTAAATTTAATATGTACATTGCAATTATAAAATAAAAAAAGTAAAACCTTTAAACGACACAGTCTGCATTATGGATGAAAAAAGTTTAATTGTTCTGATTTTAAAATCATTTAATGTTAAATAATGTATGATAAATAAAAATATTTAAAAATTTTTAATTTTAATAGAAAATTCTGTTCTGTAATGATTAAAAAAAATTAAACGGAGTTTATAATTATTTTAAAAGTGTAAATTAAGTAGTCCAATTTCAAAATCATATCTTTATATTATTATGATGTGTCTGTTTAACTTATATCATCTGAAGAATAAATTTTAAAATTTTTTTAATAAATATTTTTTTTATTTGGCTATTGCGGATCTGTTATTATATGCGAAAATTGTATTTTTGCTATAATTGTCACAATCATTCATGATAGCTTCATCAAAAATCAAAAAATTAAATATTTTCCGTTAGTAAGTGTGTAAAGCTAGAATAGAGATATACAAATTTACAAGATACTACAATAATAATATAAAAATACAAGAAGTACCCAATCACATTTGCAAGTCTAATACAATTATTTTAAACAAACTCACATATTCTATACATAACCATCTCTACGCATTGAGAGCATTTTCGTGACCATTCTTGCACATCTTTTACATAATGCAACTTATCAGTTGACAGTAAATCTCTCCAAAAAATATTCTGATTTTCAGTCAATATGGCTTCCGGAAAAAAGTCTTCTCTAATTTGATTATATTTTTCGCAAGCAACAAAAAAATGAAAAAAATCCTCTATTTCCTCATCGCACCACATACATTTTTCGGAGCTTGGTAGACCAAGCCTATCGCCGTCGATTATAAGGAAATTAGAGTGCTTGTTTATGAGGCGACATTGTGCGAAGATTCTTTTAAGTTGCATGTGCATTCTCAAATTCAAATACGGTTGCACTCCGTAGGTCAAGCGAACAAATGGCCAAACCTCCAGACTTTTTGACTCCTTACGAGAACCCAGGTCGTTTCTTAAACAGAATCTTTCGAAGACATTTATGATTTGATTCGCGGCTTCTGCTATTTCATCTATAGAACCAGAGTTCCATAATTCTTCTTTTCCCGTATCAATGAAGAAATTTTTCAATTGACAAAACCAATTCCGACTCACCGAAGGGCCAGAGCGCGCCAATGTCATCAGCCTCAATAGGCACTGCCTTGGAAACCTTGAATCATTCATCCTGGAAATTTTTATGATCCAAGACAGTGATCCCTCAAGAAGTTTACATGACAACGGCAATCTTCCGGACTCCAATCGGACAGCGTAATTGGGTGTACAGTTTGTCAGACATAATAATTTTTTGAAAAAATTTAATTGAATTCTCTCTATTTCCATAAAGTGAGCTTGTCCCCAAACCTGGGCTCCATAGAGGAGGACACTAGCAACCAGGCTCTCAAAAAGTTTATTATATGTCGACCATATGTTCGCTTTAACATTATTTATTAGATTCAGGGTTGTACCCACCGCTAGATTTGCTGAGCTTGCAGATTTTCTCGCTGCCTTCTTAAATGTGCACAAATTATCAAAAATTATCCCTAAGTACGTGTATTCACTAATTACCTCAATTTTTTTTCCTTCGTCCAATTTAAAAGATAAAAATTTCTTAATTACTGAGTTATTATTTTTCCTAAATATTACAATTTTTGTTTTATTAGTATTTATTTCCAAGGAGTTGAGTTTACAGTGTTCCTGTAGCACTTTCATTTTTCGTCCTAGTTCAATCGGGGTATCCGATAACAGGACCAGATCATCTGCGTATGCTAATATTATAATTTCGATCATCCGCTTGATAGAAATAACCCGGCATCCCTTTTCTCTTAAAAAACTTTCAATGTCATTAATAAAAAGCGAGAATAAATAAGGGCTAAGAACTTCTCCCTGTAATACACCTTGTGAAACTTTTTTATAAAATCTGTACTACCATCCCTCGTCCTGATACATGCTTTCGCTTTTTCAGAGGGGAAGGCGCCTTTAAAGTCTACAAATAAAGCGTATACTACGCTTCTAGGGTTTTTTAAGTGAATTTGAATGACTGATTGCAGTGTAAAAACATTATCCAAACAGCCCCTTCCCTCTCTGAAACCCGATTGAAATTCCGAGATCACTCCAAATTCTTTCTCCCATCTTAAGAGTCTGTCCGCCAGGATTTGCGTGAACACTTTCGCCACACAATTCACTAATGTGATAGGGCGGTAATTGTCAGCAATCCCGAGATCACCCTTCTTGTGTAGCATGCTCATTGTTAAGTATCCCCAGGATTTTGGAATATTTTCTGAATTCAGTATTTTGTTAAAAAAATCCTCAAGATATATCACCCAATTCTCTGGTAAATTTTTATAAAACCCAAAGCTAATGCTATCCAATCAAGGTGATTTTGATGTCTTGCATCTTTTCAGACTTTTACATACTTCTTCGAAAGTTATATAACTATTTAAAATAGGATTTGTTATGTAAGGAGCACAAAATAAGTTTGCAGCTTTTGTCGGATACAATTCGCACAAATAGCAGTACCAGGCCTTCAGACTGATGCGATTTCTGGCCGAATATTTAACCCTTTTCCCATTAATGATTGGCCAAAAATCGGATGAATTTCGCGCTGAAGCCAGTTGTTCAGACAGTAGATCGGCATAAAAATTCTTGTAAGATATCAATAATTTCTTATATTGAGTTTGTTTATTTAAATAAGTTAATCTGTCAGTTAAACAATTTGATTTCCAGTAAGTCTGAAAAAATTCCTTGAGGTCTCGTCTGGATTCCACGCACGCTCCATTATACCAGGGTTTATTTCTATATATTACTCCCGAATCGCTATAAATTGGTTTAACCATATTTAATTCTCCCGCAACCGACTTTATTGCCGATATAAGTTTATCATTTAATTCATCAACTGTCCCTTTCTCAGAGTCGGAAATCTCCGATCTTCATCTTATTTTATTAGAGAATTCTAAAACTTTATTGCAATTAAATTTTATCTTATGCATAGAGTGAATGTTCTGACTTGAGGGTTTTTTTCAACGAGAAGCAGTCTATTGAGATAGATATCGGGAGATGATCCGATCTAGTGGGCATTTTTAGAACTTTGAAATCACAAGTCAATGACAAGGAACTTATGGAGCACCAGGCCAAATCAATAACGTTAGTACCAAGTTTACCGATATACGTATACTCTGCAGGAGAATCATTTATTGATCTACCATTACACAGAAACATTTCGTTACTCTCCATGCAATCCGTGAGTTTTTTACCCTTGTAATTGTCTATTAAATCTTTCGACGATCTTTCGGACATAAAAATTTCACTATTTAAAAAAATCTGATCGTCAAGGTTATTCAAGTTAGCTACCCTACAGTTAAAATCCCCCCTATAATTATAGGTAGGTTAGCATAATAGTGACTTGAGTCACAGAGTTTTTGTTCGAAATCGTTAAAGAATTTATCAATATTTATTTTCGGAAAGATATAGACGGCTATCAATAAGAAGGATAATGAACCAGATACTACCTTAATTATAATAAATTCCTGTTCCATCAGGATCAGTTGGGAGGTGAAAGTTTTTCTGCTTAGGGCTATCACAAAACCTTCTCTTGCTCTTCCTGTTCTTTCTTCCTTCTTAGCTGGAACAATGTACAGGTCTAGGTCTCCGGAGAAAGCCGCTCGAATTGAATTTTCCGATTGAATCCACGTCTCGCACAAGCAAAGAATGCTTTTAATGTCATACATCTTCTTGATATCCTCTAGATTCGAAAAACCGCGCATATTTCAGAAAATAATTTTTCTAACGATGCTTTCATACTGCAGAGTCTGATTTGCATTTAATATTATTTTCTTTTGAGCTTCCTGAATATAATCCTTCTTAATTTGCTATGATAAGGTAGGGTTACGAGAGCGTGTCTTTATGGTATTGGTGTGGGTAATATTTTCCTTAACGAAAAATGAGTCTAGACGTCGATTCACTGTAGTCATCTTACTGAAACGTCCCCTCTTCGATTTGATTCTATTGTTGGTAAAGGTTCCCTCTCCTGAATCCTTAGGTGTATCTTGAATATTATTTTCCTTGATAAAATTACTAGATAGAGAGGCCACCTCTTGATCTTCCAACGTCTTCCCGTCCATCATTAATTTGTTCTTTTTAATTTCAATATCCAAGCCATTTTTTCTTAAAATCTCAGCCTGCATAGTTAACTTCTTTCTGGCTTCTCTTTGTTGTTTGGAACGGTCGTTGGTGACTACGATATTAAGTTTACGGAAGTCTGTAATCTTTGTGAATACTAATTTCACCCATCTCGGGGCAATGAACTTAATAATAACAGGTCTATTCCCAATATTTTTCCCTAGTCGAAAGAATCAGATATAGCAATGTCGGGGATTGGAATTTCTAATTTATTGAAAATCTCAGTTATCGTTGAACACAGATCCGCATTGTTTTCCTCAGAGTCCTCAAGGTTAAATATTATAATATTGTTGGATCTATCTCTTCGATCAGCCGCATTAATTTTCTTCGTTAGAATATCTGTCTTTATCGAAATTTCAGAGATGTTTTTTTCATTTGCTGTAGATCTAATGCAAGAGACTTGAACTTCTTTTTTAAGTTCTTCATTAGATTTTGTTAGTTTTTCGATAGACCCTATTAATTTCTTAATTTTCTCACTCAATGAGTCACCCATTTCTATCGGCATTTTTTTTTCTCTGCTGTCTTGCTCCAGAATTCAGCCACTCGTTAAGCACAAAGAATTCTTTATATTAAGCACATGTAAGATAAAAATAAGCACAAAACTATATCACAAATAGCACTTCACACTTTTATCGAGTCTTTCTATGACTTTTAAGCTAGACAGTCACAAATCACACCATTTAATTACTCAATATCCGAAACAAGCTGTATACAAAAACGTCTGTACCCTACGAAGGTTCAGGCTGAACTCCGACTATGTATTTATTATTCATAGCTTGTCAAAAAAATGATTAATTTTTTGATTTTTGACCATTAAAGTTCTCGTGAAAAGTTATTATAGAAATAATTTTGTTAATCATTTAAAACAATTATTTAATATCAAACCTTCGCACGGGATATATTTCTAGAAATTTATTTATTTGGTCAAGTAATTATTATTATCACATCATATATTTATTATTTTTAATTCTATATAAAAATAGAAAGTATGCAAAATAATTTCTTATAGAAAATAATTTAAATTCAAAATTATTGCATATTTGAAGAAACATATTTTTATGTTTACGAACATGGTCACGAAATAAAGATAACTTTCACCTATCATCCTATATAATAATTTGCCAGTGTCCCTTTAGCTGAAAATTTTCGTTTCAAAATGGGCGGAGATTTGGCATTGTTCTCCTATTGTTCTCCTTTTTTCTGCATTACAATGGGTCTATTGTTCTCCTTTTGTCCAAATAACAATGAGCTCATTATTAGCCTTTTGTCAAAATTGACAGTGTCCCCTTTCCCTTTACCTGAAAAGTTTCGTTTCAAAATGGGCGGAGATTTGGCATTGTTCTCCTATTGTTCTTCTTTTGTCTGCATTACAATGAGTCTATTGTTCTCCTTTTGTCCAAATAACAATGAGATCATTATTAGCCTTTTGTCGAAATTACAATAACCTTATAATTAGCCTTTTGTCAAAATTACAATGAGGTGATTATTAACCTTTTCTTTACCTTTAAGGAGTAAGGGTATTTTGGGCGTTTACTTGAAATTACCAAATGATTCGATTGGTAAATTCTGTGGGTAAGGTTCGCCTCTTTTTAAAATTTAACCCCTTGAAATATCCCATTGATTTTACATGGGAAAAACGCACTTTTTCGTAAATTCGCTACCAAATCCTCAAAAATCACTCAAAATAGCAATACAGTGAATCACATCTTGAAAAGTTCTTAAACAACAATATTCCATAATTTATTTAATAATTTATTAATATTAACTATTTTTTAAAGGGTTATAAACAACCCCCATAAATGCAAAAAAATGACAAATTTGTTTAAATTACAAATTAATAGTTTCTTAAGGATTTTTTAACAAAATTGTTACATATTGTCAATTTACGAATGTTTATAGATATTTTTAAGTATTTTTTATTTGTTTAAACAATTTATTATTGTTAATTTACAGCTTTTATTCAAATATATCTAGCGAGTTGTAGTTTTTTTTACTTTACTATTTTTTACATTTACATTTAAAAATAGTATTTAGTAAAGTTAACCACAACAACAATTTGCAATTGTTTAAACAAATTATTGTTAAAAATAATTAACTTTTTGACAAATGGACCTAGAAAGACACAGCTTTTTCCTAATTTTACAAATTAATGGGCTCTGGTTAGAAAAAAAAAAAATTATTGACTATAAATCATTATTTTTAATTTGTTTAAACAATTTATTATTATTAATTTACAGCTCTTATTCAAATCAACCCAGCAAGTTGTAGTTTTTTCGGACTTATATATTTTTTATAATTAAATTGAAAAAAGGATTCAGTAAAATTAACCACAACAACAATTTGCAATCGTTTAAACAAATTATTGTTATTAATAATTAATTATTTACAAATGCAGCTAAAAAACACAACTTTTTCCTAATTTTACAAATAAATAGGCTCTAGTTAGAGTAAGAAAAATTATTTATTAGAAGTTAATATTTTTACAGTGTTTAAACAATTTATTATTGTTAATTTATAACTATCATTGAAATAAACCTAGCGAATTTTATTTCTTTTGTCTTAATTATTTTTGTTATTAAAAATGAAAAATCGGGCAAGTTCGAG
Organism: Ganaspis brasiliensis; assembly: GCA_037103525.1. Classification (NCBI taxonomy): domain Eukaryota; kingdom Metazoa; phylum Arthropoda; class Insecta; order Hymenoptera; family Figitidae; genus Ganaspis; species Ganaspis brasiliensis. Next base: position 5,932,712 of record JAZKLR010000152.1, read on the forward strand.
TTACACTCGCACTAAAATAGAGGGTTCCGTTTTTTATTTTTTATACAAAATGGACCCCCCCCCTATCTTCCAAAATATTTGACTTAGAGAGTTCAAATTTGGTACAAAAATGTAGTATCATATGTAGATTACAGAAAAATTATAGATATTGTTGTGGTGATAGCGCTGTCAAAGAAATGGCAAAAGTTATCAGCCAAAAAATATCAAAATTTCTCAAAAATCTTGTTATTTTCTTGACAACGCTATGATCAACCCCTAGAATCATGTTCTCTATAATTTTCCTTTCATCTACACGTAAAAATACATATGTGGGCCAAATTTGAACTTTCTAAGTCAAATAGTTTGGCGGCTAGGGGGGGGGGGGGGGGATACGATTTTCGACAAAGTCTTGCCAATAGGGTTCCGTGCGTACACTTGTGGTGTACGGAACCCTAAAAATAGGGTTTAGTAATATTAACCACGACAATTTGCAATTGTTTAAACAAATTATTGTTAATAATAATTAATTCTTTACAAATTCACCCAGGAAGACACAACTTTTTCCTAATTTCACAAATTAATGGTCTCTGGTTAGAATAACGCAAATTATTTGTCATAATTTATCATTTTTACTGTGTTTAAAAAATGTATAATTGTTTAGTTTCAACTTTTATCCTAAAACCCTCTGCAAAATTTAATTTTTACTATCCTATTAATTATTTATACTTAATACCACAAGATTTTCAGCAAAATTAACTTCAACTTCCCTTTGTCATTATTTAAATAAATTATTGTTAATAATCATTAATTAATTACAAATAAACCAAGACATATTTTTTTCCTTATTTTACAAGTTGTGTCGTTCAAGGATCATTTGTATAGAATCAATAATTATTATCAATAATTGATTTAAACAAATTTTAAAAGTTGTGGCTACGGATAATTTTGCATAATAGCTTATTTCTTTCAATTTAAAAAGTTATTAAGTTAAGAAACCTACAAATCGCTAGGAGTTTTAGGATACAAGTTATAAATGAACAATTCTTTGTTTAAACAAAGTAAAAATAATAAATTATAGTCAATAATTTTTCCTTCTTTAAACAATTGCAAATTGTTGTAGTTAATATTACTAAACCCTGTTTTTCATTTTTAATAACAAAAATAATTAAGACAGAAAAAACTAAAATTCGCTATGTTTATTTCAATGATAGTTATAAATTAACCATAATAAATTGTTTAAACAATGTAAAAATATTAACTTCTAATAAATAATTTTTCTTACTCTAACTAGAGCCTATTTATTTGTAAAATTAAGGATAAATTGTATTTTTTTATGTTTATTTGTAAAAAATTAATAATTAATAACAATAATTTGTTTAAACGATTGCAAATTGTTGTTGTGGTTAATTTTACTGAATTCTTTTTTCATTTTAAATATAAAAAATATATAAGTCCGAAAAAACTACAACTTGATAGGTTTATTTGAATAATAGCTGTAAATTAATAATAATAAATTGTTTAAACAAATTAAAAATAATAATTTATAGTCAATAATTTTTTTTCTAACCAGAGCCCATTAATTTGTAAAATTAGGAAAAAGTTGTGTCTTTCTAGGTGCATTTGTCAAAAAGTTAATTATTATTAACAATAATTTGTTTAAACAATTGTAAATTGTTGTTGTAGTTAACTTTACTAAATACTATTTTTAAATGTAAATGTAAAAAATAGTAAAGTCAAAAAAAACTACAACTCGCTAGATTTATTTAAATAAAAGCTGTAAATTAACAATAATAAATTGTTTAAACAAATCAAAAATATTTCAAATATCTATAAACATTCGTAACAATTTTGTTAAAAAATCCTTAAGAAACTATTAATTTGTAATTTAAACAAATTTGTCATTTGTTTTGCATTTATGGGGGTTGTTTATAACCCTTTAAAAAATAGTTAATATTAATAAATTATTAAATAAATTATGGAATATTGTTGTTTAAGAACTTTTCAAGATGTGATTCACTGTATTGCTATTTTGAGTGATTTTTGAGGATTTGGTAGCGAATTTACGAAAAAGTGCGTTTTTCCCATGTAAAATCAATGAGATATTTCAAGGGGTTTAAGGTTATTTAAGATTTTTTAAAATTATTTTTGATTATATTAATGTTAGGTGTCATTAAGGTGTAGTTGACATTTATTTGTATGTAGGAGAGAGGGCCTCAAGGTGGACAGGGCCCCGAGATGGACATTTCGTATATAATTTTAAGATGACAGCTCCTTATGCTTTCTGTCATTTTTGTTTGTATAGACGAAGAAAAAAAAGTTTTCTTATATGTTTTTCTTAATTTGGTAAATTTATTTAAATTTATGATTTAGAATGAATAATTAACGTTATAATATTCTTTATTTATCGTATAATAATATTTTAAAATGATTTTACTAATTTTGTGTTTGTATAGAAAATTTAACTGGGAATAAAAAAATTGTGTCATGTACCCTAAGATGGACAGGCCCAAAATCTCAATGTATTTATTTTCATATTTTCGATATTACACTTTTCTCAATAATTTTTTGAATTAATTAAAATTTTTTATTTTCCAACACAAAATGTGATGTTATCGTTAAAGAATTTGATATATCGATAGTTTTCGATATCTTATTACTTTTTACTGTGAATCTATTAAATTGAAGTATTTAGAAATGCTATTTTTTAATAAATAAACAAATTAAATTAAATTAATCTTCAATATATAATATTTTATTCGGTTTTGATTCTAGAGCAATAAATCGAAAGGGTGTTCATCTTGGGTCTCTTTATTTTATATATATGAAATGTTTGTATCCTGAAATTACTGTAATTACAATAAAGCATGTTTATAAAAAACGTATTTACTTTATCAAGCAGGGTTTTTTAAATAGCATAAAGATAAAATCAATTTTTATGTAAATAACTTTCTTTTTTTTCAGGTCCCACTGGAAAAGAGAAATTTATACTATACTTGTTGCATATGTTTCAAAATTCTGAAATTTTATGAAGTGCATAAAATGTTTCAAAAGTTTCATAATTTATAATATAATATGTTTTGGTAAAAAAAAAATACAATAGATTCTACAAATAAAAAAATATACTTTATATTAGATGAAAAAGACCAAAACATTCTTATTCGGGGAGAAATGCTTACTGATAATCACATTTACAAATTTCAAGAACTATTAGAAGTCGATTCTGGTGGTCATTTTCAAATGCAAAATGTTGGTTATTTACAAATGTTGGATGAAGTTAAACCCATTAGAAAAAATAAGACACATATTCAAATCCTATTCTGTATATTGTAATGTTAAACCTGAAAGTGTAGTATATAATCATGCAATAATGAGAGAATATTTACATACAATGTTTTTAAGTAATTGTTTATGTCATTTCCCTCTTATTTCAGATAATAGTAAAATTGCAAAGAGTTATAAACAAAATGTTAATAGCGTCACGATGACAATGAAAAAAAATTAACTGAACTTATACAACATAAGGGAATACAAAACATATTCGAGGATATTGGAAAAGATAAACAATTTTTCAGTTTTAATAAGAATGATTTAGAACTTATTATTGCAGGAAAAATGTTAAGTTACAATCATATATATAAATTTCAAGAACTTTTAAAAATCGAGTCTAGGGGTGATTTGCAAATGCAAAATGCAGGTTATTTACAAATGTTGGATGAATCAATGTAAAATAAAAAATCTAAATGAACATATTTCTTTACAAATGTTAAATGTAAAATCAATACAAAACTTGCACGTAATATTACAGGAATATCACAGTGATATCATGTTGTAATATTGGTAATATTACGGGGTGATATTACTGTGATATTGACGTGATATTACATTGATATTAACGTGATATTAAAATGTTTGTCTCATGGTAATATTACTAGTAATTTTACAAGTAATATTGCAGTAATATTAAGGTAATATTACAATTATATTACTATTATATTGAAGTAATATTACAAATTTATTTAACATTAAATAAATTATTTTAAAAACTTTCGGCTCAGTCGGGGTTCGAACACTCATGATTCGAGACAGCGCAAATACGCCTTCTACCTCTCGACCATCTAGCTCTTCGAATGTATTTCAGAAAATGTTCTTATATTTTACCAAAGATAATTACAGGTAATACATGAAAAATACTTTCAGAAATACATTCCAAGAGCTGGATGCCCAAGAGGTACAAGGCGTATTTGCGCCGTGTCGAACCTTCGGTGTTCGAACCACGACTGAGCCCAAAGTTTTTTAAATAATTTATTTAATGTAAAATAAATTTGTAATATTACCTCAATATCACTGTGATATTCATGTAATATTATGTGCTGTTTGGGCACCTATAAATATTTTCTCTTTTTACAAAACTGCACAGTAATTCTTTCGTTCTTATTATCAAACTTTTCTATTGTCTTTGACAAAAATTTCAAACTTCATTTTACCACATTAAGAAGGAATCGGACAAACAATCGGAACAAAAGTTAGTCAAAATGAATAATTTTGATTTTTGATATAGAAGTCACATAAGTTAATGTAATTTTTTTCAGGGGAAGTGTTGACACTTGTAGTTCTTACAAAATGAGCCGTTAAAAATTGCAATGTGATAAAAATTAAAAAAAATTGACGTTGTAAACGATTATTCAATTTCGGTTATTTTAAAACTCAAATTGAATAATCGTTCCCAACGTCTATTTCTTTAAATTTTCATCCAATTGCAATTTTTAACGGCTCATTTTGTAAAAACTGCAAGTGTCAACACTTCCCCTAAAAAAATAAATTAACTTATGTGTCTTCTATATCAAAAATCAAAATTGTATATTTGGACTGACTTTTGCTCCGATTGTTTGTCCGGTTCCTCTTTAATCTATCATTAATCATCATTACAAACTTCACGCGCGCATGTGCGCGCGCAATATCTTGCTAGTTTAAAATAATTTTATCCTACTAGCACTAACAATGGCGCAATGGGCGCTCTTTTCTATTACATATGTTCTGGTAAAGACCCTCGGTTTGAAAGAAACTGTGTTTCACCGTTTCTCTTTATCTCTCTCTCTCTCTCTCTCTCTCTCTCTCTCTCTCTCTCTCTCTCTCTCACACACACACACACATTTAAATTTGAAATTTTACCTAAAATTTAACCTCATTATACTAATATTCTTCAAATTTGAATCTTATTTCTAAATACAAATAATAGACCACCTGCTAGGTCAATTATCGTCCGAACGAACCCTTGCATAATGAGGGCTAATAGCTTCCCAGATAGACAAGCGTACTAATCCAAAATACCCGGTATACCGGCTCTGTACTTGCCATGTACCTTCGCATTGTACTAGTATTATACGAGTATAACGTAATTATCTTGAGATACTTGCATTAAAATGGTACAGTACCAGTATTTGCATACTCTTTTTTATTCAACGGTATGATGTACTGGCACTGTACTTGTATTATACTCTTACTAAGTACTCAAACTGACAAATTATTTTTCAAGATAGCGGAGTAGTACGACTCCATATTTATTTAGTACGCCGTACAAAGTGAAAATATTAAAGTTTCTGTTTATTACATACAAGTGTGATACTAGTACGATACTAGTACGTCGTACAAATGTAATAAAAATGTACATACATACTGGCACTGTACTAATTTAGTATCAGTACTTCAAAAATCAGTACCTTTATACACGTATGGTACTAGTATAGTGCAAAGGTACATGGTGTGTACAGTAATTGTACGCTGGTTATCTGGGTTTAGGAAAAGAGGGAAAATTTTGAACTTTAATGGAAAAGAGAGAAAATTTGCCTTTCTCTTTCTCATTACTTACAAAAATATTTGCTTTTCACTCTCTCCAAAGAGAAGCGTTACTTTCTAATGGCCCTTTCTAACTCATCTAACGGTCCTTGGTAACTCATTTGCATATAACTTCTTTCTTAGTAAGAATTCTAAAAAGGAACGAACGTTTTAATTAAACTTCAGACGAGTAAGACCCATATGTGATCTCTTATTGGTTAGTAGGTATATTTGATAGTTTTCGATTTCGACTTTCTGTTTATCATAATAATTTTGATAGTAAAATATTAAACTCTAATTTTAAATTTATTTTACAAGACATTTTAATATTTTGGGTATTTAAAATTATAATAGTTTTAATTAAATTGACCGTAATTTAAAAATAAGGTTTGACCTTGAAATTCATGAAAGATATACCTTTCGACAAACTTCAGACGTGTAAGACCCTTTTCGCTCTCTCATTGGGCAACAATATCTTCGATATTTGTAGATAGTTTTTTGTGGTTATTTTGGTGGTAGTTTGATAGTAAGTATAATATTTTAGGCTAGTTGTTGACATTTAATTTTGTTATTTTGTAATATTTAATTTAAATTTTAATTTACTTTGGGATAAAAGTGTTTTTCAAAATAGTATCAGTGAAGTGTTCAGTGCTTAATAGTGCTTTACTTTTAAAACAGAAGTAGTGTGTGCTTTTATTGTGCTCCATGTGTCAATTTTCAGGAGTTTTAAACGGGTGAGTAATAATAACAATGTTTATCATTGCTTTCTTTTTATTTAATTAATTTAATTATGTATATTAAATTATTAATATTATATTGAAACATAAAATTAAGTTAGTAATTTAGCACCTTCAAGGGTAACGTTTAAGGTTAGATTATTTGTGTTATTATGTAGGTTCAGTCACATGAAGATCCTCCTTACATTTAATAACAGGTGAGCAATAATAGCGATAATAACAATAATTTCCATTGATTTTTTTATTTAATTGTAAATTGAAAAGGTACAGAGAATTTTATTATTTTTAATTATTATTTTTGTTTTTATCATACCAAGTTAATAGTTTTGCACTTTTAATGGTAACATAATAGTTAAATAATTGTTGTTATAATTTATAAAAATACATGTAGCAATTATTTGGCAACAGGTAAGTACCAAAATCTAGGGTTCCGTACATTTACGAAACAAAGATGTACCTTATTTACAAACAGAGAGCTCTAATTTGGTACACATATGTATTTTCACGTGTAGATTACTGGAAAATTATAGGGATTGACAGTCAAAACGTTGTCAAAAAAAGAAAAACTGTAAATTTTCAAAAAAAATGCTTTTTCCTCATAACTTTGAAACTATTTGAGCTAGAGGGCTAAAATTTGATACATTTGTATATTTTTATGTACAGATTATGAAAATTAATTAGAACGTACAAATTATGGAAATACTTCTACCTTCAAGTACATGAAACTTTTGCTTAAGGGTACAGGCTTGTATTTCATATAAATAACATAAAAATCAAGAATTTTTTTTTAAGGGAGAGGCCCTGAAATTTTTATTGGGTTTTAGGGCTTATAACAGTCTTGATTATAGGTCCTGTGGCAGCCTTGATCAAGCCTGGTATAAGATTAAAAATTTTTTTTTGTTTCTTTCATAATTTTTCAATTATTTTGAAAAAAAAGTGATAACAATTTTCAATTGCGTTTTATATCGTTTTTTTAAATTCTGAGTATACAAATAAAAATTTTATTGGTTTGAGGGGTACTGTAGGACAATTAGGGTGAGCTAATTGTCTAAACTAATCTGCATGCAAAAATACACGAGTGTACCAAATTTTAGTCCTCTAGCTCAAATAATGGCATTATTTAATGCATTTTTGCTCAAAAAAGTTGTTATTTCCTTGACAACGCTATGAACATCACCTTGAATCATGTTCTCTATATTTTTCGTGCAATCTACACGTGAAAATACATAAGTGTACCAAATTTGAGCCCTCTAGGTCAAATAGTTTAGAAGTTAAGGGGGGGGGGAATGGTTTTTGGCTACGGACGCACGAGTCTCGCTATAAGGGTTCCGCCGAAAACCGAAGGTGTACGGAACCCTAAAAAAGGGAAAAATTTAAATAAAATAATTAGTGAGAAAATATTTTTCAGTTCTTCAAGTAGCTCATCAACTGATAAAGAAGAATATAGGTTAAAAACGTTTAAAAAAGTTAAAAATAAAACCTGTACTAAAGAAAGAAACAACATCACAAACGACGCTAAAACAGAAGTAGTTCAGATACGGAATCCTACGATGAGAAATGTAAGCTCAAATCTTACAGCTTTTTCAAGAAGAGTTATGCATAGTATGCTAACGATGTTATAGGAAATCGCTTTATTTTTAAATTGTCTGACAAACCTTCAGATATTAACTATAAATAAGTTATTGTTAGTACGATTATTATTGTAATTTTTTATTTTCATCCATTTGAAGTAATTTTTGTAAATCGAAAAACTCAGACGCAACCCAAGAAGTTAATTCTGAGTCTAAGGTTACACCAAAAGTATCAGACGAAAAAGATAACCATTTAGATGAAGAAGCTCTTAAATCAATTGGTGTTCAAGTTAGTAAGGAAAGAAAATTCTCTTCATCAGTACATCCAGACATTGCTGTCATATTTAAATATATGGTAAATATTTAAAAAATATCTACCACCAGAAAATCTAATTTTAATTGATGCACTAAAATTAAATTCAGAAATAAAATTCGTATAATTGCAAAACAAATAAAAGATTCAACTTGTCTGTCTGCAATGAGGAAGGTCCTTTCTCTTGTCACTTCAAAACAAGAGAGAAAACCAGCTGAGAATCAAATTTTAGAAAATTTGGGAGATGTTAGCAGATCTCTCACAGATATTCAACACGATAAATCATCTGTAAGAAGAAGTCTTATGCTTTCAAATATTTCGGATAATATTCTAAAGGACACCCTACACCTAAAGTCTGCAAAATTGATGCAAATATCTTGTAAGGATTTGAGGACTGGTACCCGAAAACAAGTTACTAATCTATAATAGATAATTAGGATTTCTACATTACCAATAAACCATTATTTTTAGTTATTACTTTTACCCCAAACGTCAAGTCTTTTTTATATTGTAAATTTAATATTATATATTTGAACGTTGAGTCCAAGTTCAAATCTATGAAAATGTGATAGGTGAATGTTTAATTTAATAGAACATCAAACTTCTAGGACGTTAACCTTGTTTAATTTCCTAAAAACATAATATAATAGAAATTCAATTTTGCATTGCTTTCTACATAAAATAGTTTATTACTAAAATTTCATGATTTACATTGAAATTAAACATTTTGTTTCTTCATAATATCATTTTTCCGATAAAAATAAAGATTTGTGTAGAGAAGAAAGTTTTGATAATTCATAAATATTAAAGATAGTTTGATTATTATCTTTACACCGGCTAGCACCTTTGCCCCAGTCTTCCCTACATAAAACTATAAAAAATATTTAAATAAATTACTCTTTGAAAAAGAAGAATTTTTAAGCCCATTATGTGCTATCAATATAAAAATAAATATAAAATTAGAAAAGTTGCATAATTTATAGAAAATTTATGAATATTTTGGTTTTTCCAATTATTAAAAAATTATTGTCGATCTTAACGTAGACCAGTTCGTAACTTACAATTGCTAAAAAAAAGCATCTAAAATACAAGTCAAATCAGAAAACAAAATTAAAAAATATCAATTTTTGAAATAACTAGAGAAATTTAAAAAAAACTTTGTTGGCGTTTTTGTTTAAAAACCACTCTTTGTCTTAAAATTTTTAAATAGTCGTCAAAAAAATACGTGTTTCTGGCGAAAAGAAAGCTGAGCAGGTAAGTTACTGTATTTAAATTATTAATAAATATGAATAAATACAGAAATTCTTGTCATACGATTTCCGATAATATAAAAAGGTTTTTATGATATTTGAATAACCTTATTTTCTTTACTATTAGTGATCATCCAAAAAATGCTGAAGATAAGAAAGAAAGATATCTTGAAAGATATTTTTCAATATTATCACGATGAAAAAAAAGATAAATTCGCAAAGTGCAAGATATGCTCAACAGGAAATAAAGAAATTATAATAAAAATGACGGATGTAAATACGACGGGTAAAATAGTAGGGTAAATAGTAGCAAATGAAGATGATTTCGCCATTAAAAAGTAAGAAAATTATTCATTAAATTGAAATATAGGGATAAATGAATGAATAAAAAATTAAGAAAATTATTCATTTAATTGAAATATAGTGATCAATGAATGACATTCAAATGATTCCAAGATTTGGTTTACTTTAGATAGATGGATTTCAATTGCAGGCAAAACTTTTTATGGAATTATGGGTAAAACATCTTCTAAACTTAAAATAAACACTCTATACATTTATAATGTAAGTAAAAATTAACCATTTGGTAAATTTAAATCAGTGAAATAAATGCTCACTAATTTTAGTATGTAGTTATGAATTCCTACTATTTTAATAATTGCAATTTTACTGATTGAAATAGTTGAAATTTATTTACTGATTCAAATCAATCTATAGCTATCAATCTTCACTATTTGAATTAATGAAATTCCACTTTTCAATGTAGTTGGAATTTTGCTACTGATTCAAATCAGTGAAAATCCCAATGGTTAAAATTTAGAAAGCGACTTACCTGAAAACATTATTTCTTAAAGAAGTAGCTTAATTATTTTTTTTCTTAGGTTATGACCTATATCTCGTACGACTTTTGGAGGTGCTGTAAGATCTACTACCGCCTTCACTTTAGAATCTTGAGCTAGCAACACAAAATTTATTACCGAATTTAAAATACTTATGGATCAAGAGAATATACAATTTAACGCAAAAGACCAACATTATAAATGCATGGCTCATGTTGAAAATTTAAGAGTTCAGAATTTTTCAAATGAATTAAAACTTCAGCAAAAAGACGAATTTGACGCGAATTACGATGAAAGGCTAGACGATAATGGCGAAGTTGAACAAGTAAAAGAAAAACTGATAAAATAGTAGCAAATGAAGATAATTTCGACATTAAAAAATTAATAAAATTATTCATTAAATTGAAATATAGGGAACAATTAAAAAAAAATCTAGAATGTTGCTGTATCATAAAAAATTTAAAAATGATTTCCTTAAACAATTACGTGAAAACAAGATGGAACTCGATCGATGAAATGATATCAGAAGCTTTAAAAATGAAGAATAGATTAATTAATTTACTTTGTAACTTAAATTTAGAACTTGTAAATTATATTCTAAATGTTGATGATTGGATCCTTTTAAGTACAGCTCATATGAAGTTAAAACATTTTTAGTAAACCTATTTTTTCTCAATCATCAGGAGGTCTCAATACGTGGAGAAATGTGAAAATTAGCAAAAGTTCAAAATCGTACAAATTTAAGACCTCATTTCAGATGAGAATGTAAAAATATGTTCTCTTTTGAGAAAATAAATTAAATAAATTATTCCTTTTGTACTGTTATGTCCGGAACGGACATTCGCAGGTTACAAATCTATCTATTTTAATATTTTACCCCTGATTCATTTACAAAGCCAACGGACTTTGAACTAAGGGAACAGGGAAAAGAAAGTCCACTGAACAAGCATCAATTGGATTATATAATTCTCAAACATTTATTTTATTAAATACAATTTTTAGAGGAGTAAGAGAAGGAAGATGAGAGGAGAAATCCCTTGTTTTGTATCCTTGGTTGTTTTAAGAAATCGTCATTCACTGAAACAATGAATGATATTTAGCTAGGGAAATTATTTTGCTCGTGATAAAAGCCGAGTAAAATTCTTAACTTACTGTGTTTATTAGTTGAAGAATGTCTCAGTTGAATTCTCTGAATATACAGAGTGATCGTTCAAGATGTGTAGAAAGAAGGGTCGATGAGATTTATTAGCTTCGCAGGTTCGTGCTCTCCGGGAGAAAAATAGAAATAGGCCGCGACTCAATTCAAATGAAGTAAGGCAGTGCGTAGGTGTTGTTCTCCACTATCCCAATAGCATGTTTATATATATCAGCACGAAGGTGAAACCTGGTCCTTCCTCAAGTAATTGGTGAACGATCGAAGACAGCTGGCTCGATGATTTACAATTTTACTGTTCAATAAACTGTTTACTGTTTTTTTTGACACAAGGATTAAAGTCAAGGGTTAGAAGGATTTAAATTGTTAAAGGGTTAAAGGATTGGAAATTGTTACTGACAAATTATGTCAGGAGTTCTTACACCTTCACTAGATTCACAGTTTCACTTAATCTCTATACCAACAGTACTCCAATTTTATAATTATAATATTATGAAAAGTTTCTCACTCGCTACAACACGTAAATAAATATTCGCAACCGACACAGTACGAATTGACAATATTAATCGCAGAAATATGTTACGATAAGTGTGAGAACTATGTTTGAATATAAGACTTAGAATTGTAGACTATGCTACCAGTCAATCTTTACAGAAAGTGAACCGGAGGTGACCGTGGTGAAGCAAGAACTATTTAAAAATGACAAGTTCGATTATAGCGAGTTCCTCGGAGTCACAATTTAACAAATCAATTCCATATAATTATGGAGTAGAATTTGATTATTTAACTCGACCAACAATGACTAATAGATATAATGTTGCCGAGATATAAGATTTATATTGTCGCGTTACGAGACCGATACTGGGGAGATACAATATTCGCGGAGCTTAAGAAACTTCGTTGCGACTCCGGTGATGGTAGCTGAGGAACTGATTTTTGGTTTTGCTTAATTATAAAAGAAACCTCGGTTCTCTGTATTTTCATCCCTTCCAGGATTTAGCGTGGGTTTCATGAAAAACGCAGGGAAAATCATACATCCCACGCGAAAAAGGGTGCTACACCTGAGGGTTGCATATCCGCATCCGGTTGATCAATTAAACCTTCGAAAGAACAAATATTATTTAGACAAGGGGAGAGTTTGATCTCATAAATCTGTCTTAGCTCCCCTCGGTCATTTACCAAATCCCAAATTCTCAAACTCGTCAAGATTCAAGTATTGATTTTTAGAAAAATTCAAGAGTGTAGTATGATATTTGTAAAGTTCATTGGCATCTGAACTCAATAAGTCACGGGGACGTGACACCTCCCCCCTTTTAAATTCGGAAAATAGAAATGAAATTGAAAATTTTTCGAATTCAAATCCCGAATTTAAGTTAAACTGAAATTTGAGAATTTAGCATTTTTAGAGAAATACCACTTACAATAATTTAGAGAGTACAATTTGAGAGTTTTAAGTGACCAATCTCAAACATTTATCATACTGCAAGATTACAATGATTTTTATTTATGAATAACAGTATTATTCAATATGCCACACAATACACACAATTTTGATTAACATTTTACTTTTATATATATTTTAAAGACAATCTTTAAAGAAAATTTTTGTATATACGCACAAAAGAGAGAGCAAGAAAAAAAAATTTTGAATTCATTTAAATGAAGACACACACAACATCAACAAACTATATATACGCGGACATTAAGACGCCCTTCCCCCCTTACGGTAAGAATACGAAAGAGAAGCTTGAGTATTCGATGATTTGTAATACAGTCACAGTTTTTTAAAAATAGAAACGCTTTACATTCATCTTCTAAAGATACGATATATTTGACACTCAATTATTTTTAAATTATTATGAAATAATTATACATAGATATGTCAAACTTTTTGATTTTCTTGGTATACATGACTAAACTGATACTCGTATACATTTAATCATTCTTTGATTTAAATTAACATATACATTTTATATAATTTTGGTATAGATATAGTAGGAATACTGAGAGGGCGAAATGCTTCCTAATATTAAGTGACTATTATTCTCCTTATTTAATTCATCAAACCAATTATAGTATCGTACTTTAAATTCCAACCTGAATAATTTGCTATACAGAATTCGCAAAAAACTTTTATGACTTATAATTCTCAATTTCATTGATAAAAGGTCTCTTAAGATTCCCAACTTCATTTCTCTAAAAAACTTTATTTTGATTTTTAAACAACTAGCTTTATCGTGATTTCCGAATAAGTAGATCGAAAAGGGTTTAATTTTCCGCATATTTTAAATAACATTATTTGTAGTAAAATTTATAAAATTAACTTTTCTAGAATGGATTAAATAAATTATTGATTAAATATTGATAAAATGTTAAATATCGACGCACAGATATTCACATACGGTTTAGGACTACTTATATCTTCGAAAACACACATACACAAGTATAAATAAAATGTTTAAATTGCTTAGAAAAAATTACCTTTCATCGTTACGAGCCTCATTTTACTTGTTTATTACTCGCTTAATTAATGGAGTAATATTATTTGGATTTAAATTTGTTATTTTACCGAACAGGTGTAAAAACTTTCAATAATTATTTTATGTATGTCTACTCAAAATCTTATTTCATTCCATATAGTTTTTGCTTTTATGAACAATAACATTGTGTAACTACATGATACCGCGAATAACATTTCTGACAGGATATTAGCCATCTAAATAGCTTTACTTTTTCAAAATTTTGAGTAGGATTCAAATCATCTTCAGTATATGATTCACAAAGTTCATATCGATTTAATATTTTTTCAAGCATTTTGGTAGCTAATTCTTTCATTGTTTCGCTGTTTTTACTCCCAGCAGGTATACTTATTTTTAGAAAATCCGTTTCTATTTGAATGGAACAGGTTGAAACTTCTATAGTTTCCATTGGATTCGAGAGAAAATATTCAAGTTTCGTAAACCCGTAATCAGCACTTAGTTTGTTTAATTTAATTATCGGACAAATGTTGTTTGTATTCATTTTCAAAGTAAATTTATTTATTATTATACTTAAGATCACGTATGAATTTATTTTTACTTGTATAACGAAGTTCAATCTTTGTTAAAAACAAAATTGAAGGAATTTCTGGATAAGTGAGTGATAAGATTGAAATTCGTTTCTGTTTAAAAATAATAGAAAACAGAGGATTTGATTTAGGAAGTTTAGAGGAGAAAAAGAAGTTATATGTTGAAAATCGTAAAAATTGACTCGTATTAAAGTATATATAGTTAATATAATCAATGTTTATATGGAAAAGAATTTTGTATTATCTGAATTCTCTTTTTATTTTTTTATTTTACTTCAAACTTGTGTCCATAGTGATTTTGAACGAAAGATTCTAATTTATTTATATAGTGAATACTTTTATTTTATTTTATTTGACAATTAGCTAATACTTCCTCTGAGAGATTTGATTTTTCATTAGATCATTTGTAAAAAAAAAATTATTGATAATTCCTGTAATTGGAATGTGATTTAAAGGAATTTTTCCTGCTTTTGAAAATATTAAATTTTTAATAGTTTCTTTAGAAAATTCTATAGATTAATTTATATATGATAATGAATTTTTTTTGTATCATTGATAAGATATTGAAATCACAATTACTTCTTAAATGCTGAAAAAAACATAGAACTTTCAAAACTTGCTCGGACTTCTTTAATTATTGTTGAAGTGTTGCACATATTGTCTTCAATTTTAAATTAGCAAGATTTAAATCAAGGGACATTTAACGTGAAAAAATTGTTATCACTAATTTCAATATATTTGTGGATAAAAAGGTTAGATTAATTAATAAATTCATCGCTTCCAGTCCCACCTGCAAAAGAAAATACATTTTATTAGTATGATTGTTTTATTTTAATTATAAACTATTAGAGAATAAAACTTAAATGATAAAAGTTAAAGCTTGCGCTAATTATATATATATTTTTTGTTGTTGAAAGAATGATAATTATTCTTAGATTTGTTATTACAGATATACCTTTATAATCAACATTCTGGAAAAGTAAGTTAAGTTTATCAAAGCAAAAGACAAATAGATTAGAATAGTTCTAACGTGTGACCATGAAATAGAAAATTTTACTTATTTTTATATTTTTTTTATTTTTTATTTTTGGTTAGAATGCTGAATATGTGATAATCTAAGTCTATTAATATGAACGATTTTGGGCCCTTTACTTAAATTTATTTTAATATTCCCTTTGCCTAAAATCTCTAAAACTTCATGAGGACCAGTGTATTGATCGCCTAATTTACCAGGTTTAGGTCCCTGTAAGAGAAATATGCTATCGCCAATCTCAAAATTTTGCGAATTGATTTTACGGTCATAGTACGTTTTTGATTTTTCTTTCGCACCAATTAAATTGTTTCGAGCTGAAAATTGAATTTCATGCAGTTTAGTTACTAAATTTACCAGAAAGTCGTCATAAGTTTTTAATTTTTCTTCTGGAAGTAAGGGTTGACTTGAAGGTAATCTGGCTAAACGACCAAAGACTAATTCATATGGAGTGCATTTAGTTCCTTCATGAAAACTAGTATTATATGAAAAAGTTGCCAATTCTAACCAATCATCCCATTGTGCATTTTTGCTAACAAATTGTTTTAAATATTCCGCTAAAACATGATGCGATCTTTCTAAAGAACCGTTTGATTGTGGATGGAAAGCTGTTGTTTTGAATTGACGAATACGGAATCTTTTTGCTACTCGTTTTAAAAGATTACTCAGAAAATCACGACCTTGGTCAGTTAAGACAGCTTTTGGTGCACCATAAATGCAAATAAATTTTTTAATAAATGCATCTGCAATAGTACTAGCTTGATGGTTTGGTAATGGTATCGCTAGAGAATATTTAGTTAAATTATCTTGAATTGTTAATATATACTCATTACCATTCTTTGTAACCGGTTTCAAAGGACCTACAATATCTAAACATACTTTCTCAAACGCAATTCCTGGAGTGTCAGTAATAACCATAGGATTTTTAGTTTTTACTCGAACAAGCTTTTTTAATTGACATTGCAAACAAATTTGTATGTATTTTTGAATATCTGTTTTCATATTTTCCCAAAAATATTTTTGTCTGATGCGATTATAAGTTTTGCTTACTCCTTTATGACCACCTAACGCTGAAGAATGTGCTTCTTCAATTAGAACTTTTCTTTGCTCGTTTGTTGCATATTGAATATAGCCATTACAAATTATTATTGTAATTTTGCAACCTTGAAAAATTTCTCAAAGCATTAAAACAATTTCATTCCAGTCTACGTGATTTATTACCATTGTTTTTGCAATGCTAACAGAACGAAGTTGTAATTTTTCAACTAATGTTTTAAAAGATTGAATGGAAGATTTTATATTTTTATGCATTTCGGTTAGGCTAACGCTAGATTCTGAGATAATTGGTAATGCGATATGATAATAATTTCCCTTTTTAAACTCTTTAGCTATACCGATTTCGAGATTTTTAAACTTAGGTAATTCGTTTTGCTTAAACAGACTTTTTGAACCATTATCCTGAGGTACGCACGTCGTCGATAAAAAGTATACGTAGTTATCCTTTCTCATTCTTAATTGATCTTTACATTCAACAATATTACAAGAATGGATATTATTGGCAGAAGTACTAGGAGTGTTTAAGGGTGGGGGTTCGGGTGGGGGTCGTTTGTTACTTTTTAAACCGAAATCAACTTCTTCTATATCGTTGTCTCCGTCATCTTCATCATCTTTATTTTCTTCATCTTCTTCATCTTCATTAAAGTCTTCAGTTTCTTTAATTTTTTTATCTTCATGAATTTCTTTAATATTTTCATTTTCTTTTATATCTTCGTTTTCCCTAATTTTTTCGTTTTCTTTCATTTCTTCAAATTCTTTATCAGAATTAAGTGCTTTATTTTCTTGGTAATCTTCAATACTATCATCACTATCACTAAAATCTTGATTATCTTGATTATCTTGATTATTATCATAATTTTCATAAAGGTTCCTTGATACTTCATAATTGTCATTTTGAACGAAATATTCTGGATCTGAGTCTTCACTATCTTCCTTTTCTTCGTTAATTAAATCCTTTTTAGGTCTACCCCTTTTCTTTTTAGTTGACGTACTTGCTTGATTATCAAAGTTTATTTTACGAGGCCTTCCTCTTTTCTTTTTTGATTTATTTAGTTTGACAGGATTTTGCATATAATCAGGATCAGAATCTTCATCAGAATTCTGTAAATTTCGCGAACTTTGATTTTTATCTTGAACTTGAATTTCTTGATTTAGTATTTCTTCCTCATCTTCTTCATTACCAACCATAGAATCTGAATAATATTTTTTATTTCGACTTTCCTCTATATTCCTCCGACTTCGTAGATATCTTGTATTACTCCGACTTTGAAAATTTTCTTCGATTTTTGATTCTTCACAATTATTTGTTTCAGGATTAGATTTCTTTGATTTCATTTTCAGTTTTTCACGATTAATTTCACTATCACTTGATTTAGTATACACAGAATTAGTATTTTCACTTTTTTGATTCTTCATTATTTCACTTGATTTAGTACCCGATTTAAGATTTCGATTTTCACTTGACTCACATGACTTAATATTATCCGACTTAGTATTTTCGCTTGATCCACCCGACTTAGTATTCACCGACTTAGAATTTTTATTCACTGGATTTCGACTTACACTTGATTTATTCGACTTAATGTTCGCAGATTTAAAATTATCACTCACTAGATTTCGATCACCATTTAATTCACTTGATTTAGTAGTCATAGTTTTAGGATTTATTTTCACTGGATTTCGATCATTTTTTAATTCACTTGATTCAATATTCACAGATTTAGGATTTATTTTCACTTGATTACGCTTCCGACCCGACTTACTTAACTTATTTTTCACAGATTTAGTATTTTTATTTAGCTTCTCATTTTTTCCTTGATTTAGTTTCTTCAATTGTCGTCTAGTTACCACTTTAAAATCAGAGTTTTCTTCTTTGTTATATAATTCTTTAGACAGATCATAATCAAATTCTTCGTAGCAATTTAAATCTTCTTCTTCATTTTCAAGATTTATATCATTTTCTTCATTCTCGTCATTTTTATCTTCATCTTCATTTTTATCATCATTGTCATCATCATATTCATTATCAGTATTCTTAACTCTCCAATCAAATAATTCATGCTCATCTTCATCTGTATCTTCTTCTTCAAATAAGTATTCAAATAGATTATTTGTTTCATCTTCTGCTATTTCAATTATTGGATTCACTTCATCATTTTTATTATTAAATTCTCTTGGAATCATTCTTTTTGCAATATTAACAGGGTTTCTAGATAACGCGTCTGCATTGACATTCATTTTTCCGGATTTATGAATCATTTCAAAATCATATTCTGCTAATTTAAGTTTCCATCTTGTTACACGAGAACAAGGATCGCTTGAATTTTTAAACCATAACAGAGGTTTATGGTCTGTAACAATTTTAAATTTCCTACCATACAGAAAATGTCTAAAATGTAAAACACAATACACAATTGCCAAGGCTTCCTTATTGTAAGTATCATATTTTACTTCATGCTCATTTAAAGATCTAGAAGCGTAGGCAATTGGTTTGTCCTTTCCTATTTCGCCTTGAGACAAAATTCCACCGATTGCAAAACCCGAAGCGTCAGTGGTTAAAATAAAGGGTTTATCAAAATCAGGTCTTATCAAGAGAGGTTCTTCGCAAAGTTCATCTTTTAAAATTTCAAAAGCTTTTTGTTGTTTATCGCCCCACTTAAAAGGCATATCTTTCTTTAATAATTGAGTTAAAGGTCCTGATTTCTTTGAAAATTTTTCAATAAAACGCCGATAATAACCTGCTAAACCTAAAAATTGTTTAATGTTTTTAACAGTTTTCGGAATCGGAAAATTTCTGACTGCAGAAAGCTTTTTTGGATCTGGTCTTACACCATCCTTATCAATAATGTGTCCTAAATAAACAACTTCTGGTCGAAGAAATTCACATTTATCTGGCTGTAATTTTAAATTTGCTGCTTCTAAACGATTCATAAAATTATCAAATTTTATTTGATGTTCTTCTAAAGTATTTGCAAAAATAACGACATCATCTAAATAAACAAATAGTTCCGTTCCAATTAATCCAGATAGACACGAGTTCATTAACCTTTGAAAACAACTTGGAGCATTTTTAAGTCCGAATGGCATACGATCAAATTCATAATGACCATATGGTGTAGAAAAAGCAGTTTTATGAGAATCTTTGGCACTCATTTTAATTTGATGAAAACCGGAAGCTAAGTCAAAAACTGAAAAGTATTGCGCATTCCCGAGAGTTTCGAGTACTTCATTTATATTAGGCAATGGGAAAAAGTCAGTAATAGTTTTTTCATTTAATTTACGAAAATCGAGTACCATTCGCCATTTTTTATTACCTTGCGAATCATCTTTCTTTGGTACAATCCAAACTGCAGTATTATACGGAGATTGGGAGGGTTTAATGATTTTATTTTCAATTAATTCATTTGTTTGTCTTAAAAGTTCTTCTTTATGTACAGGTGGAAATCGATATTGACGCGTGAATACAGGTTCTTCATCTTTAGTCGGAATATTATGTTCTAAAACGTTTGTAGCTGTAAGATATTCACCTGGTAAATGAAATCTATTAGAATATTTTTCAATTAAAGCTTCTACATGTTTTAACTCTTCCGGTCTTAAATGATCCAAGCGAAGTAAATCTAAAATTTGTTCAACTCTTTCTTTACCTGAAATCTTTTTAAAAGCATATTGTTCATGATTTGAAAGTGAGGTAGAAAAGAAACTATCTAAAAGTTTTTCGACTGAATCGCAATTGATTTTAGATTTTTGTGGTATTATTTGTTTAATTTCATTTTTCATTTCTTTAAATTCTTCGAATTCTTGTAATTTTATTCTAGGTATTTGAACTTTAATTGGTTCGGAGTGAGTATTCGCGACTTTAATATATGCTTTTCCCTGATTATTTGTGACAATTGCGTTGCCCATAAATACACCTGGATTTGTGGTTACTAATGGAATATAACCTTCTTTTACTTCCGTATTTTCAACTATCATGTGCATACCTGTAATTGATCTGGGTGGTAAAATTATTGTATCTTGAAGTGAAAAAGAATAAAATTGACCGTACATTATTATCTGTGAAAAATTCTGAGCCTAATACTCCATCTTCTTCGACAGGTACTTCATCAGGTATTATGTAAAATGTAGTTAAATATCCGAAAGTTTCTAATTTAACTTGCCCCAAAGTATGTACAGGGTGTTCATTAATTCCAGTGAGCTGTATTTTCCTAGAAGTGTTAACCTGCATTAAAGAGTTAATTATTTTATTTTTAATTAAATTTAAACCTGCCCCTGTATCAATCATCATATGAACTGGATTTTCAATTTCTTTTAAATTAATAAAAATTGATGGAATTATATTACCTTTACTGAAATTAAATTTAATACTTTCTGCTGATTTTTCGATTTTTATTTCAGGTGCATTTAATCCTGACTCACCTGTCCCACTGCACCTTGATTGGGACGGTTCTGATCGTTTCCCTGATTCATTGGCGTTGGTGAAAATGAACGCCGATTATTTTCCCTGAATGGATTATATTCTCGAAATTGGTTGTTACCATTATATTGCGTATTATTCCTGAATTGATTATTTTCTCTGAATGGACTATTTTCTCTATATTGGTAATTTTCTCTGAACTGACTACTGTTACCCTTAAATTGACCATTATTATAATCAAATTCATTATTTCCTCTGAACTGATAATTGTTACCCCTGAATTGATTATTATTTACTCCGAATTGATTATTACTCCTAAATTGATCATTATTACCCCTGAATTGGTTGTTACCTCTGAATCGATTATTATATTCTCTGCGCCTACAATCTTTTAATAAATGCCCCGGTTTCTTACAATAGTTACATGTTACATTGTTTCTGTTATTAAAAGATGTATTTGAAAAATTAGGAGAAAAATTTGATCTGAAATTTGGTGATTGTTGCGAAGGTCTCCATGAATTTCCACGATTTGGAGAAAAATTTTGTGTGCGTGATGGGGATTCCCATCGACCTTGAGGTAATGGAGAATTTGCTCGATTTTGAAAGTTTCTGTCCCCATTCCAGGATGAAAAATTTCTACCACGATTTTGAAAATTTTGATTATTAGTAAATCTTCGACAAGTAGCAGCACTATGACCTTGCAAATTACAGATTTGACAAATCACAGTCTCTATTTTTGCAAAAGTAACCTTAGATTCGTTTGGTTCATTTGCTCTATATTTTCCTTTTCTAAGCTCGTTACTAGCATTTATTCTTCTTTCAACCTCAATAGCTTTGTTTGTAGCTTCGTTAAAAATTAACACGTCAGGAACTCGAATTTCAATTTCTGGTTTTAAACCTCTTCGAAAACACTGAATTAGATCTTTTTCCAGAGATTCAACAAAAGTTTTATCTAAAGTCCCCTTATTATTTATTCGATGTGCATCATAAATTTGATCGGCAATTTCCTTTACTCGATTCGCGTATGATAAAACCGTTTCATTTTCCCACATATAAATGTTCCCCAACTCGCCTTGCAACTGATAAACACTTTTCCGCGGTAAATAAATTTTTCTTAATTGATCCGTTAATTCTTTAATTGTTTCAAAAGTTAATCCATAAATTCCCCTTCTAGCCTCTCCAATTAATTTACCACGAATTAATTTTACTAAGTTTTGCTCTACTTGAGGTGTCTCTGGAATAATTTGTTTTGCCTCATCGCACCCCTCTATAAAAGCTGAAAGAGAGATATTTTTACCATCAAACACTGGCACTACTTCCAACGCATCTCTTAAAGATACTTGTTGATTGTACGGCACACTCATTGTATTAGAAGAATTATCTGATACTGATTTATTGATTTTAGGATGTTCAGTATTAAGGTTTTCTTCTTCAGGAGTATTTTGTAAATTTTCGTTTGATTCTAAATTTTGTGACAAATTTTTTAATTGATTTATTTCATCGGTTCTGTTATCAAATGTATTATCCTTTAATGAATTTCGCAAAATTTCTCTTAATTCTGCAATTTGATCTGAATGAGATTTATTAGGAGTGGAAAATTTTAAACTATTATTGGGGTTAAATATTGTTTCATCAAATTTATTACTTGAGAAACTACAAGATGGTTCCTCAGTATTGATATTACTATTTTCTACTCTTTTTACTGGTGGTGAATGAACAACTTTAGGATTTTTGGATTCCCCAAAATTTATAAAAGTTTGACTTTTTTGATGGTCTGCTAGAGCTTTAGTTTTACTTCTAGTTTGACCGTCACTTTTCGTATTTTTATTTTTATCACTCATAAATGAGATTAAAAAAAAAATTTAGTTTGCCCAAAGCTCGGACACAGAAAAATACAAGAATAATCAGGAAAATCATTCATGAATAGATATTTAAACGATTGCACAACCAAGGATTCAGACTTTACTATAGAAAATTTAATTTTCTCATAAACGACTTAACAAGTTTACTAATTTGATCGTCAAGACAAGTCTAGTACTTAAATACCATAAACAATATTTTTTTTTTTTTTAATTCTTTCCAATAAATATAAAATCGTATGTGATAAAATATCCTTTTATTACAAAAATTCTTCAGCCTTCAAAATTTCGTACTAATAAAATTTACGTAATTTTGGCTTCAACTTGATTTAATAAATTTTCAAAATATTTGGAAAATTCTTTTTGAGTTTTGAATTTTCGAACTTTTATCTTATTTATTACACTTATTGAATTATATCGCTTTTGTGCCTTTTTTCCACCTCGAGATCTAAACGGTTTTTCTTGCTTTTCATTGAACATATTTACTAGAAAACATTTTTTATCAAATTTTTAGAAAAAATAAAATTTTGAAATAATCTATTTATTTTAAAACTTTCTTATATGCACTTTGATATTCTAGTTCCAAAATATTAAGTAAATAAAAATAAAAATTTTCTCAAATGTAAATTTTACAAAAAAAGAAAATTTAAATAAGGAATTTTTAGAGCTTTTGATTCGCTGCCGAAAGGCGATTCCTCAATTGCTCTTAGAAATGTTTCGTCTGCCGAAAGGCTAAAAAACGCTTCTATTCTTTTCCAAATTTAAATGATTAATAAGGAATATTTAGAATTTTTTATTCGCAGCCGAAAGGCGATCTCACGTTTTCTATGTTTTTCCAATATTAATAAAGAGAAACTTATTACTTGTTCAATATTCAATTTTATTAAAAGAATTTAAAATAAGAATTCAATACAAGCTGAATGCACAATAACGAGATAATTTTGTAATTCGAAATTTATAACTTGAATATTTAATAATTTTCTTTGATATCAATTATGCTGAAATTTGAAAATTTAGTAACACACTTGATATTAGAATTCTCTGAAATATTGTTTATGCTGAAATTGGAAAGATTAGTAGTTACAGAGAAAATCAGAATTAATGATCAATTGTATCTCTTAAAAATATGTTGGATTTTTTCTCTCTTATTAATTTTTTTATTCAAAACTTTAGAAATGATTTTAATGTAAATATTTTTTTTTGATTTTTCCTCTCAACCTTTTAGCATTGTTCAGTTTCTTTTCTTTCTTGTTTCCCGGCCGATGCACCAAAAATTTAAGAATTGTATTCTGTTATGTCCGGAACGGACATTCGCAGGTTACAAATCTATCTATTTTAATATTTTACCCCTGATTCATTTACAAAGCCAACGGACTTTGAACTAAGGGAACAGGGAAAAGAAAGTCCACTGAACAAGCATCAATTGGATTATATAATTCTCAAACATTTATTTTATTAAATACAATTTTTAGAGGAGTAAGAGAAGGAAGATGAGAGGAGAAATCCCTTGTTTTGTATCCTTGGTTGTTTTAAGAAATCGTCATTCACTGAAACAATGAATGATATTTAGCTAGGGAAATTATTTTGCTCGTGATAAAAGCCGAGTAAAATTCTTAACTTACTGTGTTTATTAGTTGAAGAATGTCTCAGTTGAATTCTCTGAATATACAGAGTGATCGTTCAAGATGTGTAGAAAGAAGGGTCGATGAGATTTATTAGCTTCGCAGGTTCGTGCTCTCCGGGAGAAAAATAGAAATAGGCCGCGACTCAATTCAAATGAAGTAAGGCAGTGCGTAGGTGTTGTTCTCCACTATCCCAATAGCATGTTTATATATATCAGCACGAAGGTGAAACCTGGTCCTTCCTCAAGTAATTGGTGAACGATCGAAGACAGCTGGCTCGATGATTTACAATTTTACTGTTCAATAAACTGTTTACTGTTTTTTTTGACACAAGGATTAAAGTCAAGGGTTAGAAGGATTTAAATTGTTAAAGGGTTAAAGGATTGGAAATTGTTACTGACAAATTATGTCAGGAGTTCTTACACCTTCACTAGATTCACAGTTTCACTTAATCTCTATACCAACAGTACTCCAATTTTATAATTATAATATTATGAAAAGTTTCTCACTCGCTACAACACGTAAATAAATATTCGCAACCGACACAGTACGAATTGACAATATTAATCGCAGAAATATGTTACGATAAGTGTGAGAACTATGTTTGAATATAAGACTTAGAATTGTAGACTATGCTACCAGTCAATCTTTACAGAAAGTGAACCGGAGGTGACCGTGGTGAAGCAAGAACTATTTAAAAATGACAAGTTCGATTATAGCGAGTTCCTCGGAGTCACAATTTAACAAATCAATTCCATATAATTATGGAGTAGAATTTGATTATTTAACTCGACCAACAATGACTAATAGATATAATGTTGCCGAGATATAAGATTTATATTGTCGCGTTACGAGACCGATACTGGGGAGATACAATATTCGCGGAGCTTAAGAAACTTCGTTGCGACTCCGGTGATGGTAGCTGAGGAACTGATTTTTGGTTTTGCTTAATTATAAAAGAAACCTCGGTTCTCTGTATTTTCATCCCTTCCAGGATTTAGCGTGGGTTTCATGAAAAACGCAGGGAAAATCATACATCCCACGCGAAAAAGGGTGCTACACCTGAGGGTTGCATATCCGCATCCGGTTGATCAATTAAACCTTCGAAAGAACAAATATTATTTAGACAAGGGGAGAGTTTGATCTCATAAATCTGTCTTAGCTCCCCTCGGTCATTTACCAAATCCCAAATTCTCAAACTCGTCAAGATTCAAGTATTGATTTTTAGAAAAATTCAAGAGTGTAGTATGATATTTGTAAAGTTCATTGGCATCTGAACTCAATAAGTCACGGGGACGTGACAGTACCCTGAATTTAACAAAATTCCTTTTTATTTCAAATAAGAACGTGTTAATTTCAAAGTAACTGTATTTAGAAAAGTTTTTATTGTTTATTAAAAATAATGAACATTTTTGACAGTAATATTAATACTACAATTCTTTTTTATATGTTCTATTTATTGTTTCCTTTCTATTTATTTACTTATGTTATGCTTTTTTATGCTCCGATATGTAATCAATTAATTTTATTCAGTGAAAATGAAGTCATAGAAAAAGTAGCAATAAATACTGTTCACAAATAAAACAAAGAAGAGAAATTGGGTGCTTTTTTTGCATGTATGTTCAAAGTGAGTTTAGGTGCAGGTAAATTTTACATAAATTAGAGTTTTTCATAAAGGGATTCTCACCTGACACCTCTCACAACAAAAGGATATCCCTAGGACATCCTCAGGATATCCCCAGAAATGTTTAAAAGGATATCCCAGGATATCCCTCGGATGTCCCTAGGATATCCTTAGGATATCCCTCGGATGTCCCTAGGATATCCTTAGGATATCCCTCGGATGTCCTCAGGATATCCCAAAGATATTTTTGAAAAAAATTATAATAAAGTAGATATTAATTTACTTATTTATAATTTTTTATGTCCTTCCTTATATATAATAATTTAATGATTAAACGCATCGGAAAAGTCTTATGGGATACGGGGATCGAACCTACTTAACTATGATGGATGCCAAGCTTATGCGTAGCCTTAAACCTCTCGGCTACTTAGCACTTGCTATTCAAAATGCAATGAATCTTTGTTACTCTTTCGTAAAGTTTAGTGGTCTTCCTCAAAACCAAAGGATATCCTCAGGACATCCTGAAATAATGTTAAAATAACCTGAAAACGTCCCTAGGATATCCCTAGGATGTCCTGAGGATATTCCTAGGACATCCTAAGGATATCCCTAGGACATCCTCAGGATATATTCATGCTTTTACAAGGATGATGCGTATAAATACTTTATGAATATTTATTGGCTAAAAACTATGCTATTCCTTAGGCTCTAAAACATTTTGCATATTTATGGCTATTGGTCACGTGCAGGTATCTCTTAGACGCCTTGAGGGGAATTGGTATACCTCCACCACTTGCTTAAATTTAGTTTCTACGGAATACCGGGAGGTTCTTCTGGGTTTTAAGTTGTAACGTATTGGGGGCATACCGTTTCTTCTTATCACGTCCATGTGATAAAAGCCCGTTGGTCACAGCAACAAATTACAAACTATACCTGCTATTGGTTATAGTATTCTTTTAATTAGTTTTAGTATAGTTTTTCAATAATTTGTTTAAACAATAATTTTTTTAATTACAACTTTTTATCTGATCATTTTTTAATGTTGTTTTTATTGTGAAGATAGTGATAAATTGAAACATTGCTTTTTCCTCCTGATGTAGCTTATAATGATAGTTCACGAGCGTATAGCATAGTGGTTGGAGCGTTGCGTTGGGCTTTAGACCCAGGAGTTGCGAGTAGTTCGAGATCTCATAGCCTTAAATAGATTTTGGTAAAAATACACAACCTGTTTGTTAAATTTACGTACAATTACCTGTGTGGGTAGTTGTGAGTTACCAAAAAGCTTGTGTATTTTTATCTAAATATCATTGGGTATTTGTTTAAAAGGCTTTAGGTAAAATTACTGAAAATCTTGTGCACTTTAATCCATAAAATCTTTGGGTTTTTTGGTTCCAAAACATTATAGGTAAAATTACCCAAGTAATTTCTTTAAGTGATAGTGTAGCTCGCCAACACAAAGGTACCCTTGTACAAAAAAGTTATATTTGGTTATTAATTTGCATAAGCATAAGATATTTTAAAATTTCTAACGTGTGGTAATCTAAATTCCATGTGTCAAACTTGTGGAAACATCTGAGTATTTGTGGATCTATAGATTATTGATTTTCATGAACACCATTACAATTATCAAAATATTGTAGATATGTAACAATAATGTGAATTGTTATCCCTTGCAAAAAAGTAGTACTGGATTCAGTACTGGGAAGAAGTACTGGGTTAAGTACTGGAAAATCAGTACTTTTTCGCGCAATATAATTTTTTAAGCACAATACCCCTTTTTTTCTCAAATTTCAGTGGACTTGTGATTTTGCGTTTAATGTATTCCTCTCTATTTAAGGGGATCTTCTACTCTCGGGGTTTCAAAAAAAAAAAAATTTTTTTTCTTTTATATTTCAATCTATATGTATCTGAGAATACGCCACAGAAAGGATTTCGTGAGAATCACGTTCTTTTGCATGTTTCTGGGAACCGAAAAAATTCACGAGTTTTTGTTCATTTGTAACATTTGTTTATTTATAATGATTCCATTATCAACAAATTACCAATTTATAATTATTTTATCTTTGCTGATGTCCAAAGATTTCTATAAAAACAAAAAACCTTGTTCGGACCCGATATTAGCAGATTAACTCATAAGTTACTACAATCAAGTTATACACCATGTGTTAACTTTAAACTCGTTTCCCCGAAAGTAGTGTTTTTTAAGCTGCTGAGTCACGCTTTTTATAGTAAAAATTGTCCAATTTTAATTTTTTTTTAAATTACTCAGAAATGATGCAGCTATTTTTCTCCGTGTACGATTTTTGAATTTTTTTTTCGTTTTTTTTATAGTCCCTTAAGTAAAAAAAAAAGAAAAACATGAAAATTTTTGCGAATTTTTGCATAATTTTGACAAATCAAAAAATAAAAAAAATTTGCCACGGAAAAAAATAGTCAACGCAACTATACACATGAAAAAAAATCGTTTTTTGATTTTGGATTGTCCCAGTGCCAAAACCGTGACTCAAGCGGGACCTCTGCATTTCTGAAATGCGTTTACGCAAGGGCTTCACAATTAATTCTCAAAAAAACCACTGAATTTCGGGCCTGGAGAGTAGAAGACCCCCTTAATTTACAACGAAAAACTATTGCGCAGCCGTAGCACCCATACAAACTTAGTGCGCAGCATGAACAAATTATTAACAATCCATTGTGAAAAAAGTACTGATTTTCCAGTACTGAACCCAGTACTTGTCTCAGTACTGAACCCAGTACTTCTTCCCAGTCCTTAACCCAGAACAAAATCCAGTACTTCTTTTTGTAAGGGATAAAGACGACCACTTTTGTACAAATCAATTATTGGCATTTTTAATATTTTATTATTTTTAATCAGTGGATATTTTTATTATTATTTTCATAAACAGTGCATTGAAATATGTAATTATACGTAATTTCAATAAAATTTAAATGTTGTGCTTTTCGGAATTTCAAGCCAAAAAAGCTGCCCTGGTTTAAGAAACAACATTTTTCTTTCTAAATTTGAAGAAATGAATATTTACTTATTCAGAAGTCAAAAGTGTTACACTTTTTAATAAGTGTATACATGTGCACTTCCAAATAAGTGACATTTCTCTCTAAATAAGAGGCTGTTCAAGTATTACGTGAGCATATTTTAAGAGGTTTTTGACCCCCTCCTCTCCCTCATGTCAGCATTTTTCAATAGATGAAAAAATAATTTTGTATGGAGAGTCAGCATTTTGGAACCCCCTTCCCCCTCCTTGATGCTTAAATAATACTTAAATGGCCCCTAAGTGATATTTTCACTTATTTTAAGTGCATATACACCAGACCCGTAGTGAGCTTTTCTGGCGCCCGAGTCAAACTTAAAAATTTTCGCCCCCCTCCCCTACTCATTTATAAAAATTTTTGCAACCTTGGTTTTATTTGATTTAATTTTACATTGCTAATTTTTTTTTTTTTTTTTGCAAATGTATTTATACTTTATAGAGAAAAATTGATAGACTTATTCACCCACTTTTTTTATTTTTAAACATTTTGCTTCCTCATTGAAGAAGCTTTAAGATCGTTAAAATTTTTGAGTTTTAAAAATAATCTAAATCGACTTATGTTTATCTGAAAAGCCCAAATTTTTATGTTTAAGAAAAAGATCGGATATTTTTAAGCACCATTTTCACAAAAAAATATCGTTTCTTAACAAAATTTTTTTTCACACTTAAAATACAACTTAACAAATAAAAAATTATATTGTCTCAAAACGAATCGATTGACCTATATAAAGTCTATAATGGACAGAAAATTCGCATAATAATAAATCATGAGTTTTCATTTTTTTTTGTCATTTAAAATTCTTTTTCTTTTTACACCTTCTCCAATTTTTATTTTATAATCATAGGTCCTTTGGACAAAATATTCTATATGTAAAAATGGATCAATTTAATTATGTATAAAGTATACATTTTATTCTCAATTTGAAGAAATAATAGGGATTTTTAATTTTTAATAAAATTTTAATTTTGACGTCTTTAATATAACTACTCCAATTGGCATTTTTAAGTAATGATTCCTTTATAAAAATTTTAAAAAATGTTTTACAATGAAAAACGAATTTAGCTTCCTTTTTGAGTAATTTCTTCACATCTTCATAGTTTGCTGCATTAATTTTTTAAAGATTATATCTCCGTTTTTCAAATACTTTTCATTTTGTATTAAATGTTCTTAGTTTCCTACATTTTTTCAGTTTTTTTATTTATTGTCTTTAAATTAATATCTTTACATTTTTATCAAGTTATTCGTTCTTTCATATTTTTTATTCTTTAAGCTTTTAATAAATTTAAAATTTTTAACTTTTTATTTTATAGCTTAAAATTTGTGCTTGTTCTGTAGGTTTTCCAATGTTCATCATAATTTCTTAACCTTTATAATTTTTTACAGAATTTTCATCTATTATTTTTTAAATGTAAATTTGCTACTAAATTTTTATCAATTTGCAAGGAAAATAAAAATGATAATTCGCTAGACACCCTGTAAATTTCTTAAAATTTTACATGTTGAAAAAGGTTAATTTTTTAAGTAATTGGATTCTCAAAATTATTACGTATTTTAAATTAATTATCTTTATAAAAGGGAATACAAATTATATGACCTTTAAGTTCTGAACGTTTAAATCAACGAAATTATTATTTTAATATTTTACAAATTCAAATTTGACCAAAAATAAAGTTTTGCTTACCAAAAAAATGATTTTGATGTTTAAAGAATTAAATTCTTCTTTTATATTTTGCGTTGCAAAAGTTATTCTTGAAAATATTTCCATGTAACAAAAATTTCGTTTAAATGAACGTTCAGAACTTCAGGGACATAAATTATTATTTTAAATTCTTATTCAATTCTCTAAAAGAAAAATATAGGTACTAGGTACTTATTTCATTTTTTCATTATTTATTAAATTCTACATTTCAAAAGGAATAAATTTTTTATTTAATATTTTAATTAATTAATATTAAAACAAATTTATAAGTTTATAATTGAATTGAATTCTATTTAAATCTTTCTATGGGGCATTATTCCTGAACTACCCCAGTCAAAAATTAGAATATCATATTTAGTAAATTGTTGCCCTACATGATAATATCAAATCTCTGCAATATTAGCTCTTTTGAAAAAAATTTGTATGAAGTAGAGGGGGTTGAAGTTTTGACTTTTTGAATGACACCGTCATTTTCGAGTTCGTATAATTATGGAACAACTTAATAGATTTTAATTTATATATAGTGAATTTTAAAGCTTTTTTCATGCACTTTTTAAATAAAGAATAACTAAAAAAAAAAAAAATTTTAACCCTTCTTTTTTCCAAATTAAGTTTTATTTTTCACTTTTGAGGTCTTTCGGCGGTTTTTAGATTTTTTTTTTTCAATCGAAAGCTGAGATTTTTTCCAACGAAATACGTAAAACTGGAAATGCGCTAATAATGGGTTTTCAAGAGAATGTAAAAAAACCTACTTTTTTGATTATTTTTTACATTTTCTCGAAAACCCATTATTGGCCCATTTCCATTTTTACATATTTCGTTGGAAAAAATCTCAGCTTTCGATTGAAAAAAATAAAAAAAATCCAAAAACCGCCGAAAAACCTCAAAAGTGAAAAATAAGACTTAATTTTGAAAAAAGAAGGGTTACAATCTTTTTTTAAAATTATTTTTTATTTAAAAAGTGCTTGAAAAAAGCTTTTAAATTCACTATATATAAATTAAAATCTATTAAGTTGTTACATAATTATATGAACTCGAAAATGACGGTGTCACTCAAAAAGTCAAAACTTCAACCCCCTCTACTTTATACAAATTTTTTTTCAAAAAATCTAATATAGCAGGGATTAGATATTATCATGTAGGGCAACAATTTACCAAAGTTATAGGACATTCTAATTTTTGACTGAGGCAGTTCAAAAATAATGCCCCCTATATAGGGGAGAGTGGCCATCAATGTACCAGTTTTTTCAATGAACCATTCCAATTTTCTCAGAAACAATTAAATAAAAATTCTCCTAATTTTAAATATAAATGAAGTTTGCGTAATCACACTACGTCCATAAATTTGAGACGTGTGGATTTATTCTTTACAGAGAAAACTGAAAAAAACTGTTTTTGATGCACTGAAGAAAAAATTTACCTAAAATACAAACACGTTTTTTAATTGAAATAAGGCAATTTAAAAATAAATGTACTTACGATTTATTTTGTTTTGGGCCTTAACTACAATATTCTAATGAGATAAAGATTTTGAAATATTGGATTAAGTTATAAAAAACCATTTTTGTTGCAAATGTCATGTTGATTCAATGTACCGGGGAACAATGAACCACCTGGAATTTCAGTGTATTTTCGATTTCTACAGTGGTATGCCTGATTATAAAACTAGGCATGCGTACAGCATGTTACAGCGATTGTTATCAGTACTTTTCTCAACATAGCAAAACTAAAATGCCATTTTAGCTAGTTAACTTAAATTTGAGGTATATTTATGTTATACATTATCAATTAAAAAGTGTTAAGTAATATTTTTTTATAGTATTTGATAGAAAATAAGTTTTTTTACAAAGTGAAAATTGCAATATTATTATTGTTGAACATTTTTAGTGTTTTTATGGAGGTGGTTCATTGTGTACCCAGGTTGTTGAAAATGAAAATAGCTTGTTAGTTTAGAAAGATCCTAAATTTTATTATTTAATCAAAATAAATCGTGTATAATATGTGTGCATTATCTAGAGAAGTGTTGTAGTTTTATATTGATGCAAAGAAGTGCTTGAAATTGGTAAAATTGAATAAGTACTATGACCTTGAAAAAAACCCGGTACATTGATGGCCACTCTCCCCTACTTTAATTTCTTTTAAATAATTGATTTGTATTATCGAGCATTTAGTTCCCAGTATTTCCCAGTTTGTAAGTGGGCGCCAGTTGGGGCCTACCTAGCCCAGGTGGGTCCCACCTAGGCCCAAACTGGCGCCCACTTACACTGCGAAATACTCGGAACTTTCCACACTGGTTGAAACGCAAAGTGGGGTAAGTCATAATGTATAAAATTCCTCTTTTGGTGCAAATGATATGTTAATTTTTATGGCTCCCAACTACAAAAACATTTTTTTTTTGATAATTTAAAAATTATAATTCTGTTTTAATGTCGTTAAACTTTGGCGCCCCCATGCGGTTGCGCCAGTAGCAAGCGCCTCAGTTACCTGACTCTCAATACGGCACTAGCTAGTAATCCTGTTTGTCCTGGGGATATCCTGAGGATGTCCTGAGGATGTCCTGAGGATATCCTAAAGATATCCTAAAGATGTCCTGAGGATATCCTGAGGATGTCCTGGGGATATCCTGATGATATCCTGAGGATATCTTAAATTTCATTTTATGAATATCCATGGGATATCCCTAGGATATCCCCAGGATATCGGCGGATATCCTTAGGATGTCCCTAGGATATCCAAACCGCCGCTTTTAGGATATCCTGAAAATATCCTTGGATATCCCTGGGATCTCCTAGGGATATCGAATTCGAACCTTTGTAATTCGGATCTGAATCGAATCGAAGGGGATAGCGGAAGCTATATTATGCAGGAGCAAATGAAGTAATATAATCATTTCCACACTGTAAAAAATTTCGGAATTTTCTCCGATGAATTAGTAGGAAATTATTCCGAAACTGGTAGGAAACACATGTTTCCGAATATTTTGTAGGAAAAATTTCCGAAAAGAGGAGGAAAAATACTTTATCCACAGAAAACCGGAAATTATTCCACAAACTTCGGAAAAATTTCCAATCAAAACGGATTTTTAGCCTATAGTAGTAGGAAATATTTCCGGATGGAGTCGGAAAAATATTTTTTCCCATAAAACCGGAAATTATTCCACAAACTTTGGAAAAATTTCCAAGCAAAACGGATTTTTAACCTACAGTAGTAGGAAATATTTCCGAATGGAATGGGAAAAATACATTTTCCACAAAAAACCGGAATTTATTCCTTATACTTCGGGAAAATTTCCAATCAAATGGGATTTTTATCCTATGGTAGTAGGAAATATTTCCGAATGGAGTCGGAATAATACTTTTCTCACATAAAACCGGAAATTATTCCACAAACTTCGGAAAAATTTCTAAACAAAACGGATTTTTAACCTATAGTAAAAGGAAATATTTCCGAATGCAGTCGGAAAAATACATTTTCCACAAAAAACCGGAAATTATTTCTCAAACTTCAGAAAAATTTCCAAACTAAACGGATTTTTAACTTGTGCATATTATATTGCTCAATCTAAGAAAATTTTATTTTGTACTCCTACTAAAAGAAACTCCTAGGTTTATTTTTTTAAAAATAAAAATCACTTAATTAGTTTCTCATAATTATTTTATTTATTATAATTATGAAAAATTTATTTATGTGAAGAACAAATGTTATTTTGTACTCCTACTAAAAGGAACTCCTAGTTTCATTTTTTAAAAAATACAAATGACTTAATCAGTTTCTTCTAATTATTTTATTTATTATAATTATGAAAAATTTATTTATGTGAAGAACAAAAATTTTACTAAAAGATTGTTGATACAGAACTAATAGATCTAACATGTTTTTGTTATAAAAATTTTGTTTTACATATTTATTACTATTATATTTTAATATTTAATTCTTCTGTTTAATTTATAAAAAAAAATTGTTCTGGGCAATGTTTGCATTTTAAAAATATTACTTTTATTAATATAAATAAATGAAATTGTTTAAAACGTTAATCAATTTATTTGTATTCATTTTATTGAAGTTAATCAATTTGTTTGTATTCATTTTATTGATAATCTGTATCCGAGCCTGTATTCTTTTATCATTTTTAAATATCGTTTAATTATTGTTCTCAATTATTTTTCCTAATACATATAATTTAATTTTAAACTATTTTGTTTGAACCAGTTAATATTGTTAAGAATATTTACTTATTTAATTTATTGGTAATTTAGTAACGATAAATAATTTTTTTACCAAATAAATTTAATCTTATGTTAATTTCAATCAGAAAAAAAGTAAACATTGTTAGTAATGATTGTAATAAAATTTTAAATTTTAATATTAGAAATGTTTTCTATCTTTGAATGTTTCTTAATAATATAAACAGATATACAGATTATACAAAAAATGAAAATTTCTCCGAATATAAATTATCTTATTTCAAATAAATATTTTTAAATTTTATTTGGATAAGATTCTTAAAAATCTTCTTCAAAAAAATGTCTTAATCTTTAAAATAATGGATTCACAAAAAATTTCTCCAAAGGAATTTATTGCCATTCTCCTTTTGGTGAAAATATGTGTGAGTGTCACATGCCAGTAATGCTAACTAAACCATAGGACCAAAATTTATGAGAGTCTATTATTGACGGGCGATGCCATTGCGGGGGTTCATCTGCACGTGGCGACCAAACGAAACTTGAGATCACCAAGTTCTTTGAAAAGAGAATTTCATAGCCAAGATGGCTCAATGGTTAGGTGCTCGTATCGTAATATGCGTATTTGCGTTTAGCGTTAGGGTTAGTGCGTTCGAATCTCAGTGTCGCTAGGAGTTTTCAAAAATTTCGTATGTATGCGTTTAGTTGCGTTTAAGGTATAAATAAAATGTTAATTAATAATCAAATGTAATTTCAGCACAACACAACAATTGAATTAAATAAGTATGTAAAAACAAACCCAAATCCCATACTGTAAAATATAAATTTCCTTAATGTTTTAAATCTGTTGATTTGATTTTTATTATTGAATAATCAATGGGATTTTTTTTATCAGGATAAACATATTTCTTTATTACAACTGTACATGTAATGTTTCATATATGAGTTGGGTCAGGCCATATAATAGTCAACCACCCACTTTGGTTAGAAACGAATTTTCGTTTGTTTATTAAACCCAACCTTTTTTTTCCGTGTACAAAATTTGAATAATTTCCGGTAATTTTGGAAAAAATTCCAACTTAATGTCAGGACAAATATCCGACGTATTCGGAAAAATGTCCAACTTCATATGCGGAAAAATTTCCGATAATTTCGGAAAAAATTCCTCTTCATCAGTAGGAAAAGTTTCCGAAAAAGTTGGAAATAAAACCAATTTTTTTTTCGGAAAAATTTCCACCGTCTGGGGTTCCGTGCTGTCCGAATTTTTTCGGAAAAATTTCCGAAAAATTTTTTACAGTGTACAGTTGTCATCATGCAGTACGTCATAGCAGGCTTCGCACTCCCCAACTATTTACTACTTTTTGCTACTTTTTTCATGAAAGGCTATTTTTTTGATAATTTTTTCGGCCTAAAGCTACTAAAAGCTACTTTTTTAAAAATTATGGAAAAAACGTATTCAGTTATTAGATTTTTAATTTTATAAGTGCAAAAATTTACTAATTTACAGTCAAACTTCCATACTGCCGCAAGAAATTTGACGTTTCCGCGGTAGAAAGGTTCTTTAAAATGCTATTAGTGAGTGAACGTTCAGGAATGTAACAACCATTTTAAATCATAGGATCTTTAAATATAAAATGGAAATTATAATAATTATTAAACAATAATTTATCTATTAATTTAGGCTGCAGTGAGAAATAAAAATTTATATAACAATTTGCACAAGTCAGTCTTCTATCGTTAAAATCACATGTTTGAAATCACATTATTTTTATTAATAAACTCTTCGAATTTTTTAATAGTGAAAAATTATAATTATTATACAAATTTACAATAGG
Organism: Ganaspis brasiliensis; assembly: GCA_037103525.1. NCBI lineage: Eukaryota > Metazoa > Arthropoda > Insecta > Hymenoptera > Figitidae > Ganaspis > Ganaspis brasiliensis. The sequence continues at coordinate 5,969,821 of JAZKLR010000152.1, forward strand.
CTTAGTTGGGGTAATTCGGGACAAACTATACCTTGCTGACAATTGACAATCAAAAAAAATGTCAAATATACGTTTTTGACAATTATTTTTAAAAAATTTCTACAATTGCTTAGTAATTTGACTTATTTAGTAACTTGAGCTACAAGAAAAAGAGGTTATTTTGACAACTGGTAAGATGAAATAAAAAAGCGCATTAATGATTTAGATAACATAAATTTTCTTATTGGTATTTGTTAAAAACAGTCTTATTTACTTATATTAATTAATTATTGAATTAATAAGAACAAAATGTTGTGTGAAAATTACTTTTAAAACTTACTTGCAAAATGTCACAATTTTCATAGTTCCAATTAAAGTTTTCTATTAAGAATTCAAATATTTTAGTATTAAATATTATTTTATTTTGTGTCTTTCATAAGACGTACTAACTTTTTAATTTTATAATGGAGAAATGTGAAAACTTTTAACTTAATTATTGAAATTTTCAGAAGAAGCAGTGTTTTTGAACTCTAATAACTCATCACCAGAGGCGTGAAAAAATCAAATTTTGGTTTTAAAATTCAAGTTTGACACTCCTTTCCACAGTATCAAAATTTGGTGTTGAAGAATCAGCTACTTTTTTACTTTTTACAATTTGAAAAATGTGCTTTCCGAGGTGCTTTTAAATACGAATTTGAACGTTAAAATGCAAGTAGTTTTGTAAAACTGAATTTAACTGCTGCCAGATTGTGAAATTTAAATTAAAATTTTGTTACTTTAAAAATTTTGACATTTTGCGAATAAGTTTTAAAAGCAATTTTCACCTAACATTTTGTTTTCATTAATTCAATAATATTAGTTAATATATGTAAATGAGACTGTTTTCAACAATTACTAATAAGGAAATTTATGTTATCTAAATCATTCATGCGCTTTTTTATTTCATCTTACCAGTTGTCAAAATAACCTCTTTTTCTTGTAGCTCAAGTTACTAAGTCAAATTACAAAGCAATTGTAGAATTTTTTTTAAAAATAATTGTCAAAAATTATTTTGACAACAAAAATAAATATTACAAATTATCAGATTTTTGTAACATTAGTCCGCAACGACTTTGAGTGAAATATAATGGTTTGACTCTTAATTCATTTTTCTCAGTATTAAATGATTTTTTCTTCTTTTGTTTTTGATATTGTTTGCGGTAGTATTTTGGGTGCTAAAGAAGTGTTTAAGAATGGTGCGAAACTTTTGGGCATACTTATTTAGCACCTTCATTACTAAAGAAAAACGGAAATCTAAAAAATAATATCTGTTTTCGAACGACCGAATTTCTTATGGAATGCTCCAAAAAAATAATCGCTCATTAATTTTCTCAATTGATTTCGTTTTCTTAGAGTTTTAAGTGTATTTTCATATCTTTTCTCGATTCTTTAAAGGTCCAGAACATTGAAAAAAATTAATTGTTTATAAACAATTTTTTTTTAATTTATGAGTAAGTCGAAGTCTGTTTTATGTTTTTTTGATTCTATCCAAGGTATACTTAAATCGGAAAACTCATTTAAGAAATATAAGCTTTCATTTAAAAAGAGTTTAAACCTTTCATTTTACAATAACTTATATAATCAAAGTTTTAAAAAATTTTCGTTTAGTAGAAACATTTTTAGAATCTAACATAATAATTTTTTTAATATTTCGATAAAAATAAAATTTTTTTTTTTCTATGAGAGCTGATTTCACTAATTCCGATTTCACTAGAACTTTTCGATCCTGAATTTGATGGCACGCACACAGTCATAACTCTCAACGATATAGTCCCTTCAACACTTGCCTTCTGAGTTTCCGCCGTATGGAAGTTTGACTGTATTATAACAATAATTTGTTATTTCAAATATTAAATAAATCTGAAACGTGCTGTGACTAAACGAACATCTAACACATTCATGTAAAATGAAAATAATAATTAATAGTAAAAATAAATTAAACTTATATTATTTTCTATTTGGCTACTTTTTACTACTTTTTTTAATCATGCAAGCTACTTTTTCCTACTATTTTTGAACTCTCAAAACAGTGCGAAGCCTGTCATAGGTAACCTACAACATTAAAACTGTTAGCGACAAAAGAAAAACAATTAATTCGGCTATTTACACAGATTCTCTAGGATCACATTACTGTTTTCTGTGAGTCGTACTACAATAAATGGGTCCTCTGCTCGTTTGTCAAATTTATTGGTCCTGATTTCTTTAAACGTGTAAACTTACTTTTACATTTAGCGGCCGCGCGTTTGTATCGCATTGTCTTTTTGATTTTTGGTTTGATCCGATTAAATGCTGGACCCCGAGTTTTTGTAATTCATTCATGCAAGTCATGAGGTTCTTTAGGTAGAATCCATACGTTTCGATTGCAGCCTCTTAAGGTAAGGAACTACACTGTAAAAAATAATGGAAAATTTTCCATACAAAAGTAACGAATTTTTTCTATACTTGGTATGGAAATATGTTTTTCAGTACATCAGTATGGAAAAATTTCATGACATTATGGAAAATATTCATTCTTATAGTAAAATACCCAATTTGAGTATGGAAAAATTACCTTACGACAAAATTCCATACATGGGGATGGAAGAATTACAATACATTACAAAATATTTTCATACGTGTTTGGAAAAATTCCAATTTTTTTAAAACAGTAATAATGATAAATTATATGTAATTATAAGTGCATAATTTTTACAATAGTTAATAAAATAAAAAGTTAATGAAATAATTGGAAGAAAATATACCTATTATTACGTGCTAGATAGCGTAATTTTGTAAAATCATTTATTTCTAAAAAACTTTAATCATATAAATTAAATAAATTCTATTTATTTAAATAAAAATCCCCCTCAATATATTATATGTAAATAATTTTTATAATTTACTTTTGTATTAAGTATTATTGAAATTAATTATTTAAACAATATTTTATTTTTAAATAATAATATTAAATTAAAATTAAAATTAATAAATAATAATTATTTGTTAATTTTGTTTACATATATTGCAATTATTATATTAGAATATTTATTTATAAAATATTTAGAAGTTAGGAGATTGGATTGTATAAACTGTGTATCAGTATATACAAAAGATAAATAAATTCTATTAATTTATTTTAGATAATTAATACGTTCCAGAATTATTATAATTTAAATAGCATGTAATCCAGGCCTGAACCTCCCAAAGTTATTTCTATCGACACTCAACTACCCGGCATAGCCGAGTGGTACTAATAGCGTGCGTTCACCGCGAGCGAATTCGTCTATAGGGCCGTGGGTTCGATCCCCCCTTGAGCGTGCGATATTTTAATTCATAGGTTAAGTGTTTATATGTATTAAAATTGTTAATTAGTCTTAGGTCTATAATAATTAAATGTTTAAATGTACACTTAAGATTAAATTATAAAAATAACAATCTAAAAATATCAATTTAAATAATTATAGATTCTGCTTCTGTGGAAACAGACTTGACCATACAACGTATGGGTTTTTTTTTCCATACAATCGTATGGAAAAATTGCAACAAAGTATGTTGATATAACTATACAACGTATGGTTTTTTTCCATACAATCGTATGGAAAAATAACAATAAAATATACTAATATAACCATACAATGTATGGTTTTTTTCCATACAACTGTATGGAAAAATTACAGTAATGTAAGGGTTAATTTACGTCCAGTACATGTATGGAAAATTTACCACAAAAATTTTTTACAGTGTAGGAACTCGAGCTACTGTAATCTTTTGGTTTAGTGTTTGGTAGTCGACCACTACTCTTAATTTTTTCTCGCCCGAGGTATCGAGTTTTCTCGGGCCCGTATCATTTAGACCCAAATTTTGTCAGGCAACTTGTTATATTGTACTCCTAAAGATGAATGTTATACTTTACTTCTATAAAATCAAAGTTTTAATTATTCAATAATTGAACTTACTGGTTTAATTAAGTCTTTTAATATTAATTTAATGTATTAAAATTAATTATTTAATAAATAAGACTTAAAAGTCTTTGATTTTAGAAGGAGTAACATTTAACATTCATCTTCGGAATTACAATAATACAAGTTGCTCGAAAAAATTTGTGTCAAGATGATACGGGCCCGTTTTTTTGGGCACAATTAAGAGTGGTGCATTATATGGTGAATTGGAACGTCCAATTATACTGCTATCAAGCTGTTTTTGCAGTTGGGTATAAATCTGAATCAAGACTTCATTTGGAGGGCTGTATTGTTTTCTATGGATGACCTCGTCATCTACAGTTGGAATCCGATGCTGCACAAGGTGGGTACATGTAAGATGTTTCCTATTTAAATGGAAGATATCGGAGTAGTCTTTTGTCCATCTCATCACAACCTTTTTTTCTTCAGGAATTAAGTGGGAGGTGTTTTATATATTCTTCACCCTCCTGGACCTGTTAGCATAAGATATTTTCATGTCGCCTAGCATCAGTTTGGCCTCTGAATCTGTAATTTCTTCTCTGAGAAACTTACAGAAATCAAAGGGCACTAGTTCCTGAGCTGTCATGTTAAAATCCATTTCCTCTTCGGTGGTATTTATCGCCTTTGCGTCCCAGAATCCGTCTTTATTTGTCACTACGGCTTTTCCTAGTAAGAGACCTGATAGAGTTTTAATCCGTGGAAAGATCCTTCTTCTATTTCAGGATTAATGACATCCACGGCTACAAGAGTTCTAGACCTTGCATTTATTCGAAACACTCTAGAAAATGGTTTTACTTCTGACCGTAAGGATTCTCTGGCGCAAAGTGATTCTTTATCCTCAAATGATAAATTTCTCCCCCAAATAAACGTTTCTTTGAAGCTGGGTGGTTAACACGTTACCGCGTCCGAGAGAAGTTTCTGAAGGAAGTTTAAATTCTGTTAATGCATTGTAGAGCGATTGGAGGGGGCGTCGTGCTAGACTTACAATCCTGAGTAGGCCCGTAATATTAAGTTGATGTTTGATACAGGGTTCGTGGAGGATATAATGGCTGCGACACATGATTTATTGGTGTTGGCGCTTGAGGTAGATGGAGTTGCGTAGGGACTTGAGGTATCACGGTCCTATTCAATCTGGGGAACATATGTGTTTATCAGAAAGGAGATAGAATCTAAATTCCTCTTTACCTGTCTGGCCTATTTTCCAAAATAACTTTAATAATCTCCAGTACTGGCATCGGTGCTACATTCCTCAAGTGAATCCTGCTCTGAGTCTAAAGAGTATACTATCTGAATAGTGGGAGTCAAAATTCTAAAAGGGTTTTCTTCTACGGCCAATGATTGTTGAATTGCTCCCGTGAGCTCATCGTCCATGTTGACTTCTTCTCTTACCAAAATTAGTACCTACAGAAATTTGCTACGCAAGAACAACAATATGTTGAATGACAAGCCCTGGAGGTCGGATTCTACGTGCTACCTTGTTTACTGGCTGGATCTTCTGGGCTAGGAAGAAAAGACCGTCAAAATTTTTTGAATGTTCTGGATTTTATTCTATATTGAGTGTGACTTCCAATTTCTCGTCAATTAAACAGGCCCACAAATAGAAGCAGAGGTGGACATATTCTGAGTCCAGTGAACCTTTATGTTTTTGGGGTCGCTGATTACGATCCCGCTGTCCACATAACTCTATTACGTCTAGTTCAAGGTCACGTCAAGGTCAAGCACCTAAATTTCAAAAATAAAAATTTTTTGACCCCGGATTCTGAAAGAGCAGGAAATTTTACTTCGGGATATTCCTTGACCGATTTTTTAATTAGACCCTTAAAGGTTATTTGAAAATCGTTTAGAGGACAAATATTTAATGTCATCTCTCACATGCATGGAATTTTAGCCAATGCATGGTATTTACAATCCCGGTGTCCATATAACTCCATCTTGTAAATTTCAAGGTCACATCAAGGTCAAGCACCTTATTTTCCGAAATATTTGACCTAAAAATGACCTTTATATGACCTTCAAGGGTCTAATTGAAAAATCGGTCAAGGCGTATCCGGGCGTAAAATTTCCTGGTCTTTCAGAATCCGGGGTATAAAAAAAATAAAGGTCCACTGGACTCAGAACATGTCCACCTCTGCTTCTATTTGTGAGCCTGTGTTATCGGAGCTTCTGGCCTAAAACACTATTTTTGTACAATAATCTGCCGACAACTCAAACATTGACGAATTTTAATTTTCTTTTTTTTTAAATACTCAGGATTGTTTGTCCTACAACGCTTCATGCTAATTGCTAAATAATTAAGATTTTTTTTTTTGACAAAAATGAATGTTAATAACTTTTAAAAATGGAAAAAAATGAATTTTGAGGAAATGATTTTAAGATCCTTCGATAACAGAAACTTTAAATATACTTAGATATTTTACACACAAAACTGATCTAAAGTATTAACTAAATGGTTCTAGTTAATAATTAACAAGTTTTAATTTGTTTAAATAACCTTACGCTTGTTAAATTAAATAAACTGTACCATTCTAGTTTTGTGTCTCCACCTTGTGGTGTACTTATGATCTATCTAAGCTTGTCACACATACATACATGTAACTCTTTTCAAGTCAGTATTGGCTGTTCTGTCAAAGCGCAAGGGCGCATCTTTGTTCTCTAATAATTCTACACATTAATAAAACTAATAAATTGATCCATAACCTGAATTATTTAATTCCCGTATTAGGTTATGGGCCCAGTCGCGTTCGAGAGTTTAATTCAACTGCAATACTGTTGAATTTATGTATTCCTAATCGCTAGAATTTTGTGAGAACTAGTCTGTTAAAACAGAAAAGAAAATGGCGGATCCCGTACAACAGCCGATAGACGATGGCGGTCGCGTCGCGTCAAGTATCCGAAAATTATCGAACGAAGATCAGTGGGAAACGTGGAAGTGGCAGATTGAACTCTGTCTAAAGGAACAATGCCTTTTTACAATAGTTGATGGCTCGCGGACGTGTCCAGCTGGACCAGTTGATGACGCGGTACCTACGGATGGTTATCGTCGATGGCAGCGTGATAATGCTCGGGCGGCTCGCATAATAGGTACAGCTCTTGACGAAGAGACTGCTATTCATGTTCGTAAGAAAACCGATGCAAAGGAAATTTGGGACACTCTTTTATCGGTATTTCAGCAATCTTCTCAGCAACGTTTATATACATTATTTGATCACTTTTTTGAACTTTCGAAAGATGACGTGACATCAGTCACAAAGCATACTTCACGGTTGGCTAACCTATTTGACGACATGGTTGCCGAATTACAGAAAAGTAACGCAAATGCAACGTTGCCAATTTCATTACTACACCAACGCATATTTAAAACTCTTGGATCCGAATTTCAATATTATCGTTCAACTTGGTATCGTGTTCCAGAGGCTGAGCAGACAACAAAGCTTCTTATCGAGAATTTGCGTTCGATTGAAAATTCGCTGGGAACCTATGGAAAATCGCAAACAGTTGGCTCGTTTTACGCAAAATCAAATGAACAGCGCAAGCAAGTGAAACCGAAAGCAGATGCGCCCGTGCTGTCAAAGAAGAAAGAAACTCGCGCGTGTTTATATTGCAAGAAAGTGGGCCATATCATTGCAAATTGTCGGAAAAGTATTGAATCTGAACAAAAGACTTCCTCAGATGCCGCGAACAATTCGTCAAATATTAATTCGAAAAAGGACAGTAATAAATCAAGTGTGTTTGTTGCTAGTGGCCTAATGGTTCACACAGCTGTTTCTGCTGACACATGGATTTCGGACTCCGGAGCGACTCATCACATGACAGAAAATAAGCAGCATTTTAGTACATTCGAGAACTTTCCAATCCCACAACGTGTGCAAACAGCTGGTAATGAATATATTCTTGGCTATGGAAGTGGTTGTGTTAATGTTGAAGTTTATATTGACAATAAGTGGTCATCTGCTGTATTAAGTGATGTGTGGTATGTGCCAGACGCTCGACACCAACTATTTTCTATTCGTCAAGCCACTCAACGTGGATATGGTGCTTGTTTTGATGGAAACAGTGTCTCTATTCTACGAAATGGGAAAATCGCCGCAAGTGGGAATCTTATAGGTTCTGTGTATGCTATGAATATGCGTGTACGAGTGCCAAATCCACAAGTAGAGGTTAACTTGGCAACTTCAGAGGAATTACTTCAGGGGTGGCATGAGAGACTCGGGCATCAGGATAAGCGTCATGTTCGCGAAGTGCTTTCTCGGTACGGTATAACGTGCAAGTGTTTAGACACCACGTCATTCTGTGACGGTTGTGTTTTAGGTAAATCACATCGAAAACCATTTCATATGCGTAAAAACCGTCCTGAAACTGTTGGTGAGTTAATTAATGCGGATGTTAACGGCCCAATGTCAGTGGACTCGATTAACGGATTCCGTTACTATGTGGTTTTTAAAGATGATTACTCGGGATTCGTTCGTTTATTCTTCATGAAGCATAAATCAGAGGTGTCTGAAAATTTGAAAACCTTTTTAAATGAATGTGACACTGCAGGTCATAAAGTAAAAGTCTTTCGTTCTGACGGTGGTGGTGAATTTAATTGTTCTGCAGTGTTGTCAATTTTACATTATCGCGGTATCGAGTTTCGTCCTACGTGTCCAGATACGCCAGAGCAGAATGGCGTTGCTGAACAGTCTAATCGTCACGTGGTTGAATTGGCTCGTTCAATGCTTTCAGCTAGCAAATTGCCAAAATTTATTTGGGCTCACGCGTGTGAAACAGCTGCGTTTTTAATTAATCGTACTGGAAAATCGAGTGTTTCGGGCAAAACACCCTTCGAGTTATGGTTCGGTAAAACATTTGATGATCTTAACTATTTACGTATTTTTGGCTCGGAGTGTTATGTACATGTGTCAAAGAAATTTCGATCAAAGTTTGATTCTAAGGCAGTGCTGGGACATTTTGTTGGATATGTAAATGACAAGGATGGGTACAAAGTGTGGGTGCCGTCTAGACATCGTCTTTTCAAGTCTAGAAATGTTGATTTTCGACCTGAAAAATTATGCACGACAAATAATATCATAGAGCTTGAGATTGTGAATACTCAAAATGACATTGTAAATACAAGTGAACTAAATGTCGAAGAATCTGAAAAAGATACTGAGCTTGTTTCCTGCATCGTGGAAGAAAATAAGGAATCGGAAGAAATTAATGAGGTGCCAACTTCAAGCAGTGTACGCCAGATTCGACCACCAGTGAGGTATAGTGATTACGATGTCGGGTATCAAACTCATCGTTCAGAAGCAAACAGTGTGTTTGCATGCCTGTCAGAAGCAGTTCTGGAGGAACTTGCACCAACGAACTTTAACGAAGCTGTCAAGTGTCGTGATTCGGCTAAATGGTTAAGTGCTATGGAGGAAGAAATGAAGGCTTTCACGGATAACAAAACGTGGGAGTTAGTCTCCTTGCCATCTGAAAAACATGCCATTGATAACCGTTGGGTGCTTCGTATTAAGAACAAATCTGATGGCTCAGTAGATCGGTATCGTGCGCGTTTAGTTGCTCGAGGTGTGTTTCAACGTGCTGGTTTTGATTATGACGAAACTTTTAGCCCGGTTGCTCGATATGACGCGATTCGTACCATGATTGCAATCGCAGCAGAAGAGAATTTGGTACTCGGACAGTTTGACGTGAAAACAGCGTTTCTCAACGGTGATATCGATGCAGAGATTTACATGACTCAGCCGCAAGGTTTCGAAGATGGAACGGGTCGTGTGTGTCTTCTCAAGAAATCTCTGTATGGCCTCAAGCAGTCACCCCGCTGCTGGAACAACAAGTTCCATTTATTTATGGAGAAGAATGGTTTTACGCGTTCAACTGCAGATCCGTGCATCTATATTAGACAAAATGAAGTGGAAAAACTTCTGGTTGCAATCTATGTTGATGATGGTCTGATTGCGGGATCAACACGGGAGGTAGTTGACACTTTCCTGAAATTATTAAAATTGGAGTTCAAAATTACCGTTGGTTCACTTGATTCATTTCTGGGAATGCAAATTGAACAACGTAAATCAGGGTTATTCGTCTCGCAGAGGACTTACACAGATAAGATTTTGCAACGTTTTGACATGGCCAATTGTAATCCAGCAAAGACGCCAGCTGAAAACGATCAATCAGACAAAGATATTGACAAACCGCTTGACAGCTCAGTACCATATCGTTCAGCAGTAGGTTCTTTGATGTATTTGGCCTGTACTACCAGACCTGACATCGCCTTTTCTGTCTCTAAGGTTGCCAGATCATTGGATAAACCAACTTTATCAAATTGGATTGCTGTCAAGCGCATCTTCAGATACCTGCGAGGAACTACGGATCATGGACTATTATACTCTTTATCTGTGGGCAAGCTTTGCGCATATTCTGATGCTGACTTTGCTGGGGACATCAGTACTCGACGATCTACGAATGGCTTCGTTTCTTTCATCGGTAGGACTGCTGTGTCCTGGTCTTCTCATCTTCAAAATTCGGTTGCACTATCTACTACAGAGGCGGAGTTTGTTGCAGCTAGTGCGGGTGCAAAAGAATTAGTGTGGTTATCTCGTTTGTTGCGCGAAATCAGTGATAAGAATGACGTACCCACGTTGTTTGTTGATAACGCGAGTGCAATCAAGTTAACGAAAAATCAAGAATTCCATAAACGCTCAAAGCACATAGAAGTGCGTTACTATTTTGTAAGAGAACTTTACCAAAAAGGTGATATAAATGTAGAATTTGTTAAATCAGAAAATCAGCTTGGTGACATGTTCACCAAGCCGCTTAATAATAATATTTTTCAGAAAATGTGCAACAAAATTGGACTTTCCAAAAAATTTATCTTTTGAAGTTGTTATTAAGGTTCAGTTTAGGGGGTAGTGTTAAATTAAATAAACTGTACCATTCTAGTTTTGTGTCTCCACCTTGTGGTGTACTTATGATATATCTAAGCTTGTCACACATACATACATGTAACTCTTTTCAAGTCAGTATTGGCTGTTCTGTCAAAGCGCAAGGGCGCATCTTTGTTCTCTAATAATTCTACACATTAATAAAACTAATAAATTGATCCATAACCTGAATTATTTAATTCCCGTATTAACGCTCAGTTGACAAATAAATAACTTTGAAAGTTTTCATTGCTTAAATTTCTTTTCTTTTGTAAAATTAATTAATCACAATTTATCTAGAGATGTGATATAGTTTGGGATGCTTACTAATAATTATTTAAATTTCTCAAAGTTATTAACATTTATTTTTGTTAAACAAGAAAATCTTAATTATCTATCAATTATCAATTAGCGTTGTAGGACAAACAATGCTTAGTATTTATTTCCTTAAAAAAATGAAAAATGTTATCCCTTTCCCCACGCTAAATATTTCTTCTATAACAAGATTTTTTTTATTCATCACTATTCAAAAGGACAACATTTTGACACTTGAGAAATAATACCCCATATTTCAACTTGCTCTAATTTCTTTTAATAAAATTCATTTTCTGTAAGTTTGGTAAAATTGCAATGTTTGTGGTCTGACATTTTAAATCCGTCATTTTAAATTTATCATTTCTATGTTTATATTCTAATAAGGTTTCCCAATATTATACTTACATTAATTAATATTTAGCGAGTGTAAATATATTTTCATAGTTTTGATACGCCACTTTGTATCCGCCATTTTGTATTCTGATAATTTTATTTTTCTTTGAAATGACTTAAAAAAAAGAAAAAAAGCGAAATTTGGCTTTATATACATACAATATTTTTTGGTTAATTTACCAATCTGTTTTGTTATTTTTGCAATTGCTTTTCAAAATTTTCAAGATGCTATAAAATGAAATCAATTTTATTTAATTCAATTTCCAAAAGACAATTATGGCTAAGCTAATTTCCCCCCAAGAAATCAACTTTACCTTATATTCAAAATCTTTTCTTATCTTGAACGACTAATAATTCAACTTTAGATAATTAAGAAATTGGTATGATAGCAATGTGATTTAATTTGTTTCGTCTAACTTTCTCTTTATTGTTTTATTACAGCAATCTCAGTAGTACTTCTATAGTATCTAATAATAATTTTTCTCATATAAAAAATTGTGTGTTTCACTGTATGAGTGAACATTTGGTGTTTTAGGTTTTGATGTACTCACCAATAAATCTAAATTCCTTACAAAGAGATATTACCACAAGTAACCATGTATTTATATCAATATATATTATTTGCACAAAATTTAGTATTGTAGGAAAGTACTTAAACCACCAATTATTATAAAATTCTAATAAAAATTGTATAAGGAGGAGGGGGTTGAAGATTCTCGTCAAGTAAAAAAGAGGGAATTTTTTGAAAAATCATAACTATTATGCGACAGAGTGAAAAAAATTTTGACATATATGTTTTTAAAAGATTTTTTATTCCTCTTTCAAATGGTGCATGTTACGAACGGAAAAATTATTTTTAATAAAAATATATTTTCGAATTTTGAAATTTTTTTCCTTGATTTGGCTCTGTTAAAATAAATAAGTTTAAATTCTTCCTTGTTCGCCGGAGGAACCAATCTGTTGTTATTTGACTAACAAAATAACTTTATTTTTATTTTTAATGTGGGTTTCGTACGAAAATCACCGATAGAAGGTGAAAGAAAACAAACGAAGTTGACAAATTGTTGCTTCAGGAAAGCCAAAAAAATTTTATAATAATGACACTTAACAATTTCCTGTAATTAAAATTTTCTTTTCTTTATTTCTTTAAAAATCAAATATTGTTTAAATATTAAATTACATACAAAAATTTAGCGATTTTATTATTTAAAATATTCCTGTTTGTAACCAATAAAAAAATCATTCTTCTCTAAAATTTGGACGATAAAATTCTTTTTACTTACGAGCTAGATCCTAATTTTTACCGCCTGGAAGCCGGGAGGAAAGGAGGATGCTTTTTTTCACCTGTCTGCCTTCCGACGGGCAGAAAGAGTGAAAGGGATGGATAACCACGCGTTCCATCTATTACGCTTATCGAGATTTTGGTGCAGGTGCAATACCGCACGGTTGTTAGAACGCTTATCTCCCATATGACTTGTGCCCTTCTTAGGTTTCATAGCGATCGTTGGTCTGCATGAATTCTTGCTAATTTGTTTATAGATTCTATAAATTCTATTTTTGCAGATCCTCATAAGTCTAATTTTGTAACAAGTCAAGAGAATAAGACATATTACAATTATATCTGCCAACATTGTTCTCTTTTGAGAAATATGTATCGAGGTAGAGTAGGAAAGAAAACATAGAAGAAGGAAAAGGAATGTGTGCATCGCGCGACACTCCACAATGCAGAAGATATCTACATTGAAGATTTCATGGGAAATTCACGCTTGTATGCGTGCTGCGCAGTGCACTTGCACCGCTATAATCGATGTATCTGACCGCGTAAGAAAGAGACGAAGAAGAGAGAAGAAAACGCGACGTAGAGCGAAGAGATATCCTCCTTTCCTCCGGTTATTACATAACCTTGTGTACACCCATTCTTTCATACATGCATAATATAGATTATACTAAACACATTAATAATAATAATAATAATAATAATATTGATAGTTATATTATTGTATAGCAATGACAATAATAATAATAATAATAAATAATAATGATATTAATAATACCAATATCATTAATTATAATGAAACTACAATAATAATAATAACAATAATAATATAATCTTGCCCCAACATAATCTAATCCAAAAAATTATAGACCGATAGCTTGTCTTAACACCTGTTACAAGCTAGTTACTGGCATCCTAAAAGAAAGGATATTAACATTTATAGAGCCAGTTTGGAGTACAATAAGTGAACATCGTGGGTGGAAAAAAGGCCTGGCGGGTTGTAGGGAGAACCTATTAATAGATAGGTGTGTGACCCAAGATTCGATATTTTATCGACGCAACCTGTCAATGGCTTGGATTGATTACGGTAAAGCATTCGACTCTACGAGTCATGAGCTGATCATCAAGCTCCTTGATTGCTTACAGGTACATCCAAACATTGTGAGATGCTTGAAAGAGCTGATGCTCATGTGGAAGACAAGGTTTGTTATAACATCCAACAAACAGCAGATGGTAACTAACATCATCTCTTTTAGGAGAGGAGTTTTCCAAGGTGACTCACTCAGTCCACTACTTTTCTGTATCTCTCTTTTGCCTCTGTCTATTGTGCTTCGAAAAAATCGCTCTAGATACATGTGTGGCAAACCAAGAAATAGAGTCCATAAGATCAACCATCTGTTTTATATGGACGATCTTAAGCTCTATGGATCTAGTAGAGCTGAACTTAAGAATCTAGTGTTTGCAGTAGCCAAGTATTCCAGAGCGATTGGAATGGAATTTGGATTGGATAAATGTGCCGTTTTTAACTTAAGTAAGGGAAGACGTGAAACATCTGAAACACCAAGCGAGTTTGAGGATCTTCAGCTCATTGGTGGCAACGTCATTAATCATCTTGGTCAAGGAGAAACATACGCATATCTGGGAATTCCACAAGCGGAGACTCAAGATGTGCGTCAGCTTAAAGATCATCTCCAAACAAAATATCGTGGTCTACTTAGAAAAATTTTGTCGTCCGAATTATCTGGGAAGAATAAGATACAAGCCACAAATACATTAGGGTCTTTTCACGTCAGAAATATCAGAGTTGTCAAAGGATTCATCGATTTTATTGAAACTTCGTGGTATTATACTGCTATATAAGAAACTTTTTCCCTCTAAATGATTTTTAAAAAAATTCAAAATTTTAGAAGATACGCCATTTTGAATATTAACATTAATTCAACAAAATTGTTAATATCTTAAAAAATTATAAAGATATTTTGATGAAACTTACACATGTTTTAGTTAAAAATATGTACTTTTAAATGAAAATAAAGTCAATGAAAAAAAAAAAAATTTATGTAAAAAAATTAAAAAACAATTTTTAATTCAATTTTTTATTTACTTACTCCTCTCTGACAGAAATTTTATTAATATTTTTAAATTCCTTATGAATATACCTTTAATTTAAAAAAAAATTGATGGAGACTTTATTAGGTCCCGAGATATTAGACTTTTTGTACTACCGCGTGTAGTTGCGACAGCAAAACGCGGCGTGGCGCGCTGCATTGCTATGATCAAGAGCGTCCTCAGGCGGTCAGATTCTTGGAAAACCAATAGACGATACTGCTAATGAAAACATAGCTGAATCGCTGGTGATAAAACTTAACGTCTCAGAACTGATCGAAGGCAACTGTACATTTTTAATCGATAAGGGTGCTGATGTGAACTTGATAAAAGTATTAGCGTTTAATTCACGAGTACCACTAAGAGCTAACAAAATTTCGGTTATCACGGGAGAACTTTTCATGCACCTAAGTTTCCGATTTCGGTACAAGGTATTTTAGGACCCAATTTATAGATCCGGAATCAAATAAGGCTCGGCGTGAATTAGTCCTGGAAATCAAACCTATCCCTAAGTTTGACACTTTATTCTAGTGTCAAATTAAAGTGAAGAATTGTAACTAACTTTAAAGCTCTGAAACCCTCACATAAGTTCTATTTTAGAATGTTTGGGTGGTGCTCACTATTTTTCCGTCCTTGATCTAGTTTCAGATTTCCACCGAATTAGAACAGACGCAAAAGAGAGACGAAAAATTACCTTTTCAACGAGGAGAGAGTACCACAAATATCTAAGAATACTAGAGAAGGAATAAGGGAGACCCAAAGAAGTTAGACACTATAGAAATCTCCCCTACTCCCACCACCGAGAAAAAAATTCGTGAATTTATTCAATTTATTGAAAAAGACCCAACCATTTCACTGGGGGGAAAACAAGGAAATAAGTTTCAGAAACATAAGGAAAGTCTTTGTCTGAACCCCATCTTACAGTACCCAGACTTTGAAAAAACATTTCGTTTATTTACGGATGACTTAGATATTGCAGTTGGGGCTGTATTAAAACACAAAAAAAGGATGGTATCAATTAACCTGTTTCCTACTATTCCCGAGTATTAATGAAAATTAAGGTAATTACTCCAAAACAAAAAAAGAGTGTCAAGCCGCGATCTATGCACCTGAAAATTTTCGGCCGTATTTCTACGGACGCAAATTTATCTTGTCTTGTGATCATGAGCCATTGAAATGGGTCGAAGCAGCGAGGACTCCTGTCCGTAGGTTATTAAAGTGGCTATTCAGAATAAAGGACTATCATTACGACTTTGAGTGTAAATCAGGTAAAATAAATAGATGGTTACCAACAATATCCAATAAACCACCCAATAAGGACGTCAACTCTGATTCAGAACGAAATGAGTCTGATTCTATTGAACCTGATATCATAACGAAGCAATTTAAAGCATGGTTTGCAGACAAATACTCCCCAGCACACATCCGTTCGTTAGGGATAAAAAACCAAGAACTACACTAAGAAAAAGTAGATTAGTATCCGACTTTGGTAAACAGGTTAAATAAGTTGTTGAGAAAATAACTACACTGCAAAAACAGGTGTCTTATTGTAAGTCATTTATGTGGTAATTTTTAAGACATTTTGTCTCAATTTCAAACAATGAGCGTACGTCTTACAAAATTATAAACCAATGAAATAACTTGAAATTACTGTGAGACGATTTATAAACGTCTTATGTCTTAAAAAAAGACACGCTCAAGACACCTGTTTTAACAGTGTAGAAAAGCGATTTCTAAATCTATCCTTGAAATTTCCAAGAAAGCGGGACAACAACCAATTCCACAACATTTCCACATCGAAAATCCCTCCTAAACTAACATCAGAAACTAAAAGTACTAGTATTGCTGATAGACTCAGAACCAAAAAGACAATTCATAATTATCGTAACATCCTTTCTGATGCGAAAGGCTAAGGTATAGAAGCAGATAAAGCAGTGACTCAGAACTGGAGTCTGACACTCCGGTTTAGAGGCATAGGTTTAGCTGTCCCCTTAGCTTAGACGTTTCGGCAACGATACTAACACGTGTAAAACCTGTCAAGGATACGCAAATGGAAGATTGTATATGCTAGTCCCCTACCATGCAGTAGTGACGGCGAGGATTCAGATGTAGAATTTCCAAATATCACACTAGACCCAACCCTTGTAAAAAGCATTGAATAATAATTTATCAATAAATACGACAAAACAGTAGGTAACAATCAACAATTTTGATACTGGGACTCAAACTACTTATATTTGGAACATCTCTCTTCAGAAACAGAACCTAGCAAGAGAATCAAACAAGAAAAGGATCCCACAGTATTGGAAGATCGGCCCACAGTTATAAACACCCAGAATGATTCGAGATGGTTTTCGGCAGGGAGGACGAAGAAGAACGTATGGTTCGTACTTGAGGGAGTTGATTACGAGAATGCATGAAACACGCAAGCTAGCTGTTAACAACATCATAAAAGCAAAACTAAAAACTAAAGAATACTACAACTGTAAAGAAAACTTTTCAATGCACAATTGGGAGACTCTATTAGAGTAAAGATTGAAGTAAGGTCCAGTAAGCTTGATTCTTACTATGAAGACCTTTAGGGGAGAGTGGGGCAAAACCGCTAGGTTTATATTTATTGATGCACAAAATTTTAACTATACGTTCAATTGGAGTAATTTTTGTTTGTTACACTGCTGAAACTAACCAGTAACAGATTTTAAAAGTCGTTGTTACATTTATCATAATCACAATTACATTATTTAGTTGTTTTTAAAAAGATTCAAACTAGCGGCTTTGCCCCAACTGTTGGGGCAAAGACGTTTTTGCTAATATTATTATTACAAATATAAAAAATGGTTTAAAATATATACTAAATAACATTTATTGGTGCAATAATTATAAAACATAAACATTTTACAGATTTTTAAAGAGATTTAATCCATTTTATTGAAAATAATGACGACTTGTATTTTTAACCTCATATTTTCAATTTAATTGTTTTTTATTTTGTTTCAAAATCTACTTTATCAACTTTATAAAAATGGAGTGTTATTTAAATAACCGCGCGAAAATATGATTAAATAATAATGCTTATTTAATATTCAAAATGCATAATTTTTTTTCAAATTAGTAGTAAATGCGAATAAACAATTTAAAAATTAAATAATAATAATAATAACAATAAATTTGATAGAGAAAAATACTTATTTGTTTTGATGAAAAAATGCAGGTTGACAGTTGATTAACATGAAGTTTCCATCATTTAAAATAACATGATAATGCAGTTTTTAATATTCAATTGTTTTTTTTGAAATATTTTTCAAGCGTCTTTGCCCCAAACGACAAACCTTTTTTTAATTTAAAATTTTATATATTTAGATTAAAAATTAAACCTGGATTTCAAAGAGATTGTGTAGATAAATCATTACTCTACTAGAACGTGAAAATTTCAATTTTAAATGCTCACAATTTACATTCAAAATTTACTAGTTTTGATCAGTATAAATTTCATCTCAGACTTGTAAAATCTATTTTTTCCGTATATTTCTTAATACATTTTATATTTTCAAGATTTTTTTTTCTAAACAATAGTTCCAGTTATAATTATGATAAACTTTAAACAAAAGTTGAAACGGTCTAGAAATAAGAGAGATATTTTGAAAAACGTCTTTGCCCCGCTTAGCGGTTTTGCCCCACTCTCCCCTACAAGGTCCTATGATTCATGGAGAATCATAATTTTGTTTTAGAAGCAGAAAACGAACAATTCCTAATTCAATGTATCTTACTTGCGTGTCTTATAAATTGATGAACTTAACCTACTGAACTTACCCGCATCGATTAGTCAAAGCATTAATAAATTTTTACAGTTTTATAAGATACTTTTAGTTATTAAATTATTGCTTTTATAAAGCATTGTATTTTCAGATTATAAGAAACAAAATTTTATCAAAACCTTTTAACAATAAGTACAAGTTTTCCAAATTTTAAAAAATTTTAAATCATCATTTAGAAGCACCATTTTTACACTTATTTAATATTTTTGATAATAACTAACCGATTTCCAGAAAATGTAGAAACCATCGTTATTGTACCAAGTTTCATTGCTATAAACAATTTTTCTGAGTTTCCATTTTTTCAAAAGTTATTAAAAAAACGGATTTGGACGCATGCCGAACTTGCTCGACTCTCCCCCATATGAGGAATTTCATATGAAAAGCAAATTGGATGTCACCGATTTTTTATTTTTTTGCAATCTATAGAGTTTGTAGTGTTGATTAAGGGTACTAAATTTTACTTTAAAATTTTTAATACTTTTTAAGATGTTTGCATTAACAATTTAAAAAAAAGTTTCAAGAAAATTGCACTGATTTTTACAAAATCGTCTGCCATATTGGGTTCTACATTTTGAATTTTTAAAACCGGATGCTAGATTCGAATTTAACAACCCCAAAAAACCCCAAGTCACAAGCTTCAAGCGTTTTAAATTTTTTTTTTCTTGGAGGTTATATTTGGTCCACCATTTTGAATTTTGTAAATTGAATGCCAGATTCGGAATAAGCGACCCAGAAAACCCCCGAGTAACAAGTTTCAAGCGTTTTTGACTACTTTTTTCGATTTTCTTTTCTTTCTGTTGGCCATATTGCATCCGCCATCTTGAATTTTAAAAAGTGCTACTTTGTACTTAAAAGAAGATAAAATTAGCTAAATTTTAAGCTATATAATAAACTGTTTTTTGGTAAAACCAATTTTGGACAGGTGGGGTCTTCCAGAGACATAGAATGCATATACATATTAACAAATGTCAATTTTTAAGATTTGTCAACTTACCTTAAGGGCATGTGATGAAGTGTGACATCACTGATGTAGGTAAAAATTGTAGGCAAACTTTCTGCTAAAATACTAAATATTTTGTCGCGAAACTTACTGGCTTTCCCTAAAATATCATTATAAAGGTCCGGCGGCCCAAGTTTGTTTGGATCTTGCTTTAACGAGGAGGGGTATGGTATGATCGACGAAAAAAAACTTTTTGAACATTTTTTTTCGACGAAACTACTAAATATTTTTCAATTCCTTTATTATCATATTATTTAGTAACATTTGAAGTATGTTTGGGAATATTTTTTAAACAAAAATATCTAGAAACAACGGAGTTGCAGCCACTTGAGGTAGGCCATGTCAAGAATTGTTCCTCTTACGGTGTCCTGAATTAAAAATCGTAGAATTATCTTATACACATGGGATTAAAAAAAATTAGTTTTTTGGAAGTATACCTCCTAGCCAACGATGCTCTTTTATTAAAAAAAATGTTTTATTTTTTTACGGTCGGTTAAGGTAAATGTACGTTTTTAGCCTAAATAAGTGCATTTTGTAGAACTACAATCGATTAGAAGCAAAAAAATAAGAGGGGATCGTTGACTAGTAGTCGAATATATATTTATGAGGAGTGTAAAATTTTACATCGATCGGAGAAAAACGCGTTTAAAGTTTGTAGTAAGAAAATTTGAAGAATAAAAATTGTTTTATGCCACTTACATAGATAGAGTCGTCGATGCCAGCCCCATTAGGCAATATTTCTGCTGCATCTTTTGCACAATTGACTAAATCGACACCGAAAACCGTTAGTAAACAAGCGTTTGGCTCCATATCTCGTTCAGATTATCTCCAAATGGGCTGAAATTTTAGGACGATATTTCCGAAGAGTTTTACTTTCGATTAAAAAAATAAAAAAACAGTCGATTTTTATTGTTGCTAAACCATACCCCTTCATCATTTTAAAAAGGCGGAGGTTTTCAATCACCCTTATCGCATTATTTGTTTTGATGATATAATACACCACATCCAATTGCCCCAGATTAAAAAAGTAAAAATGCGAAAAAGTGGTGATTCTGCACAATTACCATCAAAGGTAATGTGATTATGGCAGTCCGTTGGATTTACTTTTCTTAGTACAGAAATCATAATCAATAAAGTAAACTTTGCAACAGAATAAAATAGATTTAAACTGAATAATATATGTATTTAAACTTAAGTAAAGGTTACATGCTTTTTAGAGGATTTTAAATACAGAAAATTTTCATAATCGATAAAGCTGCAAAAGAAATTGTTACTCTTGAAAGAAACGCAAACCTGAATTGGCCATACCTATAGTGTTATTCTATAGAAATAGAAGACGATGAAGAACGAGCAGGCGGTTTAGGCAAAGGATTTGAATGAGGAGCATGATGCGCAGAAGTCCCAGTCTCAGGTGCGACGCAGAGTTCACAGGAGACGTAGAAGGCGCATAATTACACAAATTAGTAGAACAATATACTGTTTTTATCTTCTCAATAGTGTTCACAACTATTAAATCATTAACTACAACATCATCTGGCGCGCATGATCGACTAATTTTTGGAATTTCGTTACCTGTAATTTTAATCACCGGTATATAAGTTTAAATTGTTCTTTTTTATTTTAATACAAAACCAAAATACATTTAATGACTTGATCATTAGGGTGGTCCAAAAATGCATAGGAAAAAAGTAAATTAGGAATTTCAATGCTGTCACCACCTAGGATTAATTCTATAACGAAAAAAAATATCAATGTTTCTTTTTTAAATCAAAAAATATTTAGAGGTCGCTCATTCATTACAATTACATTCATTTCTTCATTCATTACAATTAGTTTATATTTATTTAACATATTCATATTAAATTTTTAATTAACTAAAACAAATAAATTTTAATAATATTACATTAATAAAAATATTGTTTTTAGCTTGAAAATTTACAAAATTGAGAAAAAATTGCAACTCTGCAGCTCAATTTGTTAATTTAAAAAAAAATTGAGGATGTTAAAATTGAACAGATTATAATTATTTAAATATTGTTAATTATTTTATAAACAATAAATGGATTTTTAAAAACTAAACTTTGAAACCCTAAATAATTGCAATTATGTCATTCTTGGATCAAAACAATTTTATAAACATTGCCAAAAACATCTGAAATGTAACTTTTTATTTATTTGCTAAAAACAAAATCAAAAAAAAATTTAAATAAACACTGTTGCTTAAAACTATTTTTTAATAGTTGCTTAAATAGTACAAATCATTTGTTAATTAAATATTTAATAAACAAAATTTTTCTTTTGAAATTCTGAGAAGAATCTTAAATTCGAAAGTTCATAATTGCTACAATTGATATGATAATTTTGGTGGATTTTTTATATGGTTAAATGGTAATTTAAGAAATCGGGAAGTTTTAAAATTGGTGATATGTGGAATAGTTAATATAATGTTTCTATTTCTATCACTTTTAAAAAGATTTAGAAAAAAATTAATTTCTATTTTTACTTCTCAAAATATTTATTTATTGACAGTAAAAAGCAATGATGTGCGTTTGATTTTGTATTCTAAGAAGAAAGTTAGTGCGATCATTACACACAATTTACACTTGTCACTTTTGTAAAATTTTTGTATTCCAAGAAGGAAGTTAGTGCGATCATAACACACACTTTACATTTCTTACATTTGTAAAATTATTTCATTTTTTAGCATAATTTTTGTTTAGAAATCGTAAAGTTTCTTATTAAAGAACAGTATGATAATAGCTTTTAACAAAGTTCTCTACAATTTTTTTGCAATTTATTTGTCAAATTACAAAAGTCTAGCAAATTTCAGATATCGCATTACAGGAATTTAATGGATGTGGTGCAGGAATGGTACAAATTAAAAGCATTTTTCCCAAAAAAATAACCGTATCCCCATACTGCTATACTATCTCAGTAACGCTGACAGAGACAGAAACAACAAAGATAGGTATGATATAATATCAGGTAGCTCATTATTTTAATTTAGTTAAAATGTCTTTTATGAAAGTGGAAAAGGAAATATTACAAAATATTAAAAAAAGGAATTTCTATTGACAAATTTGTCAAAATATAAACATTGATAAAATCGAGAATTGGAAAATTTTGTGAAATAATAAATAGAGAAATCTGAGCCTTAGTTAATGGAGAATTGGCATATTAGGGAATTGAAAATTTGCTTACTACAAAATTGTAGAAGTAAAGAAAATTACATGGGAAATTTTGAGCGCTTTGAGCGACCCCTAAGTATTTTTTGAATTTGAAAAATACAGGCCTTTATTTTTCGATATAGAACAATCCTAGGAGGTGAGAGCATTAAAATTCCGACTTTTTTTGGACCACCCAATTGATTATATTATTAAAAAAGCTCTTAAGGTTTCTTCCAGAATTTGTTACAAAATTTTTTGAAAAACTGTCCATTATGATATAATGCTACATAAATAAATTTGAAAGAAACTCATAAGCTCTTTCACATCAGTTTATCCATTTAGTGACATAACTACTGCGGGCCAAAGTGGGTCAGTTTCCGGGACCTCTAATTTTAGGGGTTCCTTGGCCAATCCTAATAGACCTTTTGTTTTTTGAAATTTGGAAACAACATACTACTTGTAATATTACAAGTAGTTACTATTTAGTTTGCATTTGGATTTTCCATTTTCCTTTTTGCTCTATGGCCCTTGTCCACCTAGTTACGTCACTGGATCCATTATTGGTACAAAATCAAAAAATTTAGAATTAATATGTCTTAATTTAAAACACAATTAAATTACTTAAGCGAATACTGTGTAAGATTTTTAAAAAAAATTGTTAAAAAGTAAATTATATTATTATTGCAATGTAATTTAATCAAATAATTTATGCAAAATGATTTTTATGCAATAGTATTTGAAACAGTAAGTTCAGATACAATATTAAGGGCATGTGAAAAACGAATTTTTTACTCTTCGTATTTTACAACAATTGACTTCTTAGATAATAATAAAAGTTAATTCCCCAAAAATAGATTAAGTGCTATATCAAATAGAAGTCTAGTTTCTACGGTACATTAGTTTTAATTATTATTTAAAGAGTAAATTGTGTAATATGAATCTTCTGAATTAACATATTTCCTAAATATTTTGTTTAAAAAGAAAGTGTAAAATAAAATATAAATTAATGTAATTAAATAAAATATTAAATCAGAATGACAAGTTTTTAAGTAAATTACTGCGAATTGTAAAATAAAATATTCAATATAATGATTGTACAAAATTGTTTTAAAATTAGTTTTTAACAATGCATTAATAACATATACTCACTGGTGGTAGTAGATATGTTTTGGCAGTAAAGTATTCCTCTTGTGCAAGTTTCTTGATTTCCTTGAGTGGTGCAATGATTACTTGGATCAGAATCAAAATCTGAACATTTGTAGCAGCTTAGAAATAATGACTCTGTAACAATTAAGCATTTTGAAGGCATTTATTTTATGCTCATTATTCAAAAAAGAAAAACTCATAGTTAATAATTCAAAGGTAATTCAAAAAAAAATTTGAATTAATTCAAAACTAAAATTTTAGCTTTCGAGTCGAAACAAGAAAAGACACTAATTTTAAATTTTATACTTTATTTAGAAGGCTCTACTTCAATTCAAGTATAGAAGAGAAGAACATTTTAAAATTGTCTAGAATCGTATATCATAAAAAACAGTTATTTGGTATATTAAACTTTTAGAAATATTTAAATATTAGTGATGTGATTTTCAAGGTCATATACATATAGTTTGATAGAAAAAGATTGAAAACGTAGAATAACCGGTAACAGCAAAATTATTAAATTTTCCTTTCTGTGATATCATTTTTTTTTGTTTATAAAAACAAAAACAAAACAATGGTATAAAGATAATAATAACTTTATTATAATTAAACATTATTTCAGGGTGGAGGGTATGGCATAATGCTTATAAAAATAGAACCTTTTTGAGATGTTGTTTTAAAAGACTATTGAAATAGAAATTATTTTAGGAACAATAAAATTTATTTTAAGAAATAAATATAAATTCATGCGTGAAATTCATAATTCGTTTCTGCTGAAAAATTTTGAAATTAAATCTCGATTTATTAAATTTAAAAATTTGAAAAATCGTGGTTATTTAAAAAATTATTTAATTTTACTTATTTGGTTTTTTTTAAATGCAAAAGCCTCAGGTTTTAGATCGCTTAAAACTTTTATAGCAAAATAGAAGCAAACTTTATCTTTCGTTGTTCTTGTGATAAAGAGCGAGCTTATTTTTCCTATTCAAATATAAAATTGGAAAATTCATTATTTTTAAAACATTTTTATATGCTTAAAACTTAATAGAAAAAATAATAGAATAGAAATAATAATAATAGAAATAATAAAAATAAGCAATACTCTTTGAATTTAACATGTTTTAAAAAAATTAAAATCAAGGAGTTATATTTCAAAGTTTAAAAAAAGCACATTCTATATCTTTAGTGCAAACTACAGAAAAAATTGGAAATCTCTAGCTTTCTTTACCAATAGTTGATAAATAACAACAATTAACTTGTTCAAACAATTGTTATAAATAATGTTTTTAATTATTGTTTATTTATGGTTACATTACACGTAAAAAATTTTAAAATTTAAAAAAAATTGCGAGTTTCTAAAAAAACAGTTAATGATAAAAAATTAATTAATAAATTATTGAATGTTATTTTTGAACGTTTCTGAAAAGGCACTAAGTTGTTTAATTAAAAAATATTGATTTTCGTGCATTCTATATTAAATCTACAAAAAAGTGTTTTCTTCTGCATGCAAAATACTTATTGAAATTTTATCAGCTTGCTACGTCTAAAATTTAGAGTCTATATAGTATTAAACTTAAAAAAATAAAGGTATTCTTTTCGATAAATAAGAATAAAAATTAATTTATTCCTAAAATTTCATAATTTGTAACGTTATGTTAAAAAAAATTGTTTTAATAATACACTGAGAAAAAAATGCTATTGAATCAAATACCTTCATGCTATTGAATTCCATGTCATTACTTCATTGACAGATTTATTAGTTCATAAGCATAAACCTTTAAAGGAAGAGTCTGAAGTTTTTGAAATAATAGCATCGTGCTATTAAATCGCTGCTATCTATTCAATTGTTAATTTACTTAAATCAATAGCATATTTTAATATTTATTTAACATAGTTCTCTTGAAATGTTGTCATGGTATTTTTTAAAGAAATATTTGAGTATTTGAATCATATAAGAAACTGTAGAATTGTAAACACCCTGCTTTAGATTTGATAGCATATGCTTTCGTTTCGAATAAACGGCGTATTTGCGGACTGCCAATAGCAGATGTCATTGAATCCTTAGGCACTGTATTTAGCCCATCAGCGCGTAGGTCTTGGCAATGTTCTTCCCCCACCTCTTGAATTGTAGCTTATATAGGCAGTTCGTGAAACGGCTACCAGCGAGCGTATGGCATAGTGGTTAGAGCGTCGGGCTTTAGGCCCAGGGGTCGCGCGTTCGAGACCTCTCAGCGTCAAATATTTTAATTTATAAGTTGTGCGTTAGAATTAAGATGTATATGTTATATGTATAAAAATAATGTGAAAATGTTATAAAATAGTATAAATAATAAATATCAAGTATAATAAATAAATACAAAGATTCCGTACAACTGATAGGATGTTACCAGTTAATGAGAATTAATATTTATTTTGACTCATTATATTTATCTCCCAAAAGTATGGTGTTATTGCTTCAAAGTCAGATACTTTCGATTTGATAGCACCATGCTATCAAATTGAAAGCATCTGTATATAATGTAACAAACTACTACTTTAGGGGTAACATTATATACTATTCTTTTGTAGGAATGACTTATTGATACAATAGAACTTATTTCATTAAATCTACAGCATATACATATATTTCAAAACAATTTGCTGATAATGCAACTAATCATGGTTTGATTCAATAGAAGCGACACTGTAGAATCATAAAAGCAGTGCTTTAGATTTAATAGCATATGCTAATGGCAGCCCGCAATGACACTATTGAATGAATCAAAGACAGATGTCATTGATTCAATAGTATTTTTTTCTCAGTGTATGTATTTATTTTTACTATGCTTTTCCGCGAGCAATCAAAAAAAGAAGAAAGAAAAGTATTTTATTAAATACTAATAAATTTCATTTTTTTAAATTGTTATATACTAAAATCGAAAGATAGTTTTTATTTTTTCCCCTTTGTTTTGTGTATAATGCAAACTTATTTTTCTTTTTAAAAATATGAAATTAGAAAAATCGTTCTTTAAAAAAAATTTATTTATTTTTCTTATACCAATTTTTGAAATCCAAAAACCTCCGGTTTTAGAGTGCATAGCATTATAAAACAAAAATCGAGGGAAACTTTGTTTTTCGTTTTTAATACAAGGCGAGCTTTTTTTCCTTTCTTAAATATCAAATTGGAAATCTCGTGCTATTTTAAAACTTGACCTTCTTGTTACTTAATAGTAACATTTCTAACTTAATAGAAAAAAATTTTTACTTATTTGAATTTGACATTTTTTACAAAAATTTTAATTTAGAGGTTACAGCAGTTTTAAAGGTTAAAAAAATTAAAAAAGTACATTTTGCATAATTTTGTCTTAACGTAATAAAAGAATTATTTTAGCTAAACCATAGCATTTAAAATTATAGCTATTTAAACTGTAGCATCTGGAAAATAAATTTTGAAAATCAATACAAGCATTTTTTAATTTTGCTATTGCACAATAGTTTTTATATGCGAAAATTGCATTTTTGCGGTTGTCACAATAAATCATGACAGCTTTAGCTAAAATAAAAAAATTTAAATATTTGTCGTCAGTAGTTCAGTAAACCTAGAAATTGAGCAAAAGATTAAAAAAAACTAAAATTTTCATTTTTGACATATTTTTTTTTTTCAAAAGTACTATATATTTTGTAATATTTAGACAATTAAGACTATATATTTATTTTTTATTACAGGTTAAAAGATTTGTAACCTTTTAGAATTTTACCATTAAAGTTTTCGCAAATATTAATATGAAAATAATTTTTTTAATCATAAAACAAATCTTATTTAATATAGCTTAATATGTGCGCGATCCTTCACTTAATAATTGACGATAAACTATATCAATAATTTTGATATATTCTTTATTACGTCTATATTATAAGTTAATTGTTTACTTACTTAAATAATTATTATCACATTATGTATGTATCATTTTAATTTTCAAATAAAGTATAAAAAAATAATTTATTTCAAAAAAAACTTCAGATTCTTTCCTCCTTTGAAGAAACATCTATTTTTATGCTCACGTGGAAGAAACTTATTGACGAAATGAACATAACTTTTAACTAGCATACGAAATAGTATATTACATAAAATATTTTTATTTGATTTTGTAAAAGTTTCATATGAGTTTTTAATGATTATTTTCAAGTTTAATATGACTTCTGTATTCACTGTATTATTTATTTTTTCAAAATTTAAAATATTTTATATTAAAATTTTGCTTTATAGTAATTACTTCTTAAATTGTAAAATATTTAAGTAAAATTTATTAATTAATTTTTCTTTTATATTGTATAAATTATTAATTTAATAATTAAAATTATAAAAATTAACTTCTATGATTGAAGTCCATTACAAGTTTTAAAGTCTTGAGACGAAATTTAAAATCGTAATGACATTATTTTAAATTTAATATGTACATTGCAATTATAAAATAAAAAAAGTAAAACCTTTAAACGACACAGTCTGCATTATGGATGAAAAAAGTTTAATTGTTCTGATTTTAGAATCATTTAATGTTAAATAATGTATGATAAATAAAAATATTTAAAAATTTTTAATTTTAATAGAAAATTCTGTTCTGTAATGATTAAAAAAAATTAAACGGAGTTTATAATTATTTTAAAAGTGTAAATTAAGTAGTCCAATTTCAAAATCATATCTTTATATTATTATGATGTGTCTGTTTAACTTATATCATCTGAAGAACAAATTTTAAAATTTTTTTAATAAATATTTTTTTTATTTGGCTATTGCGCATCTGTTATTATATGCGAAAATTGTATTTTTGCTATAATTGTCACAATCATTCATGATAGCTTCATCAAAAATCAAAAAATTAAATATTTTCCGTTAGTAAGTGTGTAAAGCTAGAATAGAGATATACAAATTTACAAGATACTACAATAATAATATAAAAATACAAGAAGTACCCAATCACATTTGCAAGTCTAATACAATTATTTTAAACAAACTCACATATTCTATACATAACCATCTCTACGCATTGAGAGCATTTTCGTGACCATTCTTGCACATCTTTTACATAATGCAACTTATCAGTTGACAGTAAATCTCTCCAAAAAATATTCTGATTTTCAGTCAATATGGCTTCCGGAAAAAAGTCTTCTCTAATTTGATTATATTTTTCGCAAGCAACAAAAAAATGAAAAAAAATCCTCTATTTCCTCATCGCACCACATACATTTTTCGGAGCTTGGTAGACCAAGCCTATCGCCGTCGATTATAAGGAAATTAGAGTGCTTGTTTATGAGGCGACATTGTGCGAAGATTCTTTTAAGTTGCATGTGCATTCTCAAATTCAAATACGGTTGCACTCCGTAGGTCAAGCGAACAAATGGCCAAACCTCCAGACTTTTTGACTCCTTACGAGAACCCAGGTCGTTTCTTAAACAGAATCTTTCGAAGACATTTATGATTTGATTCGCGGCTTCTGCTATTTCATCTATAGAACCAGAGTTCCATAATTCTTCTTTTCCCGTATCAATGAAGAAATTTTTCAATTGACAAAACCAATTCCGACTCACCGAAGGGCCAGAGCGCGCCAATGTCATCAGCCTCAATAGGCACTGCCTTGGAAACCTTGAATCATTCATCCTGGAAATTTTTATGATCCAAGACAGTGATCTCTCAAGAAGTTTACATGACAACGGCAATCTTCCGGACTCCAATCGGACAGCGTAATTGTGTGTACAGTTTGTCAGACATAATAATTTTTTGAAAAAATTTAATTGAATTCTCTCTATTTCCATAAAGTGAGTTTGTCCCCAAACCTGGGCTCCATAGAGGAGGACACTAGCAACCAGGCTCTCAAAAAGTTTATTATATGTCGACCATATGTTCGCTTTAACATTATTTATTAGATTCAGGGTTGTACCCACCGCTAGATTTGCTGAGCTTGCAGATTTTCTCGCTGCCTTCTTAAATGTGCACAAATTA
The DNA here is from genome assembly GCA_037103525.1 of Ganaspis brasiliensis. Taxonomy (NCBI): domain Eukaryota; kingdom Metazoa; phylum Arthropoda; class Insecta; order Hymenoptera; family Figitidae; genus Ganaspis; species Ganaspis brasiliensis. The sequence goes on from JAZKLR010000152.1 coordinate 5,999,874, forward strand.
TCAAAAATTATCCCTAAGTACGTGTATTCACTAACTACCTCAATTTTTTTTCCTTCGTCCAATTTAAAAGATAAAAATTTCTTAATTACTGAGTTATTATTTTTCCTCAATATTACAATTTTTGTTTTATTAGTATTTATTTCCAATGAGTTGAGTTTACAGTATTCCTGTAGCGCTTTCATTTTTCGTCCTAGTTCAATCGGGGTATCCGATAACAGGACCAGATCATCTGCGTATGATAATATTATAATTTCGATCATCCGCTTGATAGAAATAACCCGGCATCCCTTTTCTCTTAAAAAACTTTCAATGTCATTAATAAAAAGCGAGAATAAATAAGGGCTAAGAACTTCTCCCTGTAATACACCTTGTGAAACTTTTTTATAAAATCTGTACTACCATCCCTCGTCCTGATACATGCTTTCGCTTTTTCAGAGGGGAAGGCGCCTTTAAAGTCTACAAATAAAGCGTATACTACGCTTCTAGGGTTTTTTAAGTGAATTTGAATGACAGATTGCAGTGTAAAAACATTATCCAAACAGCCCCTTCCCTCTCTGAAACCCGATTGAAATTCCGAGATCACTCCAAATTCTTTCTCCCATCTTAAGAGTCTGTCCGCCAGGATTTGCGTGAACACTTTCGCCACACAATTCACTAATGTGATAGGGCGGTAATTGTCAGCAATCCCGAGATAACCCTTCTTGTGTAGCATGCTCATTGTTAAGTATCCCCAGGATTTTGGAATATTTTCTGAATTCAGTATTTTGTTAAAAAAATCCTCAAGATATATCACCCAATTCTCTGGTAAATTTTTATAAAACCCAAAGCTAATGCTATCCAATCAAGGTGATTTTGATGTCTTGCATCTTTTCAGACTTTTACATACTTCTTCGAAAGTTATATAACTATTTAAAATAGGATTTGTTATGTAAGGAGCACAAGATAAGTTTGCAGCTTTTGTTGGATACAATTCGCACAAATAGCAGTACCAGGCCTTCAGACTGATGCGATTTCTGGCCGAATATTTAACCCTTTTCCCATTAATGATTGGCCAAAAATCGGATGAATTTCGCGCTGAAGCCAGTTGTTCAGACAGTAGATCGGCATAAAAATTCTTTTAAGACAGCAATAATTTCTTATATTGAGTTTGTTTATTTAAATAAGTTAATCTGTCAGTTAAACAATTTAATTTACAGTAAGTCTGAAAAAATTCCTTGAGATCTCGTCTGGATTCCACGCACGCTCCATTATACCAGGGTTTATTTCTATATATTACTCCCGAATCGCTATAAATTGGTTTAACCATATTTAATTCTCCCGCAACCGACTTTATTGCCGATATAAGTTTATCATTTAATTCATCAACTGTCCCTTTCTCAGAGTCGGAAATCTCCGATCTCCATCTTATTTTATTAGAGAATTCTAAAACTTTATTGCAATCAAATTTTATCTTATGCATAGAGTGAATGTTCTGACTTGAGGGTTTTTTTCAACGAGAAGCAGTCTATTGAGATAGATATCGGGAGATGATCCCATCTAGTGGGCATTTTTAGAACTTTAAAATCAGAAATCAGCGACAAGGAACTTATGGAGCACCAGGCTAAATCAATAACGCTAGTACCAAGTTTAGCGATATACGTATATTCTGCAGGAGAATCATTTATGGATCTACCATTACACAGAAACATTTCGTTACGCTCCATGCAATCCGTGAGTTTTTTACCCTTGTAATTGTCTATTAAATCTTTCGACGATCTTTCGGACATAAAAATTTCACTATTTAAAAAAATCTGATCGTCAAGGTTATTCAAGTTAGCTACCCTACAGTTAAAATCCCCCCTATAATTATAGGTAGGTTAGCATAATAGTGACTTGAGTCACAGAGTTTTTGTTCGAAATCGTTAAAGAATTTATCAATATTTATTTTCGGAAAGATATAGACGGCTATCAATAAGAAGGATAATGAACCAGATACTACCTTAATTATAATAAATTCCTGTTCCATCAGGATCAGTTGGGAGGTGAAAGTTTTTCTGCTTAGGGCTATCACAAAACCTTCTCTTGCTCTTCCTGTTCTTTCTTCCTTCTTAGCTGGAACAATGTACAGGTCTAGGTCTCCGGAGAAAGCCGCTCGAATTGAATTTTCCGATTGAATCCACGTCTCGCACAAGCAAAGAATGCTTTTAATGTCATACATCTTCTTGATATCCTCTAGATTCGAAAAACCGCGCATATTTCAGAAAATAATTTTTCTAACGATGCTTTCATACTGCAGAGTCTGATTTGCATTTAATATTATTTTCTTTTGAGCTTCCTGAATATAATCCTTCTTAATTTGCTATGATAAGGTAGGGTTACGAGAGCGTGTCTTTATGGTATTGGTGTGGGTAATATTTTCCTTAACGAAAAATGAGTCTAGACGTCGATTCACTGTAGTCATCTTACTGAAACGTCCCCTCTTCGATTTGATTCTATTGTTGGTAAAGGTTCCCTCTCCTGAATCCTTAGGTGTATCTTGAATATTATTTTCCTTGATAAAATTACTAGATAGAGAGGCCACCTCTTGATCTTCCAACGTCTTCCCGTCCATCATTAATTTGTTCTTTTTAATTTCAATATCCAAGCCATTTTTTCTTAAAATCTCAGCCTGCATAGTTAACTTCTTTCTGGCTTCTCTTTGTTGTTTGGAACGGTCGTTGGTGACTACGATATTAAGTTTACGGAAGTCTGTAATCTTTGTGAATACTAATTTCACCCATCTCGGGGCAATGAACTTAATAATAACAGGTCTATTCCCAATATTTTTCCCTAGTCGAAAGAATCAGATATAGCAATGTCGGGGATTGGAATTTCTAATTTATTGAAAATCTCAGTTATCGTTGAACACAAATCCGCATTGTTTTCCTCAGAGTCCTCAAGGTTAAATATTATAATATTGTTGGATCTATCTCTTCGATCAGCCGCATTAATTTTCTTCGTTAGAATATCTGTCTTTATCGAAATTTCAGAGATGTTTTTTTCATTTGCTGTAAATCTAATGCAAGAGACTTGAACTTCTTTTTTAAGTTCTTCATTAGATTTTGTTAGTTTTTCGATAGACCCTATTAATTTCTTAATTTCCTCACTCAATGAGTCACCCATTTCTATCGGCATTTTTTTTTCTCTGCTGTCTTGCTCCAGAATTCAGCCACTCGTTAAGCACAAAGAATTCTTTATATTAAGCACATGTAAAATAAAAATAAGCACAAAACTATATCACAAATAGCACTTCACACTTTTATCGAGTCTTTCTATGACTTTTAAGCTAGACAGTCACAAATCACACCATTTAATTACTCAATATCCGAAACAAGCTGTATACAAAAACGTCTGTACCCTACGAAGGTTCAGGCTGAACTCCGACTATGTATTTATTATTCATAGCTTGTCAAAAAAATGATTAATTTTTTGATTTTTGTCCATTAAAGTTCTCGTGAAAAGTTATTATAGAAATAATTTTGTTAATCATTTAAAACAATTATTTAATATTAAACCTTCGCACAGGATATATTTCTAGAAATTTATTTATTTGTTCAAGTAATTATTATTATCACATCATATGTTTATTATTTTTAATTCTATATAAAAATAGAAAGTATGCAAAATAATTTCTTATAGAAAATAATTTAAATTCCAAATTATTGCATATTTGAAGAAACATATTTTTATGTTTACGAACATGGTCACGAAATAAAGATAACTTTCACCTATCATTTAAAATAATTTTATCCTACTAGCACTAACAATGGCGCAATGCGCGCTCTTTTCTATTACATATGTCCTGGTAAAGACCCTCGGTTTGAAAGAAACTGTGTTTCACCGATTCTCCTTCTCTCTCTCTCTCTCTCTCACACACACACACACATACACACAGATTTAAATTTGAAATTTTACCTAAAATTTAACCTCATTATACTAGGACCGGCCAGGCCCTTGTCCTTCGGACGCCATCACTAGACGAGCTGTTCGGCTCTTCCCAGAGCTCACCGACTCCCGATGTTTGGCGAGTTTGGGCACAGGGGAATGAACGGGACCCCGTCAATTCGGGTAGTCGCCGTTTTTCGAACCTGTGCACTAGCTATCCTGTGCGGATGATGTTAATTCAGATTCCAAATGGGGGCTAACCATCCTCGTCAGCTGTGGAGGACATGGGTTCTGGAAGGAATAGGACACTCCCGCCTCCTTGGTTTTTCTAAGTTGGTGTGAAGTCGTCTCGATCTAGGGTTGGCGCCCGGGGGACCGGTTGTCTATCCGATCTGACCAACGACACCCCCAATCCAAGGTTCTTACACCGTGCCGATGGATGGATGGCACCTGGGTCAAAAAATCCGGTCGTGGTGCTGCTGGGGATGGTGCGAACGTCGCCCAACCTACGTGCTCTTCAATTTGGCGTCTGTAAAGTGCAGGCGTCGGTTGCTGATGCCGGGGGCCTGGGCGGCGGACGCACTGTCGTCGTCAGTGTCACGCTCGGAGGTGTCGCGAGTTGTGGTCCTAGGATACCGGGCGCCCTCCTAGTGATTCAATGCCTTACCTACACATCGGAGCTCTGTGTGGGTGGACCGTTTTTTTCTCTAAGGCTCGTGGGAATTACATGGAAGGTTTCAATTTTAAATTAAACGATGAAGAAAGGCGCTCAAAAAACGCGGGAGGTTACTCGAGGTCATCGAGTAATGCTGGCAGGAAGGACGCTAGCGCAGGTCCACCGTACTTAATTGTGGAGGACCTGCAAAGGTCAAGAAGAGGAAGTGCAGCAAGCATAAGCAGCTGTGGCAGCGCGTTTAGTAACGCCACAGCTTATGGGCTTAGTACTTGCGAGGCAGACAAGACTAAGCTTAAAAAGTTGCGAGCGGAGGAAGCTGGCATTATAGAAGAGATGGAAAGTGAGCTTCAAATCATGTTGGCGAAGCTTACTGTTCAAAAGAACGTAGCTGCCGAGATTCAAGCTGGATTGAGAAAATTCGGGCAATGGATCCCTGCATTAAGGAAGAAACACGAAGAGGATGACGAGGCCGCTTGGATATTTGAAACGGGCCTTGAGCAGGTAGAGGAAGGTCGGCTTGACCGAAAAAAGACAAGGGAGCGCTTCCAGGCCAGGGCAATGAGAAGCCTTGTTCTGGAATGCGAAAGATAGAAGAGAGCTGCCTCGGAGCGATCTCCGCCGAAGGAGGAGGCTCAGAAGAAAAATCAGAAGAAAGAAGAGCCTCTTCTTTCGAAGGCTAGGGCTCTGCAGGGTAAGAAGAAGAAGGTGGTGGTTCTTTTACCACTCCCTAAAGTAGCAATAGAGACGGGGCGACCCAGAAAGCCGACGCTTGTGGTGCAAGTTTGTCAGGGACAGACGTATGCTTCTGTCCTTGGCAAACTCAGAAAGGATGTTGACCCTAGCTCTTGCCAGACGACAGTTGTAAGTGCTAGGCCCACAAAGGAAGGGAACCTTCTTCTTTGTTTAGGGGGAGGTTCTAACCGGGAGGCTTTCACAGCCAAAGTTGCTGAAGCCGTGACTGGAGTTGGAACCGTCAGGGCCCCGGAAGAAAAGAGGGTAACACTCGAAATCCGGGACCTTGACGGTCTCACACAACAGGAAGAAGTGGTAGCAGCTCTTGAGGAACTACTGAAGACTCCCCAAGAAGGAAGGCAGGTGTCGGTCCTGGGACCTAACAGAAGAGGAGTGAAGTTGGCAATTGTGGTCGCCGACTTGCAAGAAGCGAAGCGGCTCGAAGAGATTGGCCGCTTGAAGGTCGGTTTTTTGAGTTGTCAGGTCCGAAGGAGGCTAATGGTGACCAGGTGCCACAGGTGCTTGGCCCATGGCCACAGAAAAGCGGAGTGCAAAGGGGTGGACAGATCTTTCGCATGCTACAAGTGCGGACAGTCTGGCCACACACTTGCACAAGGCACTAGGGACGCATTCTGCTTCCTCTGCGCGGGGGATCCCAGCAAAGGACTAGAAACGTCACACGTGGCAGGGTTAGGGAAATGCGCCTGCTTCAGAAAAATCCTGGAGCAGGCGAAGAGGCAGAAGGCTCTAAGACAAAGCGACAAAGCGAATTGACGTCAATGATAGTAGGTCCCGCGGACCGGAGAAAGTCGCTTTAGCGGCAGAGTAGGGGATATAAGACCACTCCTGATGGCGATACGCGCGGAAAGTGCTAGGCGGGAGTGGTTTTAAGGTCCCTAAAAAAGGGTGTATTTTTAGCGGGTCGGCAAAACATCGCCACCCCCGCATAACCTTGTAGTATGGGCTACAGGGTACCTGAAGGCAGGTTTTCACATCCTACGCAAAAAAAAAAAAAAAAAAAAAACTGACAAATTATTTTTCAAGATAGCGGAGTAGTACGACTCCATATTTATTTAGTACGCCGTACAAAGTGAAAATATTAAAGTTTCTGTTTATTACATACAAGTGTGATACTAGTACGATACTAGTACGTCGTACAAATGTAATAAAAATGTACATACATACTGGCACTGCACTAATTTAGTATTAGTACTTCGAAAATCAGTACCTTTATATACGTATGGTACTAGTATAGTGCAAAGGTACATGGTGTGTACAGTAATTGTACGCTGGTTATCTGGGTTTAGGAAAAGAGGCGAAAATTTTGAACTTTAATGGAAAAGAGAGAAAATTTGCCTTTCTCTTTCTCTTTACTTACAAAAATATTTGCTTTTCACTCTCTCCAAAGAGAAGCGTTACTTTCTAATGGCCCTTTCTAACTCATCTAACGGTCCTTGGTAACTCATTTGCATATAACTTCTTTCTTAGTAAGGATTCTAAAAAGGAACGGACGTTTTAATTAAACTTCAGACGTGTAAGACCCATATGTGATCTCTTATTGGTTAGTAGGTATATTTGATAGTTTTCGATTTCGACTTTCTGTTTATCATAATAATTTTGATAGTAAAATATTAAACTCTAATTTTAAATTTATTTTACAAGACATTTTAATATTTTGGGTATTTAAAATTATAATAGTTTTAATTAAATTGACCGTAATTTAAAAATTAGGTTTGACCTTGAAATTCATGTAAGATATACCCTTCGACAAACTTCAGACGTGTAAGACCCTTTTCGCTCTCTCATTGGGCAACAATATCTTCGATATTTGTCGATAGTTTTTTGTGGTTATTTTGGTGGTAGTTTGATAGTAAGTATAATATTTTAGGCTAGTTGTTGACATTTAATTTTGTTATTTTGTAATATTTAATTAAAATTTAAATTAACTTTAGGATAAAAGTGTTTTTCAAAATAGTATCAGTGAAGTGTTCAGTGCTTAATAGTGCTTTACTTTTAAAACAGAAGTAGTGTGTGCTTTTATTGTGCTCCATGTGTCAATTTTCAGGAGTTTTAAACGGGTGAGTAATAATAACAATGTTTATCATTGCTTTCTTTTTATTTAATTAATTTAATTATGTATATTAAATTATTAATATTATATTGAAACATAAAATTAAGTTAGTAATTTATCACTTTCAAGGGTAACGGTTAAGGTTAGATCATTTGTGTTATTATGTAGGTTCAGTCACATGACGATCCTCCTTACATTTAATAACAGGTGAGTAATAATAGTGATAATAACAATAATTTCCATTGATTTTTTTATTTAATTGTAAATTGAAAAGGTACAGAGAATTTTACTATTTTTAATTATTATTTTTGTTTTTATCATACCAAGTTAATAGTTTTGCACTTTTAATGGTAACATAATAGTTAAATAATTGTTGTTATAATTTATAAAAATACATGTAGCAATTAGTTGGCAACAGGTAAGAAAGAATAATGTTTTCTATCAATTCATTTTTTTTTTAATACAAATTCAAAAGTTAGATATAAAGAATTTTATTATTTTTAATTATTATTATTAATATTATTATTATAATTTATATAAAACTATATTTAAAGTTTTACATTTTCAATTTATATTCTGTTTAGTCAAAATAAATTTAGTATTTGAATTTTCAAGTTTTAATTCGTTTAGAGAATTCAATTGGAGACATTTTTATTATTTTTAATTTGTGATAAAAATTGTATTATTTTTATGCTAATTCGGTATAGTTAGACATGAAATAATTTCCTTTTTTTTTAATTTTGATTTCATAGTTACAATTAAAAGTAAATTTAATCCCTTAAGAATATGAAATCAATAGAATTCCCTTCACAGAGTATACATTCATAACAATTAAGTTTATTTTAATAAAATAGAATAAAAACGCATTTAAATTATGGAAAGTGATCACTAACACTTTCAATTCAAAGCTTTAAGAACTGTCTATTAGTTTCACGTGACATTTTCAATTAAACATTTTTATAGATGGAAATTTTTTTCAATAATAATAATAAATAATAATAAAGATCTCCTTACATTCTTGGTGTAATTTTAAAGATAATTTTCTATAGAATTTAAAAAATACTTCACTATTGGTGCACAATTTTTTTCGTAGATTTTGCCCGAGGCTAAACTGAGTACAAGAAATCGGGCAAGTACGAGTTACACCCGTACCAAAATCTAGGGTTCCGTACATTTACGAAACAAAGATGTACCTTATTAACAAACAGAGAGCTCTAATTGGGTACACATATGTATTTTCACGTGTAGATTACTGGAAAATTATAGGGATTGACAGTCAAAACGTTGTCAAAAAAAGAAAAACTGCAAATTTTCAAAACAAATGTTTTTTCCTCATAACTTTGAAACTATTTGAGCTAGAGGGCTAAAATTTGATACATTTGTAAATTTTTATGTACAGATAATGAAAATTAATTAGAACGTACAAATTATGGAAATACTTCTACCTTCAAGTACATGAAACTTTTGCTTAAGGGTACAGGCTTGTATTTCATATAAATAACATAAAAATCAAGAATTTTTTTTTTAAGGGAGAGGCCCTGAAATTTTTATTGGGTTTTAGGACTTATAACAGTCTTGATTATAGGTCCTGTGGCAGCCTTGATCAAGCCTGGTATAAGATTAAAATTTTTTTTTGTTTCTTTCATAATGTTTCAATTATTTTGAAAGAAAAATGATAACAATTTTCAATTTCGTTTTATATCGTTTTTTTAAATTCTGAGTATACAAATAATAATTTTATTGGTTTGAGGGGTACTGTAGGACAATTAGGGTGAGCTCTAGCATAGGGGTCTAAACCTCTTTTTGGTGATTTTTCGATTTTTTTTGTGACCTCATAATATTCAATTTTATTTCTAAACATAATTTTTCCATAATCTGCATGCAAAAATACACGAGTGTACCAAATTTTAGCCCTCTAGCTCAAATAATGGCATTATTTAATGCATTTTTGCTCAAAAAAGTTGTTATTTCCTTGACAACGCTATGAACATCACCTTGAATCATGTTCTCTATATTTTTCGTGCAATCTACAAGTGAAAATACATAAGTGTACCAAATTTGAGCCCTCTTGGTCAAATAGTTTAGAAGTTAAGAGGGGGGGGGAATGGTTTTTGGCTACGGACGCACGAGTTTCGCTATAAGGGTTCCGCCGAAAACCGAAGGTGTACGGAACCCTAAAAAAGGGAAAAATTTAAATAAAATAATTAGTGAGAAAAATATTTTTCAGTACTTCAAGTAGCTCATCAACTGATAAAGAAGAATATAGGTTAAAAAACGTTTAAAAAAGTTAAAAATAAAACCTGTACTAAAGAAAGAACAACATCACAAACGACGCTAAAACAGAAGTAGTTCAGATACAGAAACCTACGATGAGAAATGTAAGCTCAAATCTTACAGCTTTTTCAAGAAGAGTTATGCATAGTCTGCAAACGATGTTATAGGAAATCGCTTTATTTTTAAATTGTCTGACAAACCTCATGACAAACCTTCAGATATTAACTATAAATAAGTTATTGTTAGTAGGATAATTATTGTAATTTTTTATTTTTATCCATTTGAAGTAATTTTTGTAAATCGCAAAACTTGGACGCAACCCAAGAAGTTAATTCTGAGTCTAAGGTTACACCAAAAGTATCAGACGAAAAAGATAACTATTTAGATCAAGAAGCTCTTAAATCAATTGGTGTTCAAGTTAGTAAGGAAAGAAAATTCTTTTCATCAGTACATCCAGACATTGCTGTCATATTTAAATATATGGTAAATATTTAAAAAATATCTACCACTAGAAAATCTAATTTTAATTGATGCACTAAAATTAAATTCAGAAATAAAATTCGCATAACTGCAAAACAAATAAAAGATTCAACTTGTCTGTCTGCAATGAGGAACGTCCTTTCTCTTGTCAGTTCAAAACAAGAGAGAAAACCAGCTGAGAATCAAATTTTAGAAAATTTGGGAGATGTTAGCAGATCTCTCACAGATATTCAACACGATAAATCATCTGTAAGAAAAAGTCTTATGCTTTCAAATATTTCGGATAATATTCTAAAGGACAACCTACAAGCAACCGGGATAAATGAATTTTTATATGGCGGAAATCTTCAGAAAAATTTAAAGTCTGCAAAATTGATGCAAATATCTTGTAAGGATTTGAGGACTGGTACCCGAAACCAAGTTACTAATCTATAATAGATAATTAGGATTTCTACATTACCAATAAACCATTATTTTTAGTTATAACTTTTACCCCAAACGTCAAGTCTTTTTTATATTGTAAATTTAATATATATTTGAACGTTGAGTCCAAGTTTAAATCTATGAAAATGTGATAGGTGAATGTTTAATTTAATAGAACATCAAACTTCTAGGACGTTAACCTTGTTTGATTTCCTAAAAACATAATATAATAGAAATTCAATTTTGCATTGCTTTCTACATAAAATAGTTTATTACTAAAATTTCATGATTTACATTGAAATTAAACATTTTGTTTCTTCATAATATCATTTTTCCGATAAAAATAAAGATTTGTGTAGAGAAGAAAGTTTTGATAATTCATAAATATTAAAGATAGTTTGATTATTATCTTTACACCGGCTAGCACCTTTGCCCCAGTCTTCCCTACATAAAACTATAAAAAATATTTAAATAAATTACTCTTTGAAAAAGAAGAATTTTTAAGCCCATTATGTGCTATCAATATAAAAATAAATATAAAATTAGAAAAGTTGCATAATTTATAGAAAATTTATGAATATTTTGGTTTTTCCAATTATTAAAAAATTATTGTCGATCTTAACGTAGACCAGTTCGTAACTTACAATTGCTAAAAAAAAGCATCTAAAATACAAGTCAAATCAGAAAACAAAATTAAAAAATATCAATTTTTGAAATAACTAGAGAAATTTAAAAAAAACTTTGTTGGCGTTTTTGTTTAAAAACCACTCTTTGTCTTAAAATTTTTAAATAGTCGTCAAAAAAATACGTGTTTCTGGCGAAAAGAAAGCTGAGCAGGTAAGTTTTAAATTATTAATAAATATGAATAAATACAGAAATTCTTGTCATACGATTTCCGATAATATAAAAAGGTTTTTATGATATTTGCATAACCTTATTTTCTTTACTATTAGTGATCATCCAAAAAATGTTGAAGAGAAGAAAGAAAGATATCTTGAAAGATATTTTTCAATATTATCACGATGAAAAAAAAGATAAATTCGCAAAGTGCAAGATATGCTCAACAGGAAATAAAGAAATTATAATAAAAATGACGGATGTAAATACGTCGGGTAAAATAGTAGGGTAAATAGTAGCAAATGAAGATGATGTCGCCATTAAAAAGTAAGAAAATTATTCATTAAATTGAAATATAGAGATAAATGAATGAATAAAAAATTAAGAAAATTATTCATTTAATTGAAATGTAGTGATCAATGAATGACATTCAAATGATTCCAAGATTTGGTTTACTTTAGGTAGATGGATTTCAATTGCAGGCAAAACTTTTTATGGAATTACGGGTAAAACATCTTCTAAACTTAAAATAAACACTCTATACATTTATAATGTAAGTAAAAATTAACCATTTGGTAAATTTAAATTAGTGAAATAAATTCTCGCTAATTTTAGTATGTAGTTATGAATTCCTACTATTTTAATAATTGCAATTTTACTGATTGAAATAGTTGAAATTTATTTACTGATTCAAATCAATCTATAGCTCTCAATCTTCACTATTTGAATCAATGAAATTCCACTTTTCAATGTAGTTGGAATTTTGCTACTGATTCAAATCAGTGAAAATCCCAATGGTTAAAATTTAGAAAGCAATTTACCTCAAAACATTATTTCTTAAAGAAGTAGCTTAATTATTTTTTTTCTTAGGTTATTACCTTGATTTCGTGTGACTTTTGGAGGTTTTGTAATATCTACTATCGCCCCCACTTTAGAATCTGGACCTAGCAACACAAAATTTATTACCGAATTTAAAATACTTATGGATGAAGAGAATATACAATTTAACGCAAAAGACCAACATTATAAATGCATGGCTCATGTTGAAAATTTAAGCGTTCAGAATTTTTCAAATGAATTAAAATTTCAGCAAAAAGACGAATTTGACGCGAATTACGATGAAAGGCTAGACGATAATGGCGAAGTTGAACAAGTAAAAGAAAAACTGATAAAATAGTAGCAAATGAAGATAATTTCGCCTTTAAAAAATTAAGAAAATTATTCATTAAATTGAAATATAGGAAACAATTAAAAAAAAATCTGGAATGTTGCTGTATCATAAAAAAATTTAAAAATGATTTCCTTAAACAATTACGTGAAAACAAGATGGAACTCGATCGATGAAATGATATCAGAAGCTTTAAAAATGAAGAATAGATTAATTAATTTACTTTGTAACTTAGCCCCTTTTTAAAATTGGGTTAATTTTTGGTGTAAAATTATATTATGTAAATAAATGAAATAATTCATTTTAAAATTATATTATCAATCTTGTGACAAATTTGTAAATTATTAAGTTCCTAATTGATCAATGGATTTTATATTTATTAAAAGTAAAAAATATTTTTACTATTTGATTCGAATTTCGAACTATGCTGATTCGAAAACTCCGAATAGTTCGAATTCGAACCTTTGTAATTCGGATCTGAATCGAATCGAAGGGGATAGCGGAAGCTATATTATGCAGGAGCAAATGAAGTAATATAATCATTTCCACAGTTGTCATCATGCAGTACGTCATAGCAGGCTTCGCACTCCCCAACTATTTACTACTTTTTGCTACTTTTTTCATGAAAGGCTACTTTTTTGATAATTTTTTCGGCCTAAAGCTACTAAAAGCTACTTTTTTGAAAATTATGGAAAAAACGTATTCAGTTATTAGATTTTTAATTTTATAAGTGCAAAAATTTACTAATTTACAGTCAAACTTCCATACTGCCGTAAGAAATTTGACGTTTCCGCTGTAGAAAGGTTCTTTAAAATGCTATTAGTGAGTGAACGTTCAGGAATGTAACAACCATTTTAAATCATAGGATCTTTAAATATAAAATGGAAATTATAATAATTATTAAACAATAATTTATCTATTAATTTAGGCTGCAATGAGAAATAAAAATTTATATAACAATTTGCACAAGTCAGTCTTCTATCGTTAAAATCACATGTTTGAAATCACATTATTTTTATTAATAAACTCTTCGAATTTTTTAATATTGAAAAATTATAATTATTATACAAATTTACAATAGGCTTAGTTGGGGTAATTCGGGACAACCTATACCTTGCTGAAAATTGACAATAAAAAAAATGGCAAATATACGTTTTTGACAATTATTTTTAAAAAATTTCTACAATTGCTTAGTAATTTGACTTATTTAGTAACTTGAGCTACAAGAAAAAGAGGTTATTTTGACAACTGGTAAGATGAAATAAAAAAGCGCATTAATGATTTAGATAACATAAATTTTCTTATTGGTATTTGTTAAAAACAGTCTTATTTACTTATATTAATTAATTATTGAATTAATACGAACAAAATGTTGTGTGAAAATTACTTTTAAAACTTACTTGCAAAATGTCACAATTTTCAAAGTTCCAATTAAAGTTTTCTATTAAGAATTCAAATATTTTAGTATTAAATATTATTTTATTTTGTGTCTTTCATAAGACGTACTAACTTTTTAATTTTATAATGGAGAAATATGAAAACTTTTAACTTAATTATTGAAATTTTTAGAAGAAGCAGTGTTTTTGAACTCTAATAACTCATCACCAGAGGCGTGAAAAAATCAAATTTTGGTTTTAAAATTCAAGTTTGACACTCCTTTCCACAGTATCAAAATTTGGTGTTGAAGAATCAGCTACTTTTTTACTTTTTACAATTTGAAAAATGTGCTTTCCGAGGTGCTTTTAAATACGAATTTGAACGTTAAAATGCAAGTAGTTTTGTAATAAAAAAACCTTTCTTTCTTCAGGAATTAAGTGGGAGGTGTTTTATATATTCTTCACCCTCCTGGACCTGTTAGCATAAGATATTTTCATGTCGCCTAGCATCACTTTGGCCTCTGAATCTGTAATTTCTTCTTTGGGAAACTAAAAGAAATTAAAGGGCACTAGTTCCTGAGCTGTTATGTTAAAATCAATTTCCTCTTCGGTGGTATTTATCGCCTTTGCGTCCCAAAACCCGTCTTTATTTGTCACTACGGCTTTTCCTAGTAAGAGACCTGATAGAGTTTTAATCCGTGGAAAATATCCTTCTTCTATTTCAGGATTAATGACATCCACGGCTACAAGAGTTCCAGACCTTGCATTTATTCGAAACACTCTAGAAAATGGTTTTACTTCTGACCGTAAGGATTCTCTGGCTTAAAGTGATTCTTTATCCTCAAATGATAAATTTCTCCCCCAAATAAACGTTTCTTTGAAGCTGGGTGGTTAACACGTTACCGCGTCCGAGAGAAGTTTCTGAAGGAAGTTTAAATTCTGTTAATGCATTGTAGAGCGATTGGAGGGGGCGTCGTGCTAGACTTACAATCCTGAGTAGGCCCGTAATATTAAGTTGATGTTTGATACAGGGTTCGTGGAGGATATAGTGGCTGCGACACATGATTTATCGGTGTTGGCGCTTGAGGTAGATGGAGTTGCGTAGGGACTTGAGGTATCACGGTCCTGTTCAATCTGGGGAACATATGTGTTTATCAGAAAGGAGTTAGAATCTAATTTCCTCTTTACCTGTCTGGCCTATTTTCCAAAATAACTTTAATAATCTCCAGTACTGGCATCGGTGCTACATTCCTCAAGTGAATCCTGCTCTGAGTCTAAAGAGTATACTATCTGAATAGTAGGAGTCAAAATTCTAAAAGGGTTTTCTTCTACGGCCAATGATTGTTGAATTGCTCCCGTGAGCTCATCGTCCATGTTGACTTCTTCTCTTACCAAAATTAGTACCTACAGAAATTTGCTACGCAAGAACAACAATATGTTGAATGACAAGCCCTGGAGGTCGGATTCTACGTGCAACCTTGTTTACTGGCTGGGTCTTCTGGGCTAGGAAGAAAAGACAGTCAAAATTTTTTGGATGTTCTGGATTTTATTCTATATTGAGTGTGACTTCCAATTTCTCGTCAATTAAACAGGCCCACAAATAAAAGCAGAGGTGGACATATTCTGAGTCCAGTGGACCTTTATGTTTTTGGGGTCGCTGATTACGATCCCGCTGTCCACATAACTCTATCACGTCTAGTTCAAGGTCACGTCAAAGTCAAGCACCTAAATTTCAAAAATAAAAAATTTTGACCCCGGATTCTGAAAGAGCAGGAAATTTTACTTCGGGATATTCCTTGACCGATTTTTTAATTAGACCCTTAAAGGTTATTTGAAAATCGTTTAGAGGACAAATATTTAATGTCATCTCTCACATGCATGGAATTTTAGCCAATGCATGGTATTTACAATCCCGGTGTCCATATAACTCCATCTTGTAAATTTCAAGGTCACATCAAGGTCAAGCACCTTATTTTCCGAAATATTTGACCTAAAAATGACCTTTATATGACCTTCAAGGGTCTAATTGAAAAATCGGTCAAGGCGTATCCGGGCGTAAAATTTCCTGGTCTTTCAGAATCCGGGGTATAAAAAAAATAAAGGTCCACTGGACTCAGAACATGTCCACCTCTGCTTCTATTTGTGAGCCTGTGTTATCGGAGCTTCTGGCCTAAAACACTATTTTTGTACAATAATCTGCCGACAACTCAAACATTGACGAATTTTAATTTTCTTTTTTTTTTAAATACTCAGGATTGTTTGTCCTACAACGCTTCATGCTAATTGCTAAATAATTAAGATTTTTTTTTTTTGACAAAAATGAATGTTAATAACTTTTAAAAATGGAAAAAAATGAATTTTGAGGAAATGATTTTAAGATCCTTCGATAACAGAAACTTTAAATATACTTAGATATTTTACACACAAAACTGATCTAAAGTATTAACTAAATGGTTCTAGTTAATAATTAACAAGTTTTAATTTGTTTAAATAACCTTACGCTCAATTGACAAATAAATAACTTTGAAAGTTTTCATTGCTTAAATTTCTTTTCTTTTGTAAAATTAATTAATCACAATTTATCTAGGGATGTGATATAGTTTGGGATGCTTACTAATAATTATTTAAATTTCTCAAAGTTATTAACATTTATTTTTGTTAAACAAGAAAATCTTAATTATCTATCAATTATCAATTAGCGTTGTAGGACAAACATTGCTTAGTATTGATTTCCTTAAAAAAATGAAAAATGTTATCCCTTTCCCGACGCTAAATATTTCTTCTATAACAAGATTTTTTTTATTCATCACTATTTAAAAGGACAACATTTTGACACTTGAGAAATAATACCCCATATTTCTACTTGCTCTAATTTCTTTTAATAAAATTCATTTTCTGTGAGTTTGGTAAAATTGCAATGTTTGTGGTCTGACATTTTGAATCCGTCATTTTAAATTGATCATTTCTATGTTTATATTCTAATAAGGTTTTCCAATATTATACTTACATTAATTAATATTTAGCGAGTGTAAATATATTTTCATAGTTTTGATACGCCACTTTGTATCCGCCATTTTGTATTCTGATAATTTTATTTTTCTTTGAAATGACTTAAAAAAAAGAAAAAAAGCGAAATTTGGCTTTATATACATACAATATTTTTTGGTTAATTTACCAATCTGTTTTGTTATTTTTGCAATTGCTTTTCAAAATTTTCAAGATGCTATAAAATGAAATCAATTTTATTTAATTCAATTCCCAAAAGACAATTATGGCTAAGCTAATTTCCCCCCAAGAAATCAACTTTACCTTATATTCAAAATCTTTTCTTATCTTGAACGACTAATAATTCAACTTTAGATAATTAAGAAATTGGTATGATAGCAATGTGATTTAATTTGTTTCGTCTAACTTTCTCTTTATTGATTTATTACCCCAAGTAATACAGTCCGCAGACTTTCAGCAGACTAGAGTCTGCAAAAAGTCTGCGAAAAGTCTGCGGAAAGACTACGGAAAGTCTGCAGAAAGTCTGCGGAAGATCTGCACAATGTCTGCGAAAATTATGCAGACTGTCTTTGGAGAGTTTGCAGAAAGTCTGCGGAAGGTTTGCAGAATGACTGCGGAATGACTGCGGAAAGTCTGCAGAATGTCTGCGGAAAGTCTGCACAATGACTACCAAAAGTCTGCGGAAGGTCTGCGAAATGACTGCGAAAAGTCTGCAATAAGTCTGCGGAAAGTTTGCAGAAAGTCTGCAGAAGGTCTGTAGAAGGGCTGCAGAATGACTGCGGAAAGTCTGCACAGAGTCTCCGGAAGTTCTGCAGAATGACTGCAAAATGACTGCAGAAAGTCTGCAGAAGGTCTGCGGAAAGTCTGCAGAAAGTTTGCACAATGTCTGCGGAAGGTCCGCAGAATGACTGCAGAAGGTCTGCAAAATGACTGCAGAAAGTCTGCAGAATGACTGCAGAATGTCTGTAGAAAGTCTACGGAAGGTCTGCAGAATGACTGCAAAAAGTCTGCGTAAAGTCTGCGAAAAGTTTGCAGAAATTCTGCAGAATGACTACAGAAAGTCTGCAGAATGACTGCAGAAAGTCTGCGGATCGTCTGCGGAAAGTCGGCAGAATGACTGCAGAAAGTCTGAAGAAAGTCTGCAGAATGAGTGCGCAAAGTCTGCAGTATGACTGCGGAAACAGTTGTAGAGTTTATTCTATATGAACATTGTTACATTTTAGTTTTTTTTTATAGCTACGATTCTGCTTTTTATTGAGTTCTTAAAAAAAACGTAATAAGTATCTGCTTGACATATATCTTGTCACCAACTGCTTAAATTTTTTTTAGATCCGGTTTTTAGCAAATAAGTCTGTCAAAATATTGCAATAAATGTACAGTTTATTTTGAATCAAGTTTGTTAAATTTGCACAGATATTACAGAATTAGGCGATTCACTCATTTTTTTTGTTCATGTAAATTAAAAACTTACTTTTATGGCTTTTATGAATCGCAAACAGTTAAGTATAAACAATTTACATTTTTTATCAGAATAGGAGAAAGTAAATTGTTTATTTTAAAGGAATTAACAAAGTAAGATAAATCATATTTTTTATACAAGTAGTTTTGCCGTTTATATTGTATTATAAATTATTTTAAACTAATACAAAAGTTTATTTCTGTAGATTTAATAACGTGAAATTGTGAAAACAGGGACAATCTTACTTATCTAACAGATAAGTACAATATTACTTTAAAACAATTGTTAATAAAACGATTAATTAGAAACTAGAACCCCCTCGTAGTGTCACCTTGTCGTGGTGAGGGGGCTTAGGACCGGCCAGGCGCTTGTCCTTCGGACGCCATCACTGGACGAGCTGTTCAGCTCTTCCCAGAACTCATAGACTCCCAATGTCTGGCGAGTTTGGGCACAGGGGAATGAACGGGACCCCGTTAATTCGGGTAGCCGCCGTTTTTCGAACCTGTGCACTAGCTATCCTGTGCGGATGATGTTAATTCGGATTCCGAATGGGGGCTAACCATCCTCGTCAGCTGTGGACTACATGGGTTCTGGGAGGAATAGGACACTCCTGCCTTCTTGGTTTTTTCTAAGTTGGTGTGGAGTAGCCTCGATCCAGGGTTGGCGCCCGATGGACCGGTTGTCTGTTCGGTCTGACCAACGACACTAGCCGATCGGCACCCTACAGGCAGTACACTGGGAGTGATAAGTCCTGTCACGGCGTTTCCAACCGTGACATGTACGAGTCTGATGTGAGCGTAGCTCTGCCGAGGTGGACTTGCGGTAGGTTGTCAGGAGCCAGCCCCTTCGGGATTGATCAGCGAGTGCGTAATGGATGTAAGGGATCGGAACCTGCATTGTTACTGGCGAGTCCGTTCCGTCCGTGTATTCCGGGAACGGCTAAGCAGCTGATTGGGCCTCAGGGATCTGGGGTAGGATCGCAGTATCCGAGGGTGTACCCGTTCCCAATCAAGGCGGCCCGCCACTTTACGCACGAGGCGCTAGTAAACTTAAAAGCATGGAGAATACAATTGGACAATTCTTTAAGAACTTAGAAATGGAAGTAGAGCTCTGCCCTATTGAGTCAGAGTCGTCTACAACCGAAACCGCAGTGGTCAAAACGGCCACCCCTCCAGAGGATCTTGACCTGGACGATAGAGTCGGGCAAGTTTTTTCAAACTTGACAAGACCTCTTGGTAGAAATACCAGGGATGCCGTTAAGGGACTCCTTCGGACTCACAAGAGGGTTGCAAAGAACCAATTCGAGGCAAACGTCGCCTTGCAACTGGCATTGGTCCCAAAAATCTTGAGCGTCATGCGCACTGCCTGTTCGAGGCAAAAAAACATCAGCGTTGACGTTCAGGACGGTCTCTGCGTATTGGAGACGGCCTTTGAAGTCATCCGCACAAATGTGCGGTACTTAGAACCAAAAGGGTCGAAAACCCAAAGCAGAGAAAAAGAGAACGAAGTGGGTAGCCCGGCGACTAGCCAGGAAAATCCCACAAGGAAGATGGAGAAAAGGCGCGCTGCCGAAACGCCTCCTGAAAAAGTCCTGAAAAAAGGGAAGAGCTCGGAGTCGCCAGTGCAGCAAAAACGGCAAACTCCGAGACCAGAAGAACCAAAAAGCCATCAGTCTGCAAAGACGATGGCAGAGATCGTGGCTAGCGGTACAAGCGCTGCCGGTCCATTACAAATCGCCGCCCCTGTAGGCAAAAATGACGGTGACTTCGAGCTTGTCCGAAGTAGAAAGAGAGAAGCTCGAAGGCGGCAAAAGGCCGCAAAGGTGGCGAAGGAGGCGGAGAAGGCGAAGAAAAAAGAAAAAGCGCCAACGAGGAAGCCAAGAAGCACCGAGGCAGTCAGGATTTAGGCAACGGACCCGAATTCGTACAGCGAAATCCTGAAGGAACTCCAAAAGTCCTTGAAGCCCAAAGATTCGGGCACGAAGGTAACACAGCCCCACAAAAAAAAAGTGTCATGTACTTTTGACTGGAATACCTTAGCCCTATGTATTTTGACGCGCTGAACACGAATCCGAAGTCCATTTTGCTCCATCACGTCAGGATTTTTTTCTAACCTCAAAAAACATGTCGGATTTTGAGAGGTAGGCGATTTTTTAAAAAAATTTATGGATTTACTTCAAACTTGGTATCTGGGGGTTTTTTGGGTCGCTGATTATGAATCTGAAGTTAGATTTTCAAAATTCAAAATGGTGGATCCAATATGGCGGACGAATTTTGAAAAAATTTGAAGATTTACTTCAAACTTGGTATCTGGGGGTTTTTTGGGTCGCTGATTACGAATCCGAAGTTAAATTTTCTAAATTTAAAATAGCGGATCCAATATGGCGGCCGAATTAAAAAACATATTAAGATTTACTTGGCGGCAAGAATATGGCTGATGAATTTTTTTAAAATATTAAAATTTACATAAAATTTGGTATCTAGTGGTTTGTGGGGTGACTGATTGCAAATCTGAAAACAGATTGTCAAAATTCAATATGTCAGTTCTGAAGTATATAATTTTCCTTTATTCCTTTTTATGGTAGCGCACTCTTTTGTTTTCGAAAGATCTGTGTAGCGGTTTTCTCTTTAAGTTCACACTACCTGGTACAACATCCCTTTTCAGCATCCAGAAAAAGTCGGCCATCATATTTACGCCCCACCTTCCTTGATAACGACGTTCCATTTCTTTAAGGTCTTGATGAAATCGCTCTCCCTGTTCCTCACTGTAGTCTCCTAAATTTTCGGAGAAGTACTTTAGATGTGATTCTAAGAAATGTAGCTTCAAGCTCATCAAGCATCCTTGCTTTCCGAAGTTTGTTATCATATTATTTGCCATTTCTTCCCAATTCTCGCTTTTGTTATTCCCCAGAAAATTTTCAACAATTAGTTTAAAACTAATCCTTGCATTTTTCTCAGTTTTACTCATGTTTCTGACAAATTTCTCATCTTTTAATAATTTTCGAATTTGTGGGCCATCAAAAACTCCCTCATTTAGTTTGGCATCAGAGACCTCAGGGAATTTTTGTTCTAGGTATTTAAAACATTTTCCATTTTTATCTAAACTCTTAACAAACTGTTTTGCTGCTCCTAGTTTAATGTGCAATGGTGGAAGCAATACCTTTGAGGGATGAATCAATGGCTTCTTAATGATATTTTTCGATCCTGGTTTAAAAGATTTTCTTTTTGGCCATTCCTTTTTTTTGTAATGATTCTTTCTATCTCTACTATCCCACAGACACAAAAAAAAGGATGTTTTTGTGAAACCTGCTTGTTGTCCAAGCATAATACTTAAGATCTTAAAATCCCCACAAATTTGCCAGTTATGTTCTTGATATTTTATTTTATCTAAAACTAGTTTTACAGATTCATAGCTTTCTTTAAGTTCTGTAGAATGAGCCATAGGAATCGAACCATAAATATTAGTATTATGAAGTAATACTGCTTTTAAACTTCTTTTAGAAGAGTCTATGAATAACCTCCAATCTTCATCTTTGTATACGCCAGGTTTTAATTGATCCATTAACCCATTAATGTCAGAACAATATACCAATGACTGCTTTTTGTCTTCTGTAAAATATTTTCTGAATTCCTTTTCCCTATCGCGATAAAAGGAAGATGTAGTTCCTTTCGATAGCATTTTTTTCTTCTTAAGAACTGATGCAAGATATTCTGCAACATCTTTTGGTAGTTTTAAATCTCTGATGAGATTGCTGAGTTCTTCTTGTGTGAACTTTTCAGGTATTTCTTCTTCCTGTTCACCAGTTGGAATGTAATAGTCATCTTTGTCATCAATACTCATGTCGTCATCTATATCACTAAATACATCTTCTACTTTTGAACAGTCGATTTCAAAATTTTTTGAAGAAGAAGGAGTATCACAAAAAATTTCTGGTTTTGTTACAGTTGTCACATCAGCGTACAATATTTTTCCTTTATTCTTGTTATTATAACCTTCTACATTGGTCATGCAAAAGTAACAATCTTCTTGTTTCAATGGTTTTTTCCACAGCATTGGTTTTTTAAATTTAAAGTACTTATCCTCCTTAGTATTATTCCAACGAGTTAACATTATGTGACAGGATAAGCAAATTTTGTGTGGAACCCAATTTTCATTTTAATCGGCTATCTCTAAATCAAAGCAATCTTTGTAAATTTGTCTAATATTGTCATTGATTGGTTTACAATTCTTTGGAACATCGAACTGTCCACATATATAACAAAATGCACCTGCATTGCTATTGCATATGTGTTTTGATCTTAATGCTTTAAAATTAATTTTTGAAGCATTTGAAGTTTTTGTGTTGTTTTGATTTTGAAAAGCCATGATTTATTAAATAACCCGCACGTTAGGGATCCTGGTCCGATCACAGGCGAGTCCACCGTCCTAGGGGTGATAACTCTTATACCTCCTAGGCCTAAGTATGAGAGCTTTCCGACTTTGACGAGGACAATGTCAACTCGTCGTCGGACACACTACGGTATCATCCTCACACTCTAACGCCCACCTGCAAGGCAGCGCGCCTACGCTGGCTTCGTTACTTCGATAAACAGGAAGCGAATCATTCTACACATCCCCTTTCAGGGCAGTTGTCATCGCCTACTACATTTATCGAAGCAGCAGGATTTAAATTGTGCCAAAGCTCAATAAGAACGTTAGACATAGAATGACAATGATATGTCCATCAGGAATAAGATGCAGAATGGAACAATGTACTTTCTTATTTGGCTTCTGCACCAAACATATCCAATCTGTTACCAAGAAATATTTTATGATAAAATTGTAATAGAAGTCATATTTGAAAATGTGAGAAACTCGCTTCGAAATCACACTCAGCAACTTAAAAACCTGAAGATACCAAATTTCATAAAAATTTCGAAAATATGATGTCAGATTCGCAATCAGCGACCCAAAAAACCCCCAGATACCAAGTTTGAAGTAAATCTTCAAATTTTTTCAAAATTCGTCCGCCATATTGGATCCGCTATTTTGAATTTTGAAAATCTAACTTTAGATTCGTAATCAGCGACCCAAAAAACCCCCAGATACCAAGTTTGAAGTAAATCCATAAATTTTTTTAAAAAATCGCCTACCTCTCAAAATTCGACATGTTTTTTGAGGTTAGAAAAAATCCTGACGTGATGGAGCAAAATGGACTTCGGATTCGTGTTCAGCGCGTCAAAATACATAAGGCTAGGGTATTCCGGTCAAAAGTACATGACACTTTTTTTTTTGTGGGGCTGTGTAATCCTCTGGCCAAAGTAGCCTGCGTTAAACCATCAGATTTAAGTAAATTGCATTTAGCGACCTTGTTAACATATATTCCAGAATCAGTTATCAATTCACAAACCTAAAATAATATAGTATAAATTGAATATATCTTTAACAAATTAGTGTATTTTATATTAAACAATGTAAAATCTTAAATTATAATAGTTTTAAACCGAGTAACTTAAAACTTCATTTAGAATGTAACTGAAAAACATGATAACCGACTAACTTTATCAGATGGTTCCTTGTGTAGCAAAGTCCACACATTATCTTCATCGGCAGTTTTAGGGCTTGTATCTTGTACATCCTTTTTTGGTTTTGGAACTTCTGATTCAGAAACAGATTTTTCTAAATCTCGTTCAGAACTTTCATTAAACTTTTAAAGAAACATAATTATGTATTACAAATTCTTTTTTAAAATATATATTAACGTTTTTTTAAAAATAAATTACATATTTACCATTAAATGCAATTGATGTTCCAAATATTGATCCTTCTGTTGGACTTTTTGTTGCTCCATAGGTTCATCCGTTTTTTGATCAATTTGTTGGTATTCTAAATTTAAGGTTTTTTGTTTGTCTTTTATGTTTAGATCATTCTTGGTCACATCTTCATTAGACTTAAAAAAATAAAGTTATGTATAACAATTTCTATTTTTTTTTAATATATGCAAATGTTTTTTAAAATAAAATTTAATATTTACAATTAGATGCAATTGTTGTTCAGTTTCTTGATCTTCTAGATTTAATGTTTTTTTATTGTCTCCAACACTTAAATCAGTTTTTGTGAGATCTTCATGAGACTAAGAAAATTAAATTACATATAGAAATTTATTCTAAAAAATTATTAGAAGACGTATGATTATTCAATAAAACTCATTTAGCCTAAAGCCTATTCATCTTAAAACCATTTGGCCTAAATCATCAAGGCTGAATGCATTTTAGGTTAAATGGGTTTTAATTTAAGGTAAACTGCCACTATAAAAAAGACCAATGTTAAATTACAATCAGGATGTAATGTTAATTTTGTACTACCTGTAATTGTGCTATGTTACACGTTGTAATTTAACATTCAAACAATATTTTTACACTTGGAAAGTAAAATTACTACGTTTATCATAATAAATAAATCGCGGATTAGTAAATTTACAACCCGAATGTTAAAGTACTACGTAACACGTTGGAAACTTTCCGTGTCACGTATAACGTTGTAAATTAACAACCTGGTTGTAAATATAAGTATCGTCAATGAAATAACCAGAGGTATTTAAGTTTACGTCCGAGAAGGTTAGTTTACTTCACGAATGTTTTTTTACAAACGGGCGTTTTTTTTTTGTTTATTTCTTTGTTAAAGTTTATTTTAAGTGATGTTTTTTTAAAATGTTGTTTCGCGAACAAATGTGTATAAAAATAATTTTTATGATTATATAGAATAATTTTTAATGCAACCGAAAATGTGCCCGAACCCTCCCCTTAAATCAATTTTCTAATTTTTAAAGTTTATAATGCAGGAAAGTTTTTGGTTTCTTTAATTTCTTTTAGTTAAAAAAATCAATAAATAATAAAAAAAATTAATATATTTATTAATTAAATAATTAATTATTATTTAAGGTGCTTAGTTTTAATATTATGCATAGAAAAAATTATATAAATATATTTTTTATGCGTGAGGAACTCACAGGTTAGCATTCCAACAAACTACAAACAATACGTTTATCCGCTTCGGTGTACACGCAAAAGTTGGCTCGTATGAAAAGAAATGTTTTTATGTATACCAATCAGCATTTTTATATTTCGTGTTAAAAAAAATGGACTGTCTCACAACTGGAGCCGTCTCACAACTGGCGACTCTCCCCTACATTTAATGATTTCTGAATAACTTTTTATAAAATCTTAATGTAGTACGAATCATACTGGAAATAAAAAATAATGATTCGTCCCTGACAAGTACGAGGCTTAAGAATGCGATTTCCAGTTTGCTTTCCTAAGCTTGCGTAGTCCCGAGCTACAGCGCTTAATTCGTGTGCGTGCGTCGAGGGTTCGAATCCTCTATCCGTCTAATATTTTAATTCTAAAGTGTATGTTTGTGTTTAGGTAAAATAAGTGTTACCTAAAATATGTGATGTGTGGTGTTAAAATTGTAAAAAATATTTAAACATAAGTAAACTTTCTAAATTTCTTAGAGTGAGTTGTCACTCCACTAAGAGTGAAAATTGAGCCACTCCAATCAAGGGTGAGAAACCCACTCTAAAAGAGTGAGATCTCACTCTTATAGAGTGAATTTTTCACTCCAAGCAAAAAGTGAACTTTCACTCTAATTTTGGAGTGAATTTCCACTCTAATTAGAGTGAAAGTTCACTCTTTAAGAGTGAGGTTTTCACTCTGATTTGAGTGGCTCAATTTCCACTCTTAGTGGAGTAAAAACTCACTCCAAGAAATTTAGAGAAATAATCAATTAAGTAATAAATATCCTCCTGGATATAAAAAATAAGTAAACTGAACTCAACAAAATAGTGTCTAAATAAGATTATTTTTTATTTTTTAAAACAAATTTAAAAAAAATATATTTTGTGATGCTTAATGAATAGCTCCAACTTCAAGGTGTAGAGTCTCTCTCTCTCTCTCTCTCTCTCTCTCTCTCTCTCTCTCTCTCTCTCTCTCTCTTTTGTATTTATTTAACTAAATGAATAAAACGTCTGTTCAAAGGTGCGTACTAATGTATTAGGACCTTTCCATCAGTTTTACTTGATGGAAAGAATATTTCGTATAAAATGAATAAGAGATCGAAAAGATAACTTGTGAAAAACTTTAAGTTAAAATGGATTTAATTATATAAAATGAAATTAAGACCATTCATTACAACGTCGAATATCAGACTGACTTTTCTGAAGCGTGATCTAACAGGCTTTTTGTGCTAAAGCTTTAAAAATAAGAAGGGATAATCTAAACAATTTTAGGACGCACGTGAGTTCGAC
This sequence comes from Ganaspis brasiliensis, assembly GCA_037103525.1. Taxonomy (NCBI): domain Eukaryota; kingdom Metazoa; phylum Arthropoda; class Insecta; order Hymenoptera; family Figitidae; genus Ganaspis; species Ganaspis brasiliensis. The sequence continues at coordinate 6,026,563 of JAZKLR010000152.1, forward strand.
GCAAGCACTTATCTTGTTTAGAAATAAGAATCTTACTCATTCAGAATACGCAATGTGACGTTTTCTTTCCAGACGCATCACTCGTATTCATTTCGATTTTCAGTTTTATAGATTCATATAAATTTAATTTTCTGAACTTAATGAATAATTCGTACATTTTGTATGAAATAGTTTTTATTATAAAAGGCAAATTCTTATGACGCAAGGTCATTCCAGTTACACATGAGCTTAAACAACCTCAAAACGTAGATTTCAAATAACTATTTTTCGAAATTTAGTACCGCAAACCATGTTTTTCAAAAAGGGATAATATTCCTTGTACTTAAAAATATAATTTAGTAGTTTTTATTTTTAAACCTAAAGAAATATCTTTGCATAGTTAACAAAATTACGAATTGGTTCGAAGCTTTAAAGTGCAATATTATTTTAAAACATACGATTCACTGAATTGTCTTCCATTATAAAAAAAAAACGATTTAAAAATTTACGTTTTGTTTAAAATTTAAAAGAATCTAAATTTTAGTGACAACATGTCTGTTACGACTTCTCTTTAACCACCGCGAGTTGAAACTGTAATCTTTAATCAGAGTTTACAAAATAATAATAAGAGTCTATAAATACTATTTAAGTACTATTTATAAAAAAAGTACACTGAAAAAAAAGGTTTAGTTTTACCAACAATATTTTTTAGTTAACCATTGTTGGTTGTAACAACAATATTTTGATTGGTATAACAAAATGATTTGGTTGGCGTAACACATCAAGATGTTTGGGACAACCATATTATTTTGCTGCTCTTATTTGGTTGAACCAAACATAATTTAGTTGTAACGACCAAACATAATTTTGTTGTGACAACCAAACAGAAATTGGTTGTGCCATCCAAACTTAATTTGGTTGTGACAACCAAACAATTATTAAAAAGAATTGGTGATTAGTTTGTAAGTAAGCTGTCGATAATAATATAAATAAAATCTAAATAAAAACCAATACCAGACGGTCGGCCAAAACTGGGTCTGATAGTTGAGCCAACGGTGTCTGTTACTGAACTGTCTGGCTATAAGGTTTATTCCATATTGGTCATTCATATCTCTCATGGGCTGGTGGTTAGCCTACTGGACTGGCAGCTGGAAAACCCGGGTTCGAATCTTCATGACTAATGAAATTTTTCTGTTTCAGGTTTTCATTAATATGAAATTTCTACATTCTCATCTGATTATATTTGTGTAATTAAATTTATAACATGCGAATTATGTAATTATATGTGTTGGCAGACAGAAAATTCCCACCTTGGTTAGTTAGCTCCCAAATAAAAATTTTTTCTATGACAACCAAAATTTTTGTTATCCCGAATAAAAAAATATAGGGGAGAGGGCCCCAAGTTGGACACCCTATCGATTTATTGCTGTAGAATCCAAACCGAATAAAATATAGTAAAATGTTTTATACCGGATGAAAGTACAATTTATAAGGTAACTTATGGCCACAGAGATAAAATTTTATTTTGAACATAAACATTTTTTAAAGCATTTTTTCTAATTGTTAAAATTTTCGGTCTAAAAAAAAGTGGCCCCAAGATGGACACCTTCTTAAAAGTCTCTGAAAATGGTAGTAAATAAAAAATTAACATCGTGTAACAATTCTTGAACTAAGTTTTAATCATTTTACGGAATTTATCAAGAAATAAAATTTCTAAAAACTTCAATTTAATAGCTTAACAGTAAAAAGTAATAAAATATCGAAAAATATCAACATAATAAATTCTCTATCGATAAAATCACATTTTATGGTGGAAAATAAAAAATTTTAATTAATTAGCTCAAAAAATTATTGAAAAAAGTGTAAAATCGAAAATATGCAAAAAAATACATTGAGATTTTAGGCCTGTCCATCTTAGGGTACATGACACCATTTTTTAATCCCCAGTAAAAATATATATGGGACGTTCCACGTCAAACGGAACAGAGCTGTAGCCAAAAATTGGCTCAATGAAAAAAAACATCCATGGGCTTAAAAAAAATCGTACATTCGTGTACTTTCGAAAGCAGTTGGGCGATTTTGAAAATTCAATATGGCGTCGAAATTAGAAGCGAGGAAAGTAAAAAAAATAGAAAACCGATAACTAATATCATTAATAAAAATTCTAAAATCGAAGAAAAAAAATAGTACTAAATTTTTTTAATCATTTTTGGGGTCGCTAAACACAAGTCTGTAGTCAGATTTGAATTGAATTTTAAAAATTCAAAATAGCGAATTCAAAATGGCGGAAAATTTTTAAAATTCTTTAAAATCGCTCAAAATTTGTTACTCAGGGGTTTTTAGGGTCGCTGAATGCGAATCCGTAGTCAGATTTTAAAAATTCAAAATGGCGGATCCAATATGGCGGACAAGTTTTCGAAAATTTCAACATTTTTCTTCGAAACTTGTATCTTGTGGGTTTTTAGGGTCGCTGAATGCGAATCCGTAGTCAGATTTTAAAAATTCAAAATGGCGGATTCAATATGGCGGACAAGTTTTCAAAAGTTTCAACTTTTTTCTTCGAAACTTGTTTTTTGGGGGTTTTTAGGGTCGCTGAATGCGAATCCGTAGTCAGATTTTAAAAATTCAATATGGCGGATCCAATATGGCGGACGAGTTTCCGAAAATTTAAAAAATTTTTTTTGAAACTTGTTTCTTGAAGGTTTTGAGGGTCTCTAAATGCGAATCCTTAGTCACATTTTAAAAATTTAAAATGGCAAATCCGATATGGCCGGTAATTTTTTTGAAAGTTAATTGAATTTCGGTTAATCTTGTTACATTGAGTTTTCGAGGTCACTGAATGTGAATTTATAGTCCGGTTTTTAAAATTTCAAAATAGCGCATCGAATGTGGCAGACATTTTTTTTTGAAAATTTCAGCATTTCTCTTCGAAAATTGTTTCTAGGGGCTTTTAGAGACGATGAATGCCAATCTGTAAACAGATTTTAAAAATTCAAAATTGATAGTGTTTTTTTCTGCTCTGCTGTTGTCGCAGAATAAAATTACTTCATGATAGTAGTTTTCTCTGTTCTCCTGCTGTTATAGTAAAGTATTGTTTCTTGATAGTGTTTTTTTATAATTTGCTGCTGTCATAATGTAGAATTATTTTAAGGCAGTGTTCTTCTCCTTTGCTGCTGTCAGATTAAAGTATGTAATATGTCACGATAGTGTTTTTTTTCGGCTTTGCATTTCTCTGCAATATTATTTCACGATAGTGTTTTGTTTTATTTTCTTTTGCTGTCTGCATATAATATTATTTCACGATAGTGTTTTGTTTTATTTTCTTCTGCTGTCTGCATCTAATATTATTTCACGATAGTGTTTTTTTTTATTTTCTGTTGCTGTCACAGTTATAGTATTATTTTCCGATAGTATTTTTTCGCTCTGCTACTGTCTAAATGTAGTGTTATTTCACGATAGTAATTTTCTCTGTTCTCCTGCTGTTACAGTAAAGTACTGTTTCTTGATAGTGTTTTTTTATATTCTGCTGCTGTCATAATGTAGAATTATTTTAAGGCGGTGGTCTTCTGCTTTGCTGCTGTCAGATTAAATTATGTATTATGTCACGATAGTGTTTTTTTTCGGCTTTGCATTTCTCTGCAATATTATTTCACGATAGTGTTTTGTTTTATTTTCTTTTGCTGTCTGCATATATTATTTCACGATAGTGTTTTTTTTTTATTTTCTGTTGCTGGCACAGTTATAGTATTATTTCCCCATTGTGTTTTTTTCTGCTCTGCTGCTGTCTGCGCGTAATATCATTTAACGATACTGTTTTTCTTTATTTGCTGCTGCTGTCACAGTTGCAGTATCATTTTCCGATAGTGTTTTTTTGCTGTGCTGCTGTCACAGTATATTGTGCCTTTTCAAAAATTCTGTCAAATTTTCATGTTCGCTATTCAGGATGGTATCGTTTGTTCTAATTTTGCATCAGTATAGTATTCACCATTAACATTAGTTCTTTTGCTACTACTGTCAAAATAAAGTATTTGTCATTTACAAATACCTCTTTCGTTCTTTGTCTTCGCTGCTACTGTCGCACTACATTTTTCGTTAGTTACAATTCTGTCTTTTTTCTGCTCTTCTGACACAAAATTGTGTTTTATCTTTACGAGTTTCGTTTTTTGCCTTGCTAATATCAAAAAGCATTTTGCGTTATTTACGATACTTTTTTTACTCTGCTTCTTTAAAAACATCGTTGTCGTGTTTGATAATTTACTTCTTGTAAGGTACTGTGTTTCTTATTTGCGTTAGTGTACTTTCGATTGTGTTTCTTTTTGTTCATTAGTAAAGTATGAATTGTTATTTGTGATACCTTTTCTCTAGTTCTGGTTTTGTAAAAAATTTGTGATTGGTAAATACGATAGCGCATTTTACACATTGCTTCAGCCACAATAAAGTTTTTGTTAGTTACAACAGTTTGCGCTTTTGTGCTGTTTCTTTCGCACTATAGTGTTAATTATTGCTTCAGTATTATTCAGTCCTCTTAGCTTTTTTAGCTTTTTTATTATTTAGATTTTAAATTTAGATAAACTTACAATATGTCCTCGATAAATCCAACCCCCTCAAATCATCGCATAGATAGATGTGCCAATCCTTTAAAAATTGAGGGGCACAGAGGAAAAGATTTAAGAAATATGTCAAAAAATATGATTGAAAAATTTGGCAATGAGTACGCGGATTCAAAAATTTGTAAGCAATGTCGTAACAAATTTTATGAAACTAATAAATCTACTGCTGCAGTTAGCACAAACGCTAAAGAAGTAGACAATTTTGTGCAAGATACTGCAGAATCGGATGTTGAAACAGATCCATCACCCCCAAAAAAAATTCGTTTATCTAGGGAACAGGAATTAGAGGAACTGTTGAATGGTTTGAAAGAAAAGTTTATAAGCTTACCAATTAATGATCCTCTTCGTGTAAGTATTCTTACAATTGCTCCTGATTGCTGGTCTCTTCATCAGGCAGCAAAAGAATTCGGAACATCTGTCAGAATGGCTAAAACGGCAAGAGATTTAAAAAAGACGGAAGGTGTCTTAGCAATGCCAATTCTGAAAGCTGGAAAGAAGTTACCTTCTATTACGGTTGAAAAGGTCATACAATTTTATGAGTGTGATGCTCATAGTAGAGTTATGCCCAATAAAAAAGATACGGTTACGGTTAAAATTAATGGAGAAAACAAAAAAGTTCAAAAACGTCTATTGCTGGATGACGTATACAATTTACATGAAGAATTCAAAAAACTTAATCCAGAATGTCCAATCGGTTTAAGTAAGTTTGCAGAATTGAGACCAAAATGGTGCATACTAGCAGGAGCAAAGGGCACACATAGTGTATGCGTTTGCACCACTCATGAAAATTTTAAAACCATGATTGATGCTTCTAATCTGCAAAGGCTTACGGAGGGTTCACAAAATCCAATTCGAAGTTATAAGGATTGCTTTAAGATCGTATTGTGTAAAAATCCGCGACCTGAGTGTCATTTAGATCAATGTCCATCTTGTCCCAATTTCGAACATTTCTCTACTTGTCTCACTGAAATTTTTGAGCAAAAAGGTATTAAGGAAATAATTTTTAGTACATGGCAAACGACAGATCGCTGCACACTTAAGAAAAAGTGTCTTAGTGTTGAAGATTTTGTAATCGAAATGTGTGATCATTTAAAAAAATTGATACCTCATCATTTTATATCAAAAAATCAGACCGAGTACTTGTCGAATCGAAAAAATAATTTGAGGGAAAACGAAGTTTTGGTACAGATGGATTTTTCAGAAAATTACGCTTATGTGGCACAGGATGCCGCACAAGCATTCCACTACAATAACAGTCAATGTACAGTACATCCAGCAATATTTTATTATAAATCTGGAATGGAGTTAATGCATTGCAGTTTAATTGCATTGTCCGAAAGCACAACGCATGATACTGCCGCTGTTTATGTTTTGCAAAAATTCCTAATACCTGAAATAAAAAAAGTAGTCCCTCAAGTACAAAAAGTCATTTATGTGACGGACGGTGCTAAGCAGCATTATAAAAATCGGTTTCAGATGTGCAACCTTATACACCATAAGGAAGATTTTCAAATAAATGCTGAATGGCACATGCATGCAACTGCTCATGGTAAAGGAGCTTGCGATGGAATAGGTGCGACATTTAAACGAGAAGCCACACGCGCAAGTTTACAGGCTAAACCAACTGAAGCAATTTTGACATCGGAAGCTCTGTTTTCATGGGCTAAATCAAAATTCGAAAACATAAAGATTGTTTATTACAATACGGCAAAACATAAAAAGTGCAAAGGTATTTGGCAAAAAGATTTTCCAATGCAACACCGGTTCAAAACATACAAAATGGGCACGGTTTCATTGCTGAATCAGAAAAAACGCTTAAAGTATTTCGATACTCAAACGCTACATCTCCTTTGACCGTTAAGAAATACTGAAGAGAATTACATTAAAAATAGCTTCAGCTTTAAGATAGGCTAAAGCTTTTAATATCGACTCACATTGAGCGTCTCTGAAAGCCCCTAGAAACAATTTTCCAAGAAAAATGTTGAAATTTTCAAAAAAAATGTCCGCCACATCAGATGCGCCATTTTGAAATTTTAAAAACCGGACTATAAATTCACATTCAGTGACCTCGAAAACTCAATGTAACAAGATTAACCGAAATTCAATTAACTTTCAAAAAAATTACCGGCCATATCGGATTTGCCATTTTAAATTTTTAAAATGTGACTAAGGATTCGCATTTAGAGACCCTCAAAACCTTCAAGAAACAAGTTTCAAAAAAAATTTTTTAAATTTTCGGAAACTCGTCCGCCATATTGGATCCGCCATATTGAATTTTTAAAATCTGACTACGGATTCGCATTCAGCGACCCTAAAAACCCCCAAAAAACAAGTTTCGAAGAAAAAAGTTGAAACTTTCGAAAACTTGTCCGCCATATTGTATCCGCCATTTTGAATTTTTAAAATCTGACTACGGATTCGCATTCAGCGACCCTAAAAACCCCTGAGTAACAAATTTTGAGCGATTTTAAAGAATTTTAAAAATTTTCTGACATTTTGGATTCGCCATTTTGAATTTTTAAAATTCAATTCAAATCTGACTACAGACTTGTGTTTAGCGACCCCAAAAATGATTAAAAAAATTTAGTACGATTTTTTTCTTCGATTTTAGAATTTTTATTAATGATATTAGTTATCGGTTTTCTAGTTTTTTTACTTTCCTCGCTTCTAATTTCGACGCCATATTGAATTTTCAAAATCGCCCAACTGCTTTCGAAAGTACACGAATGTACGATTTTTTTAAGCCCATGGACGTTTTTTTTCATTGAGCCAATTTTTGGCTACAGCTCTGTTCCGTTTGACGTGGAACGTCCCATATATGAATACTGAATTAGTTAAATCATTTTAGAATATTATTATACGATAAATAAAGAATATTATAACGTTCAGTACTCATTCTAAATCATAAATTTAAATAACTTTACCAACTTGAGAAAAAACAGTTACAAAACTTTTTTAGACACAAAATTACGTGGTATGTGTAGAAGAAAAACCAACTGGTTTTTTTTCTTCAAATGTGCATCAAAATGTTCGTCTATACAAACAACAAAAATGACAGAAAACATAAGGTGCTGTCACCTTAAACAAAAATTTTATACGAAATGTCCATCTTGGGGCCCTGTCCATCTTGGGGCCCACTCCCCTAGTTGTGACAACCACACGGTAAAAAAAGTTCTTATGAACTATCAAAAGTATTCACTGTAATAGGTAAACTTATAGCTAGAATGGATCCATGGATAATTCAAATTCGCTACAATAGTGAAAATGACATTTCTTAAGATATTTAACTATATTATAGATGCATTATGAATAGGATATAAATTCGATATATCTGAAATAGTGATATTGAGAATCATCGAAATAGTCATTATCAACATATAACTGAAGTAAGATAATTATCATGAAAATCTAAGATTTGAGATCTTAAAAAAAACCTATTTAACAAGAGTCATAATTTTAAGAATGCTGACTGACGAAATGGAATTCTGAATATAGTTTTAAATATTTCCGATTAATAAAATATTTATTGTTTCTATTTTGACAATTATGAATCGGATTCAAAATTTTGGGGTTAGATTGTCATATATATTTCAAACTTAAATCAGAAATTTTTAACAACTGGACTTCTTAAATAATGTATGTGCTCTAGCATAAATATTGTAATACTTTTATAACTTGAACAAATATATGTATTTTCGTCAGATGTACTTATTATACCATCCAAAAATTCGAAACCTTTTTTTGCACTCATGATAACGAATTAAGGTTTTTTTGGAAAGTAGTGAAAGATTCTTGCTTATATGCTGGATTAATTAATTTACAGTTTTTAGGAGCAACAACAACCCTCAAATCGAAAGTTATAAAATATATTTTTAAAAGTCGAGAAAAATTATCGATTTAAAAGAGGTTATGTATTTCCTCTAATTCCATTTAATTCAAATAGATTTTACAAATGCAACACACATTTTTCCTCTGAAAATGTACCAACAATAAAATAAGTAAGAATATTATAAGTTAAATCTTAATAGACTTGTATAAATAAAAAGAAATTTAGCAATTAATATACTGCTCCCTCGCGACTGTCTGCTATAGACTAAACCGACTAAACCACGTGACAACATTAACAAAACATTGGATGGACAAAAATTATTGTAACCACAATAGTGGAAATATATTAACATATAAATTGCAGGATTAAATGTTTTTATATTAGAAAATTTGATATATCGACTTATAGCTTATTCTGTTGTTTGTGAAGTAAGTGAAAAGTAAATACCAACGCACTGATATTCAATATAACTGTTTTAGGTATTTGATTTATATATACCGAAAAATAGTATAACTATTTCATAAATGAGTATTGCTTTTTTATAAGTTGTTCATTTGTACTTTAAAGATAATAAACCTGTATTTACCATAAACAATATTCAATTTAGTTAAGGAAGTAAAAATACGAATATGCATATTTCAAATTAAACATTGATTTAAACTGAATAAACGATTTAAGCAATCAAGTGAGTTGAATTTCTTAATTTACTTATATTAATAATTTTTTGTATCCACGTTCATAAATTTTTTACCGTGTTCGAGTTTTTCGATTCAAATCGAGGAATTCATTAATCATTAATTAATAAATTATTTAATTTTAAGGCCTACTTTCCACTAATTCAAATAAATAGTTGTATGTAATAATAAATATTGATCTGCATCTTCTATTATTAATATTTTTGACTTCACACTAGTTTCCCCCTGTATTTATGCAACCTATTTCTCACAGATGTATGCAGTAGGAAAGTAGCAAGTTCTCCTATTTACCATTAGTGAGGAAGATGTGGATATATTTATGAACCCTAGCTTCTAGGTATTACCACAGATGTGCACAGTAGAAAGCTGCAATAGAAAGGTAACAAGTTCCCCCGTTTAACGTTAGATGGCAGAAGTCACTGTAAAATCTACTCAAAATCTTTAAAACGAGAAATAACAATGAATATATTTAAATATATTATATTATATGTAATAATTATATTTATATTTTATTAAATTATTTAAATATATGATTACATACAGATACACCGAAGTGTATTTTCATACAACTACTTGAAATACATATTAGGGTGGCCTTTATTTTTCGACTTGGGATTTTTTAGGTCGCCGGACAAAATTTACTTTAAAATAATAAAAAAACTACTTATGCACGAGGACAGCCCATTTGATAAATATTATCCTATGTATAGAGAAATATTAATAGAAAAATTTTGATTTTTATAACTTCAGAACCAGTCAAGATATTTAACTTTTCTTTGGCTTATATTAATGTTAAAAGGTCGATGTTTTACTCAGCTCAAAAAATGATAATTTTCTAATTTTGTTTAAAGACCCTCGGCTATCGACAAAAAAATATTTACCTCTTTTTTTTATCTGACCATTTTAAGGGGTGCCGCCTTCACAGCCTATTTTCCCATTAGAAATACTTGGAAAAAGTGTACTTTTTTAAAAAATTGCGAAAAATTGTTCTTAATTTTATTGAAAGAAGCTCAGAAGTTTATTAGACCTTGATAAATGTTCAAAGTTGAAGAAACTGTCAATTATTATTTTCTTGCAAACTGACCCTCACTAGGGGGTTAATATTGTCATATAAAATAAAAAATAAGGGTAAATTTTTTTTTATTTTCAGTCGATTGCCAAGGGCCTTTAAACAAAATTTAAAAATTTGCCTTTTTTAAAACATTGTGGATAAGAGAGGTTTATATTGACTGTACTTCACGTATAACAAAAGATAAGTGTAGATTGGATAGTACTTGACGAATTGTAAGAATTAAAACGTATTTAAAAATTGGAATAGCAATAGAAGCTAGTGGATAAAATTCCATGCACTTATTAGAAAGTATTCAAATGGATAAGGAGTTTTAAAAAACGAATGGATGCTAAATGTCAAATAACACAGGTCTACAAAGGTTTTTTTAATTAGATATCGGTGTGGTTTCCGATGTATTTTTGTGCGCTGAATACGATGCTGGGTTCCAAAATTGCGCATCACGTCATGATTTTGAGAAAAATTGGGGTAAAGACCCCAAAAAACGTGCTTTTGGGGTTTTTCAACATTTTTTCCTCTTTAACCTGACGTGCTAGAAACTTCAATAACGTCTTAAATTAAAGCTTGAAATGTGCACTTTAAGATCCAGATTCGAAATACCAAAAAAAGATTGGGGATTTTGAGAAAAGTGGGGGTAATGACCCCCAAAAAAAGCGTTTTTGGGATTTTTGAATATTTTTTCTCTTGTTGACCTGACGTGCTAGAGACTTTAATAAGGTCTTAATTTAAAGCTTTAAATGTTCACTTTAGGACTCTAACACTTAAGATTAAGGAAACAAAATTTAAGAAAGTCCTAAATAGACGTTTTTTAGGATATTTACCCTCATTTTTCTGAAAACCCTTTATTTTTTTTAGTCTTTTAAATATGTATCTTAAAGTGCACATTTTAAGCTTTCATTTAAGACCTTATTAAAGTCTCTAGCACGTCAGGTTAAAGAAAAAAAATATTGAATAACTCCAAAAACCCATTTTTTGGGGTCTTTACCCCCACTTTTCTCAAAATTCTTAATTTTTTTTTGGTCTTTCGACTATGGATCTTAAAATGCACATTTCAAGCTTTAATTCAAGACCTTATTAAAGTTTCTACCACGTCAGGTTATAGAGGAAAAAAATGTTGTAGAACCCCAAAAACACGTTTTTTGGGGGTCTTTACCCCCACTTTTCTCAAAATCATGACGTGATGCGCAATTTTGGAATCCGGTATCGTGTTCAGCGCACAAAAATACATCGGAAACCACTTCGATATCTAATAAAAAAAAAAAGTCTGATTTTGTAGACTTGTGTAATTAAGAAGGATGCAATGTGCGGATTCAAACAAATTGACAATTGTATCCTATTTAATCAGTTATTTTCTATTGTTTTTATTTTGTCTACTTTGAGCGGGGATGATTTGTTGTCGACACAAAAAATACGAGCATTAAAATCTTCAAAAATTCACACAGTAAAAAACATGAGATTTTTAGTAGTATCGAAATTCCGATACGATACCGATACGCACGGTGAAAAAAATTAGCAGCCAAAGCTAAGACTTAGCTACCTTAGCTAACTTTAATTGCTATTATATGGATAGCTAATTTTTTAGCTAACACAACTATTAATTAGCTTTCACAGCTAATTTTGTTTGCTGAAATAGCTAAATATTAGCTACCACAGCTAAAAATTAGCTATCCATATAGTAGCTAACTCATTTTTCTCAGTGCAATACGAAAACCGATAGAGACAAAACCAATACTTCAGTGGCATCAATCGACGGCATCATTAGAAGTGTTATTTCCTTAACAAACTTCTCTAATCATGTTTTCTATAATTTTTCATTAATGTACCCGCAAAAATACATATGAAAATTTGGATAGGAACCGAACAGACCTCCTACGTTGTCTGGTTACATTTAATGAATTGCTGAGTTACACAATGAAATAATTCTCTGAGAAGAATACCGACTATTTTCCACTTGAGAATATGGTGAAACGGTTATAAAAGCTGAAATTCTATGTTTAAAAGAAAAAATCAAATTTTTAAGATTCAAGTAATTTTTGAATAGATATGTCACCAGGTCTTCGATTATGTCGTTTACTCGACTAAACGACATCTATTTTTCAGACTCGAATTTTAGAAGCGGACAGGGCGTAAAATTTAGTCTGATTATTGAAACTGGACACCATGCAATAGTTGAGCATTTGAACTGATGTGCTAAGAAATTTCTTGTTCTTTTTTCTTGAAAGAAAGTTTAAACCATTTATTCACTCTTTTAAGGAAAAAGAACAGGATGATAAATTGTCATATTCGCGAAGTGGTGAATAAGAGTTCTGCCATTGTCATGATCGTCAATGGATTAGTACTGGGTTAAACGTTCGTTACGCACTTTAGCCTTTTAACGAATGCGTTCTTGTTACAAAGGAACCACAGTAGACTTTACTATTATAACCCTTTATAAGTTTCTCCGTAAAGAGATGAAGACATTTTTCTATGTAGGTAAGTGTCCCTTTATAAGCAAGCAACAAATGTGATGAAATATATTCTCAAAAGAAAGCAGAAAAGCATCAACCGAAAAGTTTTAATCAAAGTAATATACCGAGTATTATATACTTTTTTTAAATAAAACACATTCATAAACACGTTGTTCCTGAGTCTGACTAATTTAAAATGTTTGAGAATTTGGTTTCCATGTCGTTTTTATGTCTAAAATTTAGAAAATCTATTCTTCAGAATACTAGAGCGTATGAAAAAGTGAATTTTTAGAATACTTTTCTGTATGTGTATTCTTTAATGACATTTAAGAAAAAGGAAACTTAGAAGTTCTTTGAGGTTGAAAATTTGCGTGTAAAAGAATTTATTATTCGCAAAACTTTCTAAAGCATTGTAACGTTTGAGAGGAAAAAAGAATTTTCAGTATTATAAGATGAACAATTTATATACAACATCGGTAGAACATTTATCTATTTCGAGTGGCATTTCAACATCACTTTCACGGCACAAAGTCACTCCGTTCTGTCAATCTATAGGATTCTTTCTTTCACAAAAGATCATCCCGGAGACATTCATTGAAAACGCGACCGGTGTCCTCTCCAACGTCCCTAACTCGAATACTGCACAATAATTTATCTTCCGAATTCGAATTATACATTAATGAATTCATTTTTTTTAATGCAACAACAGAAACTTTTGAAAGTTTCTTAAAATTCTTTCAAAATAATAAAAATTTAGCAAATATTTGTTTATAAATTAGAACTTGTAATTTACTATACATATAACTAATTATTATTAGCAATATGAATTTTGTTTTGTGAAAAGAACCCATTAACACACTGTATTTTAACATCCTTCCAATTTCAGGCACGTTTTTTCTATACATTGAAAAAAATAACTCTACGGTACTGCCATAATTATGAATAAATCACCCATAATATATTGCTAATATAGATACTGCTATACGATATTTGTCTTTTAGCCATATGACTGGTGAAACTGCGATGTATATTTTTAGGTTAGGTAGAAATGTCAGTGGCGCACCGATGCATTATGGGATATTTATTCATATAGTATTCGAAGTTCTAGAAACACTGTCAACAATAATCATATGGCTAATGCGACTAGAGTATTTTTTTTAGTGTAGAACCACAAGCGTCATCTTCTACAATGGATGACAGTTATCATAATTTGCGAAACCACTCAGTTATTTTGGGTAGATACATATTTAGTAATTATCGTTTCGAATTACAAAAACATTTTTTTTCTTCAATTGTTAGGTGAGAGGGGTCCAAAATGGACAAGGTCCTAAGATGGACATTTTGTAGGGGAGACTGAGGATAATAATTTATCAATATTTATAAATAATTTTATTGATATTACCTTTGCATATAACTTTTACTGGTGCTAAAAATCGAATCGGTCAATCGATTGGTTTTAAGATAAGTAATATGATTTTTGTATTCAATAAGTTGTATTTTTAAATTTGAAAACAATTTTGTAACAAAAAGGATTTTTTTCTTTGGAAAAAAGGGCTAAAAAAATTATTTGGGTAATTTCAAAAATCCCTGTGTCCAAATATTTAGATATTTATGAGCTTAATAAGCTATACAAATTTTATTAAAATCCGTTGAAGCGTTGTCGAGATATCCTGGCGCCAAAAAAGTTATACACACACATACACATACACACACACACACATCTGAAGATTTGCTTAAAAATGAAAATTTAAGCTTTTTAGGTGGAACCATAAACCAAAAATTGATTATTTGCTTCAAGGTCCCTTTCTTCGAAACTCGTCACATATGTGTAGTGTATATCTATTCAATCTTAAATGAATTTTTATGTTTACATTCACTGAAAAAAATATTTTCGTGAAACTGCAATAATTATAGGCAGATTGGCCATATTTTATTGCTGATTTGGGAACTGCCACACAGCTTTGTGTTTTACCCATACGACTGTCTGATTGAACACTTGATATTCGTAAAACTGCGATTGACATTGTATAAGGTTAGGTATAATCGACAGTGGCGCACTCATATATTATAGAAAATTCATACTTACAGTTGTCAAACTTCTACATAACCTGTCAACCATAGTCAAATGTCTAATCTGAACCGAGTATTTTTTTCAGTGTGTATACTATATACTATACCTACTACAATGAGAAAAAATTTTAGGAAAAATTCCTGTGCTGTTCCCTATAAAAGCGTCATAATTGACACTCTCCGAAATTTTACCGTGCTGTCTTACAATTTCGGAGACTGTCAATTATGACTCTTTTATAGTAAACAGCACAGGAATTTTTACGAAAATTTTTTCTCAGTGTACTATATACGCAAACGTCCAATTAAAAACTAGTATGTGTAGTATTTCTTTCTTTGTGAATTGCTCTATATAGATTTGTATATTTAAAAGATAACAAAAATATGGAAAATGATTAATGATTAAATTATATTTAATTCAATTTCTCTTTCAAAGTAGCTAAAATTGATTCAGATAAAACCGATAAATAAGATGTTGCGTAAATTATGGTGCGGTAACGAAAGACGCGAGACGTAAAAGTTTTCAGAGAATGAGTGAAAATGTCTTTGTTAAGGTAAATGTCAAGAATTTTCAAGTAACCCCTACAAATCGATGTAATTCGATATGAGGAAACGTGTAGCGTTACCGCGTGGTCGGGCTACAATAGAGCTGAAAAACCAAAGTGCAGAAACCAATTTGAATCAAACCGGTACTTCGTTGGGTGCCATACAGTCCCTGTCTCTTCTCTCTTTTTTGCCTGTTTCCCAGTGAAATCTCGAAAAATTTTACTGATGAAAAAAGCCTTCTGTAACAAGCAACCACACTGACGTTGATTTCGTTTGACAGCTTCCGTGTAGTTCTTCAACAGTTCTTTTCTTTTCTGCATATAAACCCGCCCAAGAATTCATGAAGTATATATACTCTCATTTTCAGAAAGAAACTCGGCTTCACATTTGAATCAAATTTTAAAAAAGTACCTTGTGGGACTGCATCATATGAGATTTTAATATACCATTTAGTGTATACTATTAGAGCAGACAGCGCCATTTCCAACTGCATTTTTTTCTAGATAATAATCGTTTCTATTCAAAGCTATTTGTATTTTGTTTGATAATAGAGAACAAAATGAAGCCTCCTATTCATATGTTTTTTCAAATATCAGTCTCTAAACCGAATCTTGCATGAAACTTTTATCTTAAAAATCAATGCAAAATGAGGTTGTCTCAGAAAGTTGTGTAACAAAATGTCAATTGATTTCGGTGCAAAATCATTCTATTTTGAAAAATTAAATATTGTGGTCGCTTCGATTTTTCAAAAATATATATTTAATCCACTCATTTCATCTATCTCCAGAAGGATTTGAATAATTGTTAGGCCTATTAAACTCATAAATATCTCAATTTATAGACACAGGGATTCTTGAAAATATCTCATGTAATTTTTATTGTAAAATTATTGTGGACAAATTAATAACTTTAACAAATTTTGTTTGTATCAATCGAATGCAAAAAACACAAACATGTATCATATTTGGAAACTGTAGCACCGACTTGAGATACATATCAAATAACTAATGCTGTTTCACTGTGGGCTTTTCAGACGGCATTTGTTACGAAAATGTGGACAATGTCTGTTTACGATCTGTTTGCTACAAACAGCTCCATTTCTAGAGAGATTAAAGGATTAGGTGTAAAGAATACACGCTTGGATGGACGTCAATAATGGAAGAACAATGGGAAGCCGGTAGCAGGGATTTTGATAATTCAAAGAATACGGTGTTTTACGAAAAACACGAACTTTAAGGAGAAAGGTTTAGCACTAACGTTGGGTGATCCTCTCATCAGGATCTGTACATATTTTCTCAGGAGCGAATTGACCCCATCAGCAACGTAAGAGCGCAAAAGTAGGAAATATGACACGCTTCAGAATTAGATAAGTAGAGGGTGAACTAGCCAAGCAAGGGATTGCACTACACTAATACTTCTCTCTGTCAGTACGGTAGGCGGTACACACAATTGCGGTTCTTTTGTGTTTAATCTAATGTATCTGGTGAGATCTACCGCAGTCTCATACAGAAGCACTATACTCTTTGGCTTAAAGTTGGCGCCTTCGTTCTCACACAATGAGAAACTGAACAAGTGCTTAATAACATGTGAACCGTAAAGACCACGTATTACCAAAAATATACTATAAATACATATTTTAATTAGTAAAATATCAGCATGTGAGAGACTGTGGAGATTGAATTTTTAAATACCAATAAAATTCCATTTGAAAGAACATTTCTATTAAATTCACACAAAACCATCAAGCATCAAAACGTTGCATAACACTGTGTGACAAAAAAAAATCTGCAGGCACTTTTATCGACTCCTAGCAGAAATTATAGGTCTAGTAAAACTAAGAAAAATGGTATAGGGGAAGTTTCTAATATACCCCCAAAATATCATTTTATGGCTAAAAAACCGTTTTTGGGTATGTTCATGTGAACAACCACTCATAACTTTGCTAATTTGTATCCTATTTAAAACTTCTTTTTTAGTTTCAAAGGCGAAAAATAGACAATTTTAACCATCTAATGCTCAATTTTCCCGAAATGAAAACTGACGAGACTACAGTTGACAAAATTGGAAATTTTTAGATTTTTTTTTCATTCCCTTAACTTTGATAAAGTTTTTGCGATATTATTTAATAGTAAAAATTTATTTCAACGCGATATTAAAAATGTAAATTAAATTCCAAGTCCAATCCCAAAGGGAAATTAACGATTGGCGCAATAATGGACTAATATATTGGGAGCCAGTGATACCAATATTGGCGTCAATAATGGTAACAAATATTGAACCACTATTGCTCAAACCTCGGGTTCACGGAAAAAAATTAATTGTCTGCAGTGGGTAAATAATATTTGCTGTTGAATCTAACAAAATTAGTAACCACAGCAAATTATTTACTATGACAATGAACAAAGTTTGCTATGATAAGCAATATTAGAAAAAAAATTTGACATTTACTCTAACAACTAACTTTTTTACTCTCTCAGCAAATTTGTTCGCTGTCCCTATATTTGAATTATTGGCCCATTATTGGCTGCCAAGAAAAAAATCGGATTCTAGCAATTTTGGCAATCCATTGGCTGTGAAAATTGGGCCAATATTGGAAGCCAATTATTGTACCAATACTTGTCATGCCAATAGAAAACCAATAAATAAAGAAAAAATCAATTATAAGCATGTATATAGCCAAATTATTTAAAATTCGATTTTTCTCTTGGCAGCCAATAATGAAACATTGTTGGCTGCCAATGATTGGTAAACCCGTGATCATCCCAAGATTTGACCAATTGTGAAATAAAAGAAAATTCTGAAATTTGATTTATAGCTCAATTCAATGAAGAGCTATTTAATAACACAGCCCAACAAAAAAAAAAGTGTCATGTACTTTTGACCGGAATACCTTAGCCCTATGTATTTTGACGCGCTGAACACGAATCCGAAGTCCATTTTGCTCCATCACGTCAGGATTTTTTTCTAACCTCAAAAAACATGTCGGATTTTGAGAGGTAGGCGATTTTTTAAAAAAATTTATGGATTTACTTCAAACTTGGTATCTGGGGGTTTTTTGGGTCGCTGATTATGAATCTGAAGTTAGATTTTCAAAATTCAAAATGGCGGATCCAATATGGCGGACGAATTTTGAAAAAATTTGAAGATTTACTTCAAACTTGGTATCTGGGGGTTTTTTGGGTCGCTGATTACGAATCTGAAGTTAGATTTTCAAAATTCAAAATGGCGGATCCAATATGGCGGACGAATTTTTAAAAAATTTGAAGATTTATCAGGAATAAGATGCAGAATGGAACAATGTACTTTCTTATTTGGCTTCTGCACCAAACATATCCAATCTGTTACCAAGGAATATTTTATGATAAAATTGTAATAGAAGTCATATTTGAAAATGTGAGAAACTCGCTTCGAAATCACACTCAGCAACTTAAAAACCTGAAGATACCAAATTTCATAAAAATTTCGAAAATATGACGTCAGATTCGCAATCAGCGACCCAAAAAATCCCTAGATACCAAGTTTGAAGTAAATCTTCAAATTTTTTCAAAATTCGTCCGCCATATTGGATCCGCCATTTTGAATTTTGAAAATCTAACTTCAGATTCGTAATCAGCGACCCAAAAAACCCCCAGATACCAAGTTTGAAGTAAATCCATAAATTTTTTTAAAAAATCGCCTACCTCTCAAAATTCGACATGTTTTTTGAGGTTAGAAAAAAATCCTGACGTGATGGAGCAAAATGGACTTCGGATTCGTGTTCAGCGCGTCAAAATACATAGGGCTAGGGTATTCCGGTCAAAAGTACATGACACTTTTTTTTTTGTGGGGCTGTGTAATTCTCCAGTCAAAATTAGACAAGGATATTTTAAAAAGGTAGACACGTGTAACTTTAATATTGGACACTGCGAGAAGCTGTTCTTATATAAAAATCCTGACGCAACTCATTCGCGAGAAGCTCTGACGCACGCACCCTGCAGCCACTTGTGGAAACTATACACGTGCGCGAGGATCCGTCGCGCGTCAGGCGGAAACAGTATTTCAATTTGAAATCATGAAGCATTAATTTGAGTACTCAAAAAATAATTTGACAATACAGATTAATTAAAATGTTAAAATTATAACGTCTTTTTCATTTTAAATAAAAAATAACCTGCTTAGTTTAAAATCAATGATAATAAATAATTTCAAGAAATAAGAATTAAATTCCTAATGATTGTAAAAAAATTGTAAATTAGTCATTAAGTTAAAATATATTATTTTGAATTTATTTTAATTATTTTTTTTAGGTCTTAGTACGGATTAAAAAATTTTTTTTACATTAAAAAAATAATAAATTCCGAATCATATTAGATATCATATAAAATCAAATAAAAACATTAAACAACTGTTTAGAATATTTAATTTTATTTTTTGAAAAAAGCTTTTAATTTTCAAAAGAATTATTCGGAATTATAAAAAAATGAACGAAAAATATTAAACTTATCTTTTAAAATAAAAATTCGTTTAACTTGAAATTTTAATAATATTGTAAGAATTATAAAAATTGGTAATTTTAAATTTTTATAAATTATAAAATATAAATTTAACTATCAATTGTTCTAATTCTAATGTAGTATTATTTTTATTTAATTTCTTTAAATTTTGTTTCAAAATTCAAAATATTCAACTTTAAAAATCCACATTTTTCATTTTATTTTATATTGCTTTTCAAAAGCAAAAACTTAAAAAAAATTCTTTAAAAAATGTCCTAAATTCAGAATATCCTTAATTTAACAACGACAAAAAAATTAAACTCATCTTTTAAAATAAAAATTTGTTTCATTTGAAATTTTAACAATACTATGAGAATTATAAAAATTGGTGATTTCAAATTGTTAATAAAATTCTGAATGTTTGGCTTTTTAAATACACAAACAATATCTTTCTAAAAAGCTTAACTAAAATTAACAATAAATAAATGTTATAATTCTAATGTAGTATTAGTTAAATTTAATTCAATTTTTTTACAGTTCGTTTTAAAAATTTTAAATATTTAATTTTAAAAATCCACTTTCAGAGCTATAAGTCTTTAAATTTGTTTAAAAAACAAAAAACGATAATAAATAAATTAAATTTACTATTTCGAAAAATTTATTTTAAATTAAAGTTGTTTTTAAAAAAAATAAATATAAAAATTTTAAATAGGAAGGTTTGTCAAAAAGGTAATTTTTAATAAATGATTTGATGAATTTAAATAAAAAAAATGTAAAGACTAGTAGCTCTGAAAGTAGATTTCTAAAATAAAATATTTTGAGATTTAATAAATTAAATTTATTTATTATCGTTTTTTGTTTTTTAAACAAATTTAAAGACTTATAGCTCTGAAAGTGGATTTTTAAAATTAAATATTTAAAATTTTTAAAACGAACTGTAAAAAAATTGAATTAAATTTAACTAATACTACATTAGAATTATAACATTTATTTATTGTTAATTTTAGTTAAGCTTTTTAGAAAGATATTGTTTGTTTATTTAAAAAGCCAAACATTCAGAATTTTATTTACAATTTAAAATCAGCAATTTTTATAATTCTCACAATATTGTTAAAATTTCAAATAAAACAAATTTTTATTTTAAAAGATAAGTTTAATTTTTGTCGTTCATTTTTTTACAATTCCGAATAATTCATTTGAAAAATAAAAGCTTTATTCAAAAAATAAAATTAAATATTCTAAATGGTTGTTTAATGTTTTGATTTGGTATTATATGATATCTAATAGGATTTAGAATTTATTTTTGGAATTTATTATTTTTTTAATGTAAAAAAAAAGAGTAATTAAAATAAATTCAAAATAATAGATTTTAACTTAATAACTAATTTACAATTTTCTTACAATCATTAGGAATTTAATTTTTATTTCTTGAAATTATTTATTATCATTGATTTTAAACTAAGCAGGTTTTTTTTACTTGAAACCAAAAAGACGTTATAATTTAAACATTTTAATTAATCTGTATTATCAAATTATTTTTTGAGTACTCGAATTAATGCGTCCCGCCTGACGCGCAACGGATCCTCGAGCACGAGTATCTATAGTTTCCACAAGTGACTGTAGGGTGGGTCTTTTAGAATCCGATTTTTTTCTTGGCAGCCAATAATGGGCCAATGACGAATAACCAATCATTGGCATGAGCGTGATCATCCCAAGGTTTGACCAATAGTGGTCCAATATTGGTTGCTAATAGTTTACCAAGAAAAAAACTTTTGCACGGTAAAAAATTTATGAACGTGGATACAAAAAATTATTAATATAAGTAAATTAAAAAATTCAACTCACTTGATTGCTTAAATCGTTTATTCAGTTTAAATCAATGTTTAATTTGAAATATGCATATTCGTATTTTTACTTCCTTAACTAAATTGAATATTGTTTATGGTAAATACAGGTTTATTATCTTTAAAGTACAAATGAACAACTTATAAAAAAGCAATACTCATTTATGAAATAGTTATACTATTTTTCGGTATATATAAATCAAATACCTAAAACAGTTATATTGAATATCAGTGCGTTGGTATTTACTTTTCACTTACTTCACAAACAACAGAATAAGCTATAAGTCGATATATCAAATTTTCTAATATAAAAACATTTAATCCTGCAATTTATATGTTAATATATTTCCACTATTGTGGTTACAATAATTTTTGTCCATCCAATGTTTTGTTAATGTTGTCACGTGGTTTAGTCGGTTTAGTCTATATCAGACAGTCGCGAGGGAGCAGTATATTAATTGCTAAATTTCTTTTTATTTATACAAGTCTATTAAGATTTAACTTATAATATTCTTACTTATTTTATTGTTGGTACATTTTCAGAGGAAAAATGTGTGTTGCATTTGTAAAATCTATTTGAATTAAATGGAATTAGAGGAAATACATAACCTCTTTTAAATCGATAATTTTTCTCGACTTTTAAAAATATATTTTATAACTTTCGATTTGAGGGTTGTTGTTGCTCCTAAAAACTGTAAATTAATTAATCCAGCATATAAGCAAGAATCTTTCACTACTTTCCAAAAAAACCTTAATTCGTTATCATGAGTGCAAAAAAAGGTTTCGAATTTTTGGATGGTATAATAAGTACATCTGACGAAAATACATATATTTGTTCAAGTTATAAAAGTATTACAATATTTATGCTAGAGCACATACATTATTTAAGAAGTCCAGTTGTTAAAAATTTCTGATTTAAGTTTGAAATATATATGACAATCTAACCCCAAAATTTTGAATCCGATTCATAATTGTCAAAATAGAAACAATAAATATTTTATTAATCGGAAATATTTAAAACTATATTCAGAATTCCATTTCGTCAGTCAGCATTCTTAAAATTATGACTCTTGTTAAATAGGTTTTTTTTAAGATCTCAAATCTTAGATTTTCATGATAATTATCTTACTTCAGTTATATGTTGATAATGACTATTTCGATGATTCTCAATATCACTATTTCAGATATATCGAATTTATATCCTATTCATAATGCATCTATAATATAGTTAAATATCTTAAGAAATGTCATTTTCACTATTGTAGCGAATTTGGATTATCCATGGATCCATTATAGCTATAAGTTTACCTATTACAGTGAATACTTTTGATAGTTCATAAGAACTTTTTTTACCGTGTGGCTACCAACATTTTCCCATTATTGCGCTAATCGTAACCATTGTCAATTTCCCATTAGGTTGAGCTATTTTTGATTAAAAATTGGTAAAAATTGAAGGACTTGTGTGGATTTAAAAAATTTAAGGATTTTTTCTAAATTTGCATGTACGTAGCTGACGTGCGGAGTTTGCATGAAGGCTCGTGGCGATTGGTGACAATAATAGTAAACCTATTCGGGACACGACTACACCGAAAAAAAATTATCTCTTCAGTAGAAGAATATTCTTCTTCTATTATTACTCTATTTGTGAGAGAACTTTGTGAGAGGATAAGGATTTTTGACACATAGTCACTCTTTTGTTTAACTTGAACCTAATTTAATAATATAAATAATTGAAAAATAATAGAAAATTCTGATACTTGAGATATATTCGAGAAATTATATAGTCTAATTTTAAAACAGGTAAATTTTTTATGTAAAAAATTATCAAGTTTGTGACCAATTAATTATTTTACAATAATATGTAAAATTTGTAAATTTGACAGAAGAGGATAAAAAAGGAAAATCCTTTCAAATAGAAAGTGATGCTTTAGTGACCATATAGAAGAGGTAAAATTGCATCAAAATGAGAGGAATCCGGTACATATTAAGAATTGTTTTTTACGGTGTATCCCACTCACAAAGATAGTAAGGATGTTTGGTGTATATTTGTGAGTGAGATAATCGTGTTCCGAATAGGTATGGAAAAACTCAATATCCTTCGAGTAAATTCTTCAAAATTTGTCAAAAAAATGTTCTGAACCCTCCACTAGTACGACCAGTAAATGTCATCCTACTGACACTATATTTGAGCGTCGATGGCGAAGCATTTCGTTACCTTAAAGAAGTTGGTAGCATGTGATTCTTATTTATTGACAGTCTATTACTTTCTTACTCGTTAATAAAGTTGTCGTTAATTTCAGGGATCCTTGAGGGCAATCAGATTCGAAAACTCATGCGAGATGAGAAATTCGTGAGCGAGTTAAATGGATAGTGGAAAAATGAGTCTGGAATAGTATCATAGCCTTATATGAGAAGTTTTCGGAAATAATAAGATCCCTGATTATGTTAAAGACGCGCACAAGAGGCTTCTCACTTAGAATTCCGTAGGACATATTTTATCATAGACTAACAGATTCTTACGAATTCACACAATGTCTGCAATGTAAAACAAATATATAGACAACCTTTGCTTCGAAAGACATTATATGACATTCACAAGTGCCGCTTTTGGTTTGCCGAGATTTTGACGACGAACTGGAACGTTGCGCGAACGTTTTGTGTCGGACTTCGACGGACTCCAACGAACGTGCTACATTCAGCGCATGAATGCTACGAAATCTACAATGTGTGTCGATAAATCCTACACTGAAAAAATTTTGGTGCAGCATCTGTACTTTAAAGTACAGTATCCGTCCCAAATGAAAAATTACGTTATTCAGTTAACTTCACTACGTTGAAAATCAATGCAAAATATTTAATCTGAAGTTAACAGAGTAATGAAATATTTTCATGGGACGGATACTGTACCAAATTTTTTTCAGTGTAGCCATACAAAACGATTCTGCTTAACGTGCTTTTGGGAAATTTATTCAATTTGTTTCCAAAACTTGTATTTTTTTTCAAACTTACACGGGGAAAACGTTTGAGGTAATCTTTCCCATATTATATGCAGGACCTCGGATCAAAGTTACAATTGAGATACTGTGTTTAAAATTCTGATAGTTATTTTCAAAAAATAAGAAAAATTTTCCCATATACGTGGTACTTGAGAGTCAAAAGTAGTCTGAAAAAGACTACTCGCTTAAAGCTGTAAAATGTGCATTACAGTTGAAAAGAGTTTGCCGAGAAATGTGCAGAAGTTTACCATGCTACGGGTAATCTGAGTTCGGGCTCAGCGTCAAGTCCAATGACTCTCCAGCATGGTAAACTCTCCTCAAAAATCAGAATTTATTCCTATCGCATGATAAATCAAACTTTTCCTCTCTTTTTCCATTTTTAATTTGCAGATGCGATCACATATCAGTTGTCTGTTAATTCCACAAGAACTCTTTATATTAAAACGAAGAAGAATGATTTTTAAATTATTATTTTTAATACTTATATTAGAAGCTAGCCTAGCTTACGTTGAATTACAACATGAAACTATGACAAACAAATTTTAAACGAAAACTTGTTAGATGTTTCATATTTTACTGACTACTCTTTCAATTAGTTTATTTTTTAAATTCTTATAATAGTTTGATTCTTTAATTGTCTATTTCTATAAATAGTTTAATTCTTAATATTTATTTACATTTAATACTAAAATGATAAATTTTATAATAAATTAAACAATATTTGTATTTTACATTAATTAAAAAGAAAATTACCTAAATATATTTCAGATATGATGCTCTACTTGGTTTTTTTATCATTGTAAAATTAAACTATCAAACATATTTTTTACAACTTCTAAACTTCTATGTTTGTAAATTTTTTTAAATAAAAATTTCTTGTAATTTAAAGGCAGATTTTTTATATTTTAAAGTTTCTTTCTTGCTTTGAAAATTTTCAATTATGGTAATTTTTACCCTTTACTATTTTTAAATAGCTAAATGTCATTTTTTAAAATTATTATTTTTCTTACTTTTTATTTATTATACCTTTATATAAGATCTACTTAATTCATTACTTTCAATTTTTAGTTGTAATAACTTTTATTTATTCAAATTCTTATTCAAAATAATATTTATTTTCATAAATAACGTTTAACAAATTCTCTAAATCTGAGTTAGTTAAAAATAACTAGCTTGAAATCAAAAAGTTAGCTATTAATTCAAATAGCTATATTTCTACTAATCATTTATTAAAAAATAAATAATTATTAGTTTAGTTTATTTTTAAGTTATATCAAAATAGATAATATTTTAGTAAAATTCTGATTATTATTAATAATTATTTATTTTTAACTAATTCAGATTAAAAGAATAGATAGGATTTTCTAGGTTATTAAACTTTTAATGCAGTAAAATACAAATTTGTTTCTATAAAAATTATTATAATTAATAACATTTATATTAATATTTTTATATATAATACATATAATATATTTTTAATAAATGAATATTTGGTTTTTTAAATATTGTAAGAATTAAAATTTTGATAAATGAGAATTTTCTGTCTAATTATTAAATTACTTTATTTAAAAATAATATAATACAGGAGTCTCGGAAATCGAAATTAACACAAGTGAAATTGATCTAAAGTGGATAAAAGATAAAGTCAAAGATTTTGTTAATTATACCTATTTTTGAAATTTAGATAATTGTTCAATTTGTACACATTATATATAATAATTTTTAAAATATCCACAAGTTATTTTTATAACAAGACCTTTAAATTTTATTTAATTAATGTACTGAATAATTATTACTTTATACATTAAATAAAAAATTTTTTCAAATTAAAAAACTATTTTACAGGAATATAATATTTTGGTCATACTTTTTAGAATTTAAAATATAAAATAAGTTCTAAATTAACATTTTGAATTAGATTCACAGATTTGTGCAAGAAAAAAAAGAAGGATTTAATAGAAATTACCAAAATTTTGAAACATGATTTATATAAAAAATTGATCAAGGAAGGAAGCAATAATTAATACATAATTGTTTTAAACTAAAATTATTCAGTCTAAAGATATAAGAATTAAAACCGTTTCTTATAAAGGGATACAATTCTACTCAGTTAATATATAAGGAAAGTTTGAATCTCTAATTCCAAATGTATTCGAGCGTGTTCGGTGTGCGTGAATGTGTATAGATATTTGTATATTGTGCACGGGGAAAACGTTTGAGGTAATCTTTCCCATATTATATGCAGGACCTCGGATCAAAGTTACAATTGAGATATTGTGTTCAAAATTCTGATAGTTATTTTCAAAAAATAAGAAAAATTTTCCCATATACGTGGTACTTGAGAGTCAAAAGTAGACTGAAAATGACTACTCGCTTAAAGCTGTAAAATGTGCATTAAAGTTGAAAAGAGTTTGCCGAGAAATGTGCAGAAGTTTACCATGCTACGGGTAATCGGAGTTCGGGCTCAGCGTCAAGTCCAATGACTCTCCAGCATGGTAAACTCTCCTCAAAACTCGCAATTTATTCCTATCGCATGATAAATCAAACTTTCTCCCTCTTTTTCCATTTTTAATTTGCAGATGCGATCACATATTATTTGTCTGTTAATTCCACAAGAACTCTTTCTATTAAAAGGAAAAAGAATTATTTTTAAATTATTAATTTTAATACTTATATTAGAGGCTAGCCTAGCTTACGTTGAATTATATAACATGAAACTATGACAAAAAAATTTTAAACGAAAACTTGTTAGATATTTCCTATTTTACTGACTACTCTTTCAATTAGTTTATTTTTTAAATTCTTATAATATTTTGATTCTTTAATTGTAAATTTCTGTAAATAGTTTAATTCTTAATATTTATTTACATTTAATACTAAAATAATAAATTTTATAATAAATTAAACAATATTTGTATTTTACATTAATTAAAAAGAAAATTACCTAAAATATTTCAGATATGATGCTTTTCTTGGTTTTTTTATCATTGTAAAATTAAACTATCAAACATATATTTTACAACTTCTAAACTTCTATGTTTGTAAATTTTTTTAAATAAAAATTTCTTGTAATTTAAAGGCAGATTTTTTATATTTTAAAGTTTCTTTCTTGCTTTGAAAATTTTCAATTATGGTAATTTTTACTCTTTACTATTTTTAAATAGCTAAATGTCATTTTTTAAAATTATTATTTTTCTTACTTTTCATTTATTATACCTTTATAAGATCTACTTAATTCATTACTTTCAATTTTTAGTTGTAATAACTTTTATTTATTCAAATTCTTATTCAAAATAATATTTATTTTCGTAAATAACGTTTAACAAATTCTCTAAATCTGAGTTAGTTAAAAATAACTAGCTTGAAATCAAAAAGTTAGCTATTAATTCAAATAGCTATATTTCTACTAATCATTTAGTAAAAAATAAATAGTTATTAGTTTAGTTTATTTTTAAGTTATATCAAAATAGATAATATTTTAGTAAAATTCTGATTATTATTAATAATTAATTATTTTTAACTAATTCAGATTAAAAGAACAGATAGGATTTTCTAGGTTATTAAACTTTTAATGCAGAAAATACAAATTTGTTTCTATAAAAATTATTATATTAAATAACATTTATATTAATATTTTTATATATAATACATATAATATATTTTTAATAAATGAATATTTGGTTTTTTAAACATTGTAAGAATTAAAATTTTAATAAATAAGAATTTTCTGTCTAATTATTAAATTACTTTATTTAAAAATTATATAATACAGGAGTCTCGGAAATCGAAATTAACACAAGTGAAATTGATCTAAAGTGAATAAAAGATAAAGTCAAAGATTTTGTTAATTACACCTATTTTTAATATTTAGATAATTGTTAAATTTGTACACATTATAAAAAATATTTTTTAAAATATCTACAAGTTATTTTTATAACAAGACCTTTAAGTTTTATTTAATTAATTAACTGCATAATTATAACTTTATACATTAAATAAAACTTTTTTTTAAATTAAAAAACTATTTGACATTAATATAATATTTTGGTCGTACTTTTTAGAATTTAAAATACAAAATAAGTTCTAAATTAACATTTTGAATTTGATTCACAGATTATTGCAAGACAAAAAAGAAAGATTTAATAGAAATTACCAAAATTTTGAAACTTGATTTATATAAAAAATTGATCAAGGAAGGAAGCAATAATTAACACATAATTGTTTTAAATTAAAATTATTCAGTCTAAAGATATAAGAATTAAAACCGTTTCTCATATAAGGTTAAAACTATGATCGTGATTGTATCGTTAAATGTAATTATAATTAGCGAAATAAGTAATCTTGATAGCAAATAAATCTGTAATTAATATGAAGGAAATCTTTTTATTTTTTAGTTGAATAGAAAAGATTATCTGGTTGGCAAAACTTTACCATGTTGTCATCCAGCATGGTAAAGTTTTCCCACGTGCTATGTATAATACTACTCAACTTTCTGGCAATCGAGGAATAGCCCTCCAACCATCAAATTACCATGCTGGAGAGTGATGTGTATCCATATTTTTGTATAAAACATTTCTAATTCTTGAATAATTTCTATTATAAATTGAATGGTAAAGTTTTCTAAAAATCACTTTGATCCGAGGTGTATCATGCTACCATGGTAAACTTTACCTGAAACATTTTCTCCGTGTACATATTCTTTCAAAAAAATTTTAGTTTTTCTTTATTTTTCTAAAATTATTGTTAGACTTGTTTTAAATCTAATGGGTATTATAAAAATATTTTTCGTTTAATTTTTAAAAACTTTGTTATTTTTTCTAAAGGTTTTTGATTAATTTTGATTTTAAGAAGAGAGAAAACAGCGAAAGTGTTCCTGTGCTTACGTTTCTCCTTGAAAACTATACGAAATCCAACGAACTCCAACGAAATCATACGTTGTAGATACGCCTGCTCTTTCAAATAACGAATCTGAGCGAAACTCGCGTAGCCTCGCGAAGCAATGTATTCCGCCGACGTTTCTGGCTTAATGGGTAATAACGCTAACGTTGATCTAACAACGCATACGACGCACGGACTTTTAACGGGAATGTTGTGTTGATTTCCGAGTGAGAAGCCCCTCGGACCCTCGCGAACTTTAAAATGCATACGAGAAAATAAAGTGCAACATGTGAATAAAAATTCATTTCCTGCACTCACATTTGGATTTCTTTTCGTAAAATTTGGGCATGATGAGTGATAAACAAGTTGATCGATTTCATCAGGAAATAGAAATTGTAAAACATTTTCAAGGAAAGTGCATCATTAACATGCTTGCTGATTATTGCTGCCCGTTAAAGCAAGAAACGAGTCATTTAAGGGGAAGAGGATGATGAAACACTTTTAACACTAATTTTTAATTTTTTCAATTTTTTATTGTCTTATAGTACTGAATAATGGTTAATAAATAGAATAATTACATAAGTATATAATGACGTTTGCTTTTATTATTATCCTTTGCGACGCGCCTTCATGCAACCACTACGTCAGCTATACGTACATATGCAGAACATGTGAGGCATTTTACGTGTAATGTCCCAAACTCAAAATTAATTTATTTCAAAAAAATTGAAACTTAGGAAATTTATAGTCCTATCTAGTAATAATAAAACCCAAAAGAAAATTTTGACTTTTTTGCAAAATTAAAGGGGGTAGGGGGGGGTCAATTTTGTCAAGTTTGGTTAATACCGTCTTCTTACTTAATTTTCTCTGTCTTGGCGGGTAATGAAAAAAATTTCTTCGATTTTAACTTTCTTTTTTTTAAAATACTCGAGAATGTTTGTCCTACAACTCTGATTAATATCTTAAAAACAAAAAAAGGGCATTCTAAAAATTTCTATATCAATAGGAAAAAACCTCAGCTTTCGTTTGCAATATACTTTATTTTAAAATTAAACGAATCGATTTTGATGAAAATAACAAATTAAATATTAATTATAAAAACTTAGGGTCAAATTTTTAAAATATTAAAAAATAAAATTTACCAATGAAAAGAGCATTAAAAAACCTTTCAAAATCATACTCGAAGAAATTTTTTTCATTACCCGCCAAGACAGAGAAAATTAAGTAAGAAGACGGTATTAAGCAAACTTGACAAAATTGACCCCCCTCTACACCCTTTAATTTTTCAAAAAAGTCAAAATTTTCTTTTGGGTTTTATTACCACTAGATAGGACAATAGATTTCCTAAGTTTCAATTTTTTTGAAAGAAATTAATTTTGAGCTTCGGACATTACACGTAAAATGCCTCATGTTGGGATAGTGAGCATTAGATGGTTGAAAATGTTTATTTTTCTCCTTTGAAACTAAAAAAAAAGTTTTAAATCGGATAAAAATTAACAAAGTTATGAGTGGTTGTTCACATGAACATACCCAAAAACGGTTTTTTTTATCCACAAAATGAGATTTTAGGAATATATATTAGAAGTTCCTCATATACCTGATTTTCTTAGTTTTACTAGACCTACAACTTCTGCTACACTGAGAAAAAATTTTGTTAAAAATTCCTGTGCCTTCACTATAATTGCAAAACACGGAAATGTATTTTTCCATCTGTGTAAATACATAAACATCACAACAATTAATTTTATACTTAAACTTAAAATACGAGAATAACACATTAAAATATTAAATTTTTATAAAATTTTCCAATGAATAATATATAAGATTTTCTCTTTTATTGTTTTAAATATGTTATTAGTTACAAAGTTTTGTAACAAAGGGACTAAAGAGCAATCTCTGTGATACTATGTAAATATATCAGAAGTAATTTGAGATGTGTTTCGATTTCAATATTATAGACTTTAAACTTGTTAATACATTGTAGCGGATGTCCGTTAGGTAGTCTGTTAATTCTAGGGGTAATACGGTCCAGCGTGAGAGAACTTAGTTGCACCCTCATCTCAAATCAACGTAAGAAGAAATTCGAGAGCTTCTCACGTCCTTTGACTTTCGAACACATGTGGCTTTCGACCATCAATAAACATTGTCTTTCTTATAATTAGAAATCATTATAATTTTTGTAGCCAAACATTACAAAAAGATAAATGTACCTGCATTTTTTAGGGTAAAGTGCACTGAGAAAAATGAGTTAGCTGTGGTAGCTAATATTTAGCTGTTTCAGCAAACAAAATTAGCTGTGAAAGCTAAATAATAGCTGTGTTAGCTAAAGAATTAGCTATCCATATAATAGCAATTAAAATTAGCTAAGGTAGCTAAGTCTTAGCTTTGGCTGCTCATTTTTTTCTCCGTGTGACACATAGTTTTAGCTTTAAATTTGATATGCATGCTGTGCAATCTCTTGGTAATCTTCAAATCGTCCTTCAAAGTCTTAAGTTTTTATTCCACACATACTTTTAGTCCTTGCAAAAGAATTTTTCCATCCTGCAAATGCTTTTGTTTAAAAAAATTTTGTTCTTGTCGAAAAGACTGTCTTTTAACAACAAAAATTGACTATGAGTAAATAAGAAGTGGTTAAAAATGTGTAGTTAAAAATATGAAAAAAAAAACTATGCATATAAAAAAGCGGATGATGAAGGGAGAAGGATATTTCCGGATTGTCGCCACGCGTGTGTCACGGAAACAATATATATTCGTTTTTTAGTAACATCCGACGCTATTATTTCACCAGATATTTTGTAATCGTTATACATCTCGACTTACAAAACTCTTTTGATGCATGATACTTGTCTCGAATTTAGAAGATTAATACACTGAGAAAAAAGAATTGCTATCATATCAGACTGAATTGTTAATACAGCGCTTGCAAATTTTTTTGTTATAATAACAAAAAAGTAGTACTTTAGAAGTAATTAAAAACATCAGAATCTTTAAAACCATACAAAGTCATGTTTACAATTTTTGAGTTATATAAATAAAATAAAAACTCTTTAAATAGCTTTTAAATAAATTTACAAATTTGAAAGATGCAGATAATCCCTTAATGCCATAACAAAAATTAGATTGAAAAATCGTTGCCATCGGCGGATAAGAGGTTTATAATAATAAATTTACCTACTTATTTAAATTTTTATTCACCAAACTGACAACTTTTATTTATCGTTATTCTTTTATCATTAAAAATTTGGTTGCACTTGCATATCGCATAAGGTAATGTCACCATGAGTGGATCGTTTAAGCTCTTTTTTGAATAAATTCTTTATGAAAGTAAATTAATTGTACTTCTCTATTCCAAGCTTTAGTTTAGATCCCAAAATAAGAGTTTATGCCATGAGAGCTTTGATTTTGTTATTTAGAAAAAATAAAATTGGCGTGAAAAAATATGCATTTTTTTTAGGAATGAAAAAAATGTAAACTTGAAAGGACCACTCTTGAAAAATTGCAAGAGAAGGTCAGAAAATCAATAAAAACTCAACAAATTGCAAAAGTTATTTAAGATTTTTAATTTCTTTCAGAAATTAAACTTAGACAACCAATTTTAATTTCCAAATTAACAATAAAAAAATAAATTACACTTTAGACTCGAGTTCAACACTATGATTACGCTTTAGAATCACTTCATTAATTGTAACGGCGACTTTTTTGACAGTTTGTATTTTAAAAAATTCATTTTGTCAAACACTAACGTATTTATTCACCCCAAAAAACTTAATATTTTTTGGTTTCCGGGTGCGGCGCTGCTGTTCGAACTATTTATTTTAAGTTTTCACTGTCAAATCACTAAAAACTTTTAGGCGATCCACTCAAGGTGTCACACAGTGGTCCAACACGCAAAAAATCTGGCCAAAATGTAAAGGATTTAATGAATCTATGCAATCTTATGCACCAACCAGTTTTTGGGGTCGCTGATTACGAATTTAGAATCAATTTTTAAAAATTCAAAATGGCGGATCCAATATGGCCGACGACTTTTCTTAAAATCAATCCAATTTGTCTGAAACTTGTTACTCAGGGGTTTTTAGGGTCGCTGATTACGAATTTAAAGTCAGTTTTTAAAAATTCAAAATGGAGGATCCAATATGGCCGACGACTTTTTTAAAAATCAATCCAAATTATCTGAAACTTGTTACTCAGGGGTTTTTAGGGTTGCTGATTACGAATTTAAAGTCAGCTTTTAAAAATTTAAAATGGCGGATCCAATATGGCGGATGATTTTTCTAAAAATTAATCCAAATTGTCTGAAACTTTATACTCGGAGGTTTTTGGGGTCGATAATTACGAATTTAAAGTCAGTTTTTAAAAATTCAAAATAGCGGATCCAATATGGCCGACGACTTCTCTAAAAATCAATCCAAATCATCTGTAACTTGATACTCAGGGGTTTTTAGGGTTGATTATTACGAATTTAAAGTCAGTTTTTAAAAATTCAAAATGGTGGATGATTTTTCTAAAAATTAATCCAAATTGTCTGAAACTTTATACTCGGGGGTTTTTGGGGTCGCTGATTACGAATTTAGAATCAATTTTTAAAAATTCAAAATAGCGAATCCAATACGGACGACAATTTTTCTAAAAATCAATCCAATTTGCTGAAACTTGTTACTCGGTAGTTTTTAATGTCGTTGATTACGAATTTAAAGCGATGGGCTTTTTACTGTCCGGAAAGTCCCAGCAGAGTCTTTCCTAAGTGACAAGCCCTTCGATTTAAAGTCAGTTTTTAGAAATTGACAATGATAACTATAATATTGTGCCGAAATTTAAAAATATTTTTATTTTTATAAAACTGGGTGACTACAAGTTTTTTTCTTGGTGCCATTGATATAGAATATTTTAAAGTTATAATTGGAACATATTTACACAAGTTTAGAACAAATTAATCGTTAAATAAATAACTTAAAATAAAATTTATTTAATTAAATTACATAATAACAGAGAGTAAATTCTATTAGCCATTGTAAATCAAACATTACCTTGTTTTCTGTTAAAAGTTAAGCACAGAAAGTACTTTAAAAATAAAAATCTTAATCGTCATTAGAGTCTAAATCAATAGTCTCAGGTGATGAAAGAGTAAAGATATTGTCAGACATCTTGTCGGTTGGTGATATCAATAACTGGAGTGTTTCAGGTGACAATTCTTTGATTTTTTTGTGTGGCAATTTTTTCTGACTGGTAATGAATGGGTCAGATGATACTAATTGTCTCAAAAATACGTCTTCCATTGTTTTTGTTCTGCTGAATTTTCTGGAAAAGTCCTCTTGAAATCGTTTAATATATTTGTTTGTCCATTGTTATGACACTAAAATCTTTCAAAATAACTTAAAAAGTGAAAAAAAATCGTAGGGGCAGCTATGGGCAGCTAATTTTTCTTTCATTTGTAAGATAAATATATGAAAAATATGTCGCAATAAATTATTTAGCTCAACAGTGAACTACAAATATAGTTTTAGTCTACGATTTTCAAAGTTTTTTTCTTAATTTGACATAAACTGTAAAGGTTTGTTTGTTTAAGATGCTAACTTCATTGTTAACTTTATTATATATAAAAAATACAGGCTAATGATACATATGTTTTATTTTTAAATACATTTTGGACTATCACGGTCTATAGCATGTAAAAGATTAAACATCATTATAGCTAAAAAGTTCATTTTTATCCTGCTAAAAGACAATAAAGAAAAATTAAAAAGCAATATTTGATCTTTTTTAAAAAATATTAAATAAACAAATTTGTTTCTTTCAACACGTATTTATTGTACTTTAAAATTTTCTTTAACCAAATTAAAAGTAAAAAATAATTTTTTTTAATACTTTATTTTCTAATTTTGGCCACCTTTTTTGCAGTTTGGACCACTGTGTGTCATTACCCTATTATACAATTGAATATCGGACTCATTAGTATAACACTCCGGAGTGTAAAAGAAATTATAAACTACATGTAAGATTTACCAAAGGAAAAGTATAGTAGAGTGTAAATGCTATTATGTGTAATACACTGAGAAAAATGGATGTTTAGAATTAGATGTATTATAAAACAAGATAGTAACGCTTAACCTCAAAATATTAAAGGTTAACATCTAAGATATTAAAATTTAACATCTAGATATTAAAGTTTAATATGTAGATGTTAACCCTGAACATCTAGATAGCTGTCCCTATGTTAAGTGATAAATATGTTAACCGTTAACATCCAGATGTTAAGAGTAAACATCCATTTTTCTCAGTGTATCTGATTAATTAAACAATTTTTTAACATGATTTAAAACTCCAGTTTTCTCAGTGAAGGGTTTTTAAAAATAACCATTACTATTACTAACAATTTTAGCGAATTTTTATTTTATTAAAAAAAGAATGTTAACCAATAAATTTAACTAAATATATGTGACGTTCTCCGAGTAAAGGTACCTCAGAAGCAAAACGGTAATTTTACAGGAGAGCGAAAAGAAAAGACAAGCTCGCATGGTAGTCCATACAAACCGTTGACCTTTGAATTTTCATAACATAACTTTTCAATAAAAAAATTTTCTGACTTCAGATGATGAAAAAGTAACCTTTAATAAACTTAAATCATTCATAACACAGCCACACAAAAAAAAAGTACCCGAGTTGGGGAATAAGACTACCCATTCCTTATGTATTTTGATGCGCTGAATCCGAATCCGTCCTCAGAATTGGTCCATCAGGTCAAGTTTTGACCCTAACCTCAAAATTAATAAAATGACACTTTTTGAACATTAGAATTTGAACTCTACTTAACTTTAATACATGCCTAGAACCAATTGAAAGCTTAAATTATTACCTTTAAAACGCTTTTTTAGAAATTGTTCTACGATGATTTTTAACGAAGTTATGATGTTTTACTTAGAATTATTTTTTTCCTTTGCACAATAACACATCAATAATTGATGTGTTTTTAACATATAGAAAAAAGTCATATTTTAAGTAAAACATCATAACTTCGTTAAAAATCATCGTAGAACAATTTCTAAAAAAGTGTTTTAAAGGTAATAATTCAAGCTTTCTATTGGTCCTAGGCATGTTTTAAAGTTAAGTCGATTTCAAATTCTAATGTTCAAAAAGTGTCATTTTATTAATTTTGAGGTTAGGGTCAAAACTTGACCTGATGGACCAATTCTGAGGACGGATTCGGATTCAGCGCATCAAAATACATAAGGAATGGGTAGTCTCATTCCCCAACTCGGGTACTTTTTTTTTGTGTGGCTGTGTAATCCAAGAATCGATTTTTTGCTTCTAAGGTACCTTTTTTCGGAGCGCATCATATGTTTTGTCAAAATTTTAAAGAATACACCGCTATTTTCAAATTTGAAAAATATTGAAATTTTCAATTTGTAAAAAATTACTTTATTGCTTCCTTTATGAGAAAGCAAATATTTTTGCTGACGTGGAATCAAAATGTTTATAAAATGAACATAATCCTCGGCTTGTTTGTTATGTTTTTGGTTTCATTATCACAGGCTCAAAATGAAAATAATCATAAGAAGGATAAATAAACAGAATTTATTTTTATACTAAAATATTAATTTCATAAATTATTATATTTATGCTTTAAAATCCGAGTAAAATTAATCCGATCTTCTATTCTAAAAACATAAATTGTATTTTGAATTGTATATAATGTGATCTATTTAGCGTACAATTTACAGATGAGAATTCAAAGAATTCAGAACAGGAATAGATTATGTAAGTTCTGTGTAGATGTAATCCTTGACCTCTTATTCGTATGGTTTGAAAATTGAAAAAAGAGAGTTGAATTTTCACAAAGCCTGGATGTATATTGACAGAGCCCTTCCTGTTCTACACTGACCGACTATGCTGGACAGGACGACATAGTAATTCTATGACCGATTAGGTTCTCATAAAGGGGAGATGGAAATCGATTGAAAATCAGGACAGATGCGAGGAAACTTTTAAGGGAGAAAATCTCATTTTTAGGTTTAAGTGAATAGATCATGTATGTACACATACTATTAAAAAGTTTTTTGTTCTATACTAATATTAAATTAAAACCAGAATATTCCAAAATTAGGGTATAACAGTAAAATTATAATATTAATAAGAATTATAAGCAGTGGCGTATAACTATACGTTCTACTCATCTAAAAAATAATAAATTATGAAATTTTGTTCAAATTGATTTCACGATTATTGGTTTTATAAAATTTTCAATTTTTCCCTAGTTTTTGGCAAATTGGGACATTCGTCACTATTAGAAATTACACAATAGTAATTTCTCCTAACAGAAATTAATGTAACTCATTTTTTAATAATTCAAATTTAAAGATACAGTTTCAAAATTATTTTTTTAGTTTTATTTGAGATTATGTTAATTAAAATTTCGAGAGGTTCATCTAATTGAAAGCGACTGTTTGCCAAAGGCGTTTCGTAATTACCTCTGTTGTTTTTTCATTAAATTCTTATCAAGGAAGATGACGTTGATAAAATGAGTTTGCATTACAATGAGATTCAAAAAGAGGAAAAGAAGGGTCGCAAAATGGAAATTGTTGCAATTGTCGTTTTTATTCAACGCGATAAGAAATTAAGGATGAGTATCTGGAAACTGGAATTTAATTTTTGTTTATGCAGCACCATCCCAGGAAATAATTTTAATTATAATTCTTTTGCTTATAAAAAAAGAAGCTTCATTTAGTATTCTTTTACATTAAAAACTGCTCGTTGAATTCATAGTATATAAAACCACTTTAAACCAAATAGTTATTTAGTGAGAAATGTTAAGGTAATTCAATCCAATAGAAGTATTAATTTTGTTCCCTTTACACGCCTATGATCTTGATCACTGAATCCTTAGAACAGAAGAGTATCCTTTGATTTTACTTTATACTTCCTTTGCCAATTATTTCGTTAAGATACCTTAAAAAGAGCATATATAGGTCAATTGGCTTCTTTTTCAAAGAATCCGAAGTAAAGAAAAAAGATACGACAAGTAATCCTAGTAAA
This sequence comes from Ganaspis brasiliensis, assembly GCA_037103525.1. Taxonomy (NCBI): domain Eukaryota; kingdom Metazoa; phylum Arthropoda; class Insecta; order Hymenoptera; family Figitidae; genus Ganaspis; species Ganaspis brasiliensis. Next base: position 6,065,025 of record JAZKLR010000152.1, read on the forward strand.
CACATGTAGTTAAAGTGATTAAAATGATATAGCATATTAAGGCAATAATTTATCGTTGCAATGGGTAAATTTCCAATTCGATGGGTAAGTTTCCAATTCGCTAGTTTTTAATGAGTAAAATCTTTATACAGTCGGGACTCTTATTGTTGCAATTTTCGGGAGTGGTATGCATCCGTGAAAACCGTAAACATTGGGCTAGAGACAATGCGACAGGCGAGGATTTTGAGACAGAAGTTTCCTCCCCTCTTTCTTCCCATAACTCCTCGTCTATCCTCTATTCCGACTGACTGCAACCAAAGTGTCCGCATCCATGAAAGTCCCGACTGCATATAAATTGACGCCTCCCGTTCATATGATGCTTATTCAATTGTCAGTGCAAGATAAGGTTTTTAATATTAATTTATAATTTAATAATGGGGAAACGCTATGTGTTACGAATGTACCTACAAATTTAATCTAAAATTTGCACGGAATTTTGAATAAGAATCATCTTGCACTGACAATTAAATAAGCATCATATGAACGGGAGAAGTCGAAATGATTTTAATTGATTAGTTAAATTAATTTAATTTATGGACTTGTACGTTTTGGTATAGATAGTTTTTGGTGACGAGATTAAAGATGACGTTAATTATTATAATAGATTTCAGTGAAAATTAGCTTGAATTGGATTCACATGGTGAAAATTTTGAAAAACCTATAACTATAGTATGTATTTAAAGAATAATTGTCACCAAAAAGTTCGGAGATACCTTTAATTCAGAAATTCTTCATTTTCTATGTTATAATCCAAAAACTTTTTCCATGCGTATAATGTTGTTTCCTTATGTTGTGTGAAGATGCTTTTAGCTAAAAGAAAATACATTTTATTACATAAGCAAAGTGTGTCAATCTTAGGCTGGGTTACCTGTTTCATCTGGAGGTTGTGCCTTTGTTAAGGGTTTCGACCAGGGAATAAAATTTTCACATACCCGTAGTATAATGTGAATGCATAGTTTTTCGCGTCGGTGACCGGCACTCACGTAAACGAATGGATAGCAATACAATTGGTTTGCACCGTTTCCTGGAAACGGGAGAATCCATAATGGTCGATCCGGGTGCACCCTGCCAGGTAAAGCCACTTTGAATACGCATAACGATCAAGCATTGTGAGGCCCCGTAGCAAAAGACCCCTTCTTGTAAGGGTGGAAAGGGACATAGTGGAGGGAAGAGAGGGCTTTTTTCGGCGACCGGAAAGATTGCGGCTCCATTACGTTGTGGAAAGTGACGCAACCGTCCGATATTCACAATGGAAAAAGGGATCGTGGCGTCCATCGATACCCGATCTCCAGTTAAAAGAAATTCTTGCAAGCTTGTTCTAAATTAAGGATTTTTCAAAACTTGTATACAAGTTTGACCGATTTTCGAATTGGATTAAAAAATCCTTGCTTAATCACAAGAAACTGGTCAGGGTGTCCAGCGTACATATAAAATGAAATTCCCCTTTATTTCCCGCTTGAATTCATAAAATTCCCGCATATTTTCTGCATATTTTATTCCGTTGATTTTAAATATTTTTACAAAGAAGGCCTGTATTATCGAAAATTAATTTGGTTGCTACCACTGATAACTTTTAAGTATTAAAATAATCTGCAGCGCGATTGTTTTAAGCCAATTTCAGATTATTTAAATTCAATTTGATATTAAAAAAAGAGCGTTGCAGATTAATTTAATCCAAAACAATTTTCTGTGACATTTTTAAATCAAAAGTGTTATTTTAAATTTGGTTTATTTATTAACTCGCTTCTTTTGGTTTAAATTTCCAACTCAATGATCTATTTTCCATACGATTCCCGCTTCTAAATTTTTCTGCTGGTAATAATGGAAATGATGATGACAATCATTCATAAAATTTCATAGGTGAAAATTGAAGAAATCGCAATTCTTTATAATAATCATCTTGCGATATCCTAACAGCGCGTATGATAGAGTGTCAACCATTTTCTTTCTGAGAATATCAAGAGCCATGACTGATCATGAAGGTCATTGGTGAAACTCAATTGCGTTCGACCACTATAAGAACGATTTATTGATCACCTTAACGGACCAATGGCAACACATCGGTCAGTTGCACGAATGTTTCCCCAACGAGACTAAGCGCAACCCCAACTTAAATATCGCGAAGAAGGGGGTTGATAACTATGACTACAGATAGAAAGGGAAAGAGAGAGTTTGTCGACCCTATGGTAGCCATGAACCAGGGGGTTTGGGAGAGATGTAGCTTATCTCATTCTCGGAAATTATGGTGGAACGATGAAGGGTGGTTCAAAGTCTAACTCGCCACTGCAACTCAAACCTGATCTCTTGACTACCGACCATTGCCATCGATTCTTTCGTATTACTCTGTATTTCTTATTCTCTTTAATCTTCTCTGCAACAAAACTTATTGCTTTTTCTTGCTCCAGTGATAATATCTTTTTGACTTTCCTGTAATCATCAAATTATTAAAGAATTTTTCGTGTAGATTATTGTTATAAATATTTAATAGGTGGGTGGTTCTATGTTTCGAATTTTTTCTTATTTTATTAATAGGTTATCCTGGTAGAGGAAGTTTTTGTAATTGTCATCACGAATTGTAATTAAGTTGTCATTCATCGTCATAGAGTTACACATGCGAACTAGTGTGTTATAACTGTTAGACATGCGCAGTAGTGATCAATGACAGTAAAACATGCGCAGTATTGTGTTGTAACAGTTTTTCTATTGTTGAAAAGTCCTATTTCTCTTACAGTAAAGTACGGTTTATAAAATTTCAAATTCTTTGTCTTTTTTAAACTTCTTTTCTTTACAATTTTCATATTTTTACCACAGTTCTTTCGGGAAAAAAAATTCTAAATTGAAAAGTTATTCAATTTGTTCAATTTAATTAAATTTCTAGATTGAAAAGTGATATGAAATTTGTAAAATTAATTATGACTTACCAATTTTCATCTAAAGATTAATTGTCTTGTTCATACCTACTTTGCAGTCAAGCAATATAAAATGTTTATGAAATGATCATAATTTTCAACTAGCTTCCTAACTGAGAATTATGATGATTTTATAAGAGCACACGTTTAAAGGTCAGAAGCCTATTAGATCCCTAAAGATAAAATTTTATAATTATTTACAAATTTATTTTGTATGTGTCCTTTTTAGTTGAGCGGTTTCAATTGTACCAATTAAGGGGAGATTCACGATTCATCCCCAACTTATTCCCGTGCACCTGCTCGGCGAGGAAAACTCATTCGGGGCCTTCTCCCACTCCTGGGCCCTGCCTACCCCTCCGTCCAAATAACCCGTTTAAATTTACTACTGCCAAATACCCCATCCTTTCTATGTACAGTCAAATTTTGCTGCAGTCATAGAATGTGACGGTATATAAAAAATGTGGAGTATGTTTTTATTAATGATTATTACTATCAGTGCTTTTTTTAGTAGAACTATAGTTGCTGCTAATCCTAATAAGCTAAATAGAGCGACTATTCGTACAGAAAATTACCACAGTATTTCTTTTTGTAAAAATCGCTGTTATCCCAGTATCTTTTGGTGAAAAGAACAATTGTAGGTATCACAAGAATCCCCCGGTACCTCTTGAAAAAAATTTAAAATTTGTTTTTACAGGCGAATTTGAAGCATTAACCGGTGAAAAGCCTGGTATGAATGTTTTGCACGAATCACTGAAACTACACCGTTGAAAATATTGTGTAATGTGACTTGGAAAGTTAAAATGGACCTTACGTCAAAAAATCGATTTTTTTGACGCAAGGTCCCTTTTAACTTTCCAAGTCACATTTGTGTAATAATCGGTTCTTATTAAATTTGTTGTGTCAAAATTTAACATTTTTCGTGTGTGGATTTAATACTTCCTTTAAATGTCATTCGATTCTTGAGCATAACCTCTAATTTTTTAGTAATAACACTGTAATTTACACTTAATTTTTTGTGGTAAAACGTAAATTTCATATTGAAAATTCATTTTAATAAGCAAAAGGTAGAGTTCAATACTAATTGAATAAAATGTACTCCTTAACTCAACACGATTATAATTTACTTCTGCCAAGCAAACGATAAACATAACAACATAAATCCCTGTGTTAAAAATTAACACAAAAGATTGGACCGTTTGGGACATGTAATTTATGTTAAATAAAACATAAACATTTTTAACTGTGTAGCTGCAATTATTACAGTAGAAGAAGTCGGTCGGAGGGATAGGCAGGGCCAAAGAGTGGGAGAAGGCCCGGAATGAGTTGTCCTCGCCGAGCAGGTAGACGGGAATAAGTTCGGGATGAAAAGTGAACTGTCCCAATTAAGATCCTTTGTCAGAGATTCAGTAAAATTGCGCATTACACTTTTGATTTTCAAGGCAGATTGATTATTAAAGGACCACTAAAAAATAAGGAACCTTTTTAGAAGCCTCCCTTGTGTCCCCTTCTCATGAATCGCTACTTTTCCCTGCTTTCTTTGCCACTTTCATCTTGCTTTATCCCCTCTATTCGTTTTCTTTTTATTTTATCTTCAACCCGTAACCACGAAAGTAATTACGCAAAGGGACATCAAGTATTTATTCTTTCATTACTTTCACAGAGTGCTCTCAAGCATAAAAATGAAGAAGGATAATATTGAAGCGTTACCAGCTGACTCTGCACAGTTGAGACAAATTAGAATTGCGTGAAGAAATTAAGCTTTAATCTACGACATCTTACCTAATTTTTCTGAGTTCTGATTTTTAATAAACTTATTATCTTGGCAACTTTTGATAAAAGCTTTTCAAATCTACATTTTATTTATTTTACAAAAGACATAATTAATTTTTTATTTTCGATTATTTAAACGTTATTGAAATGTGCAATTTTATTTGAACTGTATTTAAATTAATTTTTCAAGTTAAGGGTTTACAATAATTTATTGACCGTTATGTAAATTATTACAATGAAACAGAAGTTAAATATCAATGTCTATGAGATACAAAATCTCTGAAATGAAGCATATTTTTCGGCAGCCATGTTGTATTCTCGACAAGCTATAAAAGGGTTAATTCGTAACTGGATTGGTGGAATAGTTTGTGGAGAAGAATGAAGGTGTAACAAGTTTCAAGAAGGGTTAAAGTGGAGAGTGTGCAGTGATTGGTCAATTCTCTAAGCGAGGGTTGCTGTTTCGAAGGGGATGGGTGACAAATCCTTTGTTAAGTCTCTATTCACATTTAATAAAAAACATCATACACTTCATTTTCTGTAAGATGCTTTCAAATCAATTCTGACAATTATCTTCACAACATTTTATTCTAAAAAACACACATTCAAAAATAATTAAGTTTAGGCTTTTTATATACAATAATTATTTTTAAATCTTTCTATTAATTTCAGTTTCAATTCAAAAAGATAAAATTATATAAATAAGGCCTTATTTTATAATATCGCCATGATGAGAAGCAATTAATTATAAAAGATTTCTAAATTATCATCAATTCGATATATTTGTATGTCTTTTATTTTCATTATAGTATTTCACTTTCTTTCTTATTGTTAGTATGTTTTATAAGTTTATAAAGGGACACTATACGTAAAATGTGATTTTGGATTAAAGAAAACCCGATTGAAAAATGCCGCACGTGTCAAGGGTGTCTCGACATTTTTAAGCATTCCCGAAGTGTGGCGTTCCATCTGTTGAAGCGTCGAATTGTGAAAACATAAAAAAAATTAAGTCGACTTAAATTTTTCTTCTCGCCTTTCTAAGTTTGGAATCCAAAAGTATTGTAAAGATACCCTTCTTATAAACGCGTGCTGTATCCGAATGTCATTTTGGTCATTGGCCCTTTTCCTAAATTCTTTTTATTAAAAAAAATGTATTCGTTCAATAGCTCCATATATAAAACATTTTTATGAAATATTGTTTCTTATAATTCCTATAATGGGAACAAGAGGTTCTTTCTCTTAATTTTTAATTTATGGAAATATAAATATACGCTGAAAATGTGCAAGTGCATTTTTGTTAAACTTAAATTAGAATTCCATTTAATATAATAAAAATACTTGAACATTACTTAATTCTCCACGAAAATAAATAAAAAAGCAATATTCATTTAAATTATTTTCAGCAAAATTATTTTTGATAAAGGAATTAAATACAATAAATGTTAAAAGAATTTAAATGAATTGCAATCAATGCTTCAATAATGCTGTTTGACTCCTCTATAATCAGTATCAAATAAATTTAAGTTCCGAAAATCGTGAGCCAACTGGTGAAACGAACACCAGCAATATAATTGAATGTTCGATTTCAACCTGTCGGTATTCTTGATAGCTCGTAGATTTATTAGAGAAGTGTTTCAGCAGGTGCAATATTATTATACAAGCATTAGTGAATCGTATAATTATACACCAGAAAGGGTAAGTTAATGAAAGTGCTGACAAGAACAGACTTGATAATTTCATGATCTTTGACGACTTAATCTTATTTTTATATTGAATACGGTGTGTATTCAAACTGTACAATAAAAGTTTTGTGTTAATATTAATGTTTCTTGTAATTATGAAAATACTAATCAGAAAACTCGTTCAAAACATTGCTTCTTTTTTAAATTAATTTTTTTCAATATCTAATTAGGTCACAAATCATCAATTCTAGTAGACATATTATTTAAAGATTTAGTTCCCTGCGAGGTTCCCTGCTACAAAATTTTGCAAAAAGAACATTGTAATCAAATTATTAACGAAAGCTGGCGTAAAAATAATTTCTTACACGGTATGTATATTTTTAAATCGATCCTGTGGTTTACAATACAGAGTCAAAATTAATTATGTCTACCAAATAATTTTTCATTGAACACGGGAGACCCGTAAAATTGTCTTTTATTGATTTCATTTTTTATGGTAATTGATAGTTTTTGAGTTGCTTTTTGAGTTCCTTCTTGTTATGAAGCTTCAAACATGGACATGTTATAAGCGTCTTGATTTTTCTCTCTCCTATTTGACCGTCCTTTCGTCAAAGTTTGCTTTTTCCGCATTAAGTTCCTTTTCTCGTGGAGCGTCACATATATAGAGTATAACTTCGTGCAATCAAAATGTAAAATAATGTTATGTTCTGGGAACACAGTTAATTTAAAACATTAATTTGTAAAAACTTAGTTTATTTTAGTTCCAGAATCTTCTTCAACATAATATAATTATTGTAATAAAAATAAATAAAGTCAAATTGCTATAACTGCATAAGCGGATTTTTTTTTCGAGAAAAATGTTTTTACGTATAAGGATATGTAACTTTTATTTAAGGGCGCATATCCTTACGGATGTTTCGACTTCTTTCTTATTTACTTTAGTGTCCCTATTATTTCCATTTCCTGCTTGGGATGTGAGCACACATCGATATTTATAAGAAAAGGTAGCTCTTGATGCGCGGGCCATTTCGTCAAAGTAAATAAGGTGAATGATCGAAAAGGACCAAAAGTAAAGGGACGAACCAAGACAAAATGCTTTCTTCACTTCATATTCTTTCCTCTCTTCTTCATTTTTCGATATCTTATCCTTTTAATGTGAGAAGCTTGTAATATATTTACCAGAGGGTCGGTGCTACTAATAAAAATATGACATCATGAAATGATGGAGTAGAAAATACGACAGTTTACTCGGAAACTGCTGAGTAAAAAGTACGAGGAAGGAAATTACTTTCATCATTATTTTTGATATCGTCTTTTCTCTTTTCTAAAGCAAATGTTAGTTAGAGAATATTGTTTATCAAAATTCTGGATTTCTAACACTATTGTATAAAAAGAAGAACGAATTTTCTAATAATAAATAATGTGAATGTGCAAAACAAATATTTTATTTATTAGTAGCTGTTAGAGCAAATAAAAATTGCTCACAGGAAATGTTATAGCACAACCCTTAGCATATATCTACAACACACTCTTTCAAGCAAAGGAAATCAATCTTCTAACCCTTTATGTGAAATTTAAAGCAATTTAGGTTTTTAACCTGTCATTGTGAACGGGAAACTATTGTAGTCCGCTTCTATTTAAAGAGGCACGTTTGAGAAGAAATTATTCTTCGATTTATTTGAACCGCCTACTACACTCAGGCAGCTAACCCATGAAATATTAAAAGATTGTGGCTTTTCTCGATTTTTGAACTAATTCTTCAATTGGATAATGAAGAAAGGGAGTGACAACTTGCCGAATACATGTGAAAAGGAAGTAATGGACAATGATGCTTTAAATGGCAATAGTATTTCGTTGACCATCTCCAAGAACCGGAATCTGAAGGCGTTAACACGAGCTAACCGGAAGAACTCAGTATGATGAATTTTTCACTAAATGTTATTTTTTCTTTGAAATACCATCCAACCCTTCTTAAAAAGAAATCAGACTAAAGATATTGAAAAAAATTGAGGACATGAACACCACTGTGATTCAGTATAGATGATGGTATGCATATATTATTTCTCACGCTTCCGCTGTGGTGGAAATTCGAAAAGTGTCATGTCCTCATGTCGCAAAAGCGAGTCATCGATCTGCAATATTGTTAAGCATTATATGATTTGAACTTGTGCTATTGAGAGAAATTCAGAGCCCCTTGGATTATATGCATTGCACTCTTTCCACCCTTTTGATTCTGTCTTTTTTCTCTTTTAGTCAGCCTTTTTCCCCTCGAAAAAAGCTGATGGTCTGTGCTCTATACTCCATTCTACCAGGTTTACATAATTTTCCCATGGCCCTCGCGACCAGTATTCAAAATCGTAACACTTGTCTAACCTGCGAACGTCACTTCGAAAAAGAACCATACCAAGGGTATCCCTCGTTCTTTGCTGGATCGAGTCGATGAAATTGCAAGGCTTTGTATGGAAATGTAAGAATACCTCGCTACCCCAGAGTCACCATCACAAATATATACTCGAATACACATTACGCTTCCGTGTTTTTATATATGCACACATATCACGTGAGATGAAATTGTAAGGTATGTACTTTCTATAAAAATTTAAATACATTTTTTAACCAAAAAAATGTATATTCGGTGGACAATTGAGTCTTTACTCTTTTTTATCAATAGGTATGGCTGTTCATACTTAAAGTCTATAAACCGTTAACAGAATTTTGAAATTTATGAAACATTTTATTTATGCTACAATTGTTCTAGAATTTTTCAAACGGCGATACAGAAAATAATTTCTGATTTATTGACAGAAATTTATATTTCATATAATCAACCTTGCGCATTTCACAGAAAAAACCTGTACTCAAAATGCGAGCCCACTCTCTAAATATGAAACAGCGAAAATTCCTTTTTCCGACAATTGCAAAGTATTATACAGCTGTTTTAATTCGCTGTAAATCAGTGAAATAGAGAGCATTTTGTCTCATTGCGCATCAGAAATAAGAATTTCTTCACTTCATAGTGAAGTTAGACGGAATCGACCTGGACATCGGGTAAGTATTTGAGTACTATTTACTCGTCGATTTTCACAATTTAAGGTTAACTTCCCCGAAGAAGTTGGTCGGAATCAACCTAGACATCGGTTAAGTACTTGAGTATTTTCTACTTGTCGATTTTTACAATTTGAGGTTAAGTTCCCCGAAGAAGTTGGACGGAATCGACTTGGACATCGGGTGTTACATGGAGACTTGATAGACTGAAAATATAGTTTGCGGGAATTTTTTTCCAAGGAATTTCTCGATAATTACTCCTGGGAAATTTTCAGGAACCAACTCCCGAGAAATTCCCGGGAATATCCCGAGAACTTCTCTACGTGGGAGGGGAAACGTTGAAGAACAAGAAAACCCATGTTGTTGTGACCCAAAAAAGTTTTTAGTCCTTTTGGCCGCCATCTTGGATTAAAGAATGAAAATTAATTTTTAAAATATTGCAATAAATAACCATCTGACAAAATTTTTGTGTAATACTTTTTTATTAATAATAATATTACCTATAACTTTTATTTACAACATTTTTAGTGTAACTCTAATAATTTAAAAGTTATTAACAAAAGGAGGTAAAACTTCAGGAATGAAAATCATTGAAATTAATTAATGCGTTTATTTGCAATTTAACCAAATTTTAAAAAAAAAAACTTTTGTAGATATTAATATTATCTACAACTTTCATTTAGAACACTTTTACTTAGCTCTAATAAATTTAAAGTTATAAATAAAAGAACAGTAAAACTTAAGGGATGAAAATCTTTGAAGCTTATTAATTTTTTTATTTTCAATGTCACGACAAAAGCAGAATTTAAATAATTTAAAAAGCATTTTTTAATTTACAATTAGCAAGATTAGCTTTAACATTGCACTATTAATTTTTAATTTTATAAAACGGCAAAAACGCATCGACGCAGTTGTGTTTGAAAAACTAATACTATTAAGAGCTAATTAATGCAATAGTTTTAAAAAAATTATAAAAATTGAAATGAAATTAATTGTAAACTTAACATTAAGGAACACAAGTTTAAAAATTAACAATTTGTTCTTGATCTTTAGTAATTTAAAGATTTAAAATATTTTCATTCCTCAGTTCTACTGTTCTTTTGTTTATAACATTTACATTATTATAGTTAAGTAAAAACGTTTTACATTATTTTCAAAGATTTTTCTTCCTTAACATTTGCTGTTCCTTTTTTCATAACTTTTAAATTATTTGAGTTAAGTAAAAGAATTTCGAATAAAAGTTTTAGATAATATATGTTATTATCTATATAAAAAAGTATTTTACACAAATTTTGTCATATTGAAAAAAAGAACGAATAAATTAATTTCCAATATTTGTATTCCTTAAGTTTTACTGTCTTTGTTTATAACTTTTAAATTATTGGAGTTAAGTAAAAATATTTTAAGTAAAATTTATTATTTATTACAAATGGCTTTTTTCTCAGTGCATTTGACTATGGTTAACAGGTTATGTAGGAGTTTGACATAATGCATTGGTGCGCCACTGTCGATTTTACCTAACCTTACAATGTCACTCGCGGTTTCACAAATATCAAATGCTGCATCACACACCCAGGCGCGAGAAATCAATGCTGACGCTGGGTAGAGGCTTGATTCTAGCTTTCACACCCAGAGTGGGTAACCGAGACTGGGAACAGTCTTTAAATCACTGTCGTTCAATATTGGTTCAAGATTGGACACCAATGCTCGTTCCATGCTTGATTCAAGACTGCTTGAATCCTCATGCGCGAAGCTTGAACATCCAATCTAGATTCAAGCTTGAATCAACTGTGACACAATTGCTCAACTTATCATATTACATATTTTTTTATATATTAAAGTATATACATATAAAAAGTATTATTAATTAAATAATAGGGGAGACCGGGGCTATTCGGCTCACTTTTGGTCAGACAGGAAGAAAGTTAAGAAATTATTTTTTAAATCGAAACATGGATATATCATTTAGTAGCCTATCATTTGCACTTTCAAATTTGCAAGGACTTTTTGATTTATCTTTATAGTTTTAGCTCTAGATAATTTTGAATGCAGATATACCAAATTCTCAAACTGCAAATTTGGCAGGTAAATCGGCTCACCCTGTGGGGCAATTCGGCGACTTTTATTTTTTACGAAAAATAAAAAAGTTCAATAACCTTTATTTTGTAAATATGAAAAGTACCTATATTTTTATTATAATTATGCAGTGATGGATCAAGGTCAAAATTTTTGGGGGGGACTGGGGCCCCTAAAATTAAAGAAAATTCATTAGACCTTACTTTTTTTTTTTTTTTTATAAAAAATAAAAAAGTTAGTACACTCATTATTGGTAATTATTAAAAGTAGTCATATTCTTATTATAATTAAGCAGGGGCGGATCAAGACAAAGTATTTTTGGATAAGATGATTAACCGTCGCGTGAGCCCATTTACCCCACCCTGACTTTTGGCACTTTAAAACAAATACAAGTCACATTTGATACATATAAATAAAATAGCATAGGTGTATCGAAAGAGCACACCTGAGAGCATAAAAAAAACTTACCCAAAAAAATTAGGCTCGTAAATTAATGTACTAAAAACGTAAAAGTTTGTAAGTAAAAAGTGTACGCGCGACGCATAAAAACATAATACTCTACCTGACACTAGGCTGAATCAATAGAATTACACTAAATTTCGTTTACCTAACTAAAATGTTGAGACCTATATTCTATAGCGACCTTTCCCTCCTAGATTCTAATTAAGGCGTGAAATCGCTAATGAGCCCAATTACCCGCCGGTTCGGATTGCCCCGCTCTCCCCTAAATATTACAACTGCTGCAGATTAAGTAATTTTATGAATATTTACTATTAATTTTGTATAAAATAAACTATAAATAAACAAACAAAAATTATGTAATTTTACTTAATTGTAAGATATATTAGAAGTAAATTAAATTTGTAAACAATTATTTTCTTATTTTAAAAAAATAAATTTCAAAGAATCATATAACGAAACGAAATAATTTAAAGACAATTTTCAAATTTGAAAAATATTGAAGATATGATTACGTGCTCGATAGCGTAATTTTGTAAAATCATTCATTTCAAAAAAACTTTAATTATACAAATTGAATAAATTTCTTTATTTAAATAAAAGTGCCCTTCAATACATTATATATAAACAATTTTTATAATTTACTTTTGTATTATATATTATTGAAATTAATTATTTAAATAATATTATTAAATTAAAGTTATAAATAAAAATGATAAATTAGTAGTTAATTTTGTTTACATATTTTGCAAATATTTTACAAAAATATTTATTTATAAAATATTAATAAGTTAGGATCGAGATTGGATTGTATAAACTGTATATCAGTAAATACAAAGGATACATAAATTCTATTCTATTTATTTAAATAATATTTAATTTTTAAATAATAATATTAAATTAAAGTTATAAATAATTAAATAATAATTAATCATTATCAGTTAATTTTGTTTACATATTTTGCAAATATTGTATAAGAATATTTATTTATGAAATATTAATAAGTTAGGAGATTGGATTGTATAAACTGTATATCAATCAGTATAAACAAAGGATAAATAAATTCTATTCATTTATTTTTGATAATGAATATGTTCCAGAACTATTAAAATGTAAATAGCATATAATCCAGGTCTGTACCTCACAAAGTTATTTCGATTGACTCTCAACTACCCGTCGTAGCCGAGTGGTACTAATAGCGTGCGTTCACCGCGAGCGAATTCGTCTATAGGGCCGTGGGTTCGATCCCCCCTTGAGCGTGCGAAATTTTATTTCATAGGTTAAGTGTTTATATGTATTAAAATTGTTAATTAATCTTAGGTCGATAATAATTAAGTGTATAAATGTGCAATTAATCTTAAATTATAAAAAAAAACAATCTGAAGAATATCAATTTAAATAATTATAGATAAACATTAAAAAATTTTTTTATTTTATTAATTTTATGATAATCTGCAGCAGTACAGTAATTAAGAAAAAATGATAATAATAATATTATTATTGTATTTATGATTATAAATAATATAATAATATAATTTTTTTTTTTTTTTTTTTTTTTACAAAACAAGTTTAGGAGAGGAAAAAATGCATTTACGCACTTGTTCGTGTGGGACTCGACCACGTGCTGTGGTAATACCTCACTAAAACAACCTCTCCCATTCTTGCTTTACATATTCTAATCCACTATTGCTCCATCCGTCCTGGAGGGTAAGCAAAAGCGTGATTCATTTACTAGAGTTGTTATTTTCGTTTCTTACACTGTTGTTCTCACCCATTGCCGCCGATATTCTTAAGCGGTGGTCAAGAACGTTGTTGGATGCTTTTTTAGAGCTACCGAATAGGATCTTATAATGAACAGTGCTGCCGAACCAGATTTAGAGAGTTCAGAAGAATAGCCTTCTGCATGCGAACCGCCAACGCATTAGCCTTGTGCTCGCAGCTAGGAATTTTTTGTAATTGGCTCACAAATGAAGCTCGCATCCTTCCTAAACAACCGAGTACAAGAACAATTAATCTGACCCTGTAGCCTGGATATATTTTACTCAATTCAAACAGAAGGTCTTGATACTTTGTCCGCTTCTCATCCTCCTTTTGAGTGATATTGCTCTCAGCAGGTTTATTATTATTATTATTATTATTATAAGAATTATCATTATTAACAACATAATACAACAAGAATATTATTATATTAATAATTATTTAACGTTCTGTCTTCTGTAAACGACAGTGGAACCAGGCTTGACGAAGCTATAATCGGACTTCCGAACATTGATTGAGTCTTGGACTCCAATCCTCAACCAAGCTTGGAGCGTCAGGCTTGAATCGCTGTTACATTCTAGCTTGGACGAGTCTTGCTTCCTCCGACTCACCAATCCTCAATCAATATTGACCAGTCCTCAGTCAAGCTTTATAAAGCCTCAAAACATCGTCCCTGCGCGCCTGGGCAGTCGTATGGCTAAAATACAAATAGTATATGGCAGTTCCCAAAACAGCAATAAAATATTGCCAATCTGCCCATAATTATCGCAGTTCCACGGATACATTTTTTTCAGTGTAATATTGAATAAAGAGAATAAGTTAATTTTGATAAGAAAAAGAATTGTCAACGAAGTTATATCTTTCGCCTAGAAATTCGCTGAATGATTATACCAATATTATTCTTGTAAATATTAAAATTTGTTCTCATTCCCATCAATGTTTTCTCTATTATCGTTATCTTCTTGGTTCAATGTATAATGATGCAAACGTTGAAACCTCAATTTTTTCAATTATCCTTTGTTATTGTCTAGACTGATTGAATCTACATATATTTATTTCTAATTTTTATATGTTTATTTATTTATAAAGACAAGAATATACATAAAGTTAGGGAGTTTGTAATCTTTAAGTTTAAATTTAAAAGCGACTAACATTAATTTTTTAATCACCGCTATTGTTTTTTAAGATTTCGTGGCCAAGGGCGAAACCCTTATAACGAGACTTTAGCGTCCGTCCGTCCGTCCCATAGTGGTTTGAAATCAGAAATTGATGTTCAAATCAACTTTTAGAGAGAACGGCTACATGGATTTTCAATTTTTTTTATTTTTTGTAAAATTCATAAATAAATTCTTAAGAGATCTGTGAGAGTAGATTTTTGTTTTATCTGTTTTTTAATGTTAAAGCAAACAGTTAAAAAAATGTTAACTTTTTCGTTTTTTTTTATTTATTTTCTACAAAAAATTCTTATAATGCCTGCCAATACCTTAATTTCATAGAAGTAACGAAATAGAATAAAAAAATTCTTGACAGCGCAAATTTCATTTTTGTTTACCTCTCTATTGCCCCCTAAGGGAGGGTTGGAGTTTCAAATTTCACGAAAAGTTAAGTTCGGTGTCTATTCCTATGTTTTTGGAGCGCTGAAACCGAAAAAGACCCCAAAAAACAAATCTCTCCCCTTCCTTCTCTCCCCTATTACCACCTAATAGGGGGTTGATATTTCAAATTTCAAAAAAAAAATAGGAATAAACACTCAACTCAATTATTCGTGAAATTCAAAATTCCAAGCCCCTCTTAGGAGGTAAAGAAGGAAGACAATTTGTTTTTGGTGGTCTTTTTTAATTTCAGTGACACAAAAAACATAAAAATAGCCACCCTATTCGATTTTCTATAAAATTAAAAAATATCAACCCCCTGCTAAGGGGTGATAGTCGTTGAAGAAGGGGGGAAATTCATTTTTGGTACTCTTTTTCGGTTTCAGCGTCTCAAAAGCCACAGAAATAGACACCAAACTCAACTTTTCTTGAAATTTGAAATTCCAATCCCCTCTTAGGGGGTAATAGGGGGTGAAGGAGGGGGAATTTGTTTTCGTGATCTTTCTCGGTTTCAGCGCCCGCAAAAACTTAGGCATAGATAAAACTTAGGTATAGGCTATTCTATTTTTTTTTAAATTTGAAAAATTAACCCCCTCTCAGTGATTAATAGGCGGTGAAGGAGGATGGATTGGTTTTTTGTTGTTTTTTTCGGTTTCAGCGCCTTAAAAAACATAGGAATAAACACTGAACTTAACTATTCGTGACATTCGAAATTCCAACCCCCTCTTAGGAGGTAAAGAAGGAAGACAATTTGTTTTTGGTGGTCTTTTTTAATTTCAGTGACACAAAAAACATAAAAATAGCCACTCTATTGAGTAAACCAGTGTGACGTCACAAGTCCGTTAAGTTTCGTCATTTGTCAAGAAGGTTGGGCTCAAAACCCAAATTTACATTGCAATGTATGGGAATTTTAATAAAAATTGATTTTTATAACAATACAATAAAATACGGTTAGAATTATTAAGGGTGAGAAATAAAACATACACTGAGAGACTTTTAATTACAGTTTTTGCTTTTTTCAATTTCTATATTTGTAATAAAACGTAAGAATTTAGGGATAATCGAGGTTCGATCATAATAGTTCTTTTAAAAAAAAGAGATTGTGTTACCTTGTTTTCTATTATTGTAATTTCGTGAGAAAAAAAATTAATATATGTAATTAGAATTAGTATTATTTGAGGTTAGAAAAAAGTAAATGTGAAAAAGCGATATTCATTTTTAACACATTTTGATCTATTTATTATGGCATGTCTAAAATTTTATTAGACTTTTTCTACGACAGTTTTTCGAGCAGCCATATGTCTCATGAGCTATTCTACCACTTCACAATATTTATTCAAAAATATATTTAAAAAAAATCGATCTCTAGAAAAATTTCGTATCATCCGGAATACTGAACACAGATGTTAATTATTATTATCATTTTCACTTCAATTTAGCAAAAAATCACTTCTCAAACCACATGAAACTTTTGCTAGTTAGTATATAAGGAAAGTTAAAACACTCTTTTCTATAGCTACGCGCGCGATTATTCGACGTCATCGAAATGTTATATATGTTTGTAGTTAAGGCTTAAAAGTGTGCGTAATATATATATCATAGTATAGGTTGTTCGTTACACAGATTTCGTCAAATACCACTATAAAGATACAGAATACCTGTAACTATACAAATATCAAAGACGAACTTGCATCTGTATCTCTGACCTTTCAAACAAATACTGCCATTTTTCTTTTTACTGCGCGCGCACCCCATGCTATTAAGTTTCTAACACACGTTTTATAATTCTTGCAATTCTTTATTTTCATATCTCTTAAATTTTTTAGAGGTAATATAATTATGTGTCTTATGAAGTATATAACACTTTTACTACTTTTTATCAAAAAGACAACTGTTGCATCTAAAACGTCTTTTCTTAAAGAGTGTATTAGTTTTTATAACCACATCTCGATTATCCCTAAACTCTTAAATTTTATTGTACATAATAATAAGCAATAAAGCAGATATTAAAATCAAAAGTTTCTCAGTGTATTTTATTACGTTTTTAAAATATATTCATACATATTATCAGTTATTTGCTTTATTTTTAAATGCCAAAAAAATAGTGAAAACTTGAAAATAGGTTAGAAAGTTCTGTCATTGTGATTGTTTATTTACTTGTTAAGTGCAAATTAAATAACTGATAGGAATATAAGTAGGGGAGACCGAGGAGGAAAGTAACAGAGGTGGAAAGTAACAACGCTTATAACTTCTAAACCAATGAGCGGACAGACATAGTCCTTAAATACTTTTTAGTCAGTTTTTCCCCCTCTACGTCCCCCAAATTATGTTAGGGGTCCTTTGGAAGCTATATATCTGATACTGCCATTTTATGCAAAAATCACGACAAAAGTAAGTTTTTGCCTAAATTTTCAAAATATTATATTTTTTTGATTTTATAGATATTTTAAATATGCTTTTCGTTTTTTTGAAGCTTTTTTAATTTATCTTTAAGTCGTGCTAGTGCATAATTAAAAAATGCGAAATACTTTTGTGTAATTTAAACTTGTTTTTTGAAATCCAAGGAACAGAGGGGTGAGGTGGAAAGTAACACGTTGTTACTTTCCTCCTCATCTAATGCTTTATTTTTATAAACCTCCTCCTTTTTTATAACTATGTGATTTTATATGTTTATTTTATATTTTTAAGATCAAATATTGGACTTTTGATTTGAATTTTTAAAAAACGATGCCTTTTTATGTCATTGCTATTCAACGAATACTAAATAGATAAAAAAAACTTAATTTCAAAAAAGTGCAAAAATATCTGCCAATTATGTAGAAAATGTAGTTAATATCACTTTATATTTTTACATGTTCATAATAAAAATAATTTAAATTAATAGCAGTTTTATATTTGAAATGCTAGCCTTAATTTTAAAGTGTTACTTTCCTCCTTTGTGCTGTTACTTTCCACCTCAGGGGTGAGGAGGAAAGTAACAAATAAAGAGCTGATTAAAAAGTCCTGCTGTGAACTATCAAATTATTATTAATGTTTAATTCCAATTTTATTTAATAGGTGAAAGTCCAAGCTTTCGATTAATATGTTTACAGAACTTATCCGACAAATAGTTTTAATGCTAGCATAAAAAAACTGATTTTTGTTACTTTCCTCCTCGGTCTCCCCTATATAACAAAGACGCAAAAAAAGATATTCTTCCCTTTAAATGCAATAATTTATGCAATTTTACAACAAATTAATCGTAAAACTGTTTTATAATAATAATCCCATGCATTTCAATGTAAATTTGGGTTTTGGGTCCAACCTTCTTGACAAAATGAACAAACCTTATTGACGATTGACGTCACACTGGTTTACTCAATTCGATTTTTTATAAAATTCAAAATATCAACCCCCTACTAAGGGGTGATAGTGGGTGAAGGAGGGGGGAAATTCGTTTTTGGTACTCTTTTTCGGCTTCAGCGTCTCAAAAGACAGAAATAGATACCAAACTCAACTTTTCTTGAAATTTGAAATTCCAATCCCCTCTTAGGGGGTAATAGGGGGTGAAGGAGGATGGATTTGTTTTTTGGTGGTCTTTCTCGGTTTCAGCATCCCAAAAAACATAGGTATAGATACCCTATTGGATTTTTTTTGAAATTTGAAAAATCAACAGCCTCTTAGTGGGTCACAGGGGTTGAAGGAGTGGAAAAATCTGTTATTGAGGATTTTAGCGTCTCCAAAAGACATAGGAATAGACACTGAACTCAACTTTTCATGAAATTCGAAATTCTATCCACCTCTTAGGGGGTAAAGGAGGAAACAAATTTGTTTTTGGTGGTCTTTTTTTATTTCAGCGCCCCAAAAAACATAGAAATAGACACCCTATTCAATTTTTTATCAAATTTAAAACATCAACCCGCTTCTATGGAATAATGGGCGGTGAAGGAGGGGGGGAATTTTTTTTTGTAGACTTTTTCGGTTTCATTGCCCCAAAAAACATAGGAATAGACACTGAACACTGAACTGAACTTTTCGAGCCAGTATCATTTTGACACATGACTTAATTTTAGATTGTTATATTGTACAGAATGGAAATGTTATTTTGTACAACTGAT
Organism: Ganaspis brasiliensis; assembly: GCA_037103525.1. NCBI lineage: Eukaryota > Metazoa > Arthropoda > Insecta > Hymenoptera > Figitidae > Ganaspis > Ganaspis brasiliensis. The sequence goes on from JAZKLR010000152.1 coordinate 6,084,449, forward strand.
AAATGATATTTTGTACAATTTTGAATAATGAATTTGTTATTTTGTACAATTTTTTAAAAAAGCTAAAATATTGTACTCCCAATGTTTTATTGCTTTTTTAAAAAATTGTACAAAATAACAAATTCATTTTTCAAAACTGTACAAAATAACATTTAGCAGTTGTACAAAATAACATTTCCATTCTGTACAATATAACAATCTAAAATTAAGTCATGTGTCAAAATGATACTGGCTCAACTTTTCGTGATATTCAAAATTCCAACCCCCTTTTAGGGGGTAATAGGGGATAAATAACAATTAAATTAGCGCTTTAAAAATTTTTGTTCATTCTATTTCATTACTTCTATGAAATTCAGGTATTGGATCCGTGCGTCTGCTTTTCGTACTGATTTTTCTTTTTTGCTTGCAAAATTTACAAGGAGGGTGGAATACTCCAACAAGTGACCAATCTCTCCCTGCTGACAATTTAATGTGCGCCACTGTCTTTCCCCACTTCTTTCGGTATAATCTCAGATCTGCTTATACCAATTATTTTGTTACTTCATCACCTATGAAGATTGAAGACCAATAAAAGAATTTTCGTAATTTTACGCACATTTCTGAGTTTAAATTGATGTAGCAATTAATTCTCAAAATAAAGGATAAAGCAGCAAAGTTTCTTTTTACAATACCTTAAAATTCTAAAGTTCTCTAAAGTAAAGTTCTACTTTAGTTTCGACATTGACTCTCACATTTGTAATACATTATACGGCAGTAACATCGCTTTACACTCTCCAACTTCTCCCCAGCAATATTTCAACGTTGGCCATGTTCAAGGAAAAAAATCGAGGGTGAGTTCGTCTTGGCCGACAAGCGGAATCTCATTAACCCTTCGGGATTCTACTCGGGGCTACAGTTTCCAACCCTTCGTTGTATCCATGGCAACCTGTCTTACTTTTGTGAAATTCTTAACGAAACAGAAGATCTTTTTATAAGTCTTTCTGGTGCGCACTAACATTTAATGCTTTTATGTTTTCTTAAAAACTAAAGGAAAATCATTATTTGTATTCATTAAATTGAGTAAAAAAAATTAGCCTTCCGAAATTTTCTGCGTTTTTTTTAAATCTTGATTTTTCAAAAGTAAAAGTTATTAAATTAAATCATGAAATTCAATAATTTGATAAATGTTAAAACCTATACTGTTGCAGAGTGTGAGCATTGAAAGTCGATTACACAACTTATCCCGGATTCCATATTTCGGACACCACATTCTTGATTCCGGATGTTTGTTGTTATTATTCTCGATTATTACTTTTTTTCTATAAGGTAACGGTACCTATACTCGATCAGTACCTATAGTCGATCAGTAATGATTTAATTGGATAAAATTAATTAATAGTTTAAAAATATTGATGCCAAATACTACTTCGAATAAAACAAGATTTATTTTTACCAAATAATAAAACTATTAATTAATTTTGTCTAATTAAATCATCACTGATCGACTATAGGTACTGATCGAGTATTGGTACCGTTACCTTAGTCATTTATTGTATTATAGTTTTAGAAATTAATTAAATATAAATTTGGTATTTTATATAATTATACCGATTTTTAGAATGATATTAATATTAATATGAATTATATTACCAAAATTTAATAATTTAATTTTTAAAAATTTCTAATGACACTTTTGGACAAGTCGGTTATTAAATATGTATTTTTATTAAACAGATAAAAACAAATCAAAAATGAGTCAAAAGTATGTCATTTTACAATATTTTTTTTTTTTTAAAATAACTTTTTTCTTTTATTAACTAATAATTTAATGTTTATGTAAAATATGGTGCGTAGGATCCAGAATTCAGAATCCGGGAAATGAAATTCCAGATGTGAAATCAGGGATATGAAATTCAGGATATGGAATCCGGAATGTGTAATCCGGGATATGGTATCCGGGATATGTTGCATAATTGATCTCCTGATGAATAACATATAGCTATTTTGGTCTCTATAGATGGAAAATAATTGTTGAAAGACACTTTTTATATTTATCGCAAAGCCACAGAAACTGATGGATGTAGTTCATTATCTTCCTCTAGTCTAGATCCTTATTATGATTTTCAGATTTTTTCCTTTTCTCCAATTTGTACTTTTCCTAATTTTTAGACATTCCTGAGGGAACAGCCATCTTTGAAGAGGAAAAAGTAATGAGAGAAGTAAGGGCCACCCTTTTCGCGAAACCTAATCTCATTAACCCTTTACTGTCTCCAATATGATACGAGGGAAAGGAAACGAAGGTAGGATGCCTGAGAAGCAGAGAAAACAGGAGGAGGGCTCTGAATGGAGAGTCTAACCCTTCCACGTAGTCATAGCAACCAACCCTTCTTTACACTTTTCACCCCAATGCCCGTCGTTTATAACCCCATCTGATACTTCTGGTTGCAAAAATTCCTTTGCAAGGTGTATTGCAGGTTCTTTAAAGTGTTAGGTTCACATTATCGTATAGGCGTAGCATCTCGTTCACAGAGAAACTGATTTCTTCCACTAAATTTATCACCAGGACTATTATAAACATGATTGAAATAATTAAATGTGAAAGAATAATAATACAAAATAAGAATAACTGCAATATTAAAATCTAAACAAATGATAAACATAATCATAAGGATTTTACAAAGGCACAGAGAATTTCGTGGGTGTTGACTCTCTTTTCATATATATTGTATTTTCTTCTATAAGTTAGAAGAGACGCATTTGTAGAAATTCTGTGAGCATGCTTGAAAAGTAAAATTTTTCACCTCACAGATTATGTGGTTGACTGAAAACCCTTTCCCCAGGAATCCTAGGATTAAACTAACCATGGAATCTCAAGGGAAGCAATCTGCTATCTATGAAAACATCAAAGTAGATCCACTTAAATATTTCTAAAACGAGCACTACTGAAACCGAGATCAATCAAAAGAGTTTTTCGACAGCATGTCATGACAAGAGAGCTTTTGTCACTTCGTCTATCAGATTTTACTTTATTTATTTAAATATTCACTTTCAATACTAACTGACCGCTTTTTGTCACTCTAATGTGTCTTCAGAAGGAAATCGCATGGGAAAACGTGAGTTGGCATACATAAAATTCAACTGAACGTTCAAAAAGATCGAATTCTGATTACAATAAACAACTTCTTCTTGCACAAGGAAAACATTTGCTACAAAATATTCACTGTCAATAGTGAAAATGGACATTTGAGAAACAAATTTTTTATTGTTTCAGATAATAAATATTTGTAGTAGAAGTGCATAGACTAATTATTTTACGCATAAAAAAACTTATATTATTTGACCTTTCGAAATAATACACAGAACACTGGAGTGCTAACCGATTAATAATTAATTGGTTGAGCAGGCTAATTACTTGATACATCCGCAATCGAAAGGCTATAGCAAAACCATCAACAACTATAATTAATTGTCTGAGATGTCCAAAAATTGGTTTACTTAAAAAAATTGATTGGATGTCACTCCAACGTCAAAGGAATTAGATAGCACAACCAATGATTTTTCTGCGTGTAAAAAACATAATTAACTCTCGGACCACATTTTGAATTTAATCTTGAATAGAAAATTAACAAACCAGAGTGTCCATGAAGACATGGAATGAAATTCCCGTACATTTCCGGCTTGAATTTACAAAATTCCCGCATCTTTTCTGCATATAATATTCTGTTGATTTTCAATATTCTTACAAAGAATTATTATCTAAATTTAATTCGACTGATACATTTTTATACTAAAAGTATTATTTTGAATTTTCTATTTTATTAATTCTCTCCTTTTGGTTTAAATTTCTAGTGCAAGGATTTTCTTTCTTTATCTAACTTCCTCCGTTTGGCTTTTAATTCTTTAATTCTGCATTGCATCAGTTTTAAAAATTTTAATTTTTTAAGAAAAATTTCTGCTCATAATCTTAAATATTTAAAATTCCTGGTGATAGAGAAAACCCAGTACATTTCCAGGATCCAACCAATTTCCCGTATATTCCCACTTTTACCGTACGCTGTACACCTTGCCAGGCAGAAATTTTCGTGATATGTCAAATTTGATAACAGAGGACTTTCCACAGGGCGTGTATGGGCTGGTGACACTGTTAACTATTGGGCTTAGTACTGATTTGGTCAATACTAAAAAATAGTAATGAATCAGTGCAATGCCAGTTGTTTGTCAATACTGATTCTACTAGGATTTTCCCAGTTAACCCAATACTGATAAACAACTGGCATTGCTTTGATTCAGTACTATTAACAGTTAACTAGTTAACAGTGTCACCAGCCCATACACGCCCTGTGGAAAGTCCTCTGTTATCAAATTTGACATACCACGAAAATTTCTGCCTGGCAATAAGGTGTACAGCGTACGGTTGAAGTGGGAATATACGGGAAATTGGTTGGATCCAATTATAATATTGGAAATTATTATTAATATTGGAACTTTGGCTCCCAATATTGGTCCAATAGTTTGTCAATCGTTAACACTGGTAATTTCCTATTAGGTTACCTTAAATATGTTTTAAAGTTTTCTTTTAAATTATTTTATAATTAATCATATGTTTGAAAAATAATTTATTGTTTCCTCTATTAAAAAGCAAATCTTTCACTGACATGGAATCATATAAATGTTCATCATCGCAAATGAATATAATTTTCTAATTGTTTTTTAAGTTGATCGGATAAGGAGTTTATAGAAATGGTGGAGTTTTTAAAAGTCACTCACAAAGTCTCATAGTTTCAGATTGTGTTAAATGGAATTGCATAAAATTATTATTTTACATAACCTTTTGAAAAATGGCACTTAACACATTATTTAGGAAACATAAATTCAACTTTGTATGTTGACAATAATTCATTGTTCAATTTCATTGTAAGCACGAATGCATTCACTATTCGCAATTTATCGAATGATTTAATTAATATTCACATTCAAGAGTGGAAACCATATAAAAACCCTACTTTTCTAACTTTCCAATTACGTAATTCAACAGCTGCCCACAGGCGACAGGACGACGCGACGGGCTGTGACGGCCAGTATAGTATGTAGGTTGTTTCCCAATTTCTTTGAAGTCGATTGCTATTATATGGGATGGTCGATTATCGAGTAGCTCAAGGGAAGAAATCAGCACTCTATCCACGTACTCTGGCGGGATACCTTATTGCACCGAGGGTGTTGGATGAAAAAAAGAGGGAATCAACACAAGGGTGGCTCAGTCTATCCCTACAGCGAGAAAGTTAATACCACCCTTTATTAAACTTTTTCCTGATGCAAAATACATTATTGTGCTTCTGTTTTAATGTTACAGTCTACTTTTTATTAATCTGTCTAGATCTAAAGTTTGTGAAATTGGGAGAAAAGAGTCTCTTTGGATCATTAAACATTTTTCAAAATTTGGAATTTTAAACATATCAAGTGCTCCAAAATTTGATGAAGAGGCTTCCATATTTAGCTATATGTAGTTGCATAGTTTTAGGGATTATAGACCAAATCTCTCTTTCTCTTAAAGGACTTTTAAAGTTAGGGCATTAAAAAAAGATAGCGATATCTATTTGAACGAACATGTTAATTCAATTAACACGGCAAAAAGTTTAAACATGGAACCATTGAGTAATCTCCTAAACAATTCAAGCTCTGCCTTTGCAAAGTTTTTTCATTTTAAGAAGATTTTGTTATTTCTTTTAAAATAAAGCGAAGTTCTACTGATACTTGATCTCTCAATCAAACTATAATAACGTTCACTAAAGCTCAAATTATTCTGTTAGTTCATAATTAGTTCAATACGAATTGTGTAGAACTTGGAGATTTTTCGAAAGTATATGCTTTCCGAAGATCGAGCAGTTTCCATTAGCGTGTAGGCAACAGTGTGAGCCAATTAAGTTCTTCCCGCTTGATCGTTGGTATTCAGTCGCGCGTCGTAAAAAAAGTCTCACCCTCAGCCTTGTGCCGAAGAACCTAAACTTGGGCAATCAGCGTGTGGGGTGGCAAAGCAAAGACAAGGAGAAGACATAAGAGTACTCCCGGAGGCTGGACGAGGAGAGATTCAGCCCCGGAAGACAGAGACTTGGAGGTGCGTACCGGGTACGAGAGGGATGATGAATATAAAGGCAGGGCAAGCAGTTAGGGTGGATTCAACCCTCTCGGTTGTCGGTTCTTTTGGTGAGGCCAAGGAAGAGAGAGCAGATCAATACTTTTTATGCGAGAAGCGAGAACCGTGGCCTCCGAGGCGAGGGTTGATGTTTTTTCTCTTCTTTCTTTAGGGGGGAGAAGAACGAGGGTAACGTTAAGTTAAAATACAGACTCGCTGTTTCCACGTGCCATGCCGCTGTAATCAGGAATATCATTAAACTCTCGACTCTTCTTCCCTTTCTGGGTCCTTCTTCAAAAACGCTCACCCCCATGTCATTCCGCCGCCTGATTCCCGCACCTTTCCCCGGTTACCATCATCTTTAAAACGTTCTACTCCTTCATTCCTGTTTCTTATACATTTTTTATGTATTTTTACTCTATCCTGCTTAAAGATCCTCTTTCTACAATCTTCAAAGCATCTCGTTTTCGATGGTTCTGGCTTTATTTTAGAGACATTTGGTACTTTATAATCTCACCTAAATTACAAAATGACATTTCCAAATTTATACCGGATCTGTGATGATTTAATTGGATAATAGTACATTGTGCACCAAGAGCAGAAAGAAGGTGTTTTCCGACGAGTACAGCAATTTGCACGAAGACGGAAAATCGGGAAAATGTTCTTTCGCTCGAGGTTCACACGAATCACACGATGCTTTGTGTAACACGTCTGTTCAGGTAATGCACTAATTAATAGTTGCGTACCTACCAGACAGCAAAGTGTGCAGCAAAGTATATCCCTGTTGAAAAATCGGACATCAGAAATGTCATAAGGAATGATATCAGAAATGATATCAGAAATGACATCGGAAATGACATCAGAAATGACATCATTAATAACATCAAAAATGACATTAGAAATGACATCTGATTTTGGGACTAGAAATTATGTTATTTCTGACATCATTTATGAAATAATTTCTGATGTCATTTCTGATATCATTTCTGATGTCATTTCCGATATCATTTCCAATATAATCTGTATTTATTTATTGACAAAACTTATTGCATTTACGAAATTGACATTATTCAGTTTCTTCTTTTGGATAAATAGATCGGATATGATATAGGAAAGGATGTCCATTCTGACATCATTTCTGATATTATTTCTGATTTGATTACCAATGTAATTTGTGATAACATTTCTGATATCATTTCTGAGGTCAGAAATGACATTAATTCCTATGTCAATTCCCATCAATTTATCTAAAAGAAGAAACTAAAATATATTGTCAATTTCGTAAATGCAATAATTATTTTCAATAAATAAATAAAATATTAGAAATGATATCAGAAATGACATCGGAAATTGGATCAGAAATTATATCAGATACACTCTAAAAACAAGTGTCTTATTTTGTCCTCACTTTTAAGACATTTTGGGGTGTCTTAATTTTAAACCATTGAGATAGTGTCTTAAAAATGCCTGTAAGACGCTTTCTAAACGTCTTATGTCTTAAAATTAGACACTTGTAAGACACCTGTTTTAACAGTGTATGATATAATCGAGATATAATTTCTAGTCCCAAAATCAGATCTCATTTCTGATGTCATTTCTGATGTCATTTCTGACATCATTTCTGATATCATTTCCGATGCAATTTCTGATAACATTTCTGATATCATTTCCTGTGTCAATTCCGATCAATTTAATCAGAAATGATATCATTTCTATAGTCACAAAATCAGATGTCATTTCTGATATAATTTCTGATGTTAATTCTGATTCTCGATTTTTCAACAGGGTACACTGAGAAAAATGTTTAGTCATTTTTTGGTTGGTATTTATTCAACCAAAGTATTTGGTTGAGACAACTAAATTATTTGGTTCAGTGTTGTTTGTTGGCATAACAAAAATTTTTGGTTGTCACAACTATATTTTTTTATTCGGGATAACAAAAATTTTGGTTGTCATAAAAAAAAATTTTATTTGGGAGCTAACTAACCCAGGTGCGAATTTTCGGTCGGCCAAAACATATAATTACATAATTCACATGTTATTAATTTAATTACACAAATATAATCAGATGAGAATGTAGAAATTTCATATTAATGAAAACCTGAAACAGAAAATATTCATTAGTCATGAAGATTCGAACCCGGGTTTTCCAGATGCCAGTCCAGTAGGCTAACCACCAGCCCATGAGAGATACGAATGGCCAATATGGAATAAACCTTATAGCTAAATAGTTCAGTAACAGACACCGTTAGCTCCACTAGCAGACCCAGGTTCGGCAGACCGTCTGGTATTGGTTTTTATTTAGATTTTATTTATATTATTATCGGCAGCTTACTTACAAACTAATCACCAATTTTTTTTAATAATTGTTTGGTTGTCACAACCAAATTATGTTTGGTTGTCACAACTAAATTATGTTTGGTTCAACCAAATAAGAGTAACAAAATAATATTGTTGTCCCAAACAACTTGATGTGTTACGCCAACCAAATCGTTTTGTTATACCAATCAAAATATTGTTGTTACAACCAACAATGGTCAACTAAAAAATATTGTTGGTAAAACTAAACCTTTTTTCTCAGTGTACATTGTTACATCAGCCATAAGTTTTGCGTCTACTTCTTAGACAAGTTAAAAGAGAATATTGTGTTACATATATTGTAATTTTGTAATATTTGAAGTGTATAGTATTTAGCATCAATATAATTATTAAACTATTAATTAATTATGTCTAATTAAGCCATCACTGATGAAGTAACGATACCCCTATTAAATACTTTTAGCACTTATCGATACATTTGCCATATTTTTTTAACGATCTAGTACTTAACAATAAATTATAGAATTTGTCCTTTCTAAAAGTTTGTAATTACTGTTTGCTTTCCTAACTCCGCTGTACGTCAATTTTTTACTCTCTTCATCCTTGAGAGCAGAGTTAAATTTGCATCTTTTTATCTCGAGCAACTTGCTCGTTAAAATCTCAAACCCTCTATTCTATTACAAATTTACTTACGTATTCTGAACCAGGATTATATAATTAAATTGGATCAAATTTAACAAGAAAATCTAATCTTCGGTCATAATTGATTTTTACTTGTAAAAAAAAACTTCTTTCATTTTAAATAATTCAATAATAAATTAAACAGTACGATCTCAATCACTATATTCTTTGATCAGAAATTAAAATAATTTGATAGAATTTACATTAAAGCAAAATCAACCTTTTTTTGTTTTAAGAATATTTTTTATTTTATAAAAACATCTTTATGCGATAGATCTCGGATTAAAGTTACAAAATTGTCCTCAAGATTTTAGAAAATTATTCCCATAATTCTCGTAACATTAACATTAATGTTATTTTTGATTTTTCAAAAAAGTTTTTTTCGACTTGTTTTCATCTGAAAAGAATAAAACATTCTTTAGCAAATGTCCAGATGTATGTTGTAAAGTAGTTTATTGTCGCCAGGTTATCTCGAAAACATTTCAACGGATTTCAATCAAATTTTTTAAGCACCTTTTTTCATCGGAAAATATAATTTTTTGCAAAAAATTTTTTCACTCTAAAAATGCGACTTAACGAATTAAAAAATTGTATTTTTTGTCTCAAATTGAATGAATGAATTTATATGTATAAAGTATACAATATTTACCAAAAATTCGTACAATAACTTTTATAACTTCTCCAATTTTTATTTTTAACCACAGTTCCCTCTAAACCTGAATCAATGATTTTCTACTAATGAATTAACGAAAAATCGATTACTATTAAATATTGAAAAATTTTACTAAATTTGTAGTAGAAAACCCCTAACTTGAAAGCGAAATATCTATTATACTAATTGAAATATTGAAAGTTTATTTTTTCAAGTAGTAGATATTTAAATTTTAATTAAGAGAATTTCTACTAAAGATTAGTAAAATTTATTACTATTTAGTAGTAACCGATTTTTCGCTAATTTATTTGTTGGTTTCACCAATTCAGATTTCGAGAGTTCCTTTGGAAAAAATATTTTAGATTAAAAAAATAACCAATATTGACCTATATAAAGTTTACATTTTATCTGAAATTTGAAAAATTAATAAAAATTCTGGATTTTGTATTAATTTTTTTTTTTTTTTTTTAGGCAACTTTCTCTCTAAATTCCTTGAAGTGAGAAATCCACTCCTCAAGAGTGAAAATTGAGACCAAGTAGAGTGAGAAAACCATTCTATAAAAGTGAGCTCTTATAAAGTGATATTTCACTCCAGATCGAGCCGAAATTCACTTCAAAATTGGAGTGAGAGTTCACTTTTTGCTTGGAGTGAATTTCCACTTTAGAGTTGGAGTAAAAATACACTCTATATATTGAAATCTCACTCTTTTAGAGTAGGTATCTCACTTTGATTGGAATGGTTTAACTGTCACTCTTTATGGAGTGAAAGTTCACTCCAAGAAATTTATAGAGTTGCCAATGGTGATATTTAGTAATAATTCTTTTAGAAAAAACTACTATACATCTATAATTAGACTTTTCCATGATATTTGATTTTATAGATATTACCAATCGTCACAGAAATATTATTATTAATTTTCTTTTAAAGGAATTTAAAGAATTTTAATAATTATTATATCTCAAATAAGAAGGTATTTAATTTGTGCGATTTTCAATTTTTTGTAATTGACACATTTCTTGACGTTTTGAGACCTTTGATTCAGAAATTCAGATTTTGATTCAGAAAAATGGGTTTTACGAAAGTGTCTGTCTGTCTGTCTGTCTGTATACCAAATTTCGGGATCGGATGACTTCAGTAAAAATTCATACATTAAATTCATCTTTGGTACACTTGTTAATTATCCAAAAATATAGATCGAGTTTGTTAGCCAGCTATTTTGGACCAAAATTTGAAGGAAAAAAAAATTTTTTTAAATCTAAAGAATTCTTACTTAAAATTTTAAAAAACATTTTTTTTCTATAATCTTTTTCTCTAAATACTTAAAAAATTAAGCAAATTTAGCACCAAAAAACAAAGTAATGAAATTGGGTGCAGGTAATTTTTCACCTTTTGTTTTTGCATGTAAGTTCAGAGTGATTTTAGGTGCAGGTAAATTTTACCCGAATTCGAGGTAAAATTTACTTTTTGTTTTTTCTGTGAGTGTTCAAAATTTTTCGATATAACGTGAACGTAAAAATTTATGAAATTTTTAAGTTTTACAGAGTTTTTAGAAATTTTCTTTTGGTTTAAGGGGGGTGGGGTTAAATAATGATCTCAACAGTTTTTTACGATCTAAGAAATCGTTATTTCTATTAAGTTTAAGAATAATAATAATAGTAATTATTATTATTATTATCTAAGTTAATATTTTTCATTAATTTTTTCATTCACGCGTTAAGGGTGTTAGTAAGTTATTTATTGAACGAAAAAACTGTTTTAGATAACTTTTACGACATTTATAACTGCACTTGTGATTTTAATCCAAGGTCTATCATTATCATTAATATGGTAAACTTCACTAAAACACTTTTTCCGTGTACTGTTCATGGTTCAATACCTAATACAACACTTGGCGAGAAAATATGAATTTTCAATTTCTTTCCAAGGTGCATTTATTTGTGTTAATAAATAAACTTTTATTTTGTCCAAGCACAAAATTTGCATTTGAAGCCGTTGGAGTAATAAAACCCGTGCCAAAGTAACTTCCTAAAAGCAGCGTACAATGTGTGTTTAGTGAATGGATTTCAGGATTCGGAAGAGGTCCAAAAGGTAAATAACCATGGAGCTATTGTAATTTTGCTCTAGTTTTATGCAACGAGTCGATTTATGACCAGGGGTCTCTTGTACCTGGCATCGGTTCCAATTCTTGAAGGTCCGAGTCGACACCCGGTGCTAACAGTCTTTCGAGTACATGTACTTCGTTCTTTTCTTTTTGCCAACTGTATCTTTCTTGTAAATCATGTCATCTGGAATTTACGACATTGCTCCAGTTTAGAAAGAAATTTCAAAATTAGTTGCGCCTACGTTTCTTCCGTTACTTTAATTTTACTGCAAGATTCTTTCGACCCTTGCGAAATTACCCTGTAAAATGGAAAGCTGGAAAATATTACGAAAGACTAGGTTGAGGCTAGTAACAGCATAATATTTGCGTTTTTATGGGTGAAATATAACAATTTTTCAAGTTCTCAACAACACATTGCAACCTTATGGA